>CM061158.1:24791377-25391377 GCA_030710495.1 Labroides dimidiatus
TTCTTCAGTTCCCTTGGATGAGAGGTGAAACGTCTTCACAGCTCTACACGGTTCAGTTGCCTTGTTCGAGTCGTCAGAATAACCATGACCTGGATGAATGAGAATCTACATGGATATGTCCCTAACTTACACTTAAGTGCAAAAGCAGTTTTGTTCCCAGACACAAACAACCAGTACTGCAAACTTAGTGACTGTGTTGCTAAGTTTGCTGACTTTCAGACCCCTCAGTGACTTTTTTTCAATCTGTCATCTTTTTCTGGAGTCTGGAGACTGATGTGAAAACATGTTGTGATCATAGACTGTATAAAACATGGACGTAGTCTCCATGACATCACCCATCTGTTGAATGAAGCCAATCATTGAACAGGGCCATCTTGGATATGATGCAGACCTTGAGCATCCTTTCTAACAGCTATAGGGCGCCTGTCAGTCACGTGCGCTGAGCTGAGCCTCTGATTGGACAAACTCGTAATCCTAATATCTTCTAAACTGCTGAGTTAGACAAAAAAAAAATTACAGTGTGCGCTAATGGTGAAATTAGCATTTTAGGCCCAAGCTATTTATTTGTACCATGCTGTAAATATGTGTTTTAATGCTGTGAAACTCAGTTTTTTTTTTTTTTTTTGGCTTGTTTGTGACTTCTGGTTAGAAGAATAGAACCTTATTTGTCATTGCAACAAGTACAACGAAATTACAATCAGTACTTACTCATTATTCATCAGAAATTACTCATCAGAGTCAGCAGAGTGAGACACAAAGAACAGGATTACAACTTTAGTGACTTTAAGCTCATGTTAAGTTGTTTTGGTCCCACTCAGCCCTCTAACACCCTGTTATTGTTTAAAATAACTGTCGAGAGGAGCGGTCGTAGTGATCATGTCTGTGTGCTCATGTGTGAAGTGAACTGAGTCATTTTGTGGTACAGTTTCTGTTAGTGTCTTACATTTAAGCAGGGAGTTAATGTTCAAACTGTGTATTTCTGTTGTTTGAAATAAGTAAAATACTTCATCATTACTTGGAGAGTCGAGTACTTTCTAAGGTGGTACTTGGTGTAAAAACTTTCACATAGGCTTCATATTTCTCTGCTGGACATTGCCCCTTGGTTTTAATCTCACTCTTCTCAACTAGCAGCAGGTGCTGCAGTGGGCCCCTCCCCTGTTCCAAACTACTCACAGGTGGACGAGTTAATTTTTAGTTCTAAATATATTTAAAGCATGTTTTAATCACTTTCTGTCTCTCTCATAGTGTTATTCCTCTCACCTACTGTGTCTGTGTCAATAACATGAAAATGACTGATTATGCAAATTAGGTGAAGACGTTATTTAGCGACTTCTGGTGAGCACTAGTTGGTACTTTCCTTACTGAGGAGTTGGCAACACATCGTGCAGACACCAAATCAGCTGTGTGAGCAGAGAGAACATTTTTGGTTACCTGCTCCGGAGCAGGTTAAGGTCTTGATAAGAGATCATCAAGTAGAAAAACAACACCTCCTGACCAATCAGCTTTCTTGTAAAAGACCCTGCCCATTTTTAGAAGATCCTGTTGATGTTGGTGCACAGAGCGCTCAGAAGAAAGAGAGAGTTTTTAGGGATAGATGCGATTCTTTTGATGTCCATGATGTCATCCTATACAAGAAATTCAGATTCTAATCCAATGGACTGAACTACATTTGTCAGCTGATGGATCCATAAATAAATAAATTCAGTTGATTTCATCCAAACATCAGAGACAGAGTGAAGAAATAAAGCCTTGTCACTGACCGCTTTGAAGGAGGTTTTTGTTCTTGTTCCCCAAGTCTGTTTAGCTCCACTGTTTGCATCTTAAATAATGATGTTAATAATAATGATCACACATGGCAGAACTGCAGAAACAGGAATTTATGGAACACGCAACTACGTGGGAGTTGAGGAATTAATATTAATATTATTTAATATTCCAACACAAAACGCGCTCAGACAGGGGGCGGAGCCTCAAAACTCAATGGAAAATATAAACCAAAGTTTGGCCACTGAGGAAGAGCTCTGCTCCAAACATCTGTGCCGTAACATAGTCCAACTGAGTGATCAGAGTGCTGTCCGTTTATATTGTGGCATGTTGGAATGGTGAATAAAACACAGACAGGTTGTCAGGAGTAACAGTGCTGCGGGGCACTCATTAATGATGGCCACAGGCAGGTAACACAACACATACAACAGTGTTTCTCTCTGAATCTAACGACCAACAAACACCATTTTGCTCAGGGTTGTGATTCTCCAAAAAACTAACCTGAGTTACTGCATGCTTAAATAACAACAACAAAAGAACTGATAGCGTTACAACATCTTGTTGACAGTGCAGGAATCCAATAACATCTGTCTTTAACTGTCTATTTCCCATGATCCCCTGCAAACCCAACCCAACCCACTCTTCCATAGATGCTAAAATATTGTCCCATGAATTCATTTAGGATAATCTCATGAATTTCGCTTTAACAGAGTCACAGTTTTCACAGCATTCCTTCCTGGATTTTGCTGCAGTAACTGTGATTGGTCAGATGCTGCAGACGCCACCCCTTTTATGTGAGCGCGCACTGATCCAGACTAGAAAACCCTGGATTCACTGAGCGAGTTGATATCCAGCTTCGTATTACTGCTTATCAGGATTGTGAATGTCTCGTTAAGTCAACCCAGGTAATAGAGAGAGATTCTGGATGTGTTAATCCGTCTTCGTAGTACAGGCCTCAGATGTTACTCAAGTCTCAAAATATTTTGGATAAATACATCTCCTTCTTCTTCATGTTCTTCTTCTTCTTCTTCTTGTTCTTTTTCTTGTTCTTGTTCTTCTTGTTGTTCTTGTTCTTCTTCTTGTTCTTGTTGTTGTTGTTGTTGTTGTTGTTGTTGTTGTTGTTGGTCTTCTTCTTCTTCTTCTTCTTCTTCTTCTTCTTCTTCTTCTTCTTTTAACACAGCAGATACTTTGCCAGTTTTGTCTCCATTCACTTCAGGAACAAAATTTCAGAACAAAAGCATCGTGTGTAAACAAACAGAGTCCATCCAAAGCAAAACAACACACAGATTGGCTTTAAGCTTTGAAAAGCATAATGGAAGTGCAGACATGCTTTGTTTGTCATGCTTTTGACATTGATATAGATTATAGGAAGTCAATACAGCCACAAACTTAACATTTTGGAACAGATATGCACAAGAATGGCCCTTTGGAAAATACAAGCAAGCCTTCTGTTAGTTTGTTTGGTGTGTGAGACGCACATGAAGCACATTGCTCACACCAGCATGCAGAGCTGTTTCATTCTGCCAACAAGCATGGCCCGGTAAGTGTCAGAAACTTTCACAACAAAAAACAAGATTTCTTTTTCTAAATGTTGGATCTTTTTTTTTTTTTTAAACCAAACCACCTGGATTCTCATCACTCCTTTCAGAGCCAAATCTTTAATACTGTTTTGCAGAACACATGGGTTGCAGATCCATTGCTTCTCTGATGAAATTGATTTTCGTGTGATTGTCTGTGACACAAACATTGCGCTTCTTCTGAATCAACCAACTGTGACGTGAGCTTCTTGCTTTTCTTGATGAAATCTGTTTGCTTCAAAGAGAGGGATGTGACATCTGGATATAGTTTCAGGAGAAAAATAGAATATCAAGTGATATGTGTATCTTTGCAGGGTTCCTTTTTCTGTCATTGTCAAAGAACATTTTTAGATCCACACATTTGCACGACAAGGCTGCAGCCACTGCAGCCTTTATTCAGCTGGCAGCTGAGCCAACCTGTTGGAGTGTATCCCACAGAAACAAAGACAGGGCCCAGAAGAAGAAAAGGAAAATACTCCATTAAACATGCAACAACTTGCTCATTTTCTTAATCACTCCTGTTGGTCTCCATCTGGGTTCCAGATATCTGGATGATGATGTCACTGTGATTTTTGTCTCCACCTCAGAGCGATAAAGGAGAGTGGGATTTCACCAGAGCAGCTCAAAGCATTGAAACAATTGCATTAAAACGATCACCATTACATCAGCCAGAATATAGAAACTCACATGTGATTTTTTAAGGATTCAACCCAAAACCATAGGCATTCACAGAGCCCGAGCCACAGCAGGGATTCCACCTCTTCCCAAAGCTGTGGGATGGTCCAGGTGATGTCACATTCTTCCAGAACAGACAGTGAAAGGTTTCACACACTCCTGAAAAATTAAGCTGTGATGTAGACTTAAAATGAACTCTCACTGGAGCAAACGAGTCAAAACTGTTAAATGTCAGCCTCAGGAAATGAGACATTATGAGATTTTAATAAACAGGATTATATAGAGAGGTTGTTCTGCTTTCCCATGTTTTAAACATGGATATAAAGTAACAATGCTGGATGTACAAACTTAACGTATGCAGATTTTCAAACTTCTAAATATTCATGTTGTAGAAATCCGTGAATCTGTCTGTGAACTGATCAAAACGGTCTGCTCGAAAGAAAAGTAGCAGCAGATCTTGACGTGATGAGGTCATCACTTAAGGGTCTCAGAGCTAGTTCATGACATGTTGGAGGAGCAGGGCCTCAAACACCAAGGTCTGACCATAGATTTGCCCCAGACAGGCCTTCAGAGGGCTGGCCAATCAGAGGCAAAGGGTTTTGTGGAATGGGGAGCCTTAAAGTGACAGCAGCTTAAATAAAGTGCTTTCAGACTGAGGCTGAAAAAAGAGATTTCTAAAGACACTAGTGAGCAGGGGTGTAACGGTACATGTACTCAGGCCGGACCCTTTCAGTGCAGGACTTTCGGTCCACTCAGCATGCAGACCAATACAAGTACTGTATTTTCCAAACAGAAAGTTGCGCTTTTTTTTTTTTTTACATAGTATAGCTGGTCCTGCAACGTATGTTCAGGTGCAACTTATATATAAGTGTATAAAAAGTTTTTTTATATATATATATATATATTTATATATATATATATATATATATATATATATATATATATATATATATATATATATATATATATATATATATATATATATATAAATGAGAACTGTGCTGAACCAAAAATTTTGTATACCGTTACACCCCTTTATAGTGAGAGAAAAAAAAAAATTAAGCTGGAAATCATGTAAAGATACTACTGGAGTACAGGAGTGACGGTATAAAGACTCAAAATAAATAAATAAATAAAAGATTGTACCCCCTCTTTAAACTTTTGTATTCAAAGCCTGGCTACTGAAAGCAATGAGCAGCTTTTACACTCCACTCTGTGTAAACCCATAATGAGGACGTAAAGAGTTAAATGCAACATAAACTGTACTGCATAACAAATAACATCTCTGTGCTCCAGTGCTGTTTATCAAAATGAACCATGCATTCAACTTTGGGCAAAACCGTCTTATTCACAAACAGAGCTAACAGTGATGTTTTAATTGTCTTCTAAAGGGCTGATTATGCTTTCCACAGGAACGTGACGCACGCAAATTGGACGCCTGAGATCTGCACGAGAGAAGGCGTGTGGCTATTATGCTTTTTCACATTCTGCACCGCGGCCTTTCCCAAACTGCAGGGGGCGCTGTATCCCAAACACACGTCCACCACAGTACTAAACTAGAGAAGGAGAGGTTTTTCACACAGTTTACTACGTTTTCACAAATTCCTCTTCTCTGCCAAGTTTGGCAACAATTTGACACCAGGAATTGTTAATCACACCGTTATCAAAGTGATCTCTGAGTGGTAAATCATAAAAGTGCCTGTATTTGTTTTACATCGGACATGAGGAGCCCCGGCTTGTCCACGCATCTCCGTGCAGAAGTTAGAAATTGGCAGAGATGCTTCAGGCGGAAATTTTCAGAGTGAAAAGGACTGTCCAAGGGGGCGAGGCTGTTAAAATGACGTCATTCACCTGCATGAAACTGCACGGACCTCGTGGATGCATCATGCATTAAGAGTCTGTGTGTGCTGTGTTGTTGTACATATGACGGTATGTCACGCTCAGACTGTGCAGCAGAATCAGAATTACACATCCATCTTTAAATAACCCACAAATTCTATGTTCACATGACGTCTCCTAACATTACTGTGACTTTACTGTACAGGTTATAATGAGGAGTTGAATCAGTCAGGCAGTGTTTGTCTGCAGCTTAATCCCTTAATGTGAGGACTTTTCCACACGTGTGGAGACGTCTGGAGCCATCACACATACAGTGTTCATTTGAAGAAGCTGCTCTCTCTGCTGGAAGTGTCTCATCATCAGGATGTGAGGGCGCATGGTGCAGCTCTGTGCAGCAGAGAGTTGTGATGCTGACAGCTTATGTCCAAAACAGGACACAAAAAAAGAGCAAACGACGCTGTTCTGCAAAACTTCATTGAGATCTTTGCGCTTCAGTTAAACGAGTGCACACTTCATGAGTTACACCTTTATATGCACAGTTCTTGGTGCAACAATCTGCTCTGACTGAATTCCTCTCAGATGGAGAAGAAGCTTTGATTCAGACAGGATGTCCTTCATGCAGCCTCCCAAACACACAAACAAGCTTCGCTTTGAACATGACAGAATAAGAGCGACGCAGACGCTGAAGAGGAAATAAAACTTGTCTTCAGTCCCTTCACTTACTGAAATAAAATTAACTCTTCACAACTGTCAAAGCATGCGGCGTGTGCTGCTGATCACTAAAGGTGTTAATGAGGTGGTGTTATCTTTCTGATGACCTGCTGTGTTTAAAAATCTATATCCTGTTGTCGAAGAGTGACTCCCTGCAGGTTAAAAATGCAGGACCTGCCCTTTGAATTGAACTGAAAGTGATGACAATCATAACTTTCATGAGCCAACTGTAGGAGAAATAAACAGATACTGTTCCCCTGCATATGAGCACACAGATGAAGTGATCTTGAGCTGAAAATAACAATAGTAATAATAATAATAAGAAGAAGTATGAGAGGACGGCTCCTCCTGATAGCAGTGGGAAGGCTCTCTTCACTCAGAAGAGGAGTCATGATTTACAACACAGCCTCACCACAGATTCATACCTACTGCAGTGAAAGACACGTATCATTTCTCCCAGACGTCTCTGCGATGTGTCAGGCGCACTGAATAAAATATCAGCCTGCAAAGACAGTGTTGTCTGCTGGGTGCATACAGAGCTGCAGACCCAATTCAAAATCAAATCTTTCACTTTCTCTGCTCTAACTTTTTTTTTTTTTTTTCCTGTAGAACTGATTTAAATTTTATAGCTGGAGTGGTCCTCCTTTCAGAACAGGAAGGGGATCCACCTTAAAGAACAAAAACACAGATCCCAAAGGCTTTTCCCTACCAGCCAGGTAATCCGAAACAGTAGCGAGACCTTGGAAACCACACGTGCACGCGCACACAAGGATGGCGCACAAACTGGGTCAATCAATCCCGCACACGCTCCCCACCTGATTATGGAGTGAAGTAGACCATCAACGCAACACGCAGCCTCTCTGAGTCAGGTTTGCTGCCACATCAATCCCCTGGGCCCGAGCCAAACCAAATATGAGAATACAGAATACCATTAAATTAGGGTTTGTTTTTGAACTGGGATAAGCACATTTCCCTGGTTCTGCAGACGGACGCTGAGTGCTGGGATCCGGTGGGGTGTGTTGGGTTACACGCATGCCTTTGGAGCCTGCTGCCCCCTGTAATCTGCTTAATGCCTGTGGCTTCCTGGGATGTTATTAATTAATAAGACTTACAATCAGAGCTCATTTCTGTGGATGGCTTGCACGCTTGTGCCACTACGCATCAGTTCCTCCCAGCATTGCTTTTTAATGCTTTTCAGTGATGTCACCACCCTGTAATTTCACACAGTTGTTACTTTCATTCACTTCAATCATTAGTTGAGAGCGACTCCCTATAACACACTCTTGTACTGAGAAATGATCTGCTCCTGCTAAACTGGCTGTAAACACATCTAAATAAATGCTTTCTGTCAGCATGTAAGAATCTACAGCTATGTATGGCAACACTTTTTTTTTAGCTAACTTTAAAATTGAAATATAATAATAATTAAAAAAATATAGGTTGCCATATATATATATATATATATATATATATATATATATATATATATATATATATGGCAACCTGTTTGGGGCATATTGTGGTGACTCAATTTAAAAAGGGGGTATTGTGTTTGTTTTTCCCTTTGTTTTTTCATATTGTCCCTCTTGTGCCCCCGTACTATCTTGTACATCATCCTCTGTCTGAAACACTTTGTTTCAGCTGCTGTCTCTTTAAGACTCCCTGTTCTACCAACCCCCTTCCCTCTGATTGGCCAGCTCTCTTGAGGCCTGTCAGGCACTATGAGACCTTGGTGTTTGAGGCTCATCTCTCCAGCATGTCATGAGAAAGTGTCATGAAGATCCCATAAAGATCTTGCTAAGATCTCAACCCCAAACAAACTAAAGATCATGAACATAATTTAGACAAAGGTTTAAAGATACAATGCACATTTTTTTAATGCTGTTATTTACTCTAGGGAGAAACTCAGCAGTCATGTGACCTGAGGTATGTCTATATAAAAGAAAAAGAGTAAGGAAACGAAGGCGTGACACTATTTTAGAGCCCTTGCTGTGAAACTACTACGTTTAGCGCTGTGGACTGACTTGGGTATAAGGACAGATTCTTACATAAGACTGGGTTGAAGATCTCATTACTTTTATAATGGAGCATTTTGATCAATTTACAGACAGATTCAGGGATTTCAACATTTGAAAAATGCAGAGGTTTGAAAACTTGCAAACATTTGGTCTGAACATCCAGCATTGTTAATTTTTATCTGTTTAAAATATGAGATTACCCTCTCTTTAAAGGGATTTAATTTAAGTTTTAATTTCCCAAGACAAAAAAAAGTTTCATGTGTTAAAGGCTATTAAATTATAAGCATATAGTTGTCAGTTTTTAGCATTTTTAGGGGTAAAATCATGGGACAATGCAGTTTTAAAACTTTAAAAAATAAAGTTGTAATACTCAAATATATATCTTTTAATATTTAGTTGTCCGTAAACCTTCACTTAGCATGAATTTGTGAGATGCATCTCGTGTCAAATTGCACGCTGCTGGCTGGTATTCTGTTACTCCTTCAAAATAAAATATAACCTAACCATAACTAAAACTACCACTTTTTTGTCCAAAATTTATAACTTTATGCTTGACAGCTCAATCAATCAATTATTTAGGCCCTGACACATAAAGTGTAAAATCAGAGCCCTGGTTTGTTTTTATTTCTTTCTTTTTTTTAATGAAAACTACATTTTGAACACTTTACCACAGAAGTAGGCAATTAAGACACAGATGCTAAAAGTGAAGCAGTCATTTTGACAGAGCCGTTTAAATGAAGGCCCAGGTTAAGAAAGGAAAACTGGAAAAACCCTCAAAGAGAATGAAAACCAGCTGTCACTCTCTGGAGGACACGCTTAAATGGCTCTGCTGAAGCTGTGCTGATAACGGCGGCCCACACGTTTGAACAGATTCTGCAGGCTGAGGAAAGAAACAGTCTGTTAGTGGTGTGGGTGAGGCGGAAAGATCCCCCGCTGAGATAAAGCATGTCATGTCGCATGTAGAGCGTCAAACTGCACGCCGTCTGTGTTCACATGTGATCCATCATCAACGGCGGCGTCAACATCGACAGCTGCCAGAGAAAATTCGCTCTCAATCAACCTGCTCGAGTGCTTTGTACAGTGCAGACTTGAGTGGCTGATAAAAATAGACTGGAGCACCGAGGGAGACGCACAACAAATCCAGGTTATCAGGAACAAGGCTGGTCTCATTCTGATCTTTTACCGTCAGAGTTTTATTTTGGTTGACTCATATAATACCAGTATACTGTATGAGTCATTAACTCCTTGTTTGAAAAAGAAGACCCAGACCAGGGAACTTGACTTCACAGACTGATAACAGAAGGAGCCCCAAAGAGCTGCACAGTCTGCATGCTGTGGACTTTAAGAAGAGATCAAAAATGGAGCGCCAGAAGTGACCATATATGGACAAGTGGGTGGAGCAAAGAGAAACAGAGAGTGTACAAAAACTAATTCTACCTGTTGTTAGCATGCTGACGCCAGATACAACCTGAGCTCACACGTCATATCATTTAATTCATGTTATCCCTCTGCCTGTTGACACTGTGGCAAATAGCCACATGGAAAAACATGAAGGGAACCTGCAACAGATGTTTGAGACCATGGACTGATTAAAACATGGATGTAATTTCTCTGATATTACCTGCAGAGTTTTGAAGACCATCTTAACGTTTTAATGAAAAAGCTGACTCAACCATTCATTGGTACACTCAAAAAAAAAAGAACATTGACTCTGAGTGAATTTATCATGTCAACAGATTCCATGTAAACATATCAGGTTAGCTGAAAGCAATAATTTCAAATTCAATTTAGTTGTCGCTAAAATTGTTTTTGACTAACTTAATACATTTACATGGAACCGGTTGACCAAATAATTTTAATTAAAGTCAGTGTTTTCTTTTCTTGAGTGTGACCTGAGGAGAGAAAAACACTGTGGCCATTGTGGGTTACACAATTACCAATTATACAAAACGTATAACCTTAATAACTCCAAAACTGCTGAGTTAGGAAATAAATTCATGCCTCATACAATGTATTCCAAGAGGAATTAGCCAAAAGTCACTTTTTGAACCAGGGATTTTTTTTAGTATTTTTGTAAAAATCTCCTTTTTTGAATGGGTGTTTCTGTAGCCAGCCTCTAGTGGACAATTGAGGAACTGTAGTTTCAGGCACTTCAGCATTCTCGAGGTAGGACGTAGTCAAAACAGAAATGAACAAGAAATGAACCAGCAACCTACACTCTAAAGGCTAAAGCCTCTGTCCAGCCTCTGCACATGACGTTTATACTCAACCCACTGAACCCAGTAAAACAAGCATCTTGTGCTGCCTGTTGACTCTGTGGCAAAAGTTAGTGTCTGTCTCAGTCCGATCTCAGAGTGGGGAAATAATGACAGATAGCAGTTAGCATGTATGTGAGAGCAGCCTGAGGAGCTACTGGATCCCAAACTTCTCTCATAGAGAAAAGAGGAGGAGCATCCTGTCCTGTAATCCAGACACAGACAGCAGTGCTGGAAAGAGCATCCCTGAGCTGCTGATCTCTACAAAATGTGCATTTGTATGAGCTTTGACAACACTCTGCACTGTGCTCCTGTATTGATTTGTGGGAGTTAGACTAACAAACTCCTGTTTGTGTCAGATGGCTGAGTTTACTGCTGCAGGCTATGAGATGAGTATTAACCATAAGCTGCTGATTGCTGTCACAAACACACAACCAGCTGATACTCTTGCACACACAGCAAGAGCAAGAGTTGGAGGAGAAAAGGTACCATTAGATACAAATCAGCCACACCTTGAAAATCAACACTTTACAACCTTTGAGCCTCTGAACATGAATTCATGGGCAGGAGATTAGTTTTACATCATGCTAACCCCGAATTCACACGTATTCCATGCACGCTGTGGTCCATCAGTGCCGCGGTTTTAAGCTTGCACCAATTCACACTGGATCTATCTCTGGAGTGGAGCGCTCTCTATAGCAGCTGGATAGACAAGATCACTTGTCCCTGGCAAAAATAGACTCACAGCAGAACAGCCACAAGCAGCCATTGTGTGAATGCAATGATTGACAGAGAGTGGCAGCTATGTATAGTGCAGTGCGCAGTGCTGACGGACAGTCAAGCTGTATGTGTGAATCAGGGGTTACACTGAACATGAGGAATCTCACTTCCTATAAATCTCTACTACCTGGATGTAAACAGTCCCAGATGGCAGATATCATATTGTGGCGTGGCATGATTTGTCAGTATGTTGATGATGCTGATTTCTCTAAACTCTAAACCAGAGACACAAGGAACCAGCACAGATGTAAACTTTCAAGGAGGACTGAAGGCTAGGGGGGCTAGCTCTGCTAATGTTAGCCACACTCTGCTAACCAGCATGACATTGCTTACCCTTAAACTCTGCAATTCTTTTTAAACTGCATTAAATGAGCTGTTTTCTCTTTTAAAAGAAGTTAGTCACTTCCTATCATCCCTCTTCATGATAATCCAAAGCTTTTATCGTATATGGAATCAAAGATAACAGTGTTCTGTTGCACCAGTGGTTTAAACCATTACATATGTACCACTATTTAACATTCAATTAAGTGTGAACATCAAAAAGCAGAACTTTCAGCTTCATTTCATAATCCAAAGTGAACCAGTCGTCTTTTTTTTTTTTTTATTTCACTTTCATTTGAATGTTTGAAGTTTTCATTGGAGCAGATATTTTATCAGCTGAGAGTAGTTCCTCCAGCTCTTCTATTTCCATTATGTGATTGAGTGGTTTTAGTATGCATGCGCTTCATCCTTTTTCATTCCTGACTCCTCTTCATCCTCTTCATCCTCTGTATCTGTTCAAACCGGACCACACTTCTGTTTTAGACTGCTGCTAGAAATACAGATAGTATATTTTAACGAAGGTTTTCTTTGCCTTCCCTTTGAATGCTCTTTGTTTGCTTCAGAGCTGAATCCATGAGACTTCAGAGGCCTTAAAGAATCTGCAGGTATCAGCTTCCATAGGGGGGCTGTTCCAGTATCAGGTGTGATATCGAGTCCACAGCGTTTCCACTCACATGGAGCATTTAACAAGTTTGATGTATGGTGGGCACCCACGTCTGTGCCTGTTTCCCCCGGCAGAAATGAGCCCTGAGACGGGCGTCTCATGTGGGGGAGAGAGGGCAGATCTGCTAGATCTGAGATCATCAGAGGAGGGTCTCCAGGGTGCAGCAGCAGCAGCGACCTGCAGGAAGGAGGCCGTAATGACCAAACACAGCGCTGATTGGACATCTTGCATGCATTAAGGCGGGTTAGATGATGCACTGTGTCCTTCAGTCCGGGAGATCCGATAACAAAGCCGAGCTGTGCGGGGTAAGGTGATCCCGGCACGGGGCCTCGGCTGCAGGCCGCTGCCTCGCTCCCAAAGAAACACCTCTCTGTTCAGGGCCGTGAAAGTGGAGACCACGAGATGCAACAATACGGAGTCACATGTGGAAAGCAGAGGAGGGGATGGAGGAGAGCTGCTGCAGGAAATAAAAAAAGGAAAACAGATCAAAAGAGTGAGTTAAGAAGCAACAATTAATTTAAAGTGAAATCAAGAAGTTTTCTTCTTAAAAAAAAATACCTGTATTAGTACAGAACATCAGTCATAGTTCACCTGTTTCATTATTACCCCTGTTGTGTTCAGCAAAGTCCACAACATGCAGGAGTTGAGTCCAGCTCTTGACCACTACTGAAGGTGGGACAGCATGTGGTTATATTCCTGAAGGACTGAAACCATTTTAAGAGTCTGTTTTCTGTTTGTTTCTGTTGTAAATGAATGAAAAGCTGTTAAAAAGTCCTTACTGCAGCCTGCTCCAACAGCTGCTTCCAACACACTGAATATTTTCTATTTTTGAAGAAATAGGATGGAGAGGGTGTCCTGACGATGCTGGCTACCTCTGTTTGAGTACATTGGCCTCACAGTTACAGCAGCCAGGGTTTTAAGTTTAAAAAGATATTTGAAGAGCTGAAAATGACTGTAGTTTTGTTCACCAAATTTTATTGGTGAAAGTTTTATGGGGAATGTTTTTCCAAATCATAACAGCACAATCTTAGAAGTAAAATCACAGCTATAAAAATGATGATAACAATTATATATATATATATATATATATATATATATATATATATATATATATATATATATATATATATATATATATACCTGAAAGTTAAAAGACTCTTTTGGGGTTTTTTTTTTTTTTGCTTTTTGTTTTAATCCAATTTGTTAATCTCTCACCCAGATTAATCAAAATCAAAATTTTTTTATTTATAACAAAGGAAGTAAAGGTTAGTTAGAGGAATATACATGGAGACATATATATATATATATATATATATATATATATATATATATATATATATATATATATATATATATATATTATACATGATCTTTACAATTAAACTGAATCCACAACATTAAAATACAAGGAGAACAATTTCTGCGTATTTATTAAAAATATGTATCACATCCAACTTAATGGATTTATGGACTCTGTATGAATTCAGGAAACACACCTAAAGCACAATCGATCTCTAATATACTGTTTTTGTTTTTGGTTATTTTTATTTATATATTTATTTATTTATTTATTTATTTATTTATTTATTTATTTAATTATTTATAAGGTGATCCGATGTTGGATTGATCCGGTGCTTTACTTTCACTTGAGTTTCATAGCTTTTAATCAAATAATGCTGCCAACATGAACACTTTGAATTTTTTTTTTTTTTTATTCTGATAATTTAATCGTGATCAGAAAATTCACCACTGAAATGTAAGAGCAGAGTTTGAGGAACCAGCAGGGAAATATGAAAGGATTGAGTTTGAATTGAGAGCATGATGGTCGACTAAAAACATGATTCCCACCAACATTTCCTTTATGAGCTGAGTTAACACTGAAGTAATCTTTGTGTAATTTATTCTCTTTGAGTGTTTAAAACTGAATACTTGGAGTATTTGTTGGTTTGTTTGTTTGTTTGCTGCCTGAGGACATGGACACGTTTTGAATCTGTCTCTAATCCAGTAATGAATCTTTGTTAATCCACAGGCTCACAGTATTTACAGTGATTTCATTTTTGATGTGTTTCACTTTAAACCGTACTTTTCTGTAAACGTGAGCACTTTATGGAGACATTTAGAACAGTTACCTCATGTTTTGGTTAATTATTTAAAAACATACAACCTAGTTCAGAGCAGCTGTGTTTATACTCTGACTGACTCATGCCTTATTTTCTGTCTGAATGTGTTTCTTCTGCTCTGAAAGGACAAGGAGGTATTTGTTTATGATATTAGGACAAATGATTCTGTTCCTTTACAGACTGACCTGAAGAAAAACAGTTGTCTGGGCTGTTGTTTTATGTTCTGTATTGGTTCCCACAGTTTAAACTCAGATTACAATGCTTTCTGCTTGCATAACTATTCCGAATACACATGGGGATGGCATGTCAAGGGGGTATATATATATATATATATATATATATATATATATATGCTGTACACTTTGATATGTCATGATTTATTTAGTTTCTATTTGAGTTGTCTGTGGCATGTAAAAAGTTTAGATAGTTGTGTCACCTGGGGTCTGCTGTTTAATTTGATCTGCAACATCACTTCATTCTTTTGTGACTAGTGCGTTATTTCACGGTGTGTTTGCAGAGTGATATCAAGGTCCCCCAGTCGGGGGACCTTCGGGCTCAAAGGGTTAAGGCAGCTCTGAAGGCAAAATCTCAGTTTTTGTCACCCACAGGTGTGCAGAAACAAAAATAAAACTGCAGAAAAATGTAGGTAATCTTTGCAGCAGGTTATTTAACAGGGTGAACACATCAGCCATGTTTACATTCACATGTTGCTTAACCTGAAAATATCACCAAAGTCTCAGGAGTTGGTGTATTTCCATCCAGCTGTGTTATGACATATTTGAAGTTACTTGTACTAGATCCAAACCTACTGTTTTTCCTTGTTTTCTTTTTGTAATGGAAAAAAAAAATGACTTTTTGAGGGTAAATGTACCCCAGAGCTCTGATACAAACTTCTTAATTCAGGGAAAAATTCTTGGAGTTAGTCAGTATTTATAAATTTGGGTTTTCAAATGTTCAACATTGAATGACTATTTTCCCTCCACATGCTTTAAATCCTCCTCAAAGTGATGCAGTATGAAGCTCATGCTGCAGGTTAACTCAGTGTTTACTGTAATCCATCGTGCCTGCTCTCTTTTGTGCGTTTGAGGCCCTCAAAGCAGTCAGAGCAGACAAAACCTGCACCGCCACCAGCCAACAACTCACACATCTCTGTTTTTGTCTCCAGACCTGGTGTCCCTGCAGCCTGCACAGATAGATGAGGGTATTATTTCTGATAGAGAAAACAAAGGCTTCATCTTTTTAAAGCCGCGCAGCGAGCTGGCAGCGCTTTCTACCCAGCAGCACTTTAGTTTATATACACATTCACATTTTAACACCCGATCATATCTGCCGGTTACAACAACAGTGTGAATTATGAAGCTGTACTTTACATGGAGCCTGTCATGTGATGACATGCGTGGGAAAGACAAATGGCGGCGGTACAGTCCCCATTCAGCCACAAGGAGAGAAAAGAAACGTATGTCTGGCCATTAATTACGTGGCGCGGAGCAGCAGATTTGGTTTGAGGGGAAACAAAAGGTGTCTTTTGGGGAGATTTGTCTCTTGGCTCTGAGCTGACTTCTTTGCAAAGATCTATTGTTCTGCTGCAGAGACACAAGAGGCTCGCTGGGACCAGCAGACCCCTCCCTCGCCTCAAAGAGCTGAATGATAAGTAAGTGGTCTGCTGCACGGCCACCAGTTGATCCAATACAAAGCCGGGTTTGTGTGATGGTGTGTCTTTGTTTTACATTAAAGAGGAATTAAAGATGGTGGTGAGACCGCAGCGTGATGAAGTACAGAGCAAAGTCAAAGGAACGCCGCTTTCTGACTCACTTGATGTGTTAAAGGACCATTCCGGTAATTTAGTAAATTACTTCCTTAAACTGTGTTCATATGGGCACAAAACAGCTGTAAAATACTGGAATTTTTAGGGTCAGGGCTGAGCTTGAACAAACGACCTCGACTTTGTCCTAGTTAAACTTCTGTAAGATGCCTGCATGTATTTAACTTTCCTTTTCAAACATTGTTTCAATAACGCCCTTCCTTTACATGATGTTTGGTATGGAAGCAGCAAACCAAAGAGCATCACTCTTATGTCTGTTTCAGCACACACACACACACACACTGAACACCATGTAACTGGTCTGCTGTGATACCTTTGTCAAATAAAACCATGATGAGTCCAAAACACTCCTCTCATCTTCGTCTGCTCTCTCTCTCTCTCACCATCAGCCCCTCTCTCCTGTGTTTGGCTGCACAACACACAATGTGGCTGAGCAGTGCAGACAGAGGATACATCACTAATCTACCGTTAAAATGTTTCAAGATGGTGTTCACATGTCCTTCTTGGCATGGAGATGTCCCTGTTCAATAAGAGAGTTTGGGATTGGAGGAGAGTCTCAGGACCTGGCATCAAACTCACACTTAAAAAAATGTTTATAGTCTTCCTGCAGATTCCTGAAAGGTCCTTAAAAGTCTCAAATCAGGCTTACAAAAATTATGTACTGTTCATATTTAAGACTTTTCACTTCGGGTCAATTTTGACCCAAACCAAGAAATCCCACACAGTAAGTATCTGAAGCAAATTTTAAACTACAGCCTCTGTCAAATGAATAAACATATATTTAATCCTTCAAAATGCTCTAACCAGCAGGGGGAGTATTTTTTAAGTTGCACAACACTTTTTTGGAGAAAAATATCTACAATAACACATTATTATATCCTGTTTTTATAATTATTCTGAGAAAAAATGTCAGAATTCTCAGCGGCAACCTCCAGTCTGAAAATATGTGACAATGCGGAAGTGCTAAAATCTGTAATTCCGGAAGAACCAGAAACCGCGTACACACCAAGTAAAAAAAAGCTGTTTTCACAGAAGAAATAGACATGTTTACAAAGAATGTTCTCTGGTTTTCTATCTAGTTAAATAAAGGTTAAATAAATAACAAAAAAAATGTCTCCTGTCTGAATCACTAATTTCGCTAACGGCACGCACTGTACGGGGGGTGGATTTTTTTCTAACTCTGCAATTTAGACAATATTAAGATCGACAGTTCGTCCAATCAGAGGCACAGCTCAGCTCATGTGATTGCTGGGCGCTCTATGGCTGTTACTGTGGAGACTCAAAGCCCGCCTCATTTCCATTATGGCCGATTGGCTGATTTGCTTCAGAAATCTGTTTCAGAAACAGACGGGTGACGTCGTGGAGACTTCGTCCATTAATAATACAGTCTATGGTCATACCTCTAAAGGTAGTATGGGAGGTCGAGTTTATGGTTGGAGCTTTATCAGGTTTGGATCGGCTGCTGTGGACCTTCCAGACTCCAGCTGCTGAGGCTTTTTTACAGTTTCTCAAATGTTTCCAGTTTTTCAAGTTTAGCCTGACGTTTGCAGGATTTTATCCAGGAGCTGGAGGGAGGAAAGGAGGTGGTGAGAACATTGGCTGAATGTATATGTAAATATATAGCACAGTCATCAACATAAGCATGGATGAAACCTAAGCTTGAATTCTTAGAAACCATCATCTCTCAGATATCTGTCACACCAGAAGTGTGCACAGTCCTGGCGCTGTGCTGCAGCCCTCTGCAACCCGCCCTTCCAATCCCACGGACTCCTCATCCAGGAACCCCCTCAACCTCCCTCCCCGCCTCCCCCCTATCCTTCCCAGCCAGCTCCTGTCTGAATGAGAGAGAAAATAAAGAGATCTAAATGTCAGCGGGGAGCTGAGTGCATTCCTCTCACCGTGTCCCGAGACCGGTCACCCAGAACAACTTGTGATCCTGGGACAAAGCTGACGACAGCAGGTGGCCATATAAAGAAATTTTGCTCCCAGAATTAGATCTTATCCCAGGGAAGTGCCATTGAGTCATAGATAATACCTCTGCACCCCCCATCCTGCTGGGTCCACAAGGATTTTCATTTCAATTTCTTTACACAACGATGCTTTTCATCTTGACCAGGGTGAGATGACAGTGCTGCGGCTATGAAATAAATGGGAAGCAGTTGAAAGGCAGAATTATCCCCTGGACCTGCAACATTGCCTGGAATGCCCCACGGTTTCCATTCATGTACATTTGTGACATTCTCAGAGGCTGCACACACACACACACACACACACACACACACAAACAAAGTCACGCAAAGCCAGAGTCAGATAGAATCAGACAGGAGTGGTACCTTTACACACACTCTCACACACACACACACACTTACACACACACTTTAATCCAAACAGGGCTGGTATTTTATAATTTCATCTCCTCTGTCTCTCTCCCGTTTTCCCATCGCCTGTTTTCGAGGGGGCATATAAATGATGCATGAGGACGAAAATGTCACCCCCAAAAATAAAGAGAAAGCAATTTTGTCACACAGAAAATGGTTATTTTCACCTTCTTCTTCTTCCATGTTTGCGGCAGTAAAATGCCAGCTGTTACACAAAGCGGTGGCGTCTGAAGCGTTAGAGGAAAGGAAACACATTATCAACACGGGTAAAACATGCTGATCTGAAGGCTGCCTGTGGGGTCTGGACTGAGTTACGTCTGAATAACTGCTGAATCAATGAGGGTATTACAGATCATCAGTGAGAGCAGCACGCTGAAACATCCACTCAGCGTCATTTTGGATAATATTTACCATTTCTTTTATCATGACTTTGATTCTTTGTCCTTTTATTTGCATCTGAGCGTTTGTGTGCAGGTTTAAATACATAATCAACAATCTGTCTCACTGTAAAGTATAAAGGCTTGGCAAAAGAATACCAAACCAATAAAAGAAGATAAAAGATTTTATCTTTTTGTTTTCATTTTTTGCAATGAAGGATTTTTTTTAAGGCTAAAGTTCAAATCTAGATAATCAAGCGAGGTAAGATAGAAAGCAACGAGTGTTACGGGTCTGAGCAAGTTGGACCACTAAAGAAGGAGACAAGAACTCTAAAGAACAGTCCAGAACAGTCTCTTTAATCGGCCGTAGGGCAAAAAAGGTCAAAGACAAAAACTGAAAAACAGCCACCAGCTGACCAACAGGCAGAGAACAGGTGGGTTGGCATGGCAGCAGGAAAAAACACCCTGCAAAAAACAAAGAGAGAGGGCTTGGTTAGAAAAAGCGTCGACTGAAACAAAAGACTCTGCTGAGATACTAATCCAAAACAACCATGAGTAGATAGCACTACCGAACAGGACGGAATTATCTGGCGGAGTGTTGGAGTCTTGACCAGAGTTTTATTGAGGGAGTGATGAGGTGGATTGAAGACAGGTGTGTCTCATCTGCAGCCACAGAGAGCAGGAGAACCGGCCACGCCTACTGCCCCTTAACCTGGGAAGTGGGAGAGAGAGAAGGAAAAGAAAAGACAAGGGAGGAAAACACAACAAAAACCCAGACCATGACAACGAGGAAACTAGAAAATTAATATGATGTAATAAAAACATAGCCATGTGTCTGTATTCCCACATTTCAACGTTTTTATTTATTTATTTATTTATTTATTTCCCCCCAAATTCTGGTTTTGTTTATCTGACTTAAGGAAATGAAATCAGTGGTTTGGAATGCATAAGCTCTCTTCAGCCAAAACCCTTTTCGATCAGCCTGTTTTATTTATTTTTTTGTAATGTTTGTCATTGTGACAATTTCTGCTGCTGATGATCAAAATAAAACCATTCATTCATTCATTCATTCATTCATTTACTATAAAGAGGCTAGGGATTAATTTGATGGGAAATGTAAGAACGCAAGACAAAATATTGAAAATATCTTAGAAATGAGGGACCATTTGGCTGTGGAAAAATATGGAAAAATGTGATATAAAATATGACATAAAATATATGTTTGACATTGTGGGGTTAAAGGTCCATAAGACTTCAATCTGACTAAAAGTAAAAGGTTTCTGTGCCAAAATGAAGACAAGCACCAATAGGCAAAACACGTCTGTGCGGAAAACCATCAAAAACCTGGTCTAAAGTCTGTGCCACTGAGCTTTCCTGAAATTTAAGAGTCAGGGCTGTTGTGGCCCTGATCTGATGAGAGGGGCGGGATGTCTTCATGTTAAGGCTGGCTGATATTGATGATGAAATCTTTTGTATTTCTCCGGGATCCTCTTGAAGCTCTGGAGTTTCAGCTCTAATAAGTCATGGTTTTCTCATGAAGTAGGGCTGTGTGTAGTTAAGTGTTGTTGTCGAGTTCAGGATAGTTTATTTGACGTAAATGACAATGTCTGGGTGCTTTATTTCAGCCACGAGGGTTTTTCTCTCAGCTCCCAAGATGAGGACGGATCCATGTTCAAAAATGAAAACACACTGTGGAAAAAGATGAATCAGAGCTCCTTCACGGGCTCATCAGTGTGATTTTTCATGGTAGGCAGCGCGCGAGGCCTCTCTGCTCTCTCCTCACTGTTTTGACGTTCCCTGATTCCTCCGAGTAGCCGGTCCTCCTTTTTTTTTCTCCACTCTGACTCCTCATTTTACACAACATGCAGACAACTCGTGACTTCACCCTGCAGACCAAAGTGAATATTTGAAAAGCTCAAAGCGTGGTTTCATTTTTCTGATTGATAGCTGCGCTGGGAACTGTAAACTGTGGTTTTGAATCCCTTTATGTGTTGAAAGTGCAGTTTGAGCTCTAAACTGTGGATGAGTCATAACCTGAAAGGCATGGTGAGGAGAGTGTAAAAGCTCGGAGCGTGTTTCTCCTGATACCACTCAGCTCTTCAGCTCTTCAGCTCAGACTTCATGTCATCGTCTTTATACAGATCCAAGAAAACGCTCCCGACCTCAGCTCCGGTCTCATGGAATAAATTATCATGTTTCACTCAAAATTAGGTTCACCCCAAACGCAACACCATCCAGCCAACTTTAGACGCACACGCATGTGTATGATATTATGTGGCTTTAACATGGCTGGGACTCAAAATACATCCAACCACAGCATGAGAAATGTGTGTCGCTACTGTACGTGTTTAAATTTATGCTACAATGACGGTGAGTTATCTGGAACAGGGTCGAGCTCGGCTTCAGAGCTCTGTGTCAGATTTGCATACATTACTTTACTGATGCCAGTACTTATTTACTCCAAAACCACAGTCTTCTTTCACAACAGGCCTTTGCAAAGCCAAGAACTGGAAGGCGTCTTCTTATCCCAGGTATACCTTCAGGTTTTATGACCTAGCAAACAGGATTCAACAGCTGCATCATCTCTCAGGACAGATGCATTAGATTGAAGTGTACATATTGCCGTTAACTGACTGATATCTGGACTCTTTGACAGCACAGAAAGCGTACAGGCTCTGCTCCTGCATCCTGTCCTGAGTCGCTCCGTCAAACAGAGGACGTCCTGCCTCACTGGCGCTGTCTCTGAAGCATGATGCAGCGGAGCACAGCTTGAAGCAGCTGAACATGCAGGATCACAAAATCCCGTGAGAACGCTGAGAGATCACGCAGAGGTTCTGTGATCACGCAATAACAACAATGTTACCTTAGCTCTCACCTTGATGGACCGTCACCTGCTCTGTTTGAAGCAGAGAGCATGAGCAGGAGGTTAAAAGAGAGTGTGTAAGGAGTGTTTTTAGTGGTTTATGAGACATTGCAAATATATTAATACCAGTTAAACACGACTTGAAGTGAGAGGTTATACTACGAGGGAAATTTTCACCGATGTTATTCTCCTCATCAACTCATTGGCTGAGAATATTGTGCTCTATGACAATGTAAACACCAAAAGTACCAAAAGAAGTAGGGGACTCTCTTCTTTCTACAGGGAAAAAAAAGATAAAGTTTTTTCTACCTTTTTCCGTTCTTTAGTAATCGTCAGTGAAACATGGGCTGATTTGACCAAGTAACAGAAAACAAGCTTCCCTGCAGCTCGTCTCTGACGCTCCCTCCTTTGTTCTCCGTTGTCTTTTCTTACTATCGTGACACATACTCTGTTCGAGTGCGAGCTGCCTGAACTTGCAACATCTCACCATTGTCTCTCTGACATCTGGCGTCTTCTTCTCATATCTCTGCTGATCTCTCATCCAAAGAGAGCGCCGCTGCCACCTACAGCAGTTTACAAGCCTGATACTGATAGACAAGCTCCGCCAGACTGTCGCCCAGCCTGAAAAACATAACTGTCGTCTGTAGACATCACGGGCAGTCAACGGTTATAATCCAACTGATGTCACAAGATGTCAATGGCAGCCAGTGAGTCAATGGCTCACAGTAACATCTCAGAATAAAACAGTGCAAGTGTAACCCACTTTTCCTGAGCCCTGAGATTCCAAAAGTGAGGATGTGTTTGTTTTAAAGGAAATGAAAAGAGAGCAGATCTTTAAGAAGAAGAAGAATAAGAATCAAACTTTGTACGCTTGGTTTTTTGCATAGTTTAGTGTCCAAGTCTTGGTTGTAAATCCAGCCATTAGTGATGAAAACAGATCGTTTTCAATAATGGTGAAAAAAAAAGGATTAGTGGTATGTATGAACCAGGTTAACACCCTACAGAGTGTTAAATTAAATGGCAGGAGACCCCACCATACAGGTACGAACAGCAGGATTACTGCACCTGTTAGTGCCTGTTTTAAAGATGGCGGATGTTGTGCTCATGTGTGACCATTTGAGATGATATATGTGAAGAGAAAGAATATTTAGAGATTGAATGACAAAGAATAACGATGTTGAGTTTTACAGCAAATTTAGATTTAGAAGACACGGCAGTTTTCATCTTTATCCCTGTTAATGCGTAGCACACAAGCACAATTTGAATTTGTTGGATAGAGGTTTTCCAGGAAGTTCCTTGGACATATGATATTCTGCATCTGCCTCGCTGTCATGGTGTAAATGGTTAACTGTCCAACTTTTTGGCACTTGTGCATGTGGCTAACGCTATGGCCAAATGGGCCGTCCATAACTGGACGTTATGGCTAATGGCTCCATTTGTGTAATGACTGGACGTGCATGTGGGCTTCGAAGGTGAGCAGACTGTTTAGTGTTACTCACAGCTTGGTGCTCTGAGATCCAAAGAAAAAGGGGGCAGATCTTGTGCTGCTCCTGGTTGACTCACTTCTCACTGCTAAACTGTTCTCTCAGGAAAGTCCGAGCTGACCACAGATACTGAGAAATAGCATTTTTAGAAACACAATTTTTGAGGGGATAATCTAATTTTAAATTGTAGATTATGAACAGGCAGGAGTGTAAAAGTGAGACTATTTCAAGAAGACTTATAAGGTCTCTTAGAGCTTGATTTGTAACAACAATCTGAAATATAATTATAAATAAATAAATAAATCTGAAATGTTATAACTGACAGGTAAAAAAGTTATTACTTTTTGGGCTCAGCATCTTGTTACATTTTGGGTCA
Organism: Labroides dimidiatus; assembly: GCA_030710495.1. Classification (NCBI taxonomy): domain Eukaryota; kingdom Metazoa; phylum Chordata; class Actinopteri; order Labriformes; family Labridae; genus Labroides; species Labroides dimidiatus. The sequence continues at coordinate 24,815,402 of CM061158.1, forward strand.
GTTATTCCATTTCTGGGTTTATTCCATTTATTTAATTTTTTTAATCACGGGTCGTTGTTACAGAATGGGCTCTTTTATTTGTTACTGTAAATCATAATTTGTTAAAAACGATGCCAATATAAAATCCAGCCTCATCTTTCTGCTTTTCTTTGTTGCCACATGACCCCCACAGACTCATGAGTCTGCTCCCAAAGAAGTCCAACCCCTGTACAGTGGGAATATTAAGATTACATCCACTCTGCTTCTACAACTTGTTTCCTTTATTGTCATGACACAAATTACACAACAATACATTTAGAAATGAGATTTTGTTGCACTGGCATCCTGAACTGTAGCAACACGGTGTTAAATAGATCAATAGCTCAAGTAGATGGGTATGAAATTATGAATATAGATATATAGTTTGGGTAAAAAGAGCTATACATAGATAAGTGTATTTCTGAAATAAGGCATAAAAGCTTGGGGGGGGGGGGGGCAACAGATAAAAGTAAAAAGATATTTAAATCTGGTCATGTCTTAACTAAAGCATACTATACACAACAAATGAGGCTGCGGTAAACCAGCCAGGTCTTCATAGAGTAGAACAGAATAGAAAAGCACTTTATTGTCATTGTTGTAAACAGTGAAAGGCAGTTTGGCATCTCTTTACTAACAGCAGCAGGTAAGAAAATGTAGAACAAATTTAAAATAAAAATATAATAACACAATATACTGGGTAGTTAACACAGAGTATATACACAGAGTAAGGAAATGACATCATCCTGAAATAAGTTAGAATACAGCCACGTTTGAAAATATCAGCACTTTGGAACTACACTTCCTTCCTGAGGTGTTGATTCAGTCTCCTCCTTATCTCTGAAAGGTTTCAGTAAATGAACCAGGCTGTGTGTCCGACTCTGTCAGCCACACATAAGGAGTATATAATAAATTCTAATATAATAAGTGCTCTGTGAGTAGATACCAGTGGAGTGTTGATATCGTGGGTGTCCAAAGAGCAGTGTGTCACACATGGTTACCCTCCTCTCCCTCTCCCCCCCCGGTCACACGAAGCCCGAGCCAGCCAATCTGCTATCCCAGCCTCACCTTTCCTGGATCATTTGCTGGCTAACACCTGATACTTTCATGTAGCTAACTCACAGGCTGCCCACAATTTCCTTGCCAAATGGCCTGAGACCACCTATTCTGCTGGTCCCCATTGTGGATCAGTTGAACCCCGTCCAGGAGCAAACTCTGCCTAATTGACCCCATATGTTCTCCCAGAGTTCAGATCCACCCTCTGGCAAAATCTACGGTTCAGTACCGAAATCTTTTAAATGCAGCCTGTATGCGTGCATACGCTGAGCGATCAAAGACACAGGGACGGTATTGATCGGAAAGCAACAAGTGGAGATGAAAGCGGCCATGTTTTTGTGTCCAAAAGAGATTAAAGCTGAAATCCTGCAGCATATTAAAGTGCCATAAATAAAGTTACACGCCTGAATTAACCGAGTCATTTCAAAAGATGAAAAGACATGAGTTATTTTGTGATATCTGAATGTTTCTTGTGTCCTACAGCCGGTGCTGTGTTCAAAAGGCCTGAGAGGTGAGGGGCCTTATAAAGACGAGTCTGCCAGAGAGAGAGAGAGTGAGGGGGGGGGGCGAGCAGCAGTTGGCTGGACTGCTGGGAGTCAGAGACTATTGGCAGATGCACAGCGTGGAGGAGCTGCTGCTCTGTGTAGCCTTCACTTCCAATTGTTCTGTATTTGCAGGTTGTTGGAGGAATTTGTAACAGCAACACCTGCTAATAAACAGCTTTCTTTTTCATTCTTGAGAGAAAATAAACAAAATGAGGAGGAAAACATGAATTAAGAGGCTCTACATTTGCACTGAAGGTCTCCACCGATAAAGAAAAACAACATCCTGTATGACGGATATCATGTGTTTTTGTTTTGGGAAGCAGCCATTTTCTCTGGCATACAGTATAAAAATCTACATCCTTACATTTTGTTGGTTGGACCATGAAAATCTTGAAATAACAAAGAAAAAAAATCCTGCCCACGGGGCTAAATTATTCCACCTGTTTTCAATACGTTTATTTCCATGAATCAGGTTTTCCTCTTTGATACGAGCACAGTGACCTGCTTCCTGCAGTTCAACATCTACAGATTTATCAAACATGAAAATTCAAACTAAGGAAAACTGCAGAGCATCATGGATACACTGCAGTCTAAGGAAAATGCATCTCAACAAACCCGCAACATCTTAAATCAAAATCCATTTGGATGTTTTTAAGGAATTTCTAACCTCTTAACTAGACATGGGGTCAACACTCAACCTAAATCTTTAAATTAAAAATGTTTGTGCTCTTTGTTTTTTTCTTGTAGTGTCCACTTTTGGTTGTTTGTTTTGGAAATGAATGGAGATCAGATCTTCTTTTTGACACTACTTTTCTTTGTTCAAGACAACCTATTACCAGATAAAACAAGATGAGGTCAGATATTTATCAACAGTTACACAGTGCTGTTGTTTGAAACATGACAAGCAAACTTTGTCAATTCATACTGTAGTTCAGCTGGCTATTTTTAGCACTGCACGCGGCCTGGTGCTCTGAGACATATCCGCAGGCTAACATGTAACATTTGTGAATCCTTATGTCCTGCTCATCTACCAATCAGAGCTAACGTAACCTCACTCTTCATTTTATTGACAGACTCTCAAGTTTGATCAGATCACTGCAGAATAACTGCTGCATGTGGGTTGGAATGATCATTATCACAAACAGTTTAGCCTGTGTTTTAGCCTTTAGCTCGTGCTAAATCCATAAATCCTTTTTGGCAGAGAAAAACACAGATCTCTCCTCTCACTACTAAACTTCGTTAGCCGGTGTGGTGTTGTCAAAGAGACTTCAACATGCCATAAATCAATTCAATCCTCTTCGACCCGATCTGGAAGCTAAGAAATAGCATTTGGAAATAATCTATAATGATGCTGATAATCTCCTTTTAGTTTGTGTATTAGGATCAGGCAGATATCTAGAAGTGAGACTTTTTCAAGATCACTAAGAAAGTCCTCACAGTCCCTTTAAAGACAGAAATAAACGTGTTTACAGCCTGGCTTAAAAAAAACGACTGGGTGAGAACAGCTTATTTCTTTATTAGCACACACTGTACCTTTTGAAGCTATTAATCTTATGAGCTCTGCCCACATAAGAGCATGGCTGATGAAGAGCATCTTCAGCCTCTTTGTTCAGTCCAAACCTGATCCTGGTTATTTCACATTAACTGTAATATTTTCATTTCCATATCTGAGGTAATGTTAGACAAGGTGAGCAGGACTTCAGCAGCAATATTTCTGCTGACATTTCTGTCCTCATTCATCTCTCCTTCTTCTCAGAGCTTAAACGATGACTCACCTTTATAGAGGTGGTATCTTATTTTTTTCATAATTTACAAAGAAATATCACCTTTAAATGTTGGATGTTAGTGCTGAATGTGGACTAAGTTTAAAAACTCTGAGGTAAAGATGTGTTTGAGTGGTTTAAGGATGAGACTTTGGGCTGACAAAAGAGTCTCAGAAGATTTTGCTGAAATGACAGAATACTGGAAATGAGGCGGACTTTGAGTCTCCACAGTAACAGCCACAGGGCGCCCGTCAGTCACATGAGCTGAGCTGCAGCTCCGATTGGGCAAACTTGCGATCATAATATTGTCTAAACTGCTGAGTTTGAACAATCTTCAGCCCCTGAACAGTGTATGCTGGGAGACACTTTTTGTACCAGGCTGTAAACATGCTCTCTTCTGCTGTGGAAACAGCTTTTTATTTCTTTTTTTTTGGCTTGGTGTGTTTGTGACTTCCAGTATTTCAGACTGCGAACTGCAGATTTTAGCACTTCCGCATTGTCACATATTTTCAGACCAGAGGTTGTTGCTTGGGATATACAGAAGGAGGGTCCTATCATTCCAAGTTCCAGAAACTTTGAAGTCTCTTTCAGAGACAGAGGCTGGAATAAAAGTTTCAAAGACACAAGCATTGGAAATGAAATAGTTAAAACCTGTAAATCAGGAAAAGGACTGCAGAGCTATCAGAGGGACAATATGAGGTCTTTACCCCCTCTTTAAAAAATAAGATCAGCAGTTGTTGTTGTTGTTGTTGCTGTCTGTGTCTGGATTGCAGGACAGGATGCTCCTCCTATTTTCTCTATCAGAGTTGTTTGGGGTCCAGTAGCTCTTCAGGCTGCTCTCACATCTGTGCTAACCACAAACTGTCATTATTTCCACACTCTGAGATCAGACTGAGATTGACACTAACCATTTTTTTTTTTATTCTACCACAAAGTCAACAGGAAGAAGGGGTGAGTCTACATTCTGAGGGCTGATCTGATATGAGTGTGACATCAGGGTGTCTCTGGTGTCACTTTTACTGGTGAGCTTTATTTTGTTTACATCAGTTCAACCAGGATTGTGCAAACAACAATCCTCAAAACCAGATTGTGGTCGCCTCCTGCAGCACACATGATGTCACCAAGTTTCACGGACAGATTCCTTCCTCGTGTGTGTTCAGCTGCGGGCTGAAGAAAAGCACGGCTGTTTCTCAGCAAACATGGTCGAGCATGGGCATAACTCATAAAAGCACCCGAAACCCATCATCAGGTGGGTTCTGTATTTATTTTAACATGACTGTCAAAGTGTGTGTGTATGTGTGTGTATGTGTGTGTATGTGTGTATGTGAGAGAGAGAGAGAGCAAAAAACAGAACTTCAAAATGACCCACCAGTGTACACAAACAGCTCGGCCTCTGTGGCAAACCTCCCAAAGCGCTGGAGGAGGAAAACTGAGTTTGCAAAATAGCCACTCGTCCAACAAACTGCGGCAGAGACAATCTGGAACAAATTGTGATCTAACTGTAGCTGGAATCTGAAAGAGCTGCCTGTGAAAATATCTGCAACCAATGGGGGGGTATCCACCAGCATAAAAGCACAAGTCTCTGAGCCGCAGTGTAAGTCCAAACTGGAGAAAGAAATCCTAAAATCAGAGGTGTTGAAAAAGATCATAAGGATGCATCAACTTTAGGTTTATTCATCACTGTTCAGATTATTGATCCCTAATTATCTATCACAAGTAGTCTAATATGTGTAAAGTACATGTAGTGGCCTTCTTTTGGGAAATCAGCTCATGTAGCAGGAAACTCCACACACTGCTATTTGACTGCCACATGACAATCATGAGAATGTGCTTTGTAGCCGTTTCCATCAAGTCTAATGTTGTTGTAGCGGCCCTGAGCAACAAAGCGTGCAGAGATTTAATTGCATTACCACATCCCACACAAGTAATGGTCCAAAAAGACTCCCAAATGAATCGCAACATGAGGCTCCACGAGATTTTGAGTCTCAGAGATGAGATTAGAGGGAAGGTGTTAACCAACTGCTTTCTGGAGAAATTACAGCTCACAGAATGTGCCGGGGACTCGTAAAGAATTCAGAGCTCTGTTTTCAACATGATTTAACAAGACATTATACCTATCTGTGAGCCTTGAAGCGGTCGTAATGAAATTAAATAAAGTGAACATATTTGGGTTCTTTAGTCCAGCTCACACGGAGCAAGAATATATTGTACCTCAACAGCTGCCACAAGTTGAATCTATCCAAGCTGTTTTCTTTCACTACCTTCTGGAGCACAGAACTGCATGTTTCTACAACCCCAATTTCAATGAAGTTGGGACGTTGTGCAAAACGTAAATGAAAACAGAACACGATGATTTGCAAATCTTGTTTAACCTATATTCAATTGAATACATTACAAATACAAGGTATTTATTGTTCAAACTGATGAACAATAACAAATGGCAACTAAAGACTGGAAAAGTTGAGGAATGCTCATCATCTACAGTCCATAATATCATCAAAAGATTCAGAGAATCTGGAGAAATCTCTGCACCTAAGCTGCAAGGCTGAAAACCAACACTGAATGCCCGTGACCTTTGACCCCTCAGGCAGCACTGCATTAAAAACCAACATCATTGTGTAAAGGATATTACCATGTTGGCTCAGGAAGACTTCAGAAAACCATTGTCAGTTAACACAGTTCATCACTACATCTACAAGTGCAAGTTCAAACTCTACCATGCAAAGACAAAGACATATATCAACAACACCCAGAAACACCGCCGGCTTCTCTGGACCCGAGCTCATCTGAGATGGACTGACACAAAGTGGAAAAGTCTGCTGTGGTCTGACGAGTCCACATTTCAAATTGTTTTTGTAAATCATGGACGTGGTGTCCTCCAGGCCAAAGAGGAAAAGGACAATCTGGATTGTTCTCAGGTCAAAGTCTCAAAGCCAGCATCTGTGATGGTATGGGGGTGTGTTAGTGCCCATGGCATGGCTAACTTGACCATCTGTGAAGGCTCCATTAATGCTGAAAGGTACATACAGGTTTTGGAGCAACATATGCTGCCATCCAAGCCACGTCTTTTTCAGGGACGTCCCTGCTTATTTCAGCAAGACAATGACAAGACACATTCTGCACCTGTTACAACAGTGTGGCTTCGTAGTAAAAGAGTGCAAGTACTAGACTGGCCTGCCTGCAGTCCAGACCTGTCTCCCATTGAAAATGTGTGGAGCATTATGAAGCTCATAATACGACAAAAGAGACCCCGGACTGTTGATCAACTGAAGTTGTTCATCAATCAAGAATGGTAAAGAATTCCACCTCCAAAGCTTCAACAGTTAGTGTCCTCAGTGAGTATTTGCAAAAAAAAAAAAAAAATAAATAAAAAGTTTATCAATTTGAACAAATATCTTGTTGTTGTAGTGTATTCAAATGAATATAGTTTAAACAGGATTTTCAAATCATTGTATTCTGTTTTTATTTACATTTTACACAACATCCGAACTTCACTGGAATTTGGGTTGTACACTAACAGACATTTTATCCAGTTTTTCTGGATCTCAAGTGATCGTTTCTTTATCTTTGTCATGTTGTCTGCAGTCTCTCATGGTGAAAAAGAGACAGATTGAAGCTTAGTTCCTGTTTCACACAGTGAGCAGCTCGGCCCCTCTGACAGGCTGTGATGAAGTGGCCTTCAGGACGACTGACCACAGCTCGCGATGGATGGGACAGTGTGGTGTGTTTGGCCGAGGCACCTGCGCCTTGTCACCATGTGTCAGACCCCTGCTGAGGTGTTTCCTGCTCCCTCTGCCATCACTCTTCCTCACTTTGTAGAGAGTCCGAAAGGTCCTCACAAATGCTCAAATGAATATGTGCTGTGTAGCTCCTCAATCAGGCCTCAGAAATCAGGAAGCACTGTGTCACAATGGGAAAGGACGATCTTCCTACAGAGTTCATCCATCTGGATTCACTGAAATTCCTTGTGTTATAATGTTGTTTGACAGATTATAATGTAAAAATGATCATTTGATTTGTTACAGGTTGTTACTTGGTGGATTTCGTCATCGAAAGAACATTAAATCAAGATTCGGGAGAAATCTGAACTAAAGGGACAAGGAGCAAATCCAAGACTGGATGGACAAGATCTTCAGGTCCTCTGGATGTACGGCATTAAAAACAGACGTGACTGTAGTGGAGATCTCTGCATGGGCTCCAAACAAAGCCAGGTTCAGACCGTGCCATGCAAAAAGGAAACCAGATAGAAACGTGATCCAGAAACAGAGGAGGCTTCTCTGGAATTGAGCCTGTTTAAGATGGACTGAGGGAAAGAGCAAAACTGTCTTGTGAGCTGATCTTCTTTTTTGAAAATCATGGACGCTGTTCCCTCGGCTGTTACTTTTTCCAGTAACAGGTGATCTAATTAATTACTTGTTACAATGTTACAATGCCATTACAGTTACCGTTAGCGACAGGGAAACGTGGCATGTCATTATGCATCCAACCAGGCTTGCTCAGCCAGACACAGGACAGGAGCTGCAAATGAAATGTTGTTTTTGTTTTCCTGATTGTCTTTCTTTGGTGAGGGGAGGGGTGACAGACACAAGTAATGATGATTGGCTAAAGGTGGAGTGCAATTTCATGGTGAGCCAAGAGTTCAGGTGGGTGTGTGTTGCCTTAACAAACCTCAATGTGCTGCAAACAGCCACACAAGAACTAGATGCAACAATGGTGACGAGTCTGCAGCAGTCTGTCATGTTAAAACCAACGTTTTCAAGATGGACGTACAGGAAAGACTTCAACGCCATTAATGCAAAAGGCAAGAACATACATGTGAAGTTTACTGTTGTACCAGTAGCATATGTCTGTTAATGAATAGTTGTGTGCGTAAGCATGATGCATGTATATGTATCAGCGTGAGATCGAGAGGTGTGTGCGTATGTTTTGGGAACAGGAGCGTGAGGGAGCCTGTAGAGAGCACGAGGTAGCGGCAGATGTTGGAAAACAGTAAATTATAATGAAAAAGTCACGTTTATGTGCAGATATAAATAAAGCCGCAACTCTTCAAGAGCCAAGCCCGATTCCTGTGTGCTGCTTATCGTCCACTGGCGACTGGTTAAGCAGTGGTTAGCCCTGAAGTTTGACCCTGGAGCTGACCACTTAATGGCTGATTATGCTTCCCGCACAAACATGGCACATGGCAATGAAACGCGCAAGTTCCACATCCAACAGAGCATGTGTGACTTGATGCATTTTCACATTCTGCGCAGCATCAGTTTCCCATCTGCAGGGGGCGGTGTATCTCAAACACACGTCTACCACAGAACTAAACAAGAGGAGAAGAAATTGTTACACCATTTATAACTTTTTTTTTTTTTTTTTCGCAAATTCCTCTTTTTTACCAAGTTTGACCATAATTTACGCTAGGAATCAATCAATCAATCAATCTTTATTTATATAGCGTCAATTCATAACAAACGTTATGTCAAGACGCTTTCCAAAAGCATTAACAGGTCTAGACCTGTAAATGATTATAAATTTTATTACCAGAGACCCTACATCAAGACAAGATAGGATAGGAATTGTTCACCACAGTTATCACTGTGAATTCAATAAATTCCAGTATTTTTTGAACTTCGGACACGAGGAGCTCCCGTTCATCCGTGCAGAAGTTAGAAATTTACAGAGGAACACAATGCAGAAATTTTCTGTGTGAAAAGTACCGCGTGAGGGGGCTAAAATTATCTAAGTCAGGCTTGAGTTTCCCTTCTGTGCTTCCCGACCACGGTCTAGATACTGAAACAGGAAGGCTAATTATTTCCCAGAGCAAAATCTGTTTAAAAAAAAAAATCCAAATTCTTCCACATTTTTAAAGATTTTTTTTCTCAATAATTACTTTCTCTGGTAACTAATGACATTTATGAAGGAATAATTCAGTTACTAAGTCCGTCACTTTTTGAGGGAATAAGTAACTATACCTAATTATTATTATTTGTTTTTTTTTAAGTAATTAGCCCAACACTGCAGTCTGCACAGATTACAACAGCATGGCTCTGTAGTAGAAGAGTCCAGGTACTAAATGGACCTGCCTGCAGTCTTGGCTTGTCACTAAAACATTTGGAGCATCATGAAATTGAAAATAAGACGAAGTAGAGTCTGAACTGTTGAGCAGCTTAAATCCTTGATCAGGCAAGAACGGAACAACATCGAAGGTGAGAAGTGTTAAGAGTCAACTTTTGATCTGGGCTCTGATATTATTCTGCACTTTGTCATTATTGTCAGTTTTAATGTATTTACTCTCTTAAATCACAACTGAGGAAGTTTACACACTCCCATCAACTCAATACTGACAACAGATTAAGAAATCCATGTTAATCTGCATGTAGAGCTGTTGCCGGTGGGGTTTAACAACAGCCTGGAGACAAGGAACTGTCACCATGTGGGTAGTTTCCAGAAACATGCAGCTCTGCAGGAACAAAACTGTCAATAGGTATTCATCTTAACAAGCTCTTAACTCACAGCAAAGCCACTGTTATGCCTTCTCTCGTCCTCACAGGTCATTATTATTTTAATCAGTATTGTAACAACCAAGTAAACAAACACTTCATCCGTTTAGATGGAAACAGTAGCAGCGGCGGCGCTGCTCAGAATTCAGATCTGTGAAATGCTAATCTCCTTTCATGGTCCAGGCCTCCTTGCTTTTGTCCTCGGAGGGACTCCCACCGAGATTCGTGACTCGATTTGAATACGAGGCACAGAGCTGGCACGGAGCTGCAGAGGGAGCCCTCTGAAGACGGAGATGGGGCTCATAGATGGGGGAAGACCTTCAGTGTGTCACGGCACGGTTTCCACTCTGAGAAGCTGTCACTTCAAGGGGAATCTTTGCTCAAGAGTGTCTTCAAAAGAAGTTTGTGAGGAGTTTAATGAGGTAAAAATCATGAAATCAGGTGATGATGCAATGAGGACAGACTGTATTTTACTTTAAAGTCTGCTGAACCTTTTATGAAGTGATAAACACTGGGTTGTGGTCAAAGCAGAGAAAGTGCATTCTTCTGTGTGGACTCTGCTTTAGAATCTGAAAAACCAAGACCTACACAGAGATCCTTTTCACTCCTCTTTTAAACGGCTTTAAAGAGAAGAGGGAGCACCTGCCCTGCTATCAGCTGACACCTCATGTCTTCTAAACATTGCTTTGATCATCTGATCTCTCCTTTGATGTTTTTCAGGTGTAGAGGTTATACTAATATGACATCAGGTAACCCTAGGAGGTTACCACCTCAGTGTTTTTTTTTTTTTTTGTTTTGTTTTTTGTTTTTTCAATAATTTTGCTCATTATTATATTTATGATAAGCATCAGAATCAGAGCTGAGGCAAGACCAGTTCAGATCACCCTCCACTGTGTGTATTTCATGTGATCTACAGAGACATTAAACACAAATTTAACACCTGTGCAGAATCTCAGTGTTCTGAAAGCAGCGTGCAACTCCTATTTTTGTTTTGCACAAACGCCACATAGAAAAAGGGTGTGTGATCTGAAGAGTTTATATATTATTGTCTGTAACATTTTTATTCAGACAACAATATGTGGTGGGGTTAATGTTTGTAACGTTATCTTAGAGCCTGTTCAGTAGCTGTACATTAAGCTGTACTGCACAGACTCAATAAAGAGCTTTGTGATTGGTCCAAAAACTAAACACACTCCCCCTGTAGGTTGTTTCAAAAATCCCACAAGAAAAAAATACACTTGTGGGTAATTGTCTTATGACTCCTTACACTGTCACAAACGATGAAACCTATTTATTTATTTATTTATTTATTTATTTATTAACTCTGGGTTTCAAGATGAATTCATGTCAACAGGAGAATTAAGGGAGAAATTAGGTATTTAGACCCAACCTTGTCTTGAACCAGGTTGTAAACATGTTTATTTTTTGCTGTATTCATCAGATTTTTTTTGTCTCGGTGTGTAAGTGGTTTCTATCCAGCCTTGAGTGGGATCTCAAAGAAGCTGTAATGAAAATTCACAAACAAGTCGACCTTGACTTAAGTGTCACTGAAGTACAGTTTAAGTGAGTCATGCAGGTGTAGTTAATCTGACCTGTGTCACCAGACAACAGCATCACAAAAGTTGGCTTCTTTGGTGTGGGACAGTTACACCCATCAGTGGAGGAAACGCTCTGACGCTGTCTCTTCTTTTCTACAGTATGGTTTCAGATCTCACCGCTGTAGCAGATCAGAGTTTATTAGAATAACAAATCTAAAAGTCAAGCGCCAAGTATTACTTAATTCAATCAATTTTCAAATGTAGACATTTGTAAATATTGCTTTACATTGTTGGTATTGACTAAGAAGGACAGTTTGAGTTCCTTGAGGTTTGGATGTATGAGGTACTCGTCTATAGTAAGTGTATTACTCACAAGGGATGCCAGTCAGTTTGGTTCCTTTGTTTAGACTTCAGTCTGACTTAGAAGCTAGACTATCAACTGCTGCAGATAGGTCCAGCTCTACTGCATAACACAAGAACCCCAAATCAAGCACTCATGACCATGTAAACTCTTTTTAGTCGTTTCACTTTGCTGTAAAAAGCCTGAAAGTTTGGCACTTCTTTTAGATATGTAGGAGGCGTGTTTGAGGATCACTCATCAGGTAATCAGGTCTGTAAATTTACAAGTCAGTATGACTTAGATTTAGAAACTGTGAATGCTGTATTATAATTTCAGTTTGGCTTAAATTCAAGAAACAATCGGGATTAATAACATGATTATTAACTATTAAGTATTAAAATTCACAGATCAGTGGAGATTAAAATCAGCAGTACTCATAATCATTATGTGTTCATGTTTGTTTAATCACATTTTGTTTTGTCCTTTTATTTGAGCTGTTCTGTTATATTTCTGATAAGTTTTTTTTTTTTTTTCATTTCAGATATTTATTTTCTTTTTGATTTATTTATTTCTATTACTATTTATTTATTTAGCATTAATTTATAAAAAAAATGTGAAAAGAGGAATCACTCCATTGTCTAATCACAAATGGACAATGTGTACAAATGTCTATATATATATATATATATATATATATATATATATATATATATATATATATATATATATATATATATATATATATATATATATATAAGATGCTGAAAAAAAAACTTTTTTTTTTTTTCTGACACTGTATCTGTGAGTTCAAACTGAGGGGAAAGATGCTCCCTAACAGAGATTTAAAGATATGTTTAAGTCAAACTGTGCTTTGAGCATAAAGATGTCTTTTTGTAGATGTTCCTTTCAACACAAAGTGAAATGGGAATCTAAAACAGAAATGTTAAATTTCTGTTTCTGTCTTCGAGTGTAATGTGTTGGAGGATACAGTCATCCCTCTGCATGTGTCACCAGCCCTTCTGCTGTCTGAAGAGCTCAAGCGCTGATGGATGGAAAGCTTCTGTTGTCTGCTTCCTCTTTGTCACCGTGTCAAAACGCCAGAGGGGGGCCTCCCCCGTTTATTCATGTTTTACTTTTTTCTGAAAGTGAGTTTACAGCAGCGCTCTGCAATCCAACAAGAGTGTAAAAATAAAACATAATTGATGTTTACCGCCTTTTTGCCCAAAACTGACAACCTGAAATTAGTTCACCCTCTGCACAGTGACAAAGATCAAATCTGTTATGCCTCCACTTCTGAAAATAAACTTCAGAGTTTAAAATCAGAGAGGAGAAAGTTTCCTGCTTTGGGTTTCAAATGGACAAGAGCTGTCGGATATAAACTTTATTTTTTACTTCTGATTCCCAACACTTAAACCAAACTAACTTTATTAATTGATAAGGACAAGTGGTTGATACTTAAAGGTTAAGGCTTGTTGCTGTTACCACCTCCTCTTCTGGTAGAAGTGACTTTGTTCAGTTCAGCACCTCAGAGATGCTCTCTCCAGCTCTGCTGTCTGTGTCTGGAATGCAGGACAGTATATTTTAGGTTGGGGTCCAGTAGCTCCTCGGGCTATGGACACAAACCTTTTTACCACAGAGTCAACAGGCAGAGGAGGGAAAGACGGACTTTCCTGTGTTTTGATCAGGTCATCACTTTAGTTGTTGAGAATCACCATCACGATTGCTAAGAATCAATCAACCAATCAGACTGAGTATTTAATCCAGCTGAGGAACAGCATCTGGGGACTATTGTGAAAACTTTCCAAACTTGGTCTCATGACTCTTTGCTTGGAAGGATTTTTTTCTCTCTGAGGTATAACTTTGTAATTTTTTAACTTCATTAAAGTCAGCCAACCATAACTGAAATTCTTTTGTCCAAAGATGATAGCAGTGACGGGCATTAGAGACAACTTCTGTATGAATAAATCACAGTTGTTCTTGTTGATGGTCTTATTTGGTTTCATAGATTTAAGAGAAGTGTCGGTTTTATTCTGAGACTGCCTCCTGATCATTTAGAGCTCAGATATTGATTACTGCAGCCTTACATATTCATCTTTTAACACCTCTTCCCAGGTAACTCTGTTTTTCCTCTTGATGCATCATGCAGCCTGGTATAAAAATACAGTTTGTGGTGTTAATGTCATTGCTCTGTTGTGGGTCTGTAGAGGTGATGACCAGTAAAGTGCTGTAGGTGTGCAGTGATGACGTTAAAAAAACAAACTTGGTAGAACTCCAAAACTGGCTCCGGAAAAAGCTGAATCAGTTTCCTGTCAGTGAGTTGGGCCCACAGCCAGATGACTTTTTTTACAGGCTGAATAAGAAGCAGCAGTGTCTGAATCCTGATCTGTTATTGACTTGAATGTCTCAGTGAGTCTTTTCTAACTGTTGAATATCTGAGACCCGGGGGCACGCTCCAGCAGGAAGAGGGCGGTTAGAGTCTCTCCAAGCCGGCTGTCAGCCTGCCTTATTGATGCCCGTGCCACCACCGGCTCCCTGACTGATTGCTGGATGAACATCCTTCTGATTGATGTGACAGACAATTGGCCCCATGTCCCAGAATCTCTGCCCTCCCACCATCCCCCTGCCCCTGTGTGTGTGAGCAGGATGACGTGTTTTCACTGCAACAGCCCCAGAGACTGACTTCAAAACTTTTTAGAGTTGGGGTTTATCCAGCAGACCGGCTGGCATCAGCAGCAGATTGATGTGATTGGTCCTGTGATGAGAAGGGACTTTTTGCCCCCAAAGACATTTTGTTGATGTATTCAAGCAGCGACAGAGCCTCTGGGAGTGGAATCAATGAGCAGTTGTCTGCACACTTCAAGGTCCACGCCTGCTGTTACATTTGAACTGGAACCAAACAACCAACCGCATTTTGTCAGGTCTAATACTGCTCAGTGCATCCACGTGACCCTCTGTGACGGCGGCCTGATGGATGGCTGAAGAATGGGCCCTACATCTCGTCCAGGGGCCGTGCAATGATTCCCTGTTGCTTGCTAGTCAAAGCTTTTGTGTTCACATTCATGTTGTCGTGTCAAGTTCTTTGAGTCAAGGTGTCAGCGGCATCAGTGATACACTATTAAAGTTGTGTTACTGGTTAGATGGATGCAGCCAAGGATGGAGGGTTGGATCCTGCTGCTCAGGAGGACTTCTGGACCAAAGTGAGTACTGACCTGCCTCCATAAAGATTTCTAAGACAAAAAGAAATCACTAAATCAAGTCAAGAACCCTTTGAAAAAAAAGGTTGTCTGAACAATTTAAAAGCTCTTGTGTGAAACTTTTTACTAAGTGTTGACTTTGGCGCCCCTTGTGGACGAATCCATATCTGTTATCTTGTGTATGAGTTATGCTTTATGACAAAAATACAGATTCAATACAATTTACAGCTCAAAAAAGTTGCCATTATTCTCACACTAGTGACTTTGTTTTGGAAAACTCTTATTTTAGCCTCTGTCTATGGGTGGATTCACACCGGACTCATTTGGGGCAGTTGCTCCAAAACAGTGAGCCCCCCCCCCCCATTCATTTGGGCATATGTAAACACTACAATCACACTCGGACGTGGGACAACAAGTGGGCGGTCTCAGCAAGTCCTTGAGCCCTGTAGCGGTTCATTTGCAGTGAGAACACAATCACCTCAGCAACCGACACAACTGACTCATAATTGTTGTTCACACTGTAGTAGTGGGGGATAGTAATGTGCCGTTCAATCAAAGCACTAGAAGAAGAAGGAGTAGAAGAATCAGCAATGGCGATGATTAAATATAATTATTTAATGATATATGTATCACTGGTATATTAGTCAGATGAAAGCTAACATAATAAAACAAACTAGCCACACACACTGCTGAGACTTTTGATCTCTAACACGTGTGTGTGTGTGTGTGTGTGTGTGTGTGTGTGTGTGTGTGTGTGTGTGTGTGCGTGTGTGTGTGTGTGTGTGTGTGTGTGTGTAAAGCTAGCAGAGTTAGCTCCAGCAGCCTTCAGTCCTTTTTGGCAGGTTAGTGTCCTCATGCCTGTGCTGGCTCCTTATGTCTCTGATCGAGTGGCTAAATGTGAGTGTAAGCAGACACAGCCTATGAACAACTTTATCTTCACTGACTAGTTCAATATACTGACAAACTCAACCATGCTGCTACATGACATCTGTGACTGTTTACATCCAGGTAGCTGAGCTTTAGAACATCATGGCTGAAGGCATGAGCAGGAGCAACAGCACCAGCCAGTGGAGGGAAGCTGAACTACAGCTTCGACAAAACATTACTGACAATTCAGGCCTACAATAACAAAAGAAAAACAGAGTTCTCCACCAAGTAGTAACTCTGTTGATAACCAGTGAGGTAACAGTTCCTGATTGTTTGGTCTGCTA
The DNA here is from genome assembly GCA_030710495.1 of Labroides dimidiatus. NCBI lineage: Eukaryota > Metazoa > Chordata > Actinopteri > Labriformes > Labridae > Labroides > Labroides dimidiatus. Next base: position 24,831,552 of record CM061158.1, read on the forward strand.
ACTAATACATCATTAAGCCAAACGCATCTCAGTTATCAAAGTGATGCTACAGCTTATGATAAGATTCATTCCTACCATGTGACTGTGTGTAATCATGCTCCATGAATCTGTTTTCTGGATTCAAGCAACTTTTTCAACCTGGGTTGGAGGAATTCCTGTTTTCATTCAGTCAAAGCAGCACCTCACCTGTTCAGTGTGCATCAACACATGCACGTTGACCCTGGTCTCATATAAGGTTTGATGTAGGAGGTCGGGTAGTTCATTGATACCTATAATATCTTTTAACCAAGCTTTCAGAGAGAGAGAGAGAGAGAAAGAGAGAGAGAGAGAGAGAGAGAGAGAGTCTAAAAGAAACAGATGGAGAAAATTAGAGAGTGAGCATGCATGGGCGATCAAGGGTGAGAGAGAGGCATATGGAGGAGCAGAGGAGTGAAACTGAAACCTAACTGTTATCAGGTAATAATTGGGTGAAATTCAGTGTAATTGTCCGGTTCATAGTGTGTGAACTACACTGCTGCGTCATTTTTATGATTGATTAAATACGCAGTAAGCAAACCTGCATCATAAATCTGTAGTCGGGATCGCATGCGTTGTGTTCAAATTATGTTAATTAAGACCACACTTATTTCAACTGTAGAAAAAAAAAACGCTCCTTAATTGATCTTTTTACTCTCTTCTTTTTTTAATCAATGATATGAGTTTACTTTTTTTTGTTTTACAGAGTATGCAGCAACGTAATTAACAACAGAAAAGCTGTCTTCAAGATTATGTTCGCCACGTTAAAGAAGAGAAAAGCTACAGCACAGCCTGGTCAGACAGAACACAGATAAGAATATGGTTTATTAGAATAAAGAATCCAAACAACAAGGAATATACATCAAAAACACGAAAGAAAAAAGATCTGGCAACAAAGTTCCCCACACATTGATTAACAATCATAAATATGATCCTTGAAAAGATCTTTGAAAAAATATTTTGACTATTGTTTGAAGTAAAGGAAGAATCTGAAGACCTCAGAGTTCAAGAGACCTTCAAGGAAGGAAGGCATTGCCTGGTTTATGTCCAGGTTCAGTCAAGGTGGGGCTGAAATCCAACATAGTTCCTTCCAGGTAAAGGGAACTCCAGGCGTATCCTTCTCGCTACACAGGACAGAAATCCAACCACACATCTTGGCAAAATACCAAAACCAAGTGGACTTTGAATAGGGTACTCTCCGAACATGATTTTTTTTTTTTTGCTTCAAGTACTGCAAATACTGTTACAAATAGTATAAATTTTCCCTTGAAAACAAAAAAAAAAGACTTTTTAAAATTAATCTTATTTATTTTCTAAGTTGAGTGTTAAGGTCTTTGCACACTAGGTCTGCTTTTTTTTTTTTTTTTTTTTTTTTTTTTTTTTGTTGTTGTTGTTTTTTTTTTTTTTTTGGGGGGGGGGTCATCCCAAAGTGACGCACATTAGAAAATAAATTTGATTCCATGTTATGTCAATCATGTTTGAGCAATTTGTTTTTGAACAGGTTCAATTTGCTGCAGGTCTTTCTTTTTTCGGATCCTTCCAGGTCATTTTGAGGGTTGTACGTGTAAAGGGTTTTGGAGTGCGTAGTCATCTCCTTGCGTCTGGACCATAGACTGTATGATTAATGGACGTAGTCTCCGCGACGTCACCCATCTGTTACTGAAACGGACTTTTGAAGCAAAACGGTCAGCGCGGCCATATTGGAAATGAGGCGTGCTGTGTGTCTCCACAGTAACAACCATAGGGCGCTCCACAGTCACGTGATCTGAGCTGTGCCTCTGATTGGACAAACTGGCGAGCTTGATATTGTGGACACTGCCGAATTAGAAAAAAATTCACCCCCCCTACAGTGCGTGCCGTTAGCGAAATTAGCGATTCAGACAGGAGACATTCTTTGTACCAGGCTGTAAATAGGCTTATTTGGGCCGTGAAAACGGCTTTTTTTGGCTTGGTGTGTTTGTGACTTCCGGTACTTCCGGAGCCAGCCTCAAGCGGACACTTGAGGAACAGCAGACTTTAGCACTTCTGCATTGCCTCATATTTTCAGACCGGAGGTTGCCGCTTGGTCTGGACAACAAGTAAGGTTTACTCTGTCTCTTGGTCTTTAGCCTTTGTGGCATATTTATTTGAGGCAAATACAACTGCAGTTAATACAGCCTGACACAGAACATAACTGCAGGTGTTCGGTTTCTCCTGCTCTCATGCTTCATCAATACAACAGGGTGTATGTACAGAGCGTGGTGATGTAACACCTGCACGTACAATGTAACTTTCTTCAGAACTGTGGGCCAGGGCCGCCCCTGGCCAAATTGGAGCCCTAAGCAGAAATTTCATTTTGAGCCCCCCACTGTTATGAATTAAATTCACCAAGAGATGGTGACATTTTACCACCATAAAATAGCCAAAAACTTAAATAATTGATAGCATAGATTAATAGGCTAAAAACTTTAGCCAAAATATGACCATCAACTGGTCAATAAACCATTTTATGGAGTTAACAGGACGTTCAATAGATGATAATATGGGCCGCTGGAAAATATAATCTCCAGTCCACATCTTGACAGAATTATGCTCTCTTCTGACTCGTGATCAGTAGCTAGCAGCTGGGTTTTTATGCCACAAATTTTTTATTTTTCAAGCCTCCGCTTGTTTTGTTTTTTTCTTCCTTTTGTTTGCTCCAGTTTCATACGCTTTGACGCCATCTCACTTCACCTGCATCTAACAACCTGTGGGTCGGAGCATCTGACCACTGATTGGTCAAATGCTGTCAGCTGTCAATCATTGTGACAACAAACGCGGTGTCAGATTATCCTTCTCTTCTCTCTCCTGCCTCGGGCTGACTTGTTGCTCTACATGCGCTTCTCCGTAGTGGTGCGCATCGTTTGCACATTTGCACAAATTGTGTCCCCTTGCACAAAACGGGCCCCCTCATGGATCGTTGGGCCCTAAGCACAGCGCATGCTCTGCGTGTAGGGAGGGGCGGCACTGTGTGCAATACATTGAGCAAGGGCGCCAAGTGTCAACACTTAGCAGTTTGACTATTCAGAGATGCCATAGGCTACTTGTAACATCATCATCATTTAATTTAGCTGGCAGAATAATCACTAACAGAAATGACCATTGAGATGGGACGACACATTTTCTGTTCTTTTAGGCTATGTTTAGATGATGAACGAAGACGTGTGTGTGTGTGTGTGTGTGCTGCACCGACTGTGGCTGCACCATAGACTGTATAATTAATGGACGTAGTCTCCGCGACGTCACCCATCTGTTCCTGAAACGGACTTTTGAAGCCAAACGGTCGGCGTGGCCATTTTGGAAAAGAGGCGTGCTGTGAGTCTCCACAGTAACAACCATAGGACGCTTCACAATCACGTGATCTGAGCTGTGCCTCTGATTGGATGAACTGGCGAGCTTAAATATTGTGGAAACTGCAAAATTAGAAAAAAAATTCACCCCCCGTACAGTGCGTGCCGTTAGTGAAATTAGCGATTCAGACAGGAGACATTCTTTGTACCAGGCTGTAAATAGGCTTATTTTGGCTGTGAAAACAGCTTTTTTTGGCTTGGTGTGTACGTGACTTCCGGTACTTCCGGAGCCAGCCTCAAGCGGACACTAGAGGAACAGCAGACTTTAGCACTTCCGCATTGCCTCATATTTTCAGACTGGAGGTTGCCGCTTGGTCTGCACTGAGGAGGGAAAGGACTCCGATGGGCTCAGACTCCGGGGAATGTAGGCAGCATTTTCTGGAGGAATTAACACTCAGCTGAAAACTTTTGAGTTTGGTAAACTAGTGGTCTGCTGGACCAGCAGACTAAAGCCTGGAGCTTCGCCGAGTGTTCTTAATTACGCAGGAGATAACCTGAGCTCTACTGACTGTGCATCACACTAACATGGGGTCAGCAGCATGGGTTCACTGTAATGACAGGCTCTGGTTATAGATGGCAAAATAAAAACACTTGGAGGGCTTTCCCTCCTCAGTGCAGCTGCAAGCAGTGCAGCTTTACTTTTCTTCATATCAGCTGAAGTTTGTAAAAACAGGCTGTTTTGTCCTCGGTGTGAACTTTTTAAACTCATTTTAACACACAGGAAAAGTACACTATTGCTCCCCTTTGTCTCCTCTTCCCCTCCGGCTCACCAGTCTTAATTTTTTACTCTGTTAGTATCTCTTACTGTGCTGTAAACAGGGAAACTCTCATCAGCTCCACAAAGTGAACCAATCTCATGACATCACAGCTCACAGTACTCCAAGATGGTGGAGTGATCTTAGTTATTTGTTTTTGGATTTTATAAAGTTGTTAAGTAGAGATAAAGATGTACATCCTGTGTTCACCTTTATATGGCTGAATAATAAATTTGAAACAGTGCCTACAAATAAAGGTGAAATACTCAATGAACATCACAAGAAGGATTAGCTTTCCAGCCACTTATTAATTCAATATATTATGATTCAGATGAAATTAATCACTTGTACATTATAACAGCATGATTTATTCATACTGAAGATGTTGTTTTGTGATCTCTATTGCAGGTACAGATGAACTGTTAATCAAACAAAGTACATTCAAACGCAGGCCTTGGAGTTCAGGTGAAAAGGCAGCAATATGGCGACAACTAGGTCAGTACATTACTCTGCATAGAGTTCCTGGTAAAGAGCAGTGCATCAGGACACTCGAAAAGGAACCTGTCCTTAGGACCCGCAGCTGGAAGGATGTGAAGAATCAAGTCTACTATTGCATAACAGCTCACAAAGGAAGCAGTTGTAGTCCGCCTTTATGTTAAAGCAGTTCAGTTTGGTTTTTGAATGTTATGATTGTTCACGTATCAGTGCCAGATGTATGTTGATGCTCTGTATCAAGACGCATGTTCAACTTGTAGTAGCTGGTAAAAGCGTCTGCCTAAGGTTCCTTTAACAAATGTATCATTAGGCAAGTAGATGCAAAAGTACAATTTAAATAGTACATTTTATGCCTTCTGGGCTTTTTTTGGGTTCAGGCAATACATTTCTGTGATCAGTACTGTCTTGTTAAGTCTTTTGTTAAAAAATGTTGATGTTTCTTTGTTAGATATGATATAAAACTAAAGAGCTTTTCAACTGTGAAATATTAATTATGAATATTAATGATGTGTATTTTATGAATTTTATATATATATATATATATATATATATATATACACACAAACAAATATAGGTATTGATATTTTATTAAATGCTAATATATATCAACTGACAAATCTGAGCTCAAAGTGGAGATAACAAAGAAGCCCATTAACGGAATTGTATGATGCAGCGGAAAAGGGTGGTCCTCACAATGACTTCCATGATCATGGTCCTCACAATGTGACAAAGACGTGTGTGTGTGTGTGTGTTTCTTGATCACTGCTTGATGATTCCATTTTTCTCTTATCGCAAATTTTGCAACAAATACAAACACTTTTTTCAGCCCTCTATTGTCCAGTTTTGGCGAGCCTGTGTGAATTGTGGCCTCAGTTGCCTGTTCTTAGCGGACAGGCGGGTCACCTGGTGTGGTCTTCAGCTGCTGTGGCCCATCTGCCTCAAGGTTTGATGTGTTGTGTGTTCAGAGATGCTTTTCGAGTGGTTCTTTGAGTTCCTGTTGCCTTTCTATCAGCTCGAACCAGTCTGGCCATTCTCCTCTGACCTCTGGACTCAACAAGACATTTTTGCCCACAGAACTGCCGCTCACTGGATATTTTTTTCTTTTTGGACCATTCTCTGTAAACCCTAGAGATGGTTGTGCATGAAAATCCCAGTAGATCAGCAGTTTCTGAAATACTCAGACCAGCCTGTCTGGCACCAACAACCATGCCACGTTTAAAGTCACTTAAATCACCTTTCTTCCCCATTCTGATGCTCAGTTTGAACTGCAGCAGATTGTCTTCCCCATGTCAACATGACTTAATTCTGCAGAGTTGCTACCATCTGATTGGCTGATGAGATATTTGCAACAATGCACATTTGAACATGCAAACCTAATAAAGTGTTGTCCAGTGAGCGTATAAACACATTCAAATTTTTCAGCTTTGTGTTGTGGTTGCATGCTAACATCTGATCACCTGCACCTGTATGCTTAGCTCGTACACATTTTAGACCTTAATTAAATCACAATTAACCCTGAAACCCGTAACTATGACATATTTTAGGTAGTTTATGTATAGTAGTGCAATGCATCTACTTTTGCTTACGTCAGTAAGTATTTTAACCCCTGATGTTAACAAACATATCTGAGAGATGGGATGAGACCCACCCATTGCCTGAATCCGTTAAGCTACTGATTTGCAGCTACTAAATGAATAATCACTAAACTTGGATCCATAGTGTCTCATAGTTCCAGAATATAATGTCATAAAAACTCCTCATTTAAAATTCTTATAGAGCCACTGTGGACGTTTAACACCATCTGTTTACTGTTTAAAATCCTGTAGGCCTGAAGAAAACATTCAACCAGCTCTATGTTACACTGACAGACTAATCTTCAGGACACTTTGTTCTGCATTTAGTACATCACTGCCGCCGGCCCTCACCAGCTGGTCTCTGTGTAATCAGACCAGAGGCTGAACTCTGCCCACTTCTGTCCAGATGGAGACCTGGGATCAGACTGCTCCCCAGAACTAACACCTTGCTCTAGAGAATGCCTGTAGACTGATTCAGGACGGTCTGAGCATTAAAAGAGTGAAATGAGTCTGCTGGCTCTGACAGAGGACAGGGCAGCCCCTCCTCATGCCTCTGTGTGAAGTTTATTCTCTGTTTCAGCTGTTTGATCGCAATCGTCTGCAGAACAACTGAAGCAGCGGCTTTAATGTCTTCACTGCTTTTTAAATGCAAAATTACCCCTAAAACTGCTTCCCCTGGATATGGTCAAAGGGAAATCTGCATATTATCAATCCTTGGCTCTTTCTACATGTTCCAGAGGGTGACTCATTTGTCCTGAGATAACTTCAACACTTTTCTCCAGCCAGCAGCCACCAAACAGTGTTCCAGTAAATTATGCACCCCCTGTTAATATGAGTGTCTTACAACATTACAGAAATGATCCCAGCAGAGGACAACCTTTTTGTTGAGGCAGCATCTTTCATTTTTAACAAGAAGCAGATGTTCCCTCCACGGCTGCCACCATTCTTCGACCCAACAGTAAGGTCACCTCTTAGAACAGAGTCGATAGTTCAGCGTGTCTCCATCAGCTTGTTTACGCTTCATTTAGTGTCTTTAATCCTGAAAGAAACATTTCAAATATCAAACACAGCAGTTGCAGAGCAGTTGCATGAAGTTTCCTTTAGCTTGTGTCTACTGTATGTAGATAAGACTTCTACTGTACAGGGCAACAAAAGACTGGGAAACTTGAGGAATGCTCCAAAACACCTGTTTGGAACGTTCCACAGGTGAACAGGTTCATTGGAAACAGGTGAGTGTCATGATTGGGTATAAAAGGAGCATCCCTGAAAGGCTCAGTCATTCACAAAGAAGTATGGAGTGAGGTTCACCACTTTATAAACAACTGCGAGAGTAGATAGTCCAACAGTTTAAGAACAATGTTTCTCAATGAACAACTGCAAAGAATTGATGACTTTCACCATCTACAGTCCATAATATCATCAAAAGATTCAGAGAATCTGGAGAAATCTCTGCATGTAAGCAGCAAGGCTGAAAACCAACAATGAATGTTTGAACTGAATTGTTTTTGGAAATCATGGACGTGGTGTCCTCCAGGCCAAAGAGGAAAAGGACAATCTGGATTGTTCTCAGGTCAAAGTCTCAAAGCCAGCATCTGTGATGGTATGGGGGTGTGTTAGTGCCCATGGCATGGCTAACTTGACCATCTGTGAAGGCTCCATTAATGCTGAAAGGTACATACAGGTTTTGGAGCAACATATGCTGCCATCCAAGCCACGTCTTTTTCAGGGACGTCCCTGCTTATTTCAGCAAGACAATGACAAGACACATTCTGCACCTGTTACAACAGTGTGGCTTTGTAGTAAAAGAATGCAGGTACTAGACTGGCCTGCCTGCAGTCCCGACTTGTCTCCCATTGAAAATGTGTGGAGCAATATGAAGCACAACATACAACAACAGAGACGCCGGACTGTCGATCAACTTAAGTTGTTCATCAATCAAGAATGGTAAAGAATTCCACCTCCAAAGCTTCAACAATTAGTGTCCTCAGTTCACAAACACTTACTGAGTGTTGTTAAAAGGAAAGGTGATGGAACACAGTGGAAACATGAGCCTGTCCCAGCTTGTTAGGAACATGTTGCAGACATCAAATTCAAAATGAGTGAATATTTGCTAAAAACAATACAGTTTATCAGTTTGAACAATAAATATCTTGTCTTTGTTGTGTATTTAGTTGAGTGTAGGTTAAACAGGATTTGTAAATCATTGTATTCAGTTTTATATTCATGTTTTACACAACGTCCCAACATCATTGGAATTGGAGTTGTAGAAACATCCTAAAAGGGAAGATGAAACACAGCTCACAGGACAGGTTTTTAATGAAAACACCTACAGATGAAAGTGAGGAAAATGTGAAGAAAATGGCAAAAATCAGCCAATAAAATTCAGCTATTCAGCTCAGCCTTTCTCCTCATCCGTCATCATCTTCAGGTCATCTGATCTCCAAGGTAAATGCTGAACAATTAAACTTATATAACAGCACTTTATTACAGTACATTCTATTGTATTGTGTTTTTATACAATATTCAAAAGTATTTTTTTATTATTTAAATGTAACAAAAATAAATGCAATTTTTTTTTTTTTTTTTTTTTTTTTTTTTGGGGGGGGGTGGTTAATGGCTTGAAATTTATTTCAATAGGGACAATTGATTTGACAAACGAGTAATTTCAGTTACGAGCTCTGTAATGACAACAAACAAATTTAACATGACCCTGTGGAGTTTTAAGAAGGCAGCTGAGGTGGACGTAAAGAATCAACTCAGTGGTGCTTCCTGCTGGTTGTCTTTATCACTTCAATCTATTCTTGACTTTCTAAAGAATCAAAAACAAGGAGAAAAAGTTGAACAAAGTTTTAAAGACGATATGTTACTTCACGAGTTTGAGAGTTACTATAGTTGAAAGCAAAAGTTAAGACCAGCTGTATCTTTTTCTAAACCCAGACATGTTTTTTTTGCTGTTGGATTAATCCAAGGAAAAAGAAATTGTTCTCGCCTGTCATGTCTACCTGTTTGTCAAATCACAAAAGCCATTGGCTCTGTGTGTCAATATTTTTAAAATAAATGTTAAAAATAGTTGATCCTTCATACATGAGTATGTCGGAGAAAAAAAAAAAAGCTTTTCACACCCGGAGATCACTGTAAAAACAGGCTTAAGATGGGTTTTAATGGGACCCCTTGGCTTTCGCCTCGAGTGGACACTCAAGGAACTAAAATATTTTGCATTTACTGGCTTCATTTTATCAGCTTTATTGATATCAGCTTTGAGGAAGGCAGGATGAGCTTTCACTCCTAACAGGTATCTAAACCCAGCTTCTTCACACACAAAACATCTTGATTGATTTATCAAACGCAGACATTTCTCAGCCTGCCATGATATAAAACATGTTGCATCCTGTATTTGTTTCCTGACATTTATAGATTATAAAGTGGTTTCAAGCCCACAGACACCTGACAGTTACAGAGATAAGTCACAGAGGCTGTGGCTCACTGAAATCAATCAAAACACAGAAGTGAAGAATCGACAGACACACCATGAATACCAGTTTTATCTCAACAAGGAGGAATTGGTATTGACGTGGGACAACAACGCTCGTCGAAGATTCCCAGTCACAGAGGAAGATAGCCGCCCACAGATTCCTTGAAAGATGAGTCAAGTTCCCGAAGGAAATTTGTCCTGGGGTCTTCTTTTATTTTCAACACACTCTTAGAAGTAAAAGTGTTGAATAGAACCATATATGGGTCTTCAGCTTGTCCTCATAGGATACCCCTTTCTGGTTCTTGGAAGAACCCTTTATAATGGTTCCACTTGGAACAACAACACAAAAGTTTCCACCTAGAATCCCCTATGAGAGGTTCTACAAAGAACCCTGGTGTAGTAATGGTGGAGTGGTTTCACTGATAAACCTTACCAATGGTTCAATCCAGAGCCTTTTCACCCTTTTAAGGGTTTCATCTAGATCCCACACAGGGAGTTCCACTGAAAACCATTCTATATTTCAAGGGTTTCATCCAGAACCAACAGAAACTTTAATTAAATTAGTTATTTTTTGTTGTTTTCCATTCAACTTCAAATTTCCACTACTAGGACAGTATTTTAATTGGAACACAGACATCCTGTCTGTGCCATGTGCAGCACAAAAAGCCTTTGCCACAGATCCCATACAACATCTCAATGTACAGCAGGGTCTGATATTCACTGTTCCCTCCTTACTCACGGTTACAAAATGCCATTGCAACAAAAATTACTTTGATAAATTCATTTTTTTTTTAAGTTTTGTTACAGAGAATATTGAATTGAAAAGTATGGAATGTCAGGTTAGCTTGTCTAGATTTTGAGTTTGATTTTTACAAGGTGATGATGTGAAATGTGACAAATTACTACGGACATGTAACTTAAACCAGTTATGTTAGTTTAACATAAAACAGTTGTTTGACAAAACTTGAACTGTTTGTGTGTTACCAATTTATTAAGCTGGACCAACTTATAATCTTGTTTTCAGTTGCATCTACTGAACATTTCAATTATATCTACTCATTTTTTATTTTATTGATTTATTTGAGTGGTTTGAACTCAGGGTTACTTTTGCATAGACTTAAATATTTTATTATATCAACTTAATAGTATCACACCTGGAGTAGGACCCAAAAGCAGGACTCGGGAGTCAGGCAGAAAATCAAAATCTGTTTAATCAGTCCAAAAGGTATCAGAAGACAGTCAGGTTTCAGGCAGAGGTATCCAGAACGACAGGCAAAACTTGGTCAAAAAACATGCAGGGTCAGAAATACTAGGAGCTGACCAAGCGGCAACCTCCAGTCTGAAAATATGAGGCAATGCGGAAGTGCTAAAGTCTGCTGTTCCTCTAGTGTTCGCTTGAGGCTGGCTCCGGAAGTACCGGAAGTCACGTACACACCAAGCCAAAAAAAGCCGTTTCACAGCCAAAATAAGCCTATTTACAGCCTGGTACAAAGAATGTCTCCCGTCTGAATCGCTAATTTCGCTAAAGGCACGCACTGTAGGGGGGTGAATTTTTTTCTAATTCGGCAGTGTCCACAATATCAAACTCGCCAGTTCGTCCAATCAGAGGCACAGCTCAGATCACGTGACTGTGGAGCGTCCTATGGTTGTTACTGTGGAGACCCACAGCACGCCTCATTTCCAATATGGCCGCGCCGACCGTTTTGCTTCAAAAGTCCGTTTCAAGAACAGATGGGTGACGTCGCGGGGACTACGTCCATTAATTATACAGTCTATGGAGCTGACACGAGGGAATAACGGCTGGAACTCTGACTAAAAGACTAGACGAACTGGCACAGAAGGAAGGTAAGACGGAGAATATAAAGACCAGGGGAGTGGAAATAACCAGACACAGGTGAGACACATTAGGGTAATCAGGGATATGGAGACACAAGGGGGCAGGAAGTCACTAGACCTGAAATGAGAGACGATAGTGAGTGACAAAATAAGACGAACTAGACGAGAAACATGAGGGAGGAAAAAACAACTTAACCCAGGGATGTGACAAATAGTAGTTGTTGTTCAGATCTGCTTCAATTTTTAAATTACATTTTCTTCATTCATAAGGCAAATCTAAATGATTTCACAGCTTTAGAGTTACTCAGTATTATTTAGTGGCAGAATACACAGATTAAATTAAGTAGGCGTCAGCCTTTGGCTAGGTTAGTGTAGTTCTCTGTCTTGGAGACTGGGGTTTAAGACCCAGTGTTGGACTGCTGTACTGCTCAATATATGTATTAAACTATTGTGTGGCATGAAATGATGGAAAATACATTTACTGTGGCAGAATAAGTACATGAATGAATGAACAGATAACGGTATTCCAGAAACATTTGCATGAAAAATACTGTTTGAAACATGGCGAAACATTTGAATATTTGAGGGTGAGTATCTTCTAAAAAGAGTTCTCCGTGTTGAATTTTCTCAGGAACCCTTAGTCTTACAAAGAACCCCTTTTACAACAAAGCAAATGGTTCTGGGTAGAACTTCTGCCCTTCACAAAGACCCTTTTTGGAGTCCTTACTTCTAAAAGTGCTAGGAGAAAGGAAAATGCATCAAAAAGAGAAACGATGTAGGCCATGAGGTGGATGCTTAATCAAAGTGCTGATGTCAGAGTGTGGAGAGCGCTGATGGTGATCGTCGTCGCCGCCGTCTTGGGAACAACAGGAGCAGTGTTCTTCACTTTGTTTGTGGTGTAAGGATGAAGAAGTCAGGTGTTTTCCTGACTCCCTCTAAAAAGAACCGACGTGAGCGTGAGCACACAGCATTAGTTTACCTGTTTACTTCCATCTAAGGCCGACTCCTGCGGTGTCGCAGCCCGTCCTTCGACACCAGCCTCGTCCTATTTTTCAAAGTCAATTTAGCTCTCCTGACGTGTGGCGTGCCAGAGAGGAGAAGCAAACAATAGACATCTCCAAGAAAGCTGCACAGCATTTCATCAGCACCCGCTTCCAGAGCTTTTCCCGCCAGTTTTATCAGCAAACAGCCAATGAATGCACTGTTAAACAAACAGGCATCCAAACAGGACCACCGTGCCTAACGTCATTATGCCCGTGTCCTCGGCTCGTTGACGGGAAGAAAGCACCAGCTTCGTCTCAGGAACCCTTATGGGGATTTAACCATACCACAGTTCTGATCTGACTTGGACGGCATCCCAGAAAGCAGCACAGTTAATAGCCTTTCTCTCTATTGAATAATGCTTTGAATGTGTAATGTGGCGCACACAGGAGTGCAGTTTAATGTTCCTCTGAGAGAACTTCATTTCCTCAAGCTGCAGAACGGTGAAAAAGTGAGCTTATTTTTTCAAATTAAGGGAGGCTGCGGCTGAAGACAGCATCTGAATTTTAGGCAGTAATATATCTCCAAACATCATCATGACCGCCCAGACTCTGCACGGCGTTAGAAAGCAGAAAATTGGATGTTTGAGCTCATCTATCCTGGCTTCTTTTCTTTTACAGGAGGAGAGGAAAGAAAAACACTCTCCACCCTGAATCTCCTGTGGTCACAGTGAAGGTGCAAAAATGCCTGAAGACATGTCCGCACGAGGAAATTGTGCAATCAATAAAATATTTTCTTGTTTCTCCGGAGACTTGAGGGAGTGAATACATTAACCGGGGAAAAAAAAAAAACTCAGCTAGCCTCAAATACATTCTGAGAGAGAGAGCGCTGAGTATTTCTGATCACAGCGTTCATGCACAGAGTGCTGAAATACTGGAAATAGACTTAAAGAGCATAAATTAACACGTAACATTGTCTGATAATGTCTGTAGAATGAGTCAGTCATTGATTTTAAATGTTATACAACACAAAAAAATTCAAATTTAGAGGAAGACGTGTCTGTTTTCAGTATAACTATATAAATCACTCTTTTTTTTCAACATGGCGTCATGTGACGTAGCAAAGGAGACTCACGTTCTCTGACTCGGCTTTGCTCCAATGTTCATAACAGGTGGTAGTGAGTGAGAGCGGGCATTTCAGGTCATGTTTATTGTGTTTCTTCCAGTGTATTAAGTTTATTATTATTAAGTTTAATACTGTTTGCTCCGGATGCAGAAATACAAACTTCGGAGCAACAAGAGCAAAAAGTAATGTCATTACAGTCTCTGGTCTATGGTCCAGCATCAGAACATTTAGAGATACATGCGATGCAACAACACACCATCTGTGCATTTAGTAGCACCAATTAATAATATGATGATAACAGCTGCTACTGACAGTTTAAAGTCAATTTTATAGGAGTGTTAAAGGTGGTCCGTTTCATTTTGTCACTTAATGTAATTATCGTTTACTATTTTAAACCACTGATAGCAACATTTCATATTTTTATACTACAACGGCTAACAAAGGCAGACATTGTACAACAGCCTGAATGTTTTCTATTTATTGAAGGCAACATGTTGTGACTGTTCAAATGGTGCAAATTCAAACAAAAAGTTTACAGAATAAGTGCAAAAAAATATTTCTCATATCTTCATGCCAGGAATAAGAAAATAAGAAAAATAAATACCCTGACCTACAAATTTAAAAGCAGAAAATCGTTGGTCTGTAGTTCAGCCCCTTGTTCAGCTGAACACCTTCATATAAAAACCTAAAAGACCTTTATTTCTATACCATCACAACTCCATGATGACATCAACACAGACAGAAAAAAGTTCTCCAGATACTGACGATACCATTACATTTCTACATTGTGGTGTTGATTTTTACAAACTTTAAACTTCTACAACAGGACAGTCTTTTTCTGGAGCGTTGGGCCTCTAACTGAGCTTCTCTTCGTGGCAGGTGTGGGTGAGAACAGGCTGAATGTGCCCGTGATTTAAAACTATTTTCCAAAGTGTAAACACCTTAAGCCTAAAATCCTGCTCCACTTGCTGTTTTGCTCTCACTCGTGCTCAGACGGTATTTGGTTCGCTCCGCCTGCAGCGCCTCTGCCCGAGCTTGTCCACATGCCACACATGACTGTCGGGGCCACCTGTTGAAATGGTGGGTGGCTAATTCTAGTGGTGACTCCCTCTCCATTACACTCCATCTGACAGCCCACCAGCTACACCAACCAACCAATACCAGCACTCCATCCCCCAACCTCCACCACCCCTGCGTGCCCCCAGCCGGCACACTGTTATGGCAGCCCCCTTGATTGATGGAGTATCCCAACTCGGGGTTAATTTACGCTCCTGAATAATGCATGGAATGATGCCACTGCTCCATTCTGCAGCCCACCATGGGGCGAGGCTTCTGCATCAAGATGTTTTCTCTCTCCTCTCCCCTCGTCCTCTCACAGATAACACTGAGGAGCTTTTTTAGGAGACGCTGCTGTGAATGGCCAAAATGTTCTACACCTATTTATTATTGAGCCGGTGAGAATGGTGAAGATGATGAATTAATAACATGTGGAGACATTTCAACCAGGAGCACTTCAAACTAAAACTTTTGTTTCCTCTTTTTTTCTCTTTTTGCTCATTTTTAACATTTAGCTAAATGTCAGTGTCAGTGAAAAGATGAACTATGAGTTTGTTATTTTATGTACAGAAAGGTAACATCTATTGGTATGATATAAAACGACTCTTTTTTTTTGTGGTCAACATTTCTAAAGTTATTTTTCAACAAAACAAAGAAAATCATTTTCCCAAAAGAAAAAAAAATGTGTGTCATAACCATCATACAAAGTTATAAAAGCAGAAGCAACGCCATTTCCTCCATGATTCATGTATTAAAGGTTTAAAGGTTCAAATCTTTTAAAAACATTTGTATCTATAATGAAAAAATCAGTAGGAAGGTAGAATTAACGATTAGTCAGGATTTTAAAGTACTTGAAAAAAAAATTTTAAATGATAAAATAAATCAAGCATCCTACATTGAAATGCAAAGACAGCAACTGAAAAAACTTACAACCATTTTTTAGCACAACCAAAATACAACCACCAATTTCAATGAAGTTGGGAGCTATGGTGAACTCCTTCTCAAAGCTTCCCTACAACATCATATAACCAGCATAATTTTTATTCACGTTATGTAAATAAACTGCTTAATCACGTCCTTGTTAGTGAAACAACGCTAAATAAGTGTTTGTGTCTGCAACATGTTCCTAACAAGCTGGGACAGGCTCATGTTTCCACTGTGTTCCATCACCTTTCCTTTTAACAACACTCAATAAGTGTTTGTGAACTGAGGACACTAATTGTTGAAGCTTTGGAGGTGGAATTCTTTACCATTCTTGATTGATGAACAACTTCAGTTGATCAACAGTCCAGAGTCTCTGTTGTTGTATTTTGTGCTTCATAATGCTCCACACATTTTCAATGGGAGAAAGGACTGGACTGCAGGCAGACCAGTCTAGTACCTGCACTCTTTTACTACAAAGCCACACTGTTGTAACACGTGCAGAATGTGTCTTGTCATTGTCTTGCTGAAATAAGCAGGGACGTCCCTGAAAAAGACGTGGCTTGGATGGCAGCATATGTTGCTCCAAAACCTGTATGAACCTTTCAGCATTAATGGAGCCTTCACAGATGGTCAAGTTAGCCATGCCATGGGCACTAACCATGATATTATATTGATATTATGGACTGTTAGATGACCAAATCCATCACTTCTTTGCAATTGTACACTGAGAAACATTGTTCTGGAACTGTTGGACGATTTGCTCACACAGTTGTTTGTAAAGTAGTGAGCCTCACTCATTTGTTTCCACTGAACCTGTTCACCTGTGGAATGTTTGAAACATGTTTTTTATGTTCAGTGTTAAGTTAAACAGGAGTTACAAATAATTTTTTTATTTACGTTTTACACAACATCCCAACTTCATTGGAAATGGGGTTGTATATGGCTGTATTTGGCTAGTTAATAGTCAGAGCAGGCTGCTTCATGCTCCTGACCTCCTGTCACACAAACATGGAGCAAATGTACTCGGTATCATCCCTCAATAAAAATAAATAAACAAAAACCACACTCTGTAAAAACAACTCCATCATCCCTGGAGTGTTGCTCAGAAATGGATGGCACCTCTCACCACAGCACCCCTGAACCCCCTCCTCTCCCGCCCTGCCTCTGATGTCTCAGGCTTAGGGAGGTGGGGGGTGGGGGTGGGTCAGCGTGTGAAGACAAACCCTGACAAAAAAGGACACACTGATGATTGATGGTGGTTTGGCCGGCCAGAGACACAGGAACAGCCCCTGAAAGACAACATGTGCCACTCTCTCTACTGTGTGCGAGCCCCCCTGCTATTCCCGTCCCCCTCTCCTCTGTGCCACCATTTTTCATAAATGACAATCGTGCTGCTCAGCACTTTCCCAGCCCTGACTTCAGCCTGTCCCTGAGGGGAAGGGTGTATCCCTGAGTCCAGACAATGAGAAACATCTCCAAAGTGTAGGAGCTGATGCTTTAAAGTCAGCCACACTTGTGACTAAAGGTGGAGGTCGTCCATTTGAGCTCATTCTGTTGAATAAAATAAAAACATCTATGCATTAACTGAGCAGTAGATAGTTCTTCATAAGGAAAGTTTATTATATCAGAATCATTTCTATTGTTAGAAGACACCAATGCATATTCCAAATTTAGTGAATATGAAGATTGAGGGCCTTTTTACAGTGGGTTATTTCTGCATTACAATAGCAGAACTTCACCTGAATATTAATGTAAAAGTATTTATGGTAACAATATTATTTTCTGACAGACGAGTGTTCAACTTTCCTGTTCATCTTGTCTTTGGCAAAATATTAAGAACATGATACTGATGTCACTTTTATTAGCCTGCATTCTTACTGAGCATCCAGATATACAGATAAATCCTCCCCTTGAAAAAAAAAAAAACAAAAAAAAAAACACTGTTAACCAGAGATAATAAAGACAGAAAGAAGAGGAAAAAACTAAAAGAAGCAATAAAGGGAAAAGAGGAAAGAAAAGTAAAAATAAAAGTGTTAAACTATAACAACAAGATAATAATTGATCAAATTTCAGCTACATGTGGTAGGCATGATAATTTTGTCTGTACACAGGATCCCTCATCAAACCAGACCTGAACATTTTAAAAGATCATAAAAGTTGAAGAGATCTGTTCCAGATTTTGGGATTTTGATGAAACCTTTATGTCTGGAGGTACGACACAGAACTGAAAGTTCATCTGAAGTCTTGTTGAATAGAGATGACTGTCTGGTGATCTGTCTTGTTTGTGATGATTGAATTTTAATTGGAAAAACTGACCATAGTTGAAATTTGCTAAATAAAGATACAGAAGGTGCTTGATTGGTGGAGTTTGAAATCTTATCTGAATGAAAGTAACTTCTTGAGGTGAGAGGAATCTGAGGCAGCCTACACGATGTTACAGTACATCAAATATAGAGGTTAGGCTGTAATACAGTGTCATAACACAGGGTTGATAGACTAGCTGTGTAAACACCTTTTACAGCTGTGTAAGACACTTAGTTCTGATTGGTTGAAGCCCTTGGGTGGCGGTTATTAACTTTCACTAACATGAGCAACTCCAGAGATAGTTCAGCAGACTAAACCATGTGGACATTTTCATACTGAATCCAGTTCCTGTCCTGAAGACGACAACAGTTGAGAGAAACTTTAGGTCACCACTCAAAGAAAATTAAACCATGAGCGGTGGTGATGATAGAAACGGAACAAAATGTCACTACTTTAAACTGCTGCTATTTCACATCCATACACTAGGGGGCGCAGTGGCGCTGGTGGCATAGAGTAGCGTTTGAGCACAGAGGAAGAATAAATATTCCTTTAACAGCAGCTCAATGTGTGTCTCTGATATTCTTGCCACAGGTTAGTAAAAAACACTCAAAAGTCATAGAAAGCAGACTAAAACAGATTTAAAACATTAGCACTGAACACTTTATGTTTGCACAAGTGGTTCAATAACATCGTTTTTAGGCAGAATTGTGTAAACATGAGTTTAAGTCCGAATGCTAACCATGCTAATGCTAGCAGTTTTGGCACGTGGAGTAGTGAGAGAGTATAAAGAAACTAACCGTGAGAAACGGAGAAACTACTGAACTGTCTGTCGAACTTAATTCACTTACACTGAGAAGATTTTCTCATGCATGTTTATTTTCTGGTCAGTGTTTGTAGCAGATACAAGTTAAAGGTTTATTGCCACGAGCAGTGATATTTTCATGTAGTTATTTTGTGAATAAAGCTATGGACCCTTTAGTAGAGAGTTTAAGTGAGTGAAAGCGTCATTAAATGAGTATTATACTTTTTGTGAGACTGTTGTTGAGAGAAAGATACAAATAAGTGTATTTTATTAATCAATAAATGCAATTATTTTGTACAAATGATAAAAACAACAGAACAAAAACAATAATACAGTTTACATAAAAAATGACATTTTATGTGGTTTAAAAATGATTATACATGTCATTCATTTATTGTGTTCCTCAGAGTTGAAAAGTAAATGTTTGCTGAGACCTTATTTAGTGTAAAAAGAGTTTATAAAGCAACCTCACAGGGAGGTTTTGTTTTGTTAAATGTAATGTTAAATGACTGAATGTATTTTTGTGACAGGTTATGTCCAAACTTTGGGAAAGCAAGACTGAAACTGAAAATCTTTTGATTGCTATCCTGTTATTGATACCTGAAGTATGCCCTGACAGAATAAATATTCCTTTTGAGATGATAACAGCAGCTCAATGTGTGTCTCTCATATTCTTGCCACAGCATTTCACCACACATTGAGACACCAGAAAATATCCAGTTGCCCTTCTAGCTACCAAGGCAGAATGGGCAACACTGAGTCTTTCCTCCTCTTTCGCCTGGTTCAACTCGTCTTCATTTCTGAAGGAAACAAAGTTTCTGTACCTCAGGGACTCCTCGTCCAAACCAGGGGAACCAAGGGGAGCTCTCTAAACTCACATGCAATTGAAATATATCAGAAATATTTGTAATTAGGATGCTTTTGCATCACTATAAATGGGAAACATGTTTATTTTGTACCTGAGACAGTGATTAATATTCCAATACAAAACATGCTCAGACGGGGGGCGTAGCCTCAAAGAACTCAATGGAAAATATAAACCAAAGTTTGGACACTGATGAAGAGCTCTGCTCCAAACGTCTGAGCTGTATTCAAGTCAAACTGAGTGATCAGAGTACCAGACTCCACCCCTGTGAGCACGCTCTGATCAAGACTAGAAAACCCTGGATTCATTGAGTGAGTTGATATCCAGCTTCGCAGTACCGCTTATCAGGATTGTGAATGTCTCATTAAGTAAACCCAGGTAACAGAGAGAGATCCAGGATGTTTTAATCCAGCGTCGTAGTCCAGGCCTCAGGTGCTCTTGGTGTAAAGATAAATATTGTAGTTTTGAGACATCAATTGATAAATTCAGTAATTGTAGGAACAAATAAAACAAAAGCACAGACCTCATGTTTTGAAGACCTTACTGATCTCTCTGATCATTCTGAGCCAATGAGTGCTCTGAATTTTGACAAAAGGTGTCCTCCCTCCTGTGAGTAAACAAAGAGAATCTAAAAATATCAGAGGAAAAGTTCAGAGTTATTGCCATCAGTGACCGAGCGCTTTCACCGCTGAGATGATGGGTTCATGGTTCTGGGAAAGTGTCAATCTTTCAGCAGGGCTTTGCTTATTGTCTGGTTGAGAGACCACCAATCATGTCCCGGCCGATGCATTGTTACAGTTGGCGTATTGACATGCTTCATAAATCAGAGCTATTGGATTGCCAGGTGCTATTTTTAAAGCCGGTGACATGACCCGCCTGCCGGGGGCCTCGCATCCTGCAGAGAGCGTATTGACCTGATGCTCTGAGGCAGGAAGAGGCAGGAGAGCTTCACCATTATTCCTCCCCAACACACACACACACACATGTGGAAGTACATTATGCACGCCCACACACACATGCCGATACTGTGGCAGGGTTTTTATTCAGTCTCCTGTTCTTTCTTCAGAGCCTGAATGCTAAACAGTGACACACAGCTCTCTCCTACTTTTTCGCCAGCCCTTATCTGTCAACAAGCCGAGCCTTCATTACGGAGCGAGGGAACACGGGCTAAAGCGAAACGTCTTCTATCTGTCCACGGCCATTATGCTTCCCATTAGAGGGGACGTCTTCATTTCCACAGGGAGAAGATGTGCAGTCGGATTGAGCTGACTCCTGTGCACTGATGGAGAGAGACAATAGACTGTCAGGTGTCCGGTCCCATCCACGCTACCCAGCCATCCATTTTCATTAGCTGTGTCAGGAAGCGGACAGTATATTTTCTATCAGATTTCCACACATAATTTGTTCCAAATTCAAGAGCTGCCATCAAAATGTGACAGCTCGCGCTGAGGAAAAGGGAGCAGGCGTGGAGATTGAGAGGCCGCATGGTCGGCGTTTCGGAAAAAAGCCCCGACAACAAACGATGATTCAGTTCAACAATTTTTCATGTTGTGAGATTCATTGTTGGCCCAGAAGTGTCGTTTCACCACTTTGTACACATTTGTCTTCCATTAAAGCGGGAGGAGATGGAGTAAATACAATTTATTAATCAGTGCTGATGGAAATTAAAACAAACTCAAGTCACAGCGACGGCACGACCCACCAGTTCCCCAAATTGAATGAAATATTTCAGCGCCCTCGCCTCTTTAGGTGAGAACTGATTTCTGAGCACCAGCTTCTTCTTCACAACCGCATCAATGATGCAAAAGAAACAACAAATTAAGAAACACACAATCTAATAAGAAATTCTCAGGAGTATAATTACTCGTTCATGTATGCATTAAATCCATGTGAGCGTAATGCAACCCCGCTACTGCTGTGAATCCATTAACCTCCAGAACCCCGAGCCAGAAAATCCCTCAAGGCCGTCACAACATGTCAGGAAGTGTTATTTTCAGCATAAGTGCAGCTCAGATTCTGACATGTATGTGGATGTATGCATTTTACACAAGAGGTTTTATGGACTGAGTGGAAATGTTTAAGAATAGAGTCGACACGTCGAAGATAAAATGATTGTGTTCAGAGCCGAGTCAAAATGTTGAGAATAAAAGTTGAAACTTTACCTGCAGGATTGGAGAGAAG
Organism: Labroides dimidiatus; assembly: GCA_030710495.1. Lineage (NCBI taxonomy): Eukaryota > Metazoa > Chordata > Actinopteri > Labriformes > Labridae > Labroides > Labroides dimidiatus. The sequence goes on from CM061158.1 coordinate 24,853,305, forward strand.
TATGAAACGTATGATAACATTGATCAATATTTGGTTAAGTAGAGACAAAGTGACAAAACAGACAAAAAATGAACAATTACTGGACTAAGCGTGTATATAGTCGCTCCTACTTGTAGTTTCAACATCTGCTTTGGTTCCACTTGAAGACAACGCCCAGAGAAGCTCCCTGTGTGTGTCTACGACCACTAAAATGTAATTCAGGCCATTCCTACGAACAGGTCATTCCAAACAGAAAAAAGGCCTCAGATACAAAAATTAGATTACCTGTGGTTACATATTTCTGTTTCCTAAATGTCTGATACCATCGTTATCCTGGTTTAGTCACATTGGGGTCTTCAACAAAGCAATATGAAAAACAGATCAAACATTTTCTCTTTGTCTGGTTTTATAAAACATTTAACCCTAACCCCTGATTCACACATACAGCGTCGGCGCAGCGGTCCGTCAGCGCCGTGCACTGCGCTGTATTTCGCTGCCATTCAAGTCAATCAGTGCATTCACACAGCCCGCGCCACGGTCCGTCTCCGGCGCGTGTTACCAACGGCTGCTCGCGGCTGTTTCGCTGCGAGTCTATTCTTGCCGGAGTACGCTGCTGAGACGCATCAATCTCCACAGAGCAGATCGTTCCAAACAGGAAATCAGACACAAAAAACGATCAGAGTTTCCGGGCTTTTCAAAATAAAGCACCATGTTCAGACTGTCGATCGTAAATTTATCCTCGTATATTAAAACTACGACACTGGCACAGGACCAGCAGTCACAGCGGGTCAGACCCAGAGGAAATCTGACGCCATGGACGAGGAAAAGTTTATTTTGGAGGCGGAAAACCAGATAATTATATACGATATGACACATCCTCAACATAAACTAATGAAGCTCTGGGAGGGCAGGTGAGTTTAACAATATCATGAAAGCAGTGGTCATGGGTGTGATTCCTGCGGGAACATGTGGTTCTCCTGTGATCTTGTGATCTCTTGTATCCAGCTGCTATGAGTACGCTGAGCTGAGCTCCGCTCCTGAGACGGATGCAGTGTGAATTGGCTCGCGCTGACTGATCGCGGCGCTGACGGACCGCAGCGCTGACGGACCGCAGCGCTGGCGCTGTATGTGTGAATCAGGGGTAACAGTTTTACAACAATGGATGAAATATGTTGTAAATCAGTTTTGATTTTTAAAGACGTTTTGTGACCCCTCTTTGGGACCCACTGATCTAAAGGTGTAATTCGACCAGAGGGTCCAGAAACCTTTAGTTCCAGGTAAAACTTCCCCAGAACTGAACTGTTCCTGTGTTCAGGGCTTTGAACCACATTTTCCCCCAATGACTTCATTCAAAACAGAAGCAATATTTCAAGCTTTTCAGTTTTGGGTTCCATCCCAAGATTTATGTTTTTGAACTGGTCAGAACCAAAGATTTTGGTTCCAGAACCAGTTAACAATGTTCCATGTCAGCCATCGAACTTTGAATTGGAAGGTGTAACATTAGCATTTATAAATGGGCTTTTATTTCCCTCAAACAGTACAATACACTCAGCGCTGCATCACATATTATAACCCTCTGCTATTTAAGCTGCATCACTTAAGAGTTTTGATTCTATGTATAATAGGCCTGCATTGGTTACATTGTGATAGCCTGGATCAATAAAGACAAGAATTCTACCATATCATATACAGTCAAACAACAGAACAGATCCCATCAAGCTTACCACATTGCTCAATCTATGCAGCTGACAGAAACAGGACAGGATACAGTTTGGGAGAGCTTTGGAGTCTGGATACAGTCTCCCAAATATGACCTCATCTCATGTGCTGTAGTGGCTGAATTCTCTCTGCCCAGAGGCCGGCACAGGCATGCCAGGGCTTGAGGGAATGGCACAGGAAGAGAATGCATTTGGGCTACATGACCAACATGACAGATGTTTCAAGATCAAAAAAAAAAAAAAAAAAAAAAAAAAAAAAAAACAGGGCTGAAGACTCAGGTTGACAATAACATCTAGATGAAAAAAAAAATAATAATAAAAAAGGTAAGTGCTACACACCAGCAGACCAGTAGAGGGCAGTAAGGCAAGAGAGAAGGTTGTTCAGCAAAAAATGACATCATAGAATGAGAAGACAAGCTGTCTTTTTTATGTGTAGCAATGCAGTTAGCCTGTTAGCATTGAGGATATCCAGCCTGTGCTGGTTTCGATTGTGATTTATTTTACTGCATATGGATTTGTTGACACCTGAGAGGAGACAAGCTCTAGAGACAAACATGTTGCCGATAGAAGCTGTTTCATTATGGTATGTATACCAAAAAATATAGAATGGACAGCGTGGCTCTGCCTTTTAACATTGTACGGTTTTAAAACCACAATAAGACGTGTCGCCATTGTTCAGCCAGAGTCTGCACAGTAGAGAATCTGAGTGGAGATTGGTGACAAAACAAAAGATTCTTTTTTCTTTCAATCAAAAGTCTAATCTCTTCTTAACTCTTCTTCTCAACGTATAATTCCAAAAAAAAAAAAGTGCAAGAACAGCAGCTGTCAATCATCGTGAAACTTGACGTGAAACCCAGTTTTTAACGTCTAATAACTAATAGAAGAAAGTTTTCAGGAAAAAAGAGGACCTGAACACAATGCAGCCCAATAATATCTAAATATCACCACAGCATACGGATGAGAGAAACATTTCTACGAGGTGTAATAATTTTTTGAAGTTTGACCACAGCCCATCTGGAATGAATAGAGAGGTGGAGTTTTTGACCTGTACTTCGTGGCAAGTCCTCAATTCTGCATTTCTGCAATTCTATTTTGTGGATGCTTTTGTCCAAAGCAACATCACAACAGCTGTTGTTAACTGGATATTCACAGACATGTTCAGCTGAAGGTCTCCAGTTTACAGGGTCTCTCTTTAAACTGGAACACCTGGAGCTGACAGAGACACGTTCAAACCATCAGGCTCAAATAAGACTATTGTTTAGGAGGTACTAAACCAAGTCCACCACAGCTAGAGGTCATCTTATTGCAGACGGAGGAAGGAAGGAGGGAATTTTCAGAGGTAAATCTGTTACCCCAGAAATTTCCACCCTAGCTCCGACAGTGTAAATGCAGCTCATGTGAAAGTCCACAGAGTGTGTGCTCAGCTGTCCTCAGGGTTCCTCCACTGACTGTATAAAACCAGGATGTATCTCTTTAATGTCACCCTTATAATGACTCATCCTAACTTTGTTTGAAATCACTCCCAGAATCTTGTGGCTTCTGCTTGTAAAAATCACATCATACGACTCTGAAGGCAATTTCTCACACGAGCTTCATCCCAGTCATCAAAACATGGTGTTAAAGTGCAGCTTAAACCAAATGTCAGAGCGTTTTGAAACTGACCAACTTAGCATGTGTGAGAGTGACGACCTGACGTCTTTGACATTTATTTTCATCCTTTTTAGGGTAAAAACATTGATCAGTGAAGCTTTAAATCAAATAAAACACTGTATTGAAATGTTCACCATTAACAGGCTCAGGCCAAGCCTTTGCATGCCAGCTGACGTGCCGATCATCATCTGCTCAGTGGACTGATCATTAAAATAGAGTGTCAGTGTGCTCTATGCGGCTCAGATCCCGCTGTGTGACTACAGGGCCTCTCTGACACACACTCCAACACACACTCAGCAGACAGCTCTCCATCTAACGACTCCATGTGCACCGGCTCAAAGTCATTCTGCTGACACGCATGCACTCAACCCAATTAATACACCGCCACACCACATGCCTGCTTGTGCCTGGAAATCAGATATCCGCTCGCTAATTTGAACGATACACAGAGCAGCACCACGCATGACAGCCGCTTCCAGTTGTTGTCACAGATGTATCGACCGGCGTCAGAGCACGAATACAAATTGCTGAATGCAGAGTGTGGCGTGTTGAGTTTCTGAAGCACTTGACTGACTTGTCATGGTTAATTCTTGGTGTTTCTTTTTTTTTTTAACTTTTACATTATATTTGGTGACATTTCCGCTCTGCTGGATAGCGACAGCGGGGAGTGACAGCAGAAGGAAGGGATGACATGCAACAAAGGTCACGAGGAGGGGACATGTCACATACCTCAACCAGCTGTCAGGGCGCTCCATTTATTCTTCTTTCTGTGCCCAAACTTACAGACTCTCTGCATCACTATTCCTGTCAAACTTTCTATTCAGTTTGATTTGCATTTCCCTCTCTGCCTGCCTGTCTCTGTCTCTAACCTGTAATTTACTCTGCCTTTCAGCAAACTGAGTGCAGCGGGGACCAGAGGTGGGAGCTTTACCTTGTTCTGGGCGATGATAAGAATTGTGATGGCAAACAACACAAAAACAGCTCCTGAGAAACTTCTGTTAGCGCAAAATATACAGCTTTAACAGAGCTACTGTATGAGGAAACTGAACAGTCATATAAACATATTTAAATTTCTGTAGGAAGACTTCACAATGCCCAACAAAGACTTATTTTGACTAATTTCTTTTCAGTTAAAGGAGAGGAATCCACTGTGTTCCATCACATTTCCTTTAAACAACACTCAATAAGTGTTTGTGAACTGAGGACACTAATTGTTGAAGCTTTGGAGGTGGAATTCTTTACCATTCTTGATTGATGAACAACTTCAGTTGATCAACAGTCCGGGGTCTATGTTGTTGTATTTAGTGCTTCATAATGCTCCACACATTTTCAATGGGAGACAGGTCTGGACTGCAGGCAGGCCAGTCTAGTACCTGCACTCTTTTACTACAAAGCCGCACTGTTGTAACAGGTGCAGAATGTGTCTTGTCATTGTCTTGCTGAAATAAGCAGGGACGTCCCTGAAAAAGACGTGGCTTGGATGGCAGCATATGTTGCTCCAAAACCTGTATGTACCTTTCAGCATTAATGGAGCCTTCACAGATGATCAAGTTAGCCATGCCATGGGCACTAACACACCCCCATACCATCACAGATGCTGGCTTTGAGACTTTGACCTGAGAACAATCCAGATTGTCCTTTTCCTCTTTGGCCTGGAGGACACCACGTCCATGATTTACAAAAACAATTTGAAATGTGGACTCGTCAGACCACAGCAGACTTTTCCACTTTGTGTCAGTCCATCTCAGATGAGCTCGGGTCCAGAGAAGCCGGCGGTGTTTCTGGGTGTTGTTGATATATGTCTTTGTCTTTGCATGGTAGAGTTTGAACTTGCACTTGTAGATGTAGTGATGAACTGTGTTAACTGACAATGGTTTTCTGAAGTGTTCCTGAGCCCACGTGGTAATATCCTTTACACAATGATGTTGGTTTTTAATGCAGTGCTGCCTGAGGGGTCAAAGGTCACGGGCATTCAATGTTGGTTTTCAGTCTTGCTGCGTACGTGCAGAGATTTTTCCAGATTCTCTGAATCTTTTGATGATATTATGGACTGTAGATGATCAGTTTCAACAATAATATCCTGTCTTTGTCGTCCCAACTTTAATGGAATTGGGGTTCTACAATTAAAGTTCCCTTGAAGACCTAATAACTGATCCTGAAATAGTCTCACTTATATATATTTACCTGTTCATAATCCATAATTTGAAATAAAATTTTCATTCTTTTTTTCTCTGCTGAAAAAGAGTTCTTGGATTTATTTTGTATTAATGGTGGACCCTGCAGCTGGTCTGTCAAATAGATAAAAGGACGTCAGAGTAAAAGAAAGCTGAACAGGAGAGTGATAGAGCACAAGCATCCAGCGACCAGAGACCTGCTCTCTACATGTTCCATGCAAGTTCATGTTCATGGTTAAAAAGAAGATGTGATGCAAAGCCAGGATAGCAGCACGCATGAACCCAGTGAAGCACGCAGTGAAATGTGCCGTGCTGTAATTTCATGGCCTCAGCTGTGCACGAAAGTGCTGCATCATCAAACGACATCAGATGTTTTCCAGCTGTAGTTACAGCAGCCTTTGTGTTCGGTGCATGTTATGTCATTGTGAGAAATAAATAACACCCGTCTCGGGCTTTAGTTCTCTGAGCACTGTAGCTCAAACAGTGGCCTGACGCTGATAGTCCAACACTTGAAGTAGATTGAAGGTTTTTTTTAATCCTATCTTGTTGTTTTGGTGAGCTGTTAAAGGAATAGTTCATGTTTTTCTCCTTCTTTTAATGTGGCTGTTTGGGGTGCTTGGTGATTGTAGGTGATTGTGGGTGTAGAATTAGGTTCCCTCCTTTGTTGAGGATAGGGCTGGGGATGGGTATCAAGAGCCATTTCCTTTTAGGAATCAGTTAGAAATTGTTGAATTCATTGTCATCATTGGCCTTTATGCTTAACAATTAAATTGTCCATTCTTTTTTATCATTTCTTACTTTATTTGACAGGGACCATGCAAAACAAACCAACTGTCAAGCCAGAGGCAGCTATGAAGCTAATTTTCCTCTGTGGTCCCTGGGAGGAAGATATTAAAGAATATACAATACAAATTTAAAACAATACATACTCAACAACAGTCTATCACTAATACCAACACTTATTAAAATTTGAGCATTGAGCCATGATTTGTCTTTAAAAACACTGAGGCTTGTACAGTCTCTAATGTGGGTAGGAATCGAGTTCAATTTTCCTGCTTCTCTCACTGAAAATGCAGACTGTCCAAACACAGTTTTCCTCAGTTTAGCTGAACAGTCTCCTCTTGCTGATGCCCTGATCTCCCAGAAATTGTTCCTGCAGAGTAACACACATTATGCTGTGTTTGGGCCTGGTTATGAGTTAGTTTAAACCTCAGACACAAATCTGCATAACGAAGAAAACGGTATGTCCTTGGTGTTTTATCAAGAATTTTCAGTGATTGTTTGTAGAGAGTATAATGGAGTGAGCTTTCATTACGCTGGAGCGGCCAGACCTCACGTTGACTATTCTGCCCCAGCTATCTTAGCAGGTAGATAAGAGTATCCCAAGAAAACTCTGATTCAATGAATGAATGAATGGATGGATGGATGGATGGATGGATGGATGGATGGATGGATGGATGGATGGATGGATGGATGGATGGATGGATGGATGGATTGGATTGGATTGGATTGGATTGGATCGGATCGGATCGGATCGGATCGGATCAGATCAGATCAGATTAGATTAGATCAGATTAGATCAGATTATACATCTCCTAATGTACCAAAAACGATATGGAAAACATCGAGCTAGCTTGATGCTAACATATATGGTAAACTGCAGTGATCAATTTTAACTTCGGTTTTTTTATACTGAAAACTCTAAATGTCAAAATACTGACAGGCAAATGTCAGGCTCAGGGTTCAAAACAACAAAGGGAATTGCTATATAATCAATTTGAGACACTAGATGGCCAACTCAATAACATTAAAAAAAAACAAAAGATGGATGTCATGTGACATGCGATTTTAACTTTTATTTTTTATTTACATCCAGAGATATCCAGAGCCATTGGACAATTTTATATTTATTTACTTATAAACTCAGTAGAGTGTGAAAAAAAAAACTGTGAAATCTACTTTTTGTACACAGAAAATTCAGAGGAGGAATTTATAAGGGGATCTATAAAGAATCGGATCAATATGTGGAAAAGACAAAGGCATTGGTATCAATAGTATCCTATCAATACCCATCCCTAGTTAAAGAACTGACCTGTTTTAGGTCATTTTAAGACACTCTGTCTTCAGCTTGATTTTGGTGTAGGTGCGTACGTGTTAAGTGTGAGCTTTAGTAACATTTCAGAGCTTTAGTTTGTCAGAGGTATCTCACAGGTGCAGCAGTTTTGAAATAATTTTAAAAGATGGAAAGTATCTGAACATTTCAACAAAAGCAGCAGAGTTCTGACTCTTTTTGCATGATCTGAAAATGCACAGAAACAAAGGAAATCTTTGGCTGTGTTATCTAAAATAGCTAATAAAGTGTATCAAAAAAGTGCAATTTGCTCCAAAGTGAAGCTCTTTTGTTGAAGAGATTGGTGAAATGGCTTTGATTTCTCCTGAAAGACTGTTTCACACACACACACACACACACAAACACACACACACACACACACACACACACACACACACACACGCACGCACACACTGAAACTGGCCCCATGTGGAGGCTCAGTGTGAGCAGACCCCACATGCTGAAGGAAAACAGCCGACATGAAGTCAGCCAACAGAAACAACTGACACGGCTGTCACTGGACGGGATGATGGTGGAGGACTTCACAGCAGGCAGGTGCATCGTTTCTCATTTAAGGACGATGGTGTGTCTGTCTGTTTGCACGTCAGCATGAAGGACCACAGTAACACGCTCAGTAAACGTCACTCAAAGCGACAGTAAAGGCTGCTGGGAAGGTTTAGCTACGGGCGTGACTTCAGCCTGTGGACTTTGGAGGAGCTCAAATTCGCATCAAAAAGTTCTCGATCTTAACGGGGCGATACATACGCGGGGATTTCCTGAAAAACATCTGCAGCATGTTAGGCAGCCAACTGTGTCAGTGTTTACACAGCTAGATCAATAGAAAATCTGCAGGGAACACTTTGTATGACCCACACTCACAGATGGCTGAGCTCTGTCACAAGGTCGCTGCTGATTGGTCGGTTTATAACACACCAGGCTCAGATCAATGCGTTAATCAGGACAGGTCATGTGTGTGTGGGAGCAGCACAGTCATGATGTTTATGACATGTTTGGGATCACGTCTCTGATGGTCTTACATAACAAAACAGAGTGGTAGGTTCCATTCCCACAGTAACCAGAGGGTGAAACATGGACCAGAGGTTTATTGGAAGGTTTGATTAGAGAATTCTCTGTCCACCATGTCCTTAATGAAATCTATTACAGATCCTCTTACATAAAATCATAGCAGGCATCAAAGCACTGCCAGCAGCTCTGCAGAAATGAGTCAACTAAAATACCTCAGACTCCTCCAAATCTGTGTTTTTGTAATTATGAAAAATATATATTTTTAAAAAGATGAAAGAACCAAGCGCTCCCTCAAGATAAACTCTGATTGGTTTAATACACTTAAGGGGTTTCTTCTGCAAAAGGCCAAACCCGGAGTGTGCGCTGAAGAATTTAGAGGACCGAAATCTGATTTCTTCTCATATCTCAGGATATTAAACTTACAGATTATCGAACACTTTCGCCCAATCGTTATGTCAATAGGGTGTGCAGTTTATGAGTCTGTGACGGCTTGAGGTGGAACAAAACAGGGCTGTCAAGTCAGCTTTTTAATCATGATGGATGGATGGATTTATTTATCTCTTAGAATTATACCTTAAAGGAATATGGAACTTGATTGTTACAACTGACCTATGGTTAAGTCCCGCCCTCAAACCTGATGAGCCAATCACAGTACGTACAGCCATTCCCATGCATTCAGACATGCTCCGTCGTCCATTGAAGTGCTTTGGATAGAGTCAGTTTTTGTTCTGTTTTATGAGGTTTTTCTGAGATCTGAAGTTTAAAAATGGTCAAAGAGTGGTCATGGGATGCATGCAACTCTGACACAAGGTATCCTGGGAGGATGGGCGACAGGGTGTGTTTTTTACCCTTTCTTAAGACACATCTCATCCGAGAAAAGTGCCTTAACAGCAACCAAAGGTGATTAAAATAAGGATTCTACATCTGCTCTGAGATAAGTCATCATATTTGGTGTCACCTTGCTGGAAAGAAATATAAAGTTATCTTTAACATCTCTAACGTTAACTAAAAATAGCCTAGCGTTAGCTCCTAGCTGTGTTGTTTATCATGTCTCTTTCTTTGTTGGAGTTCATTGGCCTGTTTTGTTCTAGTTTTTGTTCTTTGGTGATCGTCCATCATTGTTAGCTGTTGTCCAAAGGGCTCTAGTTAAACTAACGTTAGCTTCATTAGCTTAGCTTCATTAGCTTATCTGTAATAGCTCAGATAACAAAGGTTGACAAACGTTCTGCTGAATGATTCAGTGTAAATACTGTAGCTCCAAACTAACAGAGACACTCTTGGTAAAGATGGTAAAAAGGAGGTTAGATTTTTCTCATGACTGATGCTGATCCTCTGTCTTGTTGTCTGAGATGCTGATGGGAACCGGATGTGGTTTATCAGGTTTGCTCTGAGACCTGTAAGTTTTGTAACTGAAGCTTTTTATCGACCTTCTCAACAATAAAATGATTAAAATATCGCTCCAAGGTGATGTTTAGGCCCTTTCGGTGACTTCTAGATGATATGTGATCTTTCTGTCTTCAAAAATCATCAATGAGGTCTCCTACTATGACACCTGCCATAGAGCCTGTCACTGAATGTTCATTCTTTATCTGAGTGGAGGGAGGGGGCAGGGCTTAGCCATCGGTCAATTTTCTGTTTATTTTTGTTCTACAATTCTACAATTTCATTTAGCAGATGCTTTTTTCCAAAGTGACGTACAACACAAGCAAGAATTTAAACAAGAAGGAGAAACTTTATTAAATCTTATTGGTTGAACCAATCAAAAAAAGAGACAATTTCCCTGAAAGCAAAGCACAGCAAACTGAAGCCCAACAGGAACAACCGATTGGCAGATCCTGGAAAAATCATTCACACTGAAATCAGATAATCTCACTTCATATTGAGGAAAATAAAGCCATGCTGTAAAATTTGCATCACAGACACATGTACAACTTTGTTGAAGAAGAAGAGGGCTCTCTAGCAAGTTTTATTTGGGGGAATCTGGTTGTTACTTACTGTATGACGACAGATTTTTTTTTTTATTTTTTTTTTTAACTTCATTCTTGTGGAGAGAAACAGCTGGCAGAGCTTAGAAAGTGGACTTGTCAATCAAAAGATCTTACCATTTCTGCTCAAGGAGGTTTTTGCTGCTGCCGGATATTCACAGTATTACAGCTGCACTGCTTCCTGAGGCCTCACAAGGTTTCATCATCACTCAGTGTGCATTCATAAATCATGTGGAACAGCTGGTGGTGTTAGAGCCTCTTAGTCAAAGCTTCCATCCCATACACAGAGGCTAAAGTCCTTGTTGAAGTGGTCCCTGGTTCCTGGACAGAGCCATTTGCTGCAGGTCTTCCACCTCTCTGTACTCCCTACATGTCCTGCCTTTTTTCAACTATCCTAAAAATTTTGAAGTGTTAAAAATAATTTTTCATTATGTGTTGTCATGTTAGCTTTCACCCCTTTGTGTAAAGATGAGGAACGGGACACACTTTCACACAACATTTCTGGTTAGGGTGAAGCAGTTGTTTTCAGATGACCCAGAAGCAGGCGGAGGCAAAGAAGGCTGGTTATAGTGGTTTATATTGACAGTCAATGAACGAATGAACCAGAGTCCTGAGGAAGAAAGCTGTGGTTGCATGGATGGTTGTTGGGCTGCAGGTAGGTTGACAAGGAGGCACTTGAAGAGGAGGGAAAGACTCACAGGGATTAGTGGCATGGAAGCTCAACAGGAGCATAAACAAACTTGAGATACTTAGCGCAAGATAAGAGCACTGGTACCGCTGTCCAAGCTTCAATACACTGGCACCGGTTTGCACTCCGGTGCGGCTGATTGTTCATGAGGCGCAGGTGTGCAGGGATCCAGAGAAGCAGCCCAATAGAGAGAGGAGGGGGGGCAGGGCCCCACACAGAACACAGGATCACTGCAGAATCAACACTTCACTCCACATCACTCCACATCTGCATTGTATCAATGCTGCTGCTGCTGCCTGCTGGCAGTACTAGGGTTAAACTTGTGACAGGGCAACCGGTGTTCTGGAGTAAAGAGTGACTGTACCAACTGGAGACCTTTAATGATTATCAGCTGACAGTCACCAGTTAACAGGGTCACACTGTGTGTTTCTGTTCACCAGGTTTGATGGTTAACTGATGAAACTCTGAATCCAGTTTTTACTCTGTGAACTTCATACACTTAATGTAGATTAGGGCTTATTTGCTGACTTGAGCTGTTAAAATAAAACATCTTGCTATTTTTTTTTCTATGTCCACTTCTAATTATAAGTTATTTGTTTAAAATGAGGGTTAATAACATTTTTAAGAAGAACGAGTTGGATTCACTTAGAATTCTTTATAAAAGTCAATGTTGTGTTTAACCACTACCATACAGGTAACCTACAGGATGATTGATAGCATAAAGAAAGAGCTACACATCTGCATAGAAACTGCAAATTGCCGAATATGTTGGTCCTTTGAGACCCAGAAGAAAGAAGATGAGATGATGAGAAGTTGAATGGTTAGCCATGTCTGTTAGCCCTGGCTTGAATTTCTCTCCAAGCTGCCAACAAAGGTCATCTTAAAATAACACAAATGTTATCTGCACAAATGAATCCCTGCAAATCTTCTCCTGCAGGCGGCTCAGTGGTGGACACTCAGTCCTCTGCCAACGGAAAAACAGCTCCTTTTAAGTAAAAACAGCATAAACAAGGCCAGGTTGCTCATAGGTCATGTCATTTCCAAACGCAGTGACACGCCTGTCACAATATTCATCTCGCCCCGTGAAACGCATGCCCACTCACGTTAGAGACGCGCAGGTAGACATGTTGACAGAGGCGTGAGGGTGCAGCACACGGAGCCGTTCTCATGGTCCAGAAACATGGAGGGAGTTTCACTTTTTTTCCCTCCTCTTATCATGAGCTCAGACGATATCGTCTCGTTACTCAGCGCCTGTCGTGCTGCGAGATAGTGAGGCGAGGAATGTGAGTGGAGAACAGCTTCTTTATGGCAGTGTACTGAGATAATACACCCACACATCCACACACTCCTCTGCTCACAGGAAAGCAGAAATAACACATTTCACAGACGGCTCACTGCTTTACAAGAGACAAGGAGCATTAAAATGCATCGAGGCACAACTTCAGCATGCACTCAGATAAATAGTGTTGAATAAAACAGAATAAAGTCCGTGCCCTTGGTTGGTATTTCTCACTCAGCGTAAGCTAATCGCTAACCGGCGAGCTGCTGAATCAAGCCGATGTGGATCTTGATGTTGAGAAAGAAAAGGCTCCAGGACTGGACTTTTATTCATGCTGTGTGAGCTCCAAGGCAACAATGATCCATGGCTAAGTTACAGCCCAAGATTTTATTATAGATAAACACCTCCGACTGACTCAGTTCATAAAAAAGTATTAAGAATTTATGTAGCGGGATCGAGTGTTGAGTGGGCCTCATGTCAGGATTTTTAGCACCTCGTTAAAAGTCAAGCACAACATGAATTATGCATGGTTGAAATATTGTTCCCCTGCCCTCACTGTGTTTCAGGGGATATTGTTGGGTGCAGAGACAAATTCGAGAGCCACTTGAGCCGTTCCATTTAGGAGCAGTTTACACATATAAAGAGGGCTACCAGCGAATTAGGATCACACACATGAATAACACAGGAGAGGCGTAAAGAATCCGTCATCGGCGAGGGAGAGTACTGACTGCTCAAAACGTCTGCGGTTTGCTGATAGGAAGCGGAGAAAGCCCTGATGTACTCTTCAACAGCTCTGGGTCTGATCTGAGATCTCTTCACACTCTGTAAATCACGTCGCTGGGAACTGCTGGGATCTGGCGCTCAGTAAATCACACTCCCCCGCCTGGAAAGGTTCAAGTTTGGAGGTTAAGCAGCAGACAGGGTCCCATGATCCTCAGGGTCAGCGAGGGAGAGAAAGGCTCATCCTAAAATAAGTGGGAGGGAGAGGTGATGCGGTTTTATTCCAGCTCCTGATGATGTCAGTGTGATTATTAGAGAGGATTCAGACAGACTAACAGCTGTTTGGAGTAAACTGTGTGAATCTAGTCATATCTTTTTATACAAACATCCTGTCTCGTCCTTTTCACTCAACACTGATCCCACATTTCAGCACTTTTTTATAGGGCCTGTTCATTTACTTAAATGCAGGCCTGCTGTTGTGAAATGTGGAGGAATACTCATATATTTTCTTTTTAAACAGTAGCTTTGCTGTTTTTTTTGTCCATGCACTGCAAAAGACTGAAATCTTAGGAAGTGCTTTTGTCTTATTTTTATTAAAAGTGAGCCTCATTCACCAGAAACATGTCTCATTTAAAGATATTTAAAGACAAGAATCAGCTCTAAATTTTTTGTAACGTAAAAAAAAATCTGCCAGTGGAGTAAGTGAAAGTTTCTTGTATTTAGACATTATTCTAAACTTGACAAGTACATTTTTCTGACCCCACTGGCAGATTTTTTTTACTTATTGCAGGTAATTTAGACCTTATTTTTCTCTTTTAATATCTTGAAATAAGACACGTTCCTGGACTTGTCTGTTGAATGTGGCTCATATCAAGTATAATAAGACAATTCTTACTTTAAATAAGACATAAACACATTTGCTTGGATGTCAGTTTTTGCAGTGTGATTCTAAACATCACTGAAACTCAAACTCTAATGTCGGTAGAAGTGTATGTTTCATGTAATAGATTCTTGTTCCTCTGTCCGCACTGATCAGATTTTCTAGTCCACGATATACAACTCTGGTTCCAAAAAAGATGTGAGGTTTAAAATGTAAATAAAAGCTAAATATTTGCAAATCTACTCTTCCTTGTTTGTTTGACTCTTTTGATGAGCTTATGAACTGTCAGGATATCCAAAGTCTTCCCAAGTTTTCCACTGAGGAACATTTTTCTGACATTGTTACAATTTTTTTGGACACAGTTTTCCACAGAATAGTTCTGAGAGACTCGTCCTCTCTAAGATGCTCTTTTTATACTCAGTCATCTTGCTGACCTGTTGCCAAACAAAGGGAGGAGGAGAATCCCCAAAGTACAACCAGACCTCAGGCTCAGAGACAGAGGTCACAGGAAGAGTCCTTTCAGCATGAACAACAATATCCTGGTGGTTGATTTATGGAAATAAAATAATATTGGAAATAAAATAAGATTAAGTCATCTCCAACTTCAGTTGATGTTGTTTTTCAATGTGTAATTGGTCTCCGTAGTCGTAATTAACTTATTTAATATAGACCGTTGAGACAGTCATATGATAAAATAAATCTGAATTATTTTTGTGTGAATGAAACATGTTACTACATGAAGATATGAATGTTATACATACAGTGCTTAACAAATTTATTAGACCACAACTCGATTTTTTTTTTTTTTGCCACCTCTGCCCTAAATTATCAGTATATTAATAATTTCCTAAACACTTTTTATGTCTCTGTGGTGTTAATCCACCAGAATGTGTGAGCTCTTCAATCAAAATGACATATTTAACGCTAAAATATAATAATTTTTTCAATCCATGAATATTCAAACGAAATATTTTATAACAAGAAGGAAGAAAATAAAGCACATTGCTATTTTCTGATTGACAGATTTACTTTCCTTCATGAACAGAAACATTAGTTTTAGTGGTTTGTTGTTCTTGATTAATTTAGACAAGCTGCTTTTTATATGTAAAAATTATCAATATCGATACTGGTGATACTTGTCCTGTATTTACTTGGTATCGGATTGATACCAAATTTTGCAGTAACACACACCACTAGTGGGTAACACTCTGGGTGCTGAGTGATGCAGACTGCAGCTATGGGGATGATAGCGCTGGTACCCTCTGGTTCAGAAAGGTCCTGAAGGACTGTTGGGACTAAGTCCTGAACCTGGGATCTCTTCTGCTCTCCAGTTATCGCAGAAGTTTATCCACTTTTTCCATCATTGCACTGAGTTGTCTTTTCCCTCTGTAAACTCTGGTTCATAGAGGTGTCCTCTAGTGTTCAAGGACGCAGCCTAAGTCACTTTTTTGGTTTTTTGATTAGTTGTTTTTTTAAGCTGCAGAGCCAAACAGCTGATCAGAAGCGGGGGAAGAAGTGTGTGATGCGTCTGTAATTAGTGCAGCAAAGCAAAGCCCTGAAAAATGTTCAAAGAGTGTGAACTCATACTGACATTAGTGTTTGTGCCGGTTTGTTACGGCTAAATTATGCAGCGGTTATAAGTCGTGAGTATCTTTATGTGTCACGAATGATGTGAAATAAATGAGTGTGCATGACTTCACACGTGAAAGGAGAACAGTGCCTCTGAATCACTGACAGCAGTTTCACATTCAGCCTCAGCTGCGTTCGCTGGTGAGTCTGAGGAATGCATCAAACAGACAGACCGGACTCCTCACTCACACCCACAACATGTGACGTCCTATCTGTTTACTCAGAGACTTTCCCTCTGAGAGGTTGTGTGAAGTGTCTTTGAAGTGTGATGCTACTTATCTGCAGGATACACTATCTGGTGTGTGTGACATGGGATTACAAGCTTTTAATAACACAGTTTGAGATATGAACAAAAATCAAGTGCACGAAAATACCTCAGGAAGTGACGGCTGTGTGTGAGGATGGTCTTTTAATGCATCTATCAAAACATCAGGCTAGCTCAAACACATTTTTATAGACCTCAGCTGCAGCAAAAAAAAAAAAAAAAAAAAAAAAAAAAAAGCATACAAACCAGCACCCTCTTTCAAAATAAAAGACCTAATTTTTGTTCTTGAAATAGCTACAGAGGAGAAGTCATTTCAGTTGGAAAAAGGTTCCATAAATATTGAATGAGACGCAGTCAGGTAAGTGAATTGCATTGACCCTTGCCTCAGTCATAAGTACAACAGGCTTTTATTCGTTTTTGACTGAAAAAGGCCTTTCAAGCTTCCTGCATGAGTGCCACGTGTGAGAGAATGACCCTGCTTTGCATTGCACAAAACAGAAAAACACACCGCCTGTCATTTCCGATGTAGGATGAGGAAGTTGTAGGGGAGGGGGCTGAGGTTGGACTGGTTGTCAGATCCGATCTGGACAAATCGTTTGTGTCAGCTGAGGGATGGGACGTGAGGCTCTGTTGTGGTTTTGAAGTGCAGATCAATGTCAGGCGTGAAGCAGCAGCTCTGCTCTGTGAGGGAAGGGCCGTGCTGCTGCTGCTGCTGCTGGTAAGAACCTGGTGTATAAATTAGGTTCATTTCTTCTCCCAGTCGTCCTCTCGCTGCCTGAGATCACCAAGCAGAGCGGGATAGACGGGAGGTGTCGGGTTTCAGCCACTCGGCCTGTTGTTTGGGAGCCCCGGAGCGCATGATTTCAGGGTCACAGCCACATGTCTCAGGAGGGCCTCAAGCTGCCTTCCTGCTGGCTATGAACACCCTCTGGCAAACACACACACACACACACACGCACACACAGCACCTTAACCAGGCAGCAAAGACTTACACAAATCTATAGATTTAAACAGAAACACACACACAAAAGACAGTTTCACCATAAACATCACTACAATGCAGAACTATAGACTCTCTCTCTCTCTCTTTGCCTCTGTCAACATCTCTCTCTCTCTCTTTCATTGCTCCTCTCTCTCTTCACCCCAAAACAGTCAAGAAAGATGTCTGTCTAATGGCTGAAATACACCAGATGCGTCTCCAGTCCAGCTTCATTCCGTCACGGCACCGGATCAGACCAGTTTCCATTTGAGTCATTGTGTCAGCTTACACTGGATCCACTTTGTTGTGGTCTGCCTGGTATGTGTGCCTGGTCTGCGTGCCTGGTCTGGCAGGTCGCAGTTGATACACAAAAATCATATTTTTGCCAGATGCAAGAGTTGCAACACCTCAATTCAGCGTAGAGAAAAATCTAGTGGGACAGGAAGTAGTGCAAACTACCTAAAAAGAGCCTGAGGCTTTCAAAATAAAACAAACTGTGTCAAAACCAGATCCCATTTAGCTTTACCGTTGCAGCAAAATGTCGCAATGAGCAGTGAAACGCTGAGAGTCAACAGGTCAGAAGTTACCAAGGGCCAACAGGGAAAAACATGGACGATGAGAAGCTCATCAGTGAGGTAGAAAACTACAGAAAAAAATCCAGTCACTCTTATTGAAATCCCTCCACAGGACCAATATACTCGTGTGTTTGTATTCTATCACATAGATACTCCTCAGTCTGTGACTCCAGCTGTCTGTCAGTCCTGCAGCTTGCTGGACTGAACACACAGCCGGTGTGAGTTGATAAATGCTGTTAACACCCAGCAGAGTGGAGCTGGACCTGAAGAAGCATTTCCCCCCTGAAGTCCGTCATGGTTGTCCATTAATGACCCATCACCAAATGCAGCAATGTCTTTGCTGCCGTGAGACAAACCTTCCCTCAGTTTCGTCTCACGGCATCAGCTCCATCTTCTCTAATGAGCTCATCTTCTTAAGGCCCCAGAGTTTTCATCTGAAGGGCTTTCTGTGCTCTCATTGGTCAACCTCACAGATGTAATAAAATAAATCACAGAAAGCAGAGAGGAAAATCAGACATGCTAGACTTCCTGTTGAGTATCCAGATGTGGTTTTGTTGTCAGTATGACACACTACGAGGTAAGATGTAAAAAATAATTGATGCCCAGGTGTTCAGAAACTCCACATCTGCTGTAATCGAGTGGTTATAATCACACATAAAACTTGTAGTCAGGCCTCAGTGTTGGGGACATGGTGACATGAAATTTTTGTTGCTTCACTCAGTTGAAGCTGAGATGATTCTTGTCCTCAAACAACTCAGCAATACCACAAAATAAGCCACATCCTGTCCCAAATCATGAAGCGTCAGTAGCCTTTAACCTTTAACAGTCCCAGTGTGGGAGGAGTCATGGACTCAACTCCCTGTTTGAGATCAGTTGTCCTCAACTGGTCCAGACAAAGGACTCACCAGTGTCCCCTCGCTAAAGATCCAGACCCACACATGGAGAGTTTGTTTAAGTGAAGGGGGGAAAACAGCACTGAGGTGCAACCACCGAAAAGACCAACAAAAAACCTTTTTAGTCTTGATTTGAGACATTCAACCCGACAAGTCCAAGTCTTATTTGTTCTTTAAAAAGAGGATATTGGGCTTTTTAGACAGATTTCTGACATGATCTACAGCTCAAATAAATAAATAAATAAATATTTTTCCTCACTCTGGTGTTTAAAAAAAACCCTTAATACAGCCTCTGTCTGAAACACTTTGTTTTAGCTGCTGTCACTTTAAGGCTCTCTGCTCCACAAGTCTCCTTCCGTCCGATTGGTCAGCTTTCTGCAGCCTGTTGGGGGCTGAGCTATGAGCAGTGTTTGGTGTTTGAGGACTTCCCCTCCAACATGTCATGCACCAATTAGGAGATCCTTAACTGATGACTTCATCGTTTGAGCAAGTCTCATGACGATCTCGTGCTATTTCTAGAATGTTTTCATCAGTTCACAGACAGATTCACAGATTTCTAAAACATATGAATATGTAGAGGTTTGAAAATCTGCACACGTTTAGTCTAAACATCCAGCATACTTAATTTATGTCTGTGTTTAAAATATGGAAAGCAAAATACTCCCTCTTTAAAAAGTTTTTTTTTTTTTTTTTTTTTTTTTTTTTTTTTAAGAAATTCAGGTCATAGTTTGTGCTTGTAACATCTCGAAATGAGATTTATTTATGAATTAGCCAAGTGGATGTGGCTTTTATTAAGTCTAACATTATTTTTTTAGTCGGGTTAAGACTCAGAAATTTGTTTCGAGTGTACAGTAAGAAAAAAAAAAGAAAAACTTTGAATTTCTATCTATTTGTACTTTAACTTTTTTTGTCTCAAGCTCACATCCATGACTCACTGAAACATCACAGTGACCCACTTTTGGGCCCTGACCCCACTTGAGAACCAGGGTTTGAGGTTGACCTGAGAAATGTATCAGAGTGGCACTGCTGTGACATTAGCTGGCTGCTACATGACAACATTTTCCTGCCAGCAGCTGTTAAAATCATGTTTCCCCCTCCACTGCGTCCACAGTTGTTGATCCTGTGTCGTCTGGGTCTGATTTTCATACAAAAGACTCATCACTGTAGAAGTGAGCAGCAGCCAACTCCCACATATCTCAGATTTCACAAACTCTCAGCTGCATGTGGAAGAACTGTGAGTCATAGAAAAGACATCTCAAATGAATAACTGCCATGACAAGACGGGACCTAATGAAAAACACGAGATGAGCTGAAGTTAATAAAAATCTGGTGAGCAGGCCTCACAGGTGCTGAACCCAGCCTAAAAAATGAACTCCAGCTAGCACTCACACAGATAACACGCAAGATGACAACTTTTAAATACTAAAATATGATGCTTTGTAAAGGGACTTTATTCCAACAGGTTCCAAAGACCGAGTATCTAACATTTTCCTCTAAGTCTTGTGCTTTTAGGCATGGGGTCCCTCAGGGGTCTTTCCTAGGCCCACTGTTGCTCTAATTAAACCTGGTACCTCTGGATTGGATATTTTGTTCTTTTGGGATCAATTTTCACTGCTGTGCTGATGACAAACAGTTTTATATGCCAGTTACTTGTGAAATAAATCTGTCACATGTAATCATGAAGCCTGTCTGTTGACTTCCTGCTTCTCTAACTCAGTTTTAAGTTGACTTTCTACATTATTTTTAAAGAGTCCCATCATTTAAGTTCTCATACATTTATAAGTGTGGTGAATCCTGTGTGCTGTGTGGAGCCCTGCTCCCTCTCTCCCCTCTCCCCCCTCTCGTGAGCGGATTCCTTGGATTCCTCCACACCTGTGCTGCATGAACAATCAGCAGTGCTGGCTCAAAACCTCAGACCAGCACGTGTATTGAAGCTTCTACTGTGGTACCATGGCTCTCTCTCTCTCTCTCTCTCTCTCTCTCTCTCTCTCTCTCTCTCTCTCTCTCTCTCTCTCTCGTGTAAAGTATCTCGTTGATTTAACATGCTTTATTTGAGTTTTCCTGCCACTGAATCCTGCATGTCCTTCCCTCCTCTTCCAGGGCCTCCTCGTCTACCTGCCTGCAGCCCAACAAACCATCCATGCAGCCACACCTCTCTCTCACTGGACTCTGGTCTTTCATTCACCAGCATTCACAAACTGTCAATAAAACCCCTCAAACCTGCCTCCTTTGCCTCCACCTGCTTCTGGGTCATCTACAAATTATTGGTTCATCCGAACTGTCACAATTACTCTATTTCATCCAGATTAAATGACTCTAATATCTTTCCTCAAGACAGCCTATTGTTGTGTTCACACTTTACAAAGATAAAACCCTTCACACAAATAAAGTGCGTGTAAAGTCACTGAAAAGATGCAAAAAGACCCAAATTTTTGACCTGAGTGGGCAAATTATACCTGTTAATTTGGGAAGCGTTCAATGCTCTACTCGCTTGATTCACAAGTTAAAAAATTTGAACTCTTACAAATTATTAAGGATGAAGGTCAATTCAGTATGAAACTATTGGACAGATTGATTGTATCTGTGAGCAGCTGTCCTGAACTCTGTGACTTCACCTGCTTTTGGGGGAGCAATAATTAAAAGGAGCTTGCTTTGAGAAAAGAAAAGATGAGGTCAGATTATTTGGTAAGATGTGCAAACCTTTGTTTGACTCTTGATTCTAGCTAACAGTTGTAATAGCAAGTTAGCCCTGCCCTAATTAGCAAACCAGCTTCATCTTCCAATGCAGTAAAGATCAAACTTGCTAATGACAACAGACAGAAATTTCCTCTCTCACACACAAAAAAAATGCACGTTGACTCTCAAAATAAAACAAACTGTGTCAAACCAGATCATGTTTCACTTGACTACAACAACAAAGCAACATAATGAGCGGGGGCAGACCAGGACTCAATGTCAGTGTGAGTTGATGTATGAAAGAACACAAAACAGAGCAGAGGTGGAGCCGATGTAGTGTAATTAAGGGAGTAAACAAAACATTTAGTGGTTAGTGTGTGTGCAAATTACACAATCACTCCTCATTCCGACCAGGTCACATGAATATAAATATTAAACCTCTGAGCGTTCTTCTAAATGAAGTATCAGCAGTATTTCTCATCATTTTGCAGCTTGACACTGGCCAAAACATGGAAGGACATTACTTGTAGTGTATATATATATATATATATATATATATATATATATATATAAAAAAAAAAACAGTGCAGCAATAATCAATACTCTCACTTTATGGCTGGTTAGTAGCACCAAATGTTGAAGACACAACACCAAAAAATCCGTCCTTAGAAGTCCTTCAGACCCACAGATTTTTAAAATAAAGTCCAGTTCTTGCTAAATTTAACTTTCAAGGTTGTAACTGCAGGTTGATTGTGTTATTATGTGTTTGTACTGTGAAAAATATGGGAATAGTTTCTATTTTCAACCAGGACGATATTTAAAAGATTACAAGTCTCACCATCTGTCCTCCAAATATGACAAAAACAGCTGAACAAAATCTGTTTGCACGTCACCGCTCTAATGCAACCAACGAAGAGAAGCATCACACAGAGCCCACACCTGCTCTGAGTACAGGTAAAGCTGTTATCACATGTTATTCATAGCAACATACATTACCCTGCTCCCAGTAAGCACAGGTAGGTGGTTGTAAGCACAGTGAAGGATCAGTGATTCATCTGTACAGCTTCAGTATGTTTCATAAAGGATTCTGTGTTTGCATCACTTACTAACTCTGCAAAGACATGGCTCCTTAAAAAAAGGAGATGTGTCATGATGTCGACTGATTTTTCCATCAGTGTCATTTTAAAGGCAGATTTTTTTTCTGTTAGCACGTCCATTATGTTACTGCTAATCACTGGCTGCCTTGTTATTCTGCAGAAGATGGTTAACCCTCGTCCAAATTTATAAAAATCTACTTTAAAATCTAAAATGTGTTCACCAGGGTCTAGTATGACAAGTTGTCTGGTGTTTGCTTGCAGTCTGTGTAATATTAGCCAATCATGAATAAGTTTTGACTTCACTAATCTGCATCATGATGTTGTGATTTCAGCAAACTTAAGAGCCGTTAACTACAAGAAAATCTGTTTCTGTTTCAGCTTCATACCACTGAAGAAAGTCAGAGGGAAGACTCTGGTGAAATTACTGTTTACAGTGAAACTGAGACTCACACAAATAGAAGACCTGGTAACCCTATGGAGGAATAAATGGACCTAAACATGGCGGTCTTTCCCTATCTGCCTGCTGTCCCATTAACATTAAAATTAACATTAATAAAACCACTGAAAAGTGAAGTGAGTATTTTTGGTTGTCAGTGTGTGTGATATCTCAGGTATCAGGGTAACATGTTCTGGAAGTTGATGTTTCGAGTCAGTTGGGTTGAGTGTGAGGATGTGGAGCAGTATGTTGGAAATGGAAATGAAAAATGGAAGAACAGAAGCGTACATGTATTGTATCAGTTAACAGTTCCACGTTGTCTTTAATAAGAGCAGATTTCCAGGAAACTTTCCTCGAAGGTGTTTCTTCACTCTCCTTAAAGCATGTTGACGTCCCATACTGTTTATCTCCTTCACTGAATTTTCCACTACGTAAGCTGTGTGACCTCACCATGCCCCTCGGCCTCCTCACATAGTGCATCGTTGAATCCTGAGTGACGCGCTTTAAGGATCCAAACAGGTTGAACCTCTGACCTTCAGCGTTGACACAGTGCTGCTGCACCTCTGCCAAGAAAGACACCATGGACTCTCACTCTCACATGAGTCACTGTTTTGTCAAACCCTTCAATTTCCTGACGCTTTGCAGTCTGTCACTCTCATCGAGTTGAATTACAGCAGCAAACATTAATTAATCTGGCAGCAGAGCAGAAAACAGGATTTTATGTCTGTTTAGAGAGTAAACACAAAATATTTGAAAGATGAGCATCAGACGGCTTTTTAACAATGTTGGAAATGAATTAGATAAAAGCAGTTGAAGTATTTGGCTGTGAGATTATAAAACCTATTATAGCAGCGTGTGACCTGGAAGACATCCCTCAAATAATTCAGTTAATGATGAACAGGTTAGTCACATTGCTGGGTAGAAAAAAGAACCTCCAGAGAAGCTGAGTCTCTCACTGCTCATATACACCAGATGCGTCTCTGGTCCTGGTCTGCACCGTCACGTCTGCATCGTATCGGATAGATTTCCATTCAAGTCAGCGTGTCAACTCACACTGGATCCACTCCTTTGTGATCCGACTACAGCAGGTACAGAACCATCCTGTGTTTGCTGGATGCCAGACCTGTGAAGAGTCATTTCACCGCAGGGAAGACTGAGCAAGACAGGAAGTCACCTATCAGGCTTCCATTACTAATGTAACATAAACCATAACTATGCTGACATTTATAATTTATTAGTAACTCTTTCCTTACTAAATTTATTACTGCAAGCTTATTAAACCAAAACCGTAACATTTCAAATAGAAGTTTTATTTTATTATTATTATTATTATTATTATTATTATTATTATTATTATTATTATTATTATTATTATTATTATTATAATAATAATAATAATAATAATAATAATAATAATAATAATAAAATGTACATTCATATGTTATAAAACAGAGTTAAGCAAAATGTACATTTTCAACATTTGAACAAGCACTAGAAGGGATTCTAGATATTTAAAAATGTATCAAGTGTAAGCTGTTCCAGTTTTAATAACGTGTCTTTTTTCAGAGTACTAAAATGATTGAATGTATTGTTTGATTTGTGAACAATAAAAGAAGTTTTTTTCCTTTTTTTTTTTTAACATCTATTAATTTTAGCTCTGCGTTTGACCGGCGACCAGTCCAG
Organism: Labroides dimidiatus; assembly: GCA_030710495.1. NCBI lineage: Eukaryota > Metazoa > Chordata > Actinopteri > Labriformes > Labridae > Labroides > Labroides dimidiatus. The sequence continues at coordinate 24,877,747 of CM061158.1, forward strand.
GTTGTACCCCGCCTCTCGCCCTAAGTCAGCTGGGATAGGCTCCAGACACCGGCGACCCTGCAAAGAATAAACGGTAGAAAATGGATGGATGGATGGATCTATGAACTTTGACATAACAAGAAGAAGATTTATAATGTAAGAAGAATCTTTTTCCTCTGTATATTACTGACAAAGAGCCCAAACAGCACATTTTTCCACAGTAAAACAAAATCTTCTTTAATGTTTTCAGAAATAAAATCATAAAGTTGTTGCCAGAAATCCTTCAAGACTCTACCTGGAGTTCGACTGTGTCCATCATCTTCACACACGCAATGAATCTTGGGATATGTTGAGCTGTGAAGGATTCACCGGATCTGTCCTTGCAGCTCCTGAAAAGCTGGGATTTGTCGGCTGCATTTTGGAGGAGCCTTTGAAATAGGACAGCCTTCGACGCACTGCTGTGACGTAATCAGTGTTCAAATTCAGCCTTCGTTGGGCTGCAGCCCCTGAAATGAGACACAGCCTTTGAAGAACAAACCAACATTATGAGCAGAGACATGCTTGAAGTCAACAGGTTTGAGGTTTTACAGTCAAACATGAAGACAGGCTTATCAGTGGAGAGGGAAGCAGTCAGGCAACTCTTGTCTGGTAGTCATGCGGCTTTCAAGACTGAACACGCAGCCAGTGTGAGTTGATGAACGCAGTCAACACACCACGGAGCAGAGCCAGACTGGAGACGCATCTGATATATTTGAGCTGTCAGAAGGAAAGATGGAAGAGGTTTAGCACTTTGTGAGAGACTGTGTGAGCAAATATATTAAATGTTCCTCAGAGTGAAATGAAAAAGAATCAGTGGATCATCTACAGAACAAATTATCAGGAACAGATTGAAAGAATCTGGAGAAGCCTTTGAACAAAATGGACAAGGACTGAAAACCAAGACTGGATGGACCAGATCACAGATAAAAACAGACATGCCTGTAGTGGAGATCACTGCATGGGCTCAAAATCACTTCATGAATCATTGTCTGTGAACACATTTCATTGCATTACCCACAGACGCAGGGTTAAACTGCACCATGCAAAGAGGAAACCAGATATAAAACCTGATCCAGAAACAGAGGAGACTTCTCTGAGAGTAACGATTTGAACCCATCGGTGGTTAAAAGAGATTTAAGAGGACGTGCTTTCACAGAGAATATTTTCCTGACGTTATTGATGGCTTTTACAGCTTGTTTTGAAGTCCTGATTTATTTATGTCATGACTCCATGTTTTTTTTCTTACTCAGGATTCAGAACCCAAAACATGGGAACACCAGGGACAAGAATCAAACATTGACCGAGTGAACTTTAATAAGAGGCTCCAGAGTGTTTTTCAAGAGTCGTAATCTGGCTTACAAAGAGCATCTGAAACGATCCAACCCCACCCTCTTTATAAATCGGAAAATTTCCTCATTCCAAAACCTCGGCTTTCAAAGCAGCTCAGTTTGGTTCCATGGTTTTATCTCCTCCCCTCTAATTAGTGAGCCTGCATGACTTAATGTGAAAGTGTGAAGTTGAACCGTAAATTGTCAGCGGCGTTGGAAAGCTGTCAGCGTGCTTACAGCTCATTGGACGCTAATAAAAAAGTCATTAAATAATTAACATCCATTTAGGATGCACAATTTATAGATTCAAAGAGAAAAGGAATAAAAGGCAGCACTAATGGCGACAATATGACTATAAAACATGCTGTATAGTTGCCTTGGCTCTCCAGCGGTGTCCAAATGTTCAATAATATCCTTAAATATGGCACCAAACAGCAACAGTTATGCAGTTCAGCAGCAAAGTGATGTCTTCATTAGACCCTGGAAAGTCGTAACGCTGTAACTCATAACTCTGCCTCCTTTTCCCCCTGCAGCAACTGAGTACATAATTTCACCATCATAAATGATGTGGGGGTCCCTCCTGCTCATCCGCAGCCAACGGATGGTTGCCTGGATGAAGACACGCAGCCATGAATATGCTCCAACCATTACTCTGTCTCAGTGTGACCTTTACACCGGGGATGCAAGCGAAACATATGTTCTCTAACAAGAATGCTTTTTTCTGCAGCTCCTATCCATCTCCGGGGTCTCATAAAGTCGGAGCCTTTGTTGTTTATGGTGACCCTTAGCTTCTCAAGCCCGCTCCAATGACAGTGAATTCTGCAGCTTCATTATGGTGATAAAATAAAAAGTGAAGGCAGAACTTCCTGTCCTTGCTGAACTTATGTTGCATTAGCATTCAGTCGCGGCATCCACTCCTGTTTATTGGAGGGAAACTCAGAATTTAGGACAGTAGTTACATCAATAATTCAGAGTGCTGATGGTTCTCATACTGTGAAGTCCAGGTTAAACATAAATAAGGAGATAAAAACTGCAACCACAGACTGTTCTGCTGTCATGTGAAAACACAGTTTGAGTGTTGTTTTCCATTTCTTCCCTCATATGAAGGTCTGAATCATATGTGAGGTCTGAATCCCATGAATCTTTAACTTCGTCCGGAAACTAAACTGAAACAAAAAGAAAGTAAAGTCACCAAAGCTGAGCTGTGCTCTTACTAACTTTATATCGCACCTCTTTAAACTGCAGGGAAAAAAGCATCTGTTTACACACAGAGCTGTGCAAGTTCACACTATAATGAGGTTACTGAAAGTTCAGCTCGTACAGACTCAAAATAAACCAGTGAACCAGTGCATGTTCAGAGTTCATTATTATTTAAGTTTGAACTAAGTTTCACAGTCCAGTTCGCTCTGCTACAAAGCAGTCAATCGTAATGAGTCAAGAAAAGAAAGAGTATCTGGAACTAAATAAGCTTTGAAAAATAAACAGTGACATTAACCATGTTAGCTGTTGAGAATGTGATGAGTATTTGGAATTAACAAGTTTGACACATGTCCTATGACCTATTCTGCAGCCAGTCAGCAGGGGGAGCTCTGAATGTTTTCGCTGAAAATGAGTCCTCCACTTTGTTGAGACGAAGCATTACGAACAAGTTTAAATAAATGTGATTTTGAGAATAAGGTAGTAATATTTAAAAACTTTCATGAGACAGAAGTCTAAGTTACAGGTCATCTTTATGAAAGCTGATTTATCATATAGGAGGAAATGAAAACACCATCCAGCCAACTGCTCTAAAATGAGTGAAGGTGAGGTAAATTTAACAGCCGAGGTTTAAAAGAGCTTACAGAAAGCTCTTAGGAGCTGGCCTAAGTTGAGGAATTTTTCACAAATTGAAAACCTTAATAGCTCTAATGTACAGTGTTGGATCTGGACCAAAACTCACACATGTTCAGTGTAACAGCCTGAGTACGTCTATATGTGTTTTTTCACCTTAAAGTACAGCGTCCCCTACTGTTAACAGGAAGTCTGTTTTGTTGTTTTTCTAGGTGATTTAAAACTCCTTGTTTTTTTTTACATTTTCTTTTCAATTGTGCTCACAAATGTCTTTAAGATCTTCATAAAGCGTCACTGATCAGGTCATGTTCTGCAGTATTAGGATGTGTCCATGGCATTGCCTTGAACTCTGATGTCTTTATATATCAAAGTCACAGCCAAACCCAGTGGTCAAAAGCAGTTCTGCATCTTCCATCCCTCTTATCCTATTCGGGTGCCTGGAGCCTATCCCAGCTGTCTTAGGTCTCCAGTCAATCACAGGGCTGACACACAGAGACAGACAACCTTTCACACACACACTCACATGTACAAGCAATTTAGAATCACCAGTTAACCTGATGAGCATGTTTTTGGACTGTGGCCCATTTATCACCACTTGCAGCTCTAATTCTTCTTCTATTTGGACTTTCTTCTCATTACATTGCTGCTTAATTCTCATAACATTCTGACTTTAAACTTGTAACACCACCATTTTAGACACAAAAACTTTTTTTCCCCCTTTGGCTCTCATCATCTTTTATTCTTTGTGGATATGTGAGAGATCAAATCAGACAGACCAACAAATAAATAATGTGGAAACCTTTTTTTAATAAAACTGAGATATTCCACCATCAGACCTGTGTCTAACTTTAACAGCTTTAGAGGCTTTAATCTGGCTTCAGTCCAACTTAACTTCATTAGACCAGTGTTATTTCTTAAAGAATCATAAACATATACTGTATATCAACATGTGTACCAGAGTTAGCTTAATGCTAGCTTATATTTGCATGAGATTGCAAGCTTGGTTCATCTGCCTCTCTGGAAACATCAGCCAGGACGTCCACAGCCCACAGTATGAACCATGCTGTGTGTGATCTTTCTCTCTTTTACATCGTCAGCTCCTCACCTTTGAACCTTCCCCTAAGCTTTAATTTATTACTGTACATTACAAGACTCATAACAGACGCCGAGAAAAACACCCTGAGCACGCAACGAATGAGACATTTAAGCCATTAGCATGACAAACAAGAAACAAGATCAAATATGCAACACGACAAGGAGGAAAGGCGAGCCTTGGTCCTTGGTGAAGCTCTCTGTGCTACAAACAGTGCTCTTTGATTTATCGCCTATGCATAATTGCCAAATGAGCTCTTTATAAGCTTGAAAGAGTCGCGCTCTGACGCCTGATTAGACGCTCTGACACAGCAGACACATCAGATATTCTTGTTACAGAGAAGTGAGACATCAAGTTCTGTTTTCTCCACAAATGAAACGAGCTAATTACATCTGATCAAAGGCCTGAGGAGCCGAGTGTCTATACGAGGAGAAAACAAAGACCCCTGAGGAGCAAACAGCAGGGAGGGAGCTGGGAGAGAAAAGGCACAATCCACAAAATGTCATCCAGGCAGGAAAATACAACAATTAAAGAGACGAGACTTTAAAAAGAAGTGTCAGAGCCTCCAACCACAGGTTTGAGCCATGAAATGATGCACGTCATAAGATGTTAGACTAATAGTGTTTTTTTTTCTTTGTAGAATTGAGCACAAATTAGTTTGATCACAAAATTTAAGAAAACTAAACACAAAAAAAGTACCAGAGGACTTTTCAGTGTGGTGAGTATAAAGCTAACTTTAACGACTTGAAAAGTAAGGACATGAGTCATGAAGGGAACATGATGACTTCGATCAGGGATTTTATCCCAAGACCGCCTTTTTGTCAGAGTTCATGTTGGTCAGACTGTAGATACAGCAGCTCCATGGCTCACCCCTCCTTTCAGTGAAGTGACGGTGTGATAATTATAATCCTCAATTTGTCTGGATTTTACCATCAAAATCATCTGTCAGAACAGATTCTTCTGAAGACAAAAATCACTCTCTGCTTCCGTGCAATGCATGATGCTCGGCCACCCTCCGACTATTAAAACACGTGCACTGTAAAAAAAAAACAAAAAAACAAAAAAACGCTGCTGTAAACTTGACTATAGATTACTGTCACAGCTTCTACAGCGTTATTACTGTATTATTCCCCACAATCCTTTGCTGTATACAATAATATACCAGAAAGATATTCCCCAGTAAGTTCCTGCAGATGGTCATCAACCCTCAGGATCTCAAACAGTTTCTGGTCGTGTTTTTGCTTCTATCACATTTTTACTCCCTGTGGTCTCATTTCTCTCTGCAAAATGAAGTCCTGCTCCTCTATGGATTCAAGACAACCATGACTGTAGACTGATGGAACTCAAATATATCTGTAATCATTAGAGACAAAACAAAACAAATTAAATTTCTCTGATTGAAAATTGAAAAAATAAGGAATTGGAGTATACAACACATTTTCATGTAGCCTCATGCCTAAGGAACATAGGAAAAGTCTTGGTGGTGGCTCTACATTTAAAGAATCTACAGATGTTGATGTTTGTAAATGTTTTTCCTGACTGTGGTCTGATTTTTCTCTGCAGTATGAAGTCCTGCTCCTCTCTGGGTTCAGGATAATTCAACAATGAGCAGTTTAACATCATCAGAATGCAACAATTATTACAACATTATTACAAAATATTTACTCTTTATACACTGTTTACAGTCACTACTGTCACTACTGTTTACACAGTTTACAGTCCACATTGCAGAGGCATCATGATGATCTGCAGAGAAGTTTCTGTCAGTAATGAGACAGAGAGCTGAGCAGCTCTGAGAGCAAATTCTTTGCCTGCAAGACAACGACATGGGAAGCAACATTCAAAGGATTTTTGAAGTGTGACTACAGGGTGTATGATGATCATTAAGGGCTTTCTGAAAGCATTAAAGAACACTGAATTATTTGTTTTTTATAGAATTTACCGACAGCAAACAGTTTATTTTCTGCAAATCTTCAAAGAAGGCATAAGAATCAAAGTGATGTTGATGAAATTCTCCTGTCTTCTCTGCTCTGTTTTGACATTCAGGTACCTTTGGAAACTTGAGAATCTGTTGATTATCCCAGTTTTTTCAGTTTTTGGACTGGACAAACAGGTGAATTCCAGTCATTAATTGTTGTGACGTGTTGCTTCATATCATACTCACCTCCATGTGTAAGTCGAGTAGTAACTGATCAAGTCCCCGTAACACTCGCTGTGAATCGCCCTGCACTGGTTTAGAACATGAATAAACATGTTCCCATCACCTTTTCTCAGAGGAACTCCAGTTCTCCACAAAAATCTGCATTCTGGTGTAAGAGGCTTTTGCCTTTGTTTTTTTGTTCGTGTCAGTGAGCAGAGGTGAGGAGGACGCAGGTGAGAAGTTGACGAACTTCTGACCCCACCTGTACGCTGACTGACTGACTGACTGACAGCAGACACAGGTGATGGTGATAACCCTCTCTCAGCTATCGGATGAAAGACATGTTTTGAGAAAGGCGACTGCCCTGCACTTTGGAGAGCCAGACGCCGATCAAACGCTGGACATCGTCTCAATATGGGGGACAGGGGAGACGGGAGGTTGATTGTAATGCTTTGCAGTCCTGCAAAAACACCTGGTCAACCTTCCAATGAGGACATTTACATTCCCTGTTAATATGAGAAAGATAGCTTGACACAGTCAGTCAACTCAGGTTTTAAATGGTTTATTGAAGAAACAAATATATTTTCATGTTTGGCGCCAGGCTCTGATCTCATCACTCCTTGCAGAAAGGTTTACACGGCAACACTGAGGAGTGATGAGTAAAACATACAGAACATAACCCCCTCAGAGCCTGCAGGTGGATGCTGGGGTGGAACACAATGCAGGGCAACAGCAGCATTGACAGGCAGAGGGAGAGATGGGAGATTTCTCCAGTTAAAACAGACCGCAGAACTGAGAGGCAGAGAACATGATTGGAAGAAGGTTATGACGAGTGGGACATGTGACGTTAGTAGCAGCACAGCTCGAGTTGTCTGCCTGAAGTAGCTCACAGGCGTCGCTCCATTTTTAATTGAATATTATGTGTTTAGAAGAGTTTCTTATATTATTTATAAAGCTGTACTTAAAAAAAAGTAACTTTGACTTAATGTGTAGAATTGATCATGTTTATGAATGTTAATTCAAACTAAATGATTAAATATTACAGTCTACAGCTGCAAGAGGGTGCTCTGGGCTTTGATTAGGCTATTATTTATTTATTTATTTATTTATTTATCTATTTATTTATTTATTTATTTATTTATTTATTTATTTATTTATTTGTGAATTCTTTTGCCCCTTTTTTCAGGATGAATTGAACTTTCAAGATATCTCAAGAATTTCTCAGTTTATGTTTTCAGATGCTGTAAAATGTGTGAAATAATAAACAAAAGTACAGAACAGATTTATATTTTCAGCAGGTTTTCTCTTTATAAAAACTGTGGATGTTCAGGTACAAAGTTTTTGAGATGACAGAAAAGTAATTTTAACTATAATTCAACAACACCAGCAGGTTTGTTTGCCTGGACTTTTTTATTTCACTGTTATGATTTGATGAAGTACAGTGATGACAGGTGTTTTTCTCATGAATGATGTTATTGATGCAGTTTTAGTCCAGATGAAGGCAGAGTCCAGAGTGGGGTTGGAGATGAATCCAGGGGGGCACATTTCAAGGAACAAAAACATAAGACAGTGAGGGGAAAAAATGCAATAATTTGTTTTATAAATCTGGAACTAATAATGTTTACAAACTGTTTCCTTACTGTGTTTGGGATGGCGACACGCCCCCTGTCTCCTCCTGCAGCTCCAGCTGCTCTCCTCTCCTCCACACATCTAGAAGTAACTCTCCTCTTCCTTGTAGATCGCCTCAACATTTTTTCCTCCATTACGTACAGTACAGCTAACACTAATTATAAAAAATGACTGATTATTATATAAAAAAAGGAACTTTGAAAAAAAGGTGAGGAAAGTGAGCAGAACAAGATAAAAAACACAGCAAAGTAAAACCAAAACTTTCAGAAAAAAATCACCAATACTTTTATTCACACAAAAATACAAAGACTAAGACATCGCTAAACTCCACTAAACACTCACTGTTTGCACTCTCTCTCTCCTCCCCTGTCTCTGCCTCTGATCCTTTCTCTGACTCTGCTGCAAAACCCAACACAGCGCTGCACCGCTGCCTCTAATGTAACATGCCAGATATCAGCACAAAGCTGCACCTCTCTGCTTTTAGAATCAGTTAAAATTAAATCAATAGCATAAACAGTTAAGGTTATGGTATTTTGAAGAATGTAGGTCATTTTGTATCGCTGATATGATCATAAAAAAAGGGTTAAGGCCCCATTTACACAACAGTGTTTCACAGCATCTCACCCAAAAACACCAAAATACTCAGTGAAAAAAAATCTGCGTTTACACAGAAACACTGAGAGACTGAAAACACTGTAGTATGTATGCCGGGCCTGTATTTGGCGATATAACTGTAGAGTCCTTTTGTAGCCTTCCTTTGAAGTAGAGGTGGGCTGATCATCTGGCGTATATATTGAATGAAGGCTGTTTTGCAAAACTGTGCAAACGAGGCTGAAACACAACAATACCTCTGTGGATCATCCCTAAACCGTCACCGTGTAAACAGCCCTTCAACGTCTGTTCTTGGTCTTGGCTGTTTTTTAAATACATTTCCAAATAAATGTAACTTATACATATTTTTTTTTCCACTTCATGACGCATTTTGTTAATATAATAATCCAGAAAATACAGTAGATCTTCAGTAAAGTAAGTACAGATTAAGATCTTTAAAAGTGCCCAGTTAATGATACATCCGTATGGCAGCTAGGCAATGGCGTGCCCTTTTTTTGTTTGTTTGTTTGTTTTTGTTTTTATTGATTTTGATGATTCTGTTGAATTAGGTCGAGTCAGGGTTCCAGAAAAGGCAGCATGTTTTCAGAAAACCCCGCTCAGGTAAATATGTCTCTGTTTTGTGCCATGGATGTAAAACCCTTGACTCAACGTCCTTTAGTTCTTATTTTCTGACCAAAGGTTCAGAATCATACACAGAGGATAAGCAAATAATGTAGCATGAGCAAAAGTGTTGACATGATGAATTCACCTGCACATAAAAAAGAAAGATGATGAAATTCTTGCTGCTCTCCTGGCTGCTCTTTGTAGTTCATCCTCATGGGCGATTCCTCATGTCTGCAGTAATAAACATGACTAATCACTTGAAACTTAGCCTCGTCCCCTGGTACATGCCCTTTGAGGCTACGCTGCAGGCACAGCTAGGTGTTGCTCATCCCGTTGATTTGATACACAAACATCGGATTATTTCACCCAACTATCCTCTTGCATTAATTATTCATTGACAACACCTCCTCCCTCCGGTGCGCGTGCTGCATGCAGAGCCTTGCAGGACTGACCTATATTGCTTTTCAGAGGAGAAACGGAGGGTTTTTCATCAGCAGGGCAGAGCGGGATTTGAATGATTCCCCAGTGTGACCTCATCCTATGACTGCATCCTCACCCCATTATCATGAAACGACCCAGATTCAAGAAACTCCTGCTCTGAGAGGAACAATCACTCCCTGCAAGCTCACTTTGGCTGTGTGGATCATGAAAGCAGCTCCCTCTGATTGACCGCAGACAAAGTTTTCCACTTTAGCTTAAAGCCTTCCATCTCATTGCTGCTTTCACACACCTACAAAGCTGGGGACACATTTTGCGGCGCACAGAGGGGTACTTTTGGGAGGTGAAGGTAACAAGGGGGATGGGGGAGTAGTTAGCCGCAAAAGAAGTGTGTGAGATCAGTGGTAAATCCATTGTAATCTCCCTCTAAGCTCCAGACGTGCTCCATGGAGGCCTCCTGAGCAGGAGATGGTCTGTTATGAAGGCCCTTTCATCTGGCGAGAGGAGATTACATCTGAGGAATGCTCTGCTCTCTGAAGTTCTGCACTGAGCTCCAACAATGCTTTATTCCAGTCACATCCGCTGCAAGGAGATGCATCACACACCTCCACAACCGGCTCTTATATAATCCGCTTCAGACCCACTGTATGTTTGTGCAGAGCTGAGCGTCGGTGGAGAGTTTGTACCGTCAGAGAGCTGTGGCACTTCAGTGTGCCTGCTTTCCTGAGGGCTAACGTTAGCATCTGAGGTCTCATCCTGGTGACTGAAACATTTCACAGAGTTCAAACTGAACATCCACCCTGATTCACTTTATTTTATTTTATTTATTTTTTTTTATTTTTTTTTTCAGAAACAGCAGCAGAGACTCTCTCATATTTTTTCCTGACAGACTGAGATTACCTTTTTCTGAAACAAGGTGTGCACAGACGGTGTCTGCAGCACTGCAGGGCAGAGCGGGGGTGTTTTTGTCTTCTGTGAGGGACTTTGTAGAAACGCTTTGATTTACATTTTGGCAGATATTCTTAACATTGAAATTGGAAACTAGAAACAGGTATTTTCACAGGGAACCAGTGATCTTTTTCATTTCCACCTCTGACCACATTTTCAGACTCAGTCCTTTGGCTGTGCTCATGGCGGGGTTAGATTAAAGCAGGCCAGTGTTTCTTAAAGGAAGTAAAAATACTCCTACACTGTAAAGAAAAAAAAACAAAAAACAAACTTATGTGCTTCTTGCCTCATTTACACTTTCAACTTGAACTGTCCTCCAAAACTTAATTCACATTCCAGTTTTCCAGGAAGTGCTGATGAACCTGGATGGAAACAAACCATCCCCAAAGTTTCAAGGGCTAAAAATTGAGCAGATAAAGAAACAGGACCAGATTGATTAATGGCACATTGCAGTCTCTATGACAACAACATGATCAATCTGGGTTTTTTTTTTTCTCTGCTGAAAACTATTTCACGGATTAATTTAGTAGTGATGGTGGAGACTGGAGCTGAACTGTCTGACGGAAAAAGAACAGAAGAGAAGAAGAACGATAAACAGGAGAGTGATAGAGCATAGGCTAAAGGCTAAATCACGGGCTAATCTGTTTGTGATAATGTTCATTCCAACCCACATGCAGCAGTTATTCTGCAGTGATCTGATCAAACTTGAGAGTCTGTCAATAAAATGAAGAGTGAGGTTACGTTAGCTCTGACTGGTCGATGAGCAAAACATAAGGATCCACTAATGTTACACGTTAGCCTACGGATACATTTCAGAGCACTGGGCTGTGAGTAGCACAAGATAAAGCCAGCTACTAAGCTACAGTACAAACTAACAAAGTTTGCTTGTTGTCACATTTCAAACAACAGCGCTGTGTAACTGTTGATAAATACCTTGTATCCAGTCAAAATTTGTCTTGAACAAAGAAAAGTAGTGTTAAAAAGAAGATCTGATCTCCATTCATTTCCAAAACAAACACACACCTTGTTAAGAGTCATGTCATCAGAACAGTGTGCACACAATTCTATCCAAAAGGTGTCGCTGTGATCCACTTCAGACAGAGAGTCCTCACAGACTCTTCAAGCTTTTACCTATAATCTTGTCTGATCTGCTGCTGGCAGATCATAGTCATACACTGTACAGGACATTGGGAGGTCATTGAGAATTACCAAATTAAACAAAAAAAAGGGATATGCTTAATTTTTTATTATAATAACAATATTAAAAATTTTATAATTGTGTTATTATTAATTCAAGTAATGTACATTTTTAATATTAATATTTTAAAAAGTAATAATAAAGTAATGATATAAAAAAAATACAGATAAAATACTTAAATACTTCTTTCTGATTAGTCAAAACAATAGCTAAGTCCTCAAATTCCTTATTTGTTTGTTTTTGTTTTTTTTTTATATGTTTTAAATGGATGTTTAGTTTTTAAAACAAAAACTTGTTTCCTTTCACTCTCTCTTTTTGTATTTGAAATTTCTTCTTTGTTGGTGTGTTGTCTTTTGTTGTCATGAACTTTTTTTGTAGTGGACAGAAATTGTATAAGCTTGTGTTTTCTACATAAAGAAGGAACCCGCTCCAGATACTCTGTGGTGCTTTTCTTTGTCCTCTCAGGCCTTACATAGAAAACCTTCTTGAACCCTTTCATGTATCTCGGAGTCTCCTGTGTGTAAGGTCTCGCTCTGTGGCCAATAAAAGGTTAGATTAATGACGGCCTGTCCCTCTGTACAAAGACACAGCACACAGAGAGCAGCCCACTGGGGAATACTCAGACCTTCAGTATTGATGGGAAGCTTTTATTAATATGAGCTATGATGGAGAGCTGTCTCAGATGATGGATGGTGCTGGAGGTAAACGGTCAGACCGCCTCACCGTTCATCTGTCTGCAGAACAGCTGTTGTGCATTTTACCAAAGCGGTGCAGCGGTACTCTGTGATGTGAACGCAGCCTGATTCTGCAACATTAGTACAAGCTGTTTGTGGAAGAAGAGCCAGCTCAGCAGCGTGGAGAGGAAAACTCCACGTCTGCATGCTCATACCTCTGCGGTCGTGCAGCTTTAACTCACTATTATCCCGTTCTGTCCAATTAGCCCCGTAATCACACTGTAGTGATTCCTGCAGCCATGCTAACTTTCACTACAAAGACACCATGGTCAAACATATTGATTACATCTACGCTGCACTGCTCTTAATCTTACTTCTCATTGTACCAAACTTCTCTTTTCTCCTCCACTGAAAATAATTGTCATCAAAGCAGCGTGCTCATCATTAGATAATAGTCAGAGGGAGGCACTTTGTGAAGAGCCTCTAACCAGATGCACATGGTAATAACTGAGAACACATTGTGATAAATGCTCATTGTTCACCAGGAGAGGCAGGGGCAGAGTCAGGCTGGAGTCAGAGCCTGTTTGTTTATTTGTTTATTTTAATAAGTCACATGGTCACAGCTGCACAATGAAAAAGGAAGATATATTTATACTTTTATTTTTGAAAAACTTAAGTTATGGTTTGTTCATGTTTTTGCTGTTTAAATCAGAATCAGAGATACTCACAGATCCATCCGTATTGTTCACCTATGGTCAGCTGTTAAAAAAAAAAGAACAATACATAAATAAAAAAAAAATAACTTAACAAACAAAAACAGTAGCTTCAGAAAAATGTGCAGGAGGGGCCAAAAAACACCACAAGGGCTTATTGAGAGGCCCTCCTAAAGACAAGTGCAAAATTATAATTCAAATATATACATTTACAAACACACGCATATCTATACATGTACATACATATACACATACACATATGGATCCAACCAAGCAGCAACCTCCAGTCTGAAAATATGAGACAATATGAAAGTGCTAAAATCTGCATTTCCTTGAGTGTCCTCTTGAGGCTGGCTCAAGAAGTACCAGAAGTCACAAACACACCAAGCCAAAAAAAAAAAAAAAGCAGTTGTCACAGCAGAAATAAACATGTTTACAGCCTGGAACTAAAAAATGTCTCCAGTCTGAATTACTTTTGCTGACGGCACAAACTGTAAAGGGGTCAATTTTTTCTAACTCAGCAGTTTAGAAGTTGTTAAGATCACAAGTTCGTCCAATCAGAGGTACAGCTCAGCTCACGTGACTGACGGTCGCCCTACACATGTTAGTGTGGAGATTCAAAGCCTGCCTCATTTCCAATATGGCCGCACCAGCCGATTTGCTTCAAAGCTCTGTTTCAGAAACAGGTGGGTGATGTCACCAAGACTACGTCCATTAATTAAACAGATGATGGTTAAAACATAACGACAAACATATATGGCATCAAATCTTTACTAATTTAACCACAAACAAATGTTATCTCAAGATGCATTAAAAATAAAGCAGGTCCGGAACATAATCCAAAGAACCATTCAACTCTTTGTTTGTTTACTTCTTTTCAACAAAGTAGAAAAACTCTTTATAGAGACAAGTCCCTTACCGTTTTTAAATGTTTATTATTCAAAGAGGAGTTTTTTTTTATTTTTTTAAGTCTTTATGCTGACCCTTTGGTGTCCCCGTTGTCATTGTACATGATCTACAGCTTAGAACATTTCTCTTTTTCTCTCAGTGGTCTTTTAGAAAGCACTTATTTCAGTCTCTGCCTGAAACACTTTGTTTTAGCTGCTGTCTCTTTAAGGCTCCCCGCTCCACAAACCCCTCTCCTTCTGATTGGCCAGCTTTATGGAGGTTTGCAGGGCTATGGGCATACCTTGATGTTTGAGGCCCGCTCAACATCCAGTGGGGTCACTTTATATCCATGATTAAAATATTGGACAGTACAATACCACTTCTTTAACCATTTGAGCATTTTATCCATCTCAGTGACATAAGCATTATGACTGTATGAGGAGATTTTTTTAAAACTAAAAAAACAAACAAACAAAAAGTGCCAGTAAATAGCTGATTTAACTCACTGATTTAAGTCGATGCAGAGATTTGTGAAAGTAAAATGTGTTTTCATCTATAAGGGTACTTTGGTCTAAAACACTGATCTGAAGATTTTATGATTGATTTTCTCAGTTCTGTCATTAAATCTTCAGATGTTACTGTCTAGACTCCACCAGTGAGAAAGCCTGACATGCCGCCTCATGAACCCGCTTTACAGCGTCCTGCTGGATAGACCAGCCTTGAACCAGGGCTTTGTTTGTAATATTAGCAGAGATAAGATTATGGCAGCAGTGATGGATGACAAAACAGGAGCAGGGCTGTGGTCTCCATGGCAGGGAGCCCGGTGGCTGTGAGGGAGGTCAGGGCTGAGGGGACGCTCTGCACATGCTCGGCCAGCCGGGGACGGCTCAGACAGTCGGCCTCGACTCTTGTCTGAAGACGGGGACAACTCAGGCTGTGAGAGAGGCAGAAAATTCATGAGATGTGCATGTTCGATGGGTCTTATTTGTCATGATCTGGCAGTCTGGTGCATGTGAGCGCCATGTCCTCACTCACAAATCATCAAATACTGCAGCTTAGCCTTTGGTTGTAAGCTTCAAAATATGATGAAACACCCACACCTTTAGCCTTTAACCAATCAAGTTAGTTATTACAAACAGACAATGTCTGATGTGTTCACCTGAGTTGACAGGAAGTCAGACAGCAAAACAATATTGAGGGTTGATTTTCAGAATAAAACATTCTGTACTGCGGCCAGATCTCATTTAACTTTACTACAATAAACGGTCATGTGACGAGCCAGGCCTGGAGTCAACAGGTCAGAGGTTTTTAAAAAAACAAAAACGAGAAATTTTTATTCACTTTGAACTACTTCACATAACTTTAGTGGAACATTTTAAAAATAAAAAAATCAGGACAGCACAAAGAATTTTGTGCTCACTAAGGTTTAATAAATTTCTGAGAATCCCATAAAATCCCGATGATAGCGTTTTTTTTGTTCTAACACATCAGTTGCACTCGTGCTGCGTGATCAAGTGCTGCGATGCTTATTATAATGTGCCAGGTGGATTATCTTCCGAAAGCAACATAAAAGCAACACTTATAAAACACGTGACCATGTAGAGACAGATGTGACTTCCTGTCATATAAATAAGATAAACTATTTACTATTTAGTCTGTTCAACAAAAGAACACAAGGTGTAGACCTGATCTATAAGAGAGGAAACCTTTATTACTTCTGATTTGATCTGGCACTATATAGTTAAATTAACATTAAAACGTTTTGATCTCATTAAAGTATATATCATAATAAATATTCAAATGCTCCTGCAATTTTTAATTTACATGTATAAATAATTAAGAGGAACAAAGAAAAACCTGATTCTTCATATACAGGGTAAACCAAAGAGACATGGAAGAAAAGAAACTATCATTATTGTTCGTTTTGCAGTTCAAGTAACAGGTTACTTTGTACTTTACACACAAGCGTCTCTCAGACGATTCTTTTTACCCCACCACAGCAAACGCCGCAACATCCACCCAGCATCCCGTGTCTCACTCGTTCACTTTAGTTAGACTTTATTCAGAAGAATCACCCTGAAAAAGTTGCAACTGGGCGTGCGACAGCGCTATTTAACAACACTTGCCAAACTCATTTTAGAAACTTTCTGAGAGGGAGGATGAAACAGAGCTCATTAGACAGGTTTATATTGAAAACACCTGCGAGGAAAGCCTGGAGAAAAAGATAAAAATCAGCCAATAAGATTCAGTTATTCAGTTCAGATCTCCAAGATAAATGCTGAACATTAAACTTAATAAAACCAGTTTACTGCAGTACATTCTGCTGTATTGTTTATACAATATTTCTCACGTATAGGAGCAGTTTTCTAATTGAAAAACATCCGCATCAACACTACTAGAGAGGTGCATTTTTTCCATTTAATTAAGATTTAAACCAACTTGGTTGTGAGATTTATTGGACTGCATCACTGCTTCAGACGTGTTCCTCTTTCATAGTTACAGTTGTACACTGAGGGAAGGTTGTATTTCCTTCCTCTGCTCCTCTGCAGCCCACAGTCACAGTGCTCACAGGTGTCATTTTATTTAACAGCTTGTAGGCTGTTTAACTGATGTGCTTTGTGTGTGTTAAACTCGCTCATTTTCCCTCCTTTCTCCTCTCCTTCACAGTCTTTTTTTTTTTCTTGTGCTTGTTGCAGGGTGTCATGCAGGGGCCAGATATTTAAAGCAAAGAGCGCGCTGCTCTGAAGAGGTGCTCAAGAGAGATGTCTGCATAATTCTTCCTGGCAGATGAATGGGATCTTTCAGTCTGCTGCGCTGTCAATCCAGCTGCTTTGAAGTGTGCCAACTTCACACGAGTTCCCCAAACAAAAAAAGGGGAAAAGAAACGGTGTGGGGATAGAGGGGGAAGAGAAAAGTTGATGTCTGTATCTGACATAAGAACATGATGCGGTTCCTCTTTGAAACTTTTCAGTGCAGCTTTATTTATGGGGCCTAATGAGCAGCATGAGGAGCTGTCTGCAGGAAGAGGGATGCTTGAAATGTTCCTGTTGATCCGTCACAGCAGCATTACTGCGCCGCAACACGGCCGCTATTTAAATCTGCATTTGTAGATCTGCAGACGGGTGTTTTGTCCAGCAAAGTGCAGAGTCGTCAAGCAAGCAGGCGGCGGATGGAAAAGTGAATCACTTAACCAGAGCTGCAGAGGAGGAGGATAACAGAGAGCACCCTACTTACCTCCCCTTATCATTTCCAATAACCTGCAATTTAAAGAAGAAATCCTGTTATCCTGTTTCACACCATCAAATTACATTTTCCCTCCATCAAAAGGTGAAGCTCAGGTTTTCACATGTGCTGGGCAGCTTGTATAAAATCCCCCGTTGACTGTTTCAGAGTGTTGACATTCAGCGCCTGAGCAGACTGAAAGGTTTCACTACGCCCACAGACGTGTTCAGAACAATGGAGGACGCAAATGAGATGACCTTTCACACCCTGCAGAGGCTACGAGGGCGATGGAGGGGGAAGGTAACGGTGAGGGGAGAGCACCCAGTTATTATTCAAATTAATGTTACAGGTGACATATGGAGGCAGGGTGAGGCAGGGAAACCTTTCCCAATCGCTGCGACTCCACAATAATTGAACTCTTATTTTTATCAGAGTCCTTTAGGTGACATTCAATTATGGATTTAGAGGATCGCATCACCGCCCTGCTTAACTGACAAATCATCAGCTCATGCATACCTCAGCACTGTTTACAGGAACCTGTGTTGGATACCCACACCTAACATCTTAATGTCCAGGCAGCAGGTCTGTTCCTTCAGCCTAATGTGACCAGGATTACACCATCTGTTACTGATGAGCTGCCTGCCGTTTAGTTTACCACTCTTGGTGCAATCCCATCAGTCCGAGCAGTCTGGAACAGTAAATGGTGATAATATCATTGGGAATATCTTGGTGCAGCCCCATCTCAATAAGAGACACTATACTACGTTCCCCAATGTCCATCAGAGTCCAGGATAGCCCTGTTGGTATCTCTCTGTGGTCAACACTCGACAGCTCTCTGCAGACGAGTCACGACTCTTCGACTCTCTCTGTTGACCACGCATGACTCTAGGGTTTCTCTGAAGATGACTCACAGCTCTTTGCAAACGAGTTAGAACTCTTGACTCTCTCGACTGATGACTCTGACTCACGACCCTCTCTTCGGATGACTCATGACTCTCTCTGCAGACGACTCTCGACTCTGCAGATGATTCCCGACTCTTGACTCCCTCTGGGGACAACTCGCAACTCTTTGTGGACGACTGACGACTCTCTGTGTGCAGATAACTATGGGTTATTACGATTCCGCTTACCTATACATAATAATTGCAGGATCCATCTACCCATTAGTCATTGGCATACGACCACTGTGGTCTCTTTTAAACACTCTACATACTATATTCAAATTAACATTTTACAGCAGCTGTCTATTATAAATATGCTGTCTCGTTAGTTTAATATGTGCTCTGTATCTGTCAAGATCTCACTCTTTAAAGCATACTGCACACCATTGTATACTGCCCATCTGTGGTGTTGTTATAAGCAAAGTAGCATGGAAAAAACTCACAGTGGCCTGTAACGACAGCATGAGGCTGCTGCTGAGAGCATCAAGAAGTTCCAGTCAGGTCAGGTGTTTGTTGGAGTTGGGGTACCTACCTGTCCTGCTGTTATACATAACCTGATGTTAAAATTTATGTGTGGGATATCTGAGTCAGAAAATGACGTAATCGCTGTCTTGGTTAACCCTGTACGCAGCTCTGTCCGATTTTCTTCCAGGCTGTGGAATCACTGACGAACATGTCTGTATTTTACACATTGAACACTGCAGAAAGCTTTGTATTTTCTTATGTGTTAGATTTTTATTTTGATGTTTTCTTTTTATTTTCTTCTTGTGATTTGGATCTGGAATAAAGATTATTATTATTATTATTATTATTATTATTATTATTATTATTATTATTATTATTATTATTATTATTATAGAAGGTTCATAAACATAGTGTTACTATCTTTGATTCTGAATTGTACAGATGTGTTGAGTATTTTTTTTGTTTGTTTTTATTTTATACCATCGCTTTTTATTCTATTTTTTCCAAACTACACTCATTACACTGGCTGTACGTTAACTTTGTGGGTTGTTTTAAACCACCATTTCCAATTTTAAAAATGTGTATTAACTTTTTAATGCAGTATAAGTCTATAATTTCACTGCCAAAAAAAGAGTAATCATGGTTGTAACAACTAATTTGATTAATAGACTCTTTACAATTTTATTTATCAATTTATTTATTTGTACTTAAATGTATGTATGCATGGAAGTAAAAGCTGTTTATTGTTAAATTTAAACTTAAGTGACTTATAATAAATAAATAAATACAGTGTCAACATGTAGAGAGTATGTGTGGTTTTCAAAGAGCCCCACTGCACTGGGTTCCCAGAGGATTGTTCCAACTTCTCGAGTGGTTCTGTGTGTTTTTAACAGGTACTGGATCTTCTGCTCTGCCTGCAGATAGACTTGTCTTTCTTATTGACCAGGTATCTCACTTTTTCCATTATGAGAGAGGGGATGACTGCTTATACCTCCTCTCCAGAAGTCTCTGTCAACTTACACCTGCTTTCAATTCTTATAGTTTTGACCCCTCTGCATCTCTGAGTGTTAAAAGTCTGGAGTTCTGCAGGAAGCTGCAGTGGTTTGGACGATGAGCCGGCTGGCTTCAGAGCTACCAGCTGAGCACGGTTATAAACAAAGCATGGCTAGCCAGAGTCTGTTATTCCACTGTGAAAATCAGTCCATGTCCGTGTCAGAAGACAATTTTGTCAAGTAAAAATAGAGTAAATAATGTAAAAAAAGGAATTAGGAACATGTGCTGAACACGGTTCATCTCCACAAAGTCAGGTTCAAACTGCACTAAACAAAGATGAAGACTTCTCTGGACCTGAGTCTGTTAAAGATGGACTTAAACATCTGTGACCCTGAAGACCCTAAACTGCTGAGCAGTTGAAATCTTCTACCAGGAAAGGATGGGACCACTGGGCGATGGTGAACATGTTCCTGTACCGACCGTCTGAAATGAACTGCTGCTGATGTTTTTACTCAGTCATATTAAATAAAGTCTTAATAGCTCAGTGATCTCCTTCAACAGTTACACTGCGCTGCTTCATTGGTAAAAATCACTTTGTCTATCATCACTGTGATGATAACAGCACCTTCAGTCACCAAGTGAATCAATTCACAGAGTTCAGCTGATGTGATTCATTTTAAAGAGAGATTCAATAAGAGCGCTGCCAGAGTACACAAAAAACTCACTTTATTAGAAAATAATGCAGCTCTCATGGGTCGAAACAAAATTATCAGTCATCTCCCTTACATGTGAACAGCAGCATATCAGAGTACAATCTGAGCTTAACCCTCTGAAGTACAGCTTTTAAACACTGTTCTGTTTGTTGAGCATCATTTTGTTTTTGTGAAAGCTCCTCCGACAGATCAGGGCCATTGTGTCAGGAAATAAAAGATGAAACAAAACAGCAGGAAGACCTTTTATTTGTCCATTTCTCTGAAAACTCAAAATCTGCTGGTATGCAATGGGCCTCTTTGGATAAACACGGGGTGGTTTAGCTTCTGCTCAGGCTCTGAAACATGAACATAAGTGAAGACTCTTTCTTTTCACCTGTTGAACATGGAGTAGCGATTAAAGGCGTGTGACTCAGAGAACAATATGCACCAAGAGGAGGCAGAGCCAGTAAACTAACTTGTTTGTGTTCAGTGCTGAAAGTTAAAAATCTGCTTTGAAACCAAATAATATTGATGTATGCTAACTGCTAGCATGTCAATGCAATTTTTCATACATGTTAGCATCAAGCTAGCGCTACACTTACCATATGGTTCTTTGGTCCATTAGGAGATGTTTAACATGTTGAATAGATTTAGTATGAGTGTCTTGTGACAGAGTGAGGTAGCAGTGGGCTCTCTCAGTGATCTCATCTGTAGTCCTGATTTTATCTCATACTTCAATGAACATACAAACACATGAAGGTCCATGTAGATTCTCATTCATCCAGGTCATGGTTAGTACTTGACAAACACATGATTAAACTTTTTAAATTATGATGAAACTGAAGCAGGACGGAGTCAAAACCTCAAACACGACATCAAGGCTGCTAGCTCAGGCTAGTTAGTGTTAGCAAATTACTGCCAAAGTTGCAAAGGAATGATAACACATACAATTTAAAGCATTTATACAATTTGCTACATAGTGTTGTACTAGATGACCAGACGATTCTCAGTATATCATTGACAGACACTTTAGGCAAACACCTTATATGTTTCATCTTTGCCATCATAACACCATCTGTCTAATGTTTCTTCCTGTAAACAGAAATCACTAAACATCCTTACACCAATGTGAAAGTAATCTATGTATAGAGCTTACTGAAATGGGATGAGGCTTACAGGGTTCATAGGGAGTTGTAACCAGGAAATAGCTGAGGAGGTGGTGCAGGTAGAATCCAGGCATCACACAAACAGATGTTTTCAGACCAAACAATAAGGTGCTCAACATGTTCTCCACTCATGGCTAAAAGAGCCCTCCATTAAAGCCATAATGCATCTTACTGTCCCTTCCTCTGCCTCTGCATGGTAACATAAATAATATGTCAGGGAGGTCAGAGATGAGAGTGTATTGTATCTCATGGAGCATCCTTCAGAGGTTAATCATTCTTATTCAGCCTCAAAATGAAGAACTCCTGAGGATGAAGAGCACAAGCAATAGAGGGATAATAGAGGGATATCCCTCTGCTGCTGTCATGTGACCTTGTGAGCCCTTAATCATTTTCAAGTTAAGATAAAACAAGATTAACTTTATTGATCTGAGCTGAAAGAATCAACGAAGGAGAGGACAGAGGTCACAACACAATGAACAATAGAAATATTGAAGGTTACAGGGTGTTAAGAGAAACTTTTATGAGCAGGTCAAATCCCACTTGTGTTCATCAGGAGGTGCAGGAACACATCAGGCTTTTATTGAGGCCTTCCTGGATGTCCTCTTCATCCTGGATCGCGTGCTGAGCCTGTCAGCTGGCTCTCTGAACCCCCCTGTGCTGTGACAGCATCAGACTGCGGGTGACTCATGGGATTGTCGGTGAGGTGGCGCTGACGCAGTGCTGGACAGATTGCAGGCCTGAAGGTTAGAGTGTGATTGACAGCGCTGAGATGTTGACAGCAAACACTTACTGCAGGGCAGGTTCATGAGCCAGTGGTCAGCAGGATACAGTGTGCCCAGATGTCACAGCGGATCAGTGACAAGACAGGAATCAGGGCGCTTCGTCAAGTACAAGAGGTCACAACAAAGGATGTAATAACTTTACCAACAGGGGGGTTGATACGACTGATGACAAATATAAACTGGAGAACTGTCATCCCCTGCTGCTGAGATATTTGATATTTGGCCAAACCATTTCTGTGCTTCTGCCTCAGTCTCACTTTCTGGCTACTTTGCACAGTAATGAGCATCATGTTGTATGTTGTTTGAGGTTTTCATTGCCAGACATGCAAACATGCTTCTTTGCATGTTAAAATGATACTAGTAGAACAGGCCCTGTGTGTATCTTAAAACCTGGATTACTCACCTTTATCAACAACTTTCAAAGACATTTTCCACAGGAATTTGTGACTTTGAATAATATTCTTCTCTTCCAGCCACATTTTTTGTTTCAAATGGCTCTAACATGTGGCCGTGTTTGTTTTTTCATTAATACTTTAGACCACAAATGTCTCAACTCAACTTAACTTATTTATAGAGTACTTTAAAAACAACCACAGCTGAAACAAAGTGCTGTACATGAAGGCATAAAAAATAATAAATGAAATAAAAATAATACAATAGCACTAAAATTATTGTTTCATTTATTAAAAACTTTTAAAAACAATAAAAAAGTAACTACAAACAACCCATATAAACAGTAAAACAGGAGCCGAGTCTCAAGCTGGGTTAAAAGTCAGGGGTCTTAAGACAAGTTTTAAAAACAGACAGTGAGGGGGCTTGTCTTATGTGGAACAGAAGATCTACCACAGTTTAGGATCAGCAACAGAAAAGGCCCTGTTCCCTCTGAGCTTCCATTTGGACCTTGGTACCTCAAGGAGCAGCAGATCAGCAGACCATTTAAAGATTTAAAAAAAAAAAAAAAAAAGAACCTTAAAATGGACTTTAAAGCAGGGCTTTGAACTGGTTCACGGAACAAAAACGAAAACCAGAAACTTTTGAATTTTTAATGTTCCAGAGCAGAACCGGAACATTAAAAGTATGGTAACCGGTTAAAACCGTTTTTTTTTATTTTTTTTCGTTCTTGACACATTGGTCACGTAGCCGAAATGCATATACTTCCTGTCATGCCCATATACTCTTGTGCCCTTGCCATGCAAGTGGTCAAGAAATATCTATCTCCCACTCAACTCAAGCATCAGGTAAATATTACTTACAGATAATCTTTAAATTTGTAAAACCAATTTACTATTAACATGAACTTTGTCGTGGCTGTGTGTTGAATCGACAACGTTAAAGCAATGTTGTAAAAAGCTGGCAAGCCCAAAAATGCTATGCATACCCTAGGGATGGGTATTGATCACAGATTCCTGTTAAAAAATATGTATTTTAATACGGCCTTTTTTATATTTTAAAACTCTGCCTCAGCTATCTTAGTTAGCTATGCAAATGCATTACAGTTTCCCAAGAAAACTGATTCACGATTTTGCGCTCGAAATTTTACTAATGAAACACTGTAGAACTGCACACACAAATACATGTACATTACTGTCTCACAAGAGATCACATTCAGCACATTATTTGTCTCCTAATGTACCCAAAATGATATAAATAAACAACGCTAGCTTGATGCTAACGTATGAGGGAAATTACATTGATATGCTAGCGGTTAGCATACATCGATATAACTTCGGTGTTAAAACAGAGTTTCAACTTTCATCACAGAAACAGATCATAATTACTCTTTATAAACAATACTGGAATCTCTAAATGTCAGAAAAATGTACAGGCAAATGTTTTCCAAATAGGCTGACGGCTCACTTCAGCACACTGCAAGCCTACGGCTCCAAACAAGTCAAACTATTGCTATAACCACTTCAAGACACTAGATGGCATATTTCAGTCAGTAATACATTAAACAACACATCAACGTCACTTGACGTAAGATTTTTTACTTATTTTTATTTATTTAGATTTAGGGCTATAAAAAGCTTGATGAGATCAGGGTTTTTTGGCAATAAATGACATGGCAGAAAATATTTGTGTCTTAATTTATAGAAGTTATCACAATGTAACCACTGTGGGAATATTATGCATAAAATTAAAATTACTCAGTGATGCAGCTTATATAATTCACAGGCTTAGTGAATTGTAGCATTTGCCGTGGATAATAACAGCCCATTTTGAGGGGATAGTGTTACACCTAACAATTTAAATTCTATGGAACGATATTAACCTGTTCAGGAACGAAATTTTTTTGTTCTAAGCGGTTCGGGAACGTTAATTTTGGTGTCGAACCAAAAACCGAAAACGTTAAAATACTGTTTCTGTTCAGAACGAACCTATTGGAACAAAATTCTGGTTCAAAGCCCTGCTTTAAAGTCCACAAGCAGGAGGGAAGCCAGAATGAGAGTAAAGTGCTCCTTCTTACGAACTTTAGTTACGAGGCGAGTGGCTGCATTTCGCACCAACAGGAGATGTGCAAGGGAGGACTGGCTGACTCCCTGACAAAGCAGTATCTCTACAGTCTCTGCAACGTGTCCTGCAAGGATTATCACGGCCGCTCTGAAAGAAGGCAAAAACGTTGGAGAGAAATCGCTCAAATCAGCCAACGGTTCCGTACTAGCCTCTATTTCTTGTGCTTTTGTTTACATTTCCTTACTTGTAAAATGACGTAGATCATGTGGTGCGTTCGTTTCTCTGGTTCGATAATATTGATGGAGTCCTGCAGAGTGTGCCTGTCACTGTTTTCAAATCTTTTTCACGTGTGCAGGTTTCAGGTATGAGAGAGGATTATTATGTGTGATTTCAGAAAATTTTAAGATGTTTATAATCCTGCAGTGTGAGCCAGACTTAAGTGGGAATCATGTTGTAGTTCTTATGATTTAAAATCAAAGGTGATCCTTCCCTTTCAAAAGGCAGATGGACAGTGTTCAACCAACCAGCAACGATTCCAGTCACCTGCTTGGTTCCTCCCTTTTCAATTTTCTTTCTTGTTTGCATGTTTCGCACTTCATGGCCACTGTAGTTTCCAGCTATTTCTAATTTTTGGTGGACCATTAAGGGTATCTTACTGTATTGTACCACATAATCTCTCATCAAGTCATCTAAAATGTTTTTGTATTATTTCAGTTCCAAGTGACTCCAAAGTGTCTTCTTGAGGCTGTCTTTGGAGGAACCGGAAACCACATATACATCGCGACAAAAAAAAAAAACAAAAAAAAAAAAAAAAAAAAAAAAAAAAAAACATTACAGCAGGGACAAACATGTATGCAGCCGAGTTATACCGATCAGAGGCAGAATTGACCTGGTTGACATGTGGGGTCCTGTACCTGTTATAGGCAGTCAACATTAAACAGAGGCTCAAAGCCCGCCTCTGTTTAATGTGGACTGCGTTCATCAACTAGCCATGGCTGTTGGGCTGTAAAACATTAAACCTCTTGACTCCTGGAGTGTCTCTGCTCATTGTGACATTTTGTCCACTCATTTGTTTGATGTTTCAGGACCAAAGCTAAATACGAGCTGATTTTAGTATGGTTTATTTTGAAAGTCAATAGCTTGTGTTAGGTAGTGTCCATACACCACTTCCTGTTACGCTTGATCTTCTCTACTCCAAAAGGACACGAATGCTGAGTCAGCATTTCAACTTAATAATTATTATTTACTCTCAATAGGAGGACAAAAACTGGCCTCCATACCTGCCCCTTCAAAATAAAATGAAAATATATCAAAAGAGACTAAACGGGACTCTTTTCGTGCCAGGGGAAAATAGGCAGGTGCTCAGCAAACTGTTCTTTTTTGTTACCACGGTAACACCACGGTAACAAGCTCTGCAGTTTTTTAAGGCAGGTGCTCAGCAAACTGTTATTTTTTGTTACCACGGTAACACCACGGTAACAAGCTCTGCAGTTTTTAAAAAAAATCTTCATAGAGCTATAACTTCACAAAGCATTGTGATGTCATAGGAAGGTTCATGTCTATAGAGTATCAGAGCTGAGAGACGGATCAAATCTTTAATCGAAGAAACTCGAGCGTAACTTTCTCATCTTTCTGAACAAGTTTGAAGAAACTGCTAATCAACACGAGTTCAACCTCAATTCATTCACCGCAGGTGTTTAACGAAGAAATGACCAGAGATTTTAAACTCCCCAGCAACTACAAGCTGCTGGAGGCGCTTGGAGACGACTGTTTTGGTTTGTTCACATGCATCAACGTGGACACCAACAAGAAATTCGCCATAAAGATTCAAGATGACAACATGACCTGTGAACAAGAAGTAAGTCCCTGCACTCCTTCACTCCAGACTCACACTACATACCACTTAGAGCAACGTTTCACAGATATCAGGACGAAAACAGACCAAACACACCATGTGGGCTCAAATCAGTGTCAGAGAAACCAAGTCCACTTCCCAAAGGTGGCGTTCTCCTGCCACAAAGACAGCCTGTCTCTTTAACAGTTTTACAAAGGCTGCAAATATTTCTGTAACTGTGAGCGTCTGCTCCCTCAGATCAGGGGTCTTACTTTGTTACTTTGAGGAGCAAATATTTGACACTAGATACAGAACCTGAATGTTATTAGATTAAAAAAAAGATTAAATATGATGTTTAAAAGTCCCTAAAACAAGATATTTAAGACTGAAGCGAAGGACAATTATTTTAAAACAGAAACACAACAGAAGGTTAACTATATCCTCAATTCCCAAAGAAAAATTGGGATGTTTTATTTTGATTAAAAGAGTTTTTTTTTTTTTTTTGTGAAACAGATTTCAAACCATCGATGCACAGATGCTGAATATCATGTGTTTTACTTTCACAGCTCACACAGTAATAAGGTTGAAGAGCCGCCTCATATCCGTGTTCAGACCATCCACGTCAAGCATGCTCCTCCTGAAAGATGCCTGGAGTTAGAAGAGGACAGTGAAGAAGAATCCCTTCAGCTCCACGATAGACCTCAGCTCCCTCCATACTTTGAGGACAGAAGTTCTTCTCCAGGTAAGCAAAGACTCTTAAGAGCAGGGGTCACCAACCATTTTGAGACTGAGGGCTACTTAAAGGGAACTGAGTAGCACAAAGGGCTACCAGTTTGATACAAACTTCCTGAATCACAAAACTGCACAGATCTTTTTTTATTGTAAATAATAAGAATACTATGTGAAGAAACTCCTCATATGTTAATTAGTCCCCACAATTATGAACACTGATTTACACAACAATGATGGTAGGAAACACATATATTTAAAACACAACATTCATTTATCTGTTCCAACTTGTGCTGCAAGATTTAGCAAAATTGGCCAAACGAAATCAACATTATTAAAATTATTTGTTAAAGCGGTAGTTTGTAATCCTGTAATTTTAATACATACAAATCTGCAAAATAGACACTATTTATTGGAGTGTTGGCTTGTATAATTCATGCCCCCTTGCTGTATAAGTCAGTGTCCTGGTTGGGGTACCCCAGTCTAAAAAGTCTGGACCCACCCCTGCTTGTCAGCTCGTACGTCGTTGCAGGTTCGTTATGTTGCTTTGCTCATCAACAGATGGATTTATTATAAACAGAGGGTTCAGTTGTTGGATAAACAGAGTTACAGTGAAAGACAGGACTCAACTTTCCCCCCAGGTAAAAGTCAGACAACTCAAGTATTTATGTCCACGCAGAGCGCCGATTATCAATATGGATCACCCATCAGCGACCCGTCTCCCTCCCTGTGGTCAATATCCTGATTCAAAAAGGGGGGGTTTCTGCAGTAGTGTGGGGTGTTCAGAGGAAAACTGATGTTTATTTCTTCACTCTCTGTATAAGTCTAAAATTATCAGAGTGCTATTTTAAAGAGCAGCAGGTTTATGCACTCGTGTCAATCACACTGATAATAATGTGCAGCTGAACCAAAAAGGGTTCCGACTTTGTAAATGCTTCAGTAAATGTTTAACAAACACCTTAAAGGTGCCTGATAGAGAACAGGATACTGAATGAACATTTGTTTGTTTATGTTAAACCCTTTGCACTGTTGATACGGACCAAAGAACGTGTGTCCGTCAGTGTGCTTCGTGTCAAAGGGAAACGTTTTTATGACATTTGAGCTCTTGTTGTTTTGTTAGTTTACTGTTACTGTCATAATCACGCTGCACACACACAGGAAGTCATTTTAAATCTACAGTAATGTAAGCGTTTTTGATCCACAAAGTAAAGCAACAACAACAAAAAAAAAAAAAAAAAAAAAAAAAAAAAAAAAAAATTTAGAAGGAGCTCCATTGTAACCAGTGCTACTTTTAGAACATGCCTCACGGGCACCTTAAATGGTCCTTGCGGGCGCCACGTTGGTGACCCCTGCTTAAGAGGATCACACACATAACGATTGTCGGGCTGTTTCTGTCCCGATTTTCCTCCTTTGTATGTTGCTATGTTTCTTCTTCCATGTTTTTGTAGATCACTTTTGGTAACGCGAGATTTTGGTTTTGAGGACTAGATTCTAGATCAGTGGTGGGACAGAATGGTTATGTGTGTGGAGAGCTGTGTTGAGATTTTTAGAGCAGACCACACACAGTAGGATCAAAACTGTTCAATGTCTGATTTTTTATCTTCATGTGTGGACTCTCCAACAATATCTCTTCAGATTTAGAAGATGGTTATGTGTTTACCGCCCTTTTGTCAATGACTTCATGATTAAACCTCTTCCTGAATCTTCATTCCATCTCTCAGATGTGGCAGAAACATCCCTGGCTGAGGAGACGCCAAAGAAGAAGAAGAGGAAGAACATCTTCACTCGTTTCTTCGGTTGGGTAAGGAGAAGAGTCTTCTGCGACAACTTCGTCGGTGTCGAGAGTTGAGTCCCTACCGGAAGACCACCCCTTATTTAAGACCTTCCTGTGGGGGTCTGTACAGTCTCACCTGGAGGATTTCACACAGGGAGCGAGAAAGACGCTCCTGTGAGAAATGCTGCCAAGTGTTGCTGTACAGGCTCTCACAGATCTTAGGGCAGCACGGAGGCTCAATGGTTAGCAGGAAAGCCTCACAGACAGTTCGGGACTCAGGCTGTCTGTGTGGAGTTTGCATGTTCTCCCCGTGTCTGCGTGGGTTTCTCCGGGTACTCCGGTTCCTCCCACATGGCCAAAATATGCAATGTAGGCTATTTTGAATACAGTGTGTATAGGCAATCCAAAGAGTAACTGGTTTCCGGGCAAATTTTTTTTTCAAAAGATCAGGGATTTTATTTTTAGGACATATCTCCCCCCCCCATCTCCCTCCCTCCCTCCCTACCATTCCCCTCCCTCTCTACCTCCCTCCCTCCCTACCCTCACCTTCCTTCCTCCATACTTTCCTCCCTTCCCACCAACCTCCCTCCCTCCCTCCCTCTCACCCAACCCCCTCCCTCCCTCCCTCCCTCCCCCTACCTTCCTACTTACCTCCCTCCCTCCTCTTCTCCCTACCTCTCCCCCTTCCTCCAAACCTCCCTCCCTCCCTCCCTCTATCCCCACCAACCTTCCTCCCTCCCTACCCCCCTCCCTCCCACCCCCCCTTCCTCCCTCCCTTCCTCCCTTCCATTTCCTTCCATTGGGCTAAATACAGATTAAATTGATTGATTTAAAGTACATTTTTTTATTATTATTATTATTATTTCTATTATTATTATTTCTATAATTATTACTAGTATTATTATTAGTATTATTAATATTAATATTGTTTTTGTTATTTATCCAGGGAGTAATTGGTTTCCGGGCAAATTTTTTTTTCAAAAGATCAGGGATTTTATTTTAAGGACATATCTCCTTATTTCTATTATTATTATTATTATTATTATTATTATTATTATTATTATTATTATTATTATTATTATTATTATTATAATTGTTATTAATATTAATATTGTTTTTGTTATTTTATCCAGGGAGTAATTGGTTTCCGGGAAAATTTTTTTTTCCAAAGATCAGGGATTTTATTTTAAGGACATATCCCCCCCCCCCCCCCCCCCCTCCCTCCCCCTACTTTCCTACTTACCTCCCTCCCTCCTCTTCTCCCTACCTCTCCCCCTTCCTCCCAACCTCCCTCCCTCCCTCCCTCTATCCCCACCAACTTTCCTCCCTCCCTCTATCCCCACCAACTTTCCTCCCTCCCTCCCTCCCTACCTCCCTCCCTCCCTCCCACCCTCCCTCTCTCCCTCCCACCCCCCCTCCCTTCCTCCCTTTCTTCCTTCCCTTACCTCACTCCCTACCTTCCTCCCTACTTCTCCGCCCCCCCCCCCCCTCCCTACCAACATCCCCCCCATCTCCCTTCCTCCCTCCTTTCCTCCCTTCCATTTCCTTCCATTGTGCTAAATATAGATTAAATTGATTGATTTAAATTAAATTACATTTTTTTATTATTATTATTATTTCTATTATTATTATTAGTAGTAGTAGTAGTAGTATTATTAGTATTATTATTAGTTTTATTAATATTAATATTGTTTTTGTTATTTTATCCAGGGAGTAATTGGTTTCCGGGAAATTTTTTTTTTTCAAAAGATCAGGGATTTTATTTTAAGGACATATCTCCTTATTTCTATTATTATTAGTAGTAGTAGTATTATTAGTATTATTATTATTAATATTAATATTGTTTTTGTTATTTTATCCAGGGAGTAATTGGTTTCCGGGCAAATTTTTTTTTCAAAAGATCAGGGATTTTATTTTTAGGACATATCTCCCCCCCCATCTCCCTCCCTCCCTCCCTACCATTCCCCTCCCTCTCTACCTCCCTCCCTCCCTACCCTCACCTTCCTTCCTCCATACTTTCCTCCCTTCCCACCAACCTCCCTCCCTCCCTCCCTCTCACCCAACCCCCTCCCTCCCTCCCTCTCTCCCCCTACCTTCCTACTTACCTCCCTCCCTCCTCTTCTCCCTACCTCTCCCCCTTCCTCCAAACCTCCCTCCCTCCCTCCCTCTATCCCCACCAACCTTCCTCCCTCCCTACCCCCATCCCTCCCACCCCCCCTCCCTTCCTCCCTTTCTCCCTTCCCTTACCGTCCTCCCTACCCCTCCCTACCTTCCTCCCTCCCTCCCGCCCTACCCCCCGCCCCTCCCTTCCTCTCTTTCTCCCTTCCCTTACCTTCCTCCCTACCTTCCTCCCTACCCCTCCGGCCCTACCCCCCCCCCCCTCCCCACCAACATCCCCCCCATCTCCCTTCCTCCCTCCCTTCCTCCCTTCCATTTCCTTCCATTGGGCTAAATACAGATTAAATTGATTGATTTAAAGTACATTTTTTTATTATTATTATTATTTCTATTATTATTATTTCTATAATTATTACTAGTATTATTATTAGTATTATTAATATTAATATTGTTTTTGTTATTTATCCAGGGAGTAATTGGTTTCCGGGCAAATTTTTTTTTCAAAAGATCAGGGATTTTATTTTAAGGACATATCTCCTTATTTCTATTATTATTATTATTATTATTATTATTATTATTATTATTATTATTATTATTGTTATTAATATTAATATTGTTTTTGTTATTTTATCCAGGGAGTAATTGGTTTCCGGGAAATTTTTTTTTTCCAAAGATCAGGGATTTTATTTTAAGGACATATCCCCCCCCCCCCCCCCCCCTCCCTCCCCCTACTTTCCTACTTACCTCCCTCCCTCCTCTTCTCCCTACCTCTCCCCCTTCCTCCCAACCTCCCTCCCTCCCTCCCTCTATCCCCACCAACTTTCCTCCCTCCCTCTATCCCCACCAACTTTCCTCCCTCCCTCCCTCCCTACCTCCCTCCCTCCCTCCCACCCTCCCTCTCTCCCTCCCACCCCCCCTCCCTTCCTCCCTTTCTTCCTTCCCTTACCTCACTCCCTACCTTCCTCCCCACTTCTCCGCCCCCCCCCCCCCCTCCCTACCAACATCCCCACCATCTCCCTTCCTCCCTCCTTTCCTCCCTTCCATTTCCTTCCATTGTGCTAAATATAGATTAAATTGATTGATTTAAATTAAATTACATTTTTTTATTATTATTATTATTTCTATTATTATTAGTAGTAGTAGTAGTATTATTAGTATTATTATTAGTTTTATTAATATTAATATTGTTTTTGTTATTTTATCCAGGGAGTAATTGAGTAATTGGTTTCCGGGAAATTTTTTTTTTTCAAAAGATCAGGGATTTTATTTTAAGGACATATCTCCTTATTTCTATTATTATTAGTAGTAGTAGTATTATTAGTATTATTATTATTAATATTAATATTGTTTTTGTTATTTTATCCAGGGAGTAATTGGTTTCCGGGCAAATTTTTTTTTCAAAAGATCAGGGATTTTATTTTAAGGACATATCTCTCCCCCCCCCCCCCCCCCTCCCTCCCTCCCCCTACCTTCCTACTTACCTCCCTCCCTCCTTTTCATCCCCCCCCATCTCCCTCCCTCCCTCCCCCCCTCCCCATTTCCTTCCATTTCCTTCCATTGGGCTAAATATAGATTCATTGATTGATTTAAATTAAATTACATTTTTTTATTATTATTATTATTTCTATTATTATTATTATTATTAGTAGTAGTATTATTAGTATTATTATTAGTTTTATTAATATTAATATTGTTTTTGTTATTTTATCCAGGGAGTAATTGGTTTCCGGGAATTTTTTTTTTTTCAAAAGATCAGGGATTTTATTTTAAGGACATATCTCCTTATTTCTATTATTATTATTAGTAGTAGTATTATTAGTATTATTATTATTAATATTAATATTGTTTTTGTTATTTTATCCAGGGAGTAATTAGTTTCCGGGCAAATTTTTTTTTCAAAAGATCAGGGATTTTATTTTAAGGACATATCTCTCCCCCCCCCCCCCCCCCCCCCCCCCCCCCCCCCCTCCCTCCCTCCCCCTACCCTCTCTGCTTACCTCCCTCCCTCCTTTTCATCCCCCCCCATCTCCCTCCCTCCCCATTTCCTTCCATTTCCTTCCATTGGGCTAAATATGGATTAAATTGATTGATTTAAATTATGTTTTTTTTATTATTATTATTATTTCTATTATTATTATTAGTAGTAGTATTATTAGTATTATTATTAGTTTTATTAATATTAATATTGTTTTTGTTATTTTATCCAGGGAGTAATTGGTTTCCGGGCAATTTTTTTTTTTTCAAAAGATCAGGGATTTTATTTTAAGGACATATCTCCTTATTTCTATTATTATTATTATTAGTAGTATTATTAGTATTATTATTATCAATATTGATATTGTTTTTGTTATTTTATCCAGGGAGTTATTGGTTTCCGGGCAAATTTTTTTTTCAAAAGATCAGGGATTTAATTTGAAGGACACCCCTCCCTCCCTCCTCCTACCTTCCTACTTACCTCCCTCCCTCCTCTTCTCCCTACCTCTCCCCCTTCCTCCCATCCTCCCTCCCTCCCACCCTCTATCCCCACCAACCTTCCTCCCTCCCTCCCTCCCTCCCTCCCTTTCTCCCTCCCTCTCTCCCTCCCACCCCCCCCTCCCTTCCTCCCTTTCTCCCTTCCCTTACCTTCCTCCCTATCTTCCTCCCTACCCCTCCCTACCTTCCTCCCTCCCTCCCGACCTACCCCCCGCCCCTCCCTTCCTCCCTTTCTCCCTTCCCTTACCTTCCTCCCTACCTTCCTCCCTACCCCTCCGACCCTTACCCCCCCCCCCCTCCCCACCAACATCCCCCCCATCTCCCTTCCCCCCTCCCCACCAAAATCCCCCCCATCTCCCTTCCTCCCTCCCTTCCTCCCTTCCATTTCCTTCTATTTGGCTAAATATAGATTAAATTGATTGATTTAAATTACATTTTTTTATTATTATTATTATTTCTATTAATAATAGTAGTAGTAGTATGAGTAGTATTATTATTATTGATATTAATATTGTTTTTGTTATTTTATCCAGGGAGTAATTGGTTTTCGGGCAAATATTTTTTTCAAAAGATCAGGGATTTTATTTTAAGGACATATCCCCCCCCCCCCCCCTCCCCCTACCTTCCAACTTACCTCCCTCCCTCCTCTTCTCCCTACCTCTCCCACTTCCTCCCAACCTCCCTCCCTCCCTACCTCTATCCCCACCAACTTTCCTCCCTCCCACCCTCCCTCTCTCCCTCCCACCCCCCCCTCCCTTCCTCCCTTTCTTCCTTCCCTTACCTTCCTCCCTCCCTTCCACCCTACCCCTCCAGCCCTACCCCCCCCCCTCCCCACCAACATCCCCCCCATCTCCCTTCCTCCCTCCCCACCAACATCCCCCCCATCTCCCTTCCTCCCTCCCTTACTCCCTTCCATTTCCTTCCATTGGGCTAAATATAGATTAAATTGATTGATTTAAA
Organism: Labroides dimidiatus; assembly: GCA_030710495.1. Taxonomy (NCBI): domain Eukaryota; kingdom Metazoa; phylum Chordata; class Actinopteri; order Labriformes; family Labridae; genus Labroides; species Labroides dimidiatus. Next base: position 24,912,461 of record CM061158.1, read on the forward strand.
TTATGTTTTTTTTTTATTATTATTATTTCTATTATTATTATTAGTAGTAGTAGTATTAGTATTATTATTAGTATTATTAATATTAATATTGTTTTTGTTATTTTATCCAGGGAGTAATTGGTTTCCGGGCAAATTTTTTTCAAAAGATCAGGGATTTTATTTTAAGGACATATCTCTCCCCCCCACCCCTCCCTCCCTCCCCCTACCTTCCTACTTACCTCCCTCCCTCCTTTTCGTCCCCCCCCATCTCCCTCCCTCCCTCCCCCCCTCCCCATTTCCTTCCATTTCCTTCCATTGGGCTAAATATAGATTAAATTGATTGATTTAAATTACATTTTTTTATTATTATTATTATTTCTATTATTATTATTATTAGTAGTAGTATTATTAGTATTATTATTATTGATATTAATATTGTTTTTGTTATTTTATCCAGGGAGTAATTGGTTTCCGGGCAAAAATTTTTTTCAAAAGATCAGGGATTTTATTTTATCTCTCCCCCCCCCCCCCCCCCCCCTACCTTCCTACTTACCTCCCTCCCTCCTTTTCATCCCCCCATCTCCCTCCCTCCCTCCTCCCCTCCCCATCTCCCTTCCTCCCTCCCGACCAAAATCCCCCCCATCTCCCTTCCTCCCTCCCTTCCTCCGTTCCATGTCCTTCCATTGGGCTAAATATAGATTATAGTGATTGATTTAAATTATGTTTTTTTTTTTATTATTATTATTTCTATTATTATTATAAGTAGTAGTATTATTAGTATTATTATTAGTATTATTAATATTAATATCGTTTTTGTTATTTTATCCAGGGAGTAATTGGTTTCCGGGCAAATTTTTTTTTCAAAAGATCAGGGATTTAATTTGAAGGACATATCTCCCCCCCCCCCCTCCCTCCCTCCTCCTACCTTCCTACTTACCTCCCTCCCTCCTCTTCTCCCTACCTCTCCCCCTTCCTCCCAACCTCCCTCCCTCCCACCCTCTATCCCCACCAACCTTCCTCCCTCCCTCCCTCCCTCCCTTTCTCCCTCCCTCTCTCCCTCCCACCCCCCTCCCTTCCTCCCTTTCTCCCTTCCCTTACCTTCCTCCCTATCTTCCTCCCTACCCCTCCCTACCTTCCTCCCTCCCTCCCGCCCTACCCCCCGCCCATCCCTTCCTCCCTTTCTCCCTTCCCTTACCTTCCTCCCTACCTTCCTCCCTACCCCTCCGGCCCTACCCCCCCCCCCCCTCCCCACCAACATCCCCCCCATCTCCCTTCCTCCCTCCCTTCCTCCCTTCCATTTCCTTCCATTGGGCTAAATATAGATTAAATTGATTGATTTAAATTACATTTTTTTATTATTATTATTATTTCTATTATTATTATTTCTATTATTATTATTAGTATTATTATTAGTATTACTAATATTAATATTGTTTTTGTTATTTTATCCAGGGAGTAATTGGTTTCCGGGCAATTTTTTTTTTCAAACAATCAGGGATTTTATTTTAAGGACATATCTCCTTATTTCTATTATTATTATTAGTAGTAGTAGTGTTAGTATTATTATTATTATTATTATTATTATTATTATTATTAATGTTATTAATATTAATATTGTTTTTGTTATTTTATCCAGGGAGTAATTGGTTTCCGGGAAATTTTTTTTTCAAAAGATCAGGGATTTTATTTGAAGGACATATCCCCCCCCCCCTCCCTCCCTCCCCCTACTTTCCTACTTACCTCCCTCCCTCCTCTTCTCCCTACCTCTCCCCCTTCCTCCCATCCTCCCTCCCTCCCACCCTCTATCCCCACCAACCTTCCTCCCTCCCTCCCTCCCTACCTCCCTCCCTTTCTCCCTCCCTCTCTCCCTCCCACCCCCCCTCCCTTCCTCCCTTTCTCCCTTCCCTTACCTTCCTTCCTATCTTCCTCCCTACCCCTCCCTACCCCTCCCTACCTTCCTCCCTCCCTCCCGCCCTACCCCCCCGCCCCTCTCTTCCTCCCTTTCTCCCTTCCCTTACCTTCCTCCCTACCTTCCTCCCTACCCCTCCGACCCTACCCGCCCCCCCCCCCCCTCCCCACCAAAATCCCCCCCATCCCCCTTCCTCCCAACCTCCCTCCCTCCCACCCTCTATCCCCACCAACCTTCCTCCCTCCCTCCCTCCCAACCTCCCTCCCTCCCACCCTCCCTCTCTCCCTCCCTCCCTACCTCCCTCCCTTTCTCCCTCCCTCTCTCCCTCCCACCCCCCTTCCCTTCCTCCCTTTCTCCCTTCCCTTACCTTCCTCCCTATCTTCCTCCCTACCCCTCCCTACCTTCCTCCCTCCCTCCCGCCCTACCCCCTCCCTCCCTCCCTTCCCTTACCTTCCTCCCTATCTTCCTCCCCCCCCTCCCTCCACCTACCCTCCTACTTACCTCCCTCCCTCCTTTTCTTCCCCCCCAACTTCCTCCCTCCCTCCTCCCCTCCCCACCAACACCCCCCCTCCCCATCTCCCTTCCTCCCTCCCCACCAACATCCCCCCCATCTCCCTTCCTCCCTCCCTTCCTCCCTTCCATTTCCTTCCATTGGGCTAAATATAGATTAAATTGATTGATTTAAATTACAGTTTTTTATTATTATTATTATTATTATTTCTAATATTATTATAAGTAGTAGTATTACTAGTATTATTATTATTAATATTAATATTAATATTGTTTTTATTATATTATCCAGGAAGCAATTGGTTTCCGGGCAAATTTTTTTTTCAAAAGATCAGGGATTTAATTTGAAGGACATATCTCCCCCCCCCCCTCCCTCCCTCCTCCTACCTTCCTACTTACCTCCCTCCCTCCTCTTCTCCCTACCTTTCTCCCTCCCTCTCTCCCTCCCACCCCCCCTCCCTTCCTCCCTTTCTCCCTTCCCTTCCCTTCCTCCCTATCTTCCTCCCTACCCCTTCCTACCTTCCTCCCTCCCTCCCGCCCTACCCCCCGCCCCTCTCTTCCTCCCTTTCTCCCTTCCCTTACCTTCCTCCCTACCTTCCTCCCTACCCCTCCGACCCTACCCCCCCCCCCCCCCCCCCCCCTCCCCACCAAAATCCCCCCCATCTCCCTTCCTCCCTCCCTTCCTCCCTTCCATTTCCTTCCATTGGGCTAAATATAGATTAAATTGATTGATTTAAATTACATTTTTTTATTATTATTATTATTTCTATTAATAATAATAGTAGTAGTAGTATTATTAGTATTATTATTATTAATATTAATATTGTTTTTTCTTATTTTATCCAGGGAGTAATTGGTTTCCGGGCAAATTTTTTTTTCAAAAGATCAGGGATTTAATTTGACGGACATATCTCCTCCGCCCCCCTCCCTCCCTCCTCCTTCCTTCCTACTTACCTCCCTCCCTCCTTTTCATCCCCCCCCATCTCCCTCCCTCCCTCCCCCCCTCCCCATTTCCTTCCATTGGGCTAAATATAGATTAAATTGATTGATTTAAATTATGTTTTTTTTTTATTATTATTATTATTTCTATTATTATTAGTAGTAGTAGTATTATTAGTATTATTATTATTATTATTATTATTATTAATATTAATATTGTTTTTGTTATTTTATCCAGGGAGTAATTGGTTTCCGGGCAAATTTTTTTTTCAAAAGATCAGGGATTTAATTTGAAGGACATATCTCCTCCGCCCCCCTCCCTCCCTCCTCCTACCTTTCTACTTACCTCCCTACCTTCCTCCCTCCCTCCCGCCCTACCCCCCGCCCATCCCTTCCTCCCTTTCTCCCTTCCCTTACCTTCCTCCCTACCTTCCTCCCTACCCCTCCGGCCCTCCCCCCCCCCCCCCCCCCCCCCCTCCCCACCAACATCCCCCCCATCTCCCTTCCTCCCTCCCTTCCTCCCTTCCATTTCCTTCCATTGGGCTAAATATAGATTAAATTGATTGATTTAAATTACATTTTTTTTATTATTATTATTATTTCTATTATTATTATTTCTATTATTATTATTAGTATTATTATTAGTATTACTAATATTAATATTGTTTTTGTTATTTTATCCAGGGAGTAATTGGTTTCCAGGCAAATTTTTTTTTCAAACGATCAGGGATTTTATTTTAAGGACATATCTCCTTATTTCTATTATTATTAGTAGTAGTAGTAGTGTTAGTATTATTATTATTATTATTATTAATGTTATTATTAATGTGATTAATATTAATATTGTTTTTGTTATTTTATCCAGGGAGTAATTGGTTTCCGGGAAAATTTTTTTTTCAAAAGATCAGGGATTTTATTTGAAGGACATATCCCCCCCCCCCCTCCCTCCCTCCCCCTACTTTCCTACTTACCTCCCTCCCTCCTCTTCTCCCTACCTCTCCCCCTTCCTCCCTGCCTCCCTCCCTCCCAAACTCCCTCCCTCCCACCCTCCCTCTCTCCCTCCCACCCCCCTCCCTTCCTCCCTTTCTTCCTTCCCTTACCTTCCTCCCTGCCTTCCTCCCTACCTCTCCCCCCCCCCCCCACCAACATCCCCCCCATCTCCCTTCCTCCCTCCCTTCCTCCCTTCCATTTCCTTCCATTGTGCTAAATATAGATTAAATTGATTGATTTAAATTACATTTTTTCTTATTATTATTATTTCTATTATTATTAGTAGTAGTAGTATTATTAGTTTTATTTTTAGTTTTATTAATATTAATATTGTTTTTGTTATTTTATCCAGGGAGTAATTGGTTTCCGGGCATTTTTTTTTTTTCAAAAGATCAGGGATTTTATTTTAAGGACATATCTCCTTATTTCTATTATTATTAGTAGTAGTAGTATTATTAGTATTATTATTAGTATTATTAATATTAATATTGTTTTTGTTATTTTATCCAGGGAGTAATTGGTTTCCGGGCAAATTTTTTTTTCAAAAGATCAGGGATTTTATTTTAAGGACATATCCCCCCCCCCCCCTCCCCCTACCTTCCTACTTTCCTCCCTCCCTCCTCTTCTCCCTACCTCTCCCCCTTCCTCCCAACCTCCCTCCCTCCCACCCTCTATCCCCACCAACCTTCCTCCCTCCCTCCCTCCCTACCTCCCTCCCTTTCTCCCTCCCTCTCTCCCTCCCACCCCCCCTCCCTTCCTCCCTTTCTCCCTTCCCTTACCTTCCTCCCTATCTTCCTCCCTACCCCTCCCTACCTTCCTCCCTCCCTCCCGCCCTACCCCCTGCCTCTCTCTTCCTCCCTTTCTCCCTTCCATACCTTCCTCCCTACCTTCCTCCCTACCTTCCTCCCTACCCCTCCGACCCTACCCACCCCCCCCCCCCCCTTCCCCAACCAAAATCCCCCCCATCTCCCTTCCTCCCTCCCTTCCTCCCTTCCATTTCCTTCCATTGGGCTAAATATAGATTAAATTGATTGATTTAAATTACATTTTTTTATTATTATTATTATTTCTATTAATAATAATAATAGTAGTAGTAGTATTATTAGTATTATTATTATTGATATTAATAATGTTTTTGTTATTTTATCCAGGGAGTAATTGGTTTTCGGGCAGATCAGGGATTTTATTTTAAGGACATATCCCCCCCCCCCCCCTCCCCCTACCTTCCAACTTACCTCCCTCCCTCCTCTTCTCCCTACCTCTCCCCCTTCCTCCCAACCTCCCTCCCTCCCACCCTCTATCCCCACCAACCTTCCTCCCTCCCTCCCTCCCAACCTCCCTCCCTCCCACCCTCCCTCTCTCCCTCCCACCCCCCCTCCCTTCCTCCCTTTTCTCCCTTCCCTTACCTTCCTCCCTACCCCTCCCTACCTTCCTCCCTACCCCTCCGGCCCTACCCCCCCCCCCCCTCCCCACCAACAATTTTTTTTTCAAAAGATCAGAGATTTTATTTTAAGGACATATCTCCCCCCCCTCCCTCCCTCCCCCTACCTTCCTGCTTACCTCCCTCCCTCCTCTTCTCCCTACCTCTCCCCCTTCCTCTCAACCTCCCTCCCTCCCGACCTCTATCCCCACCAACCTTCCTCCCTCCCTCCCTACCTCTCTCCCTCCCTTCCTCCCTTCCTCCCTTCCTCCCACCCTAACCCCCCTCCTCCCTTCCTCCCTTTCTCCCTTCCCTTACCTTCCTCCCTACCTTCCTCCCTACCTTCCTCCCTACTCCTCCGACCCTACCCCTCCCCCCTCCCCACCAACACCCCCCCCCCCATCTCCCTTCCTCCCTTCCATTTCCCTCCCTCCCTCCCCCTACCTTCATACTTACCTCCCTCCCTCCTTGTCTCCCAACCTCCCTTATTTTTATTATTTCTATTATTATTATTAGTAGGAGTATTATTAGTATTATTATTATTAATATTAATATTGTTTTTGTTATTATATCCAGGGAGAAATTGGTTTCCGTGCAATTTTTTTTTTCAAAAGATCAGGGATTTTATTTTAAGGACATATCTCCTTATTTCTATTATTATTATTATTATTATTATTATTATTATTATTATTATTATTAATATTAATATTGTTTTTGTTATTTTATCCAGGGAGTAATTGGTTTCCAGGCAAATTTCTCTTTCAAAAGATCAGGGATTTTATTTTTTCTCTCCTCCCCCCCCCCGCCCCCCCTCCCTCCCTCCCCCTACCCTCCTACTTACCTCCCTCCCTCCTTTTCACCCCCCCCATCTCCCTCCCTCGCTCCCCCCCTCCCCACCAACACCCCCCCCCCCCTCCCCATCTCCCTTCCTCCCTCCCCACCAACATCCTCCCCCATCTCCCTTCCTCCCTTCCATTTCCCTCCCTCCCTCCCCCTACCTTCATACTTACCTCCCTCCCTCCTTGTCTCCCAACCTCCCTCCCTCTCACCCTCCCTCCACCCCTCCCTCCCACCCTCTATCCCCACCATCCTTTCTCCCCCCCTCCCTCCCTCCCCCTACCTTCCTACTTACCTCCCTCCCTCCTCTTCTCCCTACCTCTCCCCTTTCCTCCCAACCTCCCTCCCTCCCACCTTCTATCCCCACCAACCTTCCTCCCTCCCTCCCTCCCTCCCTCCCAACCTCCCTCTCTCCCACCCTCCCTCTCTCCCTCCCTCCCCCCCTCCCTTTCTCCCTTCCCTTACCTTCCTCCCTACCTTCCCCCCTACCCCTCCGGCCCTACCCCCCCCCCTCCCCACCCACATCCCCCCCATCTCCCTTCCTCCCTTCCTTCCTCCTTCCATTTTCTTCCATTGGGCTAAATATAGATTAAATTGATAGATTTAAATTACATTTTTTTATTATTATTATTATTTCTATTATTATTATTATTAGTAGTAGTAGTAGATTTGTTAGTATTATTATAGTATTATTAATATTAATATTGTTTTTGTTATTTTATCCAGGGAGTAATTGGTTTCCGGGCAATTTTTTTTTTTCAAAAGATCAGGGATTTTAGTTTAAGGACATATCTGCCCCCCCCCTCCCTCCCTTCCCCTACCTTCCTACTTACCTCCCTCCCTCCTTTTCATCCCCCCCCATCTCCCTCCCTCCCTCCCCCCTACCCCACCAACACCCCCCCCCCATCTCCCTTCCTCCCTCCCCCCCTCCCCACCAACATCCCCCCCCATCTCCCTCCCTCCCTTCCATTTCCCTCCCTCCCTCCCCCTACCTTCATACTTACCTCCCTCCCTCCTTGTCTCCCAACCTCCCTCCCTCTCACTCTCCCTCCCCCCCTCCCTCCCACCCTCTATCCCCACCATCCTGTCTCCCTCCAAACCCCCCTCCCTTTCTCCCTTCCCTTACCTTCCTCCCTACCTTCCTCCCTACCCCTCCGACCCTTACCCCCCCCCCTCCCCACCAACATCCCCCCCATCTCCCTTCCTCCCTCCCCACCAACATCCCCCCAATCTCCCTTCCTCCCTCCCTTACTCCCTTCCATTTCCTTCCATTGGGCTAAATATAGATTAAATTGATTGATTTAAATTACATTTTTTTATTATTATTATTATTTCTATTATTATTATTAGTAGTAGTATTATTATTATTATTATTATTAATATTAATATTGTTTTTGTTATTTTATCCAGGGAGTAATTGGTTTCCGGGCAATTTTTTTTTTTTCAAAAGATCAGGGATTTTATTTTAAGGACATATCTCTTCCCCCCCCCCTCCCTCCCTCCCCCTACCTTCATACTTACCTCCCTCCCTTCTTTTCATTCCCCCCATCTCCCTTCCTCCCTCCCCCCCTACCCACCAACATCCCCCCCCATCTCCCTTCCTCCCTTCCATTTCCCTCCCTCCCTCCCCCTACCTTCATACTTACCTCCCTCCCTTCTTTTCATTCCCCCCATCTCCCTTCCTCCCTCCCCCCCTACCCACCAACATCCTCCCCCATCTCCCTTCCTCCCTTCCATTTCCCTCCCTCCCTCCCCCTACCTTCATACTTACCTCCCTCCCTCCTTGTCTCCCAACCTCCCTCCCTCTCACTCTCCCTCCCCCCCTCCCTCCCACCCTCTATCCCCACCATCCTGTCTCCCTCCCTCCCTCCCAACCCCCCTCCCTTTCTCCCTTCCCTTACCTTCCTCCCTACCTTCCTCCCTACCCCTCCGACCCTTACCCCCCCCCCTCCCCACCAACATCCCCCCCATCTCCCTTCCTCCCTCCCTTCCTCCCTTCCATTTCCTTCCATTGGGCTAAATATAGATTAAATTGATTGATTTAAATTACATTTATTTATTATTATTATTATTTCTTTTATTATTAGTAGTAGTAGTATTATTAGTATTATTATTAGTTTTATTAATATTAATATTGTTTTTGTTATTTTATCAAGGGAGTAACTGGTTTCCGGGCAATTTTTTTTTTCAAAAGATCAGGGATTTTATTTTAAGGACATATCCCCCCCCCCCCCCCCCCCTCCCTCCCTCCCCCTACCTTCCTACTTACCTCCCTCCCTCCTTTTCATCCCCCCCCATCTCCCTTCCTCCCTCCCACCCTCCCCACCAACCTATAGATACATATTTATTTCTATTCATTTAACTATCTGTTTAAAAACCTGTACCTCCTCCATTTCCCTCCCTCCCTCTACCTTCCTACTTACCTCCCTCCCTCCTTGTCTCCCAACCCCCCCCCCCCATCCCCCTTCCTCCCTCCCTTCCTCCCTTACATTTCCCTCCCTTCCTCCCTACCATTTCCCCCCCTCCCTCCCTACCATTTCCCTCCCTCCCTCCCCCTACCTTTCTACTTACCTCCCTCCCTCCTTGTCTCCCTACCCCCCCCCCCTCCTCCCCACCACCCTCCCTCCCTCCCTCTCCCACCTACCTTCCTCCCTACCTCCCTCCCTCCCCTCACCTTCCTTCCTCCATACTTTTCTCCCTCCATACTTTCCTCCCTCCCTCCCTACCATTTCCCTCTCTCTTTACCTCCCACTCTCTACCCCCCCCCTCCCTACCGACCTGCCCCCCCCCCTCCCCACCAACCTCCCTCCCACCCTCCCGCCCAACCTCCCTCCCACCATCCCTCCCTTCCTCCCTCCCTCCCTCCCAACCTCCCTCCCTATGATTTCCCTCCCTCCCTCCCTCTATCCCTCTCTCCCTCCCTCCCTCCCTTCCCTCACCTTCCTCCCTCCCTCTACCTGTCTACCTATATATATTTATATATCTATAGATCCAGTTACCTTTTGGATTAAGCCTTAATCTGATCATATCAATAAATCACCCAATAAGACCATATTATTTGTTGTTACTCATCATTGCTTTGGGTTCGGACACTGTTTGTCTCCTCATCTGAACACAGATGCTAACAGGACATGGTTAAACAGATCTTCAAACCTGTCTTCTGATGCTCATTTCTGTCTCTGTGATCTTTGGTAAACTCTCTGGTCCTCCTGGTGCATCCAGCAGTTAGTTAGGATCAGCTTTGTTGTCTGCTGCAGGAAATGTATTTTGGCGCTCAGTTCATACAGTCACAGTGTCAGTGACATGGCTGTGTTTTAGTCAGGTGGAGCTCTTAGACAACATCTCACTGTGTGTGCACATTTAACATTCACAGCCATGTTCAGTCTCCAGCAACTGTTACTAATGTGCTCTTCTTCTGCTGCTGCTGTTCAATACAGCTACAACAAAACAGCTACCATCCATGCATCATCCATTCATCATCCATTTATCCATCCATTCATCATCCCTTCATCATCCATCCATATCTATATATTTAATATCATATCCATTTTCTTAGCTGTTTTCTCTGTTTTTTTTTTTCATTTGGTGTACAGTGAGGTCCAAGGTGGACAGGTAACCAGCCTACGCACTGCAGAAAAGGGGAACCTAGATATAAGATAAAAACTCTAAACTTAATGAGGAGAACTTTAAAACTAGAGAAATAAGCTGTTATGCAGCAACTTAGTTTTACTTTAGAAGAAATCTAGAAATAAGTGGACATTGATTAGAATTTTTAAGTGTTAAAACAAGAGGAAATCATTAATTTTAAAGTTAAATGTTTTAGAAATGAACTTCCCGAAGCACAACAAAAAGTTAAAGATACTAAATATGAACCAAAGCAGTGAGAGGTCCTCCCCTGGACAACTGCAACAAGAGCCTGATTGCTAAGCATTCATTGCTGCTGACAGGGGTGTCATGGGGAGAAAAGTGGGACTGACTACCTAGGGCCCAAGCGGGAAGGTGGGCCCTCAATGAGCTTAATAAAATATTTTCTGATAAGCTTTTCCTTTGTTCAGTGTTATAACTGCAATAAAAAACTAAAGATTCCGAATAAATAAACATTCAGAATTCCTTTTTTGGATAAAAGAGGAGTCTATCTCGAATGTCCCTCTCCCCCTCCTGATTGCGCAGAATGGTTTAGTCCGTCCTGTTCCTTCTGAGTGGACTGATCTGTCAGCATAGTTGCCAAGTTTGCTTATTTTAAGTGACTCTGGGCTTGTTTTTCTTTAAGGCAAAGCAAGGCAAGTTTATTTATATAGCACATTTTGCCAACAAGGCAATTCAAAGTGCTTCACATAGAAAAGATAAACTAAAAATTAATTAAAAGAGCAAAAAGAAATAAAGTAAAATGACAGAAAAGGTTAAAATTAATTAAAACAGATTTTAAAAATTAAGAATAAAAGTCAGTGCAGAGGTGTGCAGAAAAATAGATGTTAAAAAGACTTGTTTAAATATTCTAATTAAAAGCAGCTGTAAAAAGGTGAGTCTGGATTTAAAGGAGCTGAGAGTTTCAGCAGACCTGATATTTTCTGAAAGTTTGTTCCAGATATTTTGAGCATAAAAGCTGAACGCTGCTTCTCCATGATTACTTCTAACTCTTGGGGCTGTAAAGTTGCTTGCAGATCTTTTCAGTAGTGAATTGTGGGATATTGGGGGCTTGTTTTCTGAAGTGTACTTGTTTTTTTTGGCCTTGCTTTGCTGCCTGAATGATCCCTTCCTGATTTTCTCCCAGCTCTCCACAACAAGAAAGACAAACATGACAACTTCCACTGAAGTTTCAGTTTCTCTCCTCTATGTACATTAGTGTTGACACAACACCAAAATTATGATTTGATATGATACCTGCTTAAAATATTTCAATACCAATACTTAAACAACACCACGGTAAAACCCCAAACATCAGTAAAATATAGAGATTAAAAGGTGACAGAACACGTAACTTAGAAATGTTACTATTTAATTAAACAGGAAATTAAAAGATGCTTTAACTTTTTTTTTTTACAAAAATAAAATTATAGCTACTCTCATAGCTACTGAGAATAATAGCTAAGTTCAAAAAATGTTTTTGAAAAGAGGGATGTTTGTTTGCACTTAAACAGATTCTCTCATGTAAAAGAGGGTCGGGGTAGGAAGATTTGTATGTTATGCTAATATGTAAATTCTTACACATTTCAGTTTTATAGATTATATGTAGAATCAAGTCCTGGCAGGAACCTGAACTCACGTTTTATTCTCAAGTACAACATAAATAAACAAAAGCAGAAACTGTAGAGCATGGAGGTTAGTTGAGTCATGTGTTTGTGGTCAGCTTTAAAGCAATGTTGGACAGTAATGAGCAGGTAAAATAAACCTGCCAGACTTCAAGTGAACATCCATTTATGATTTTCATGCTGGCACACGTTAGTTCAGCCCACACTGTGCGTGCTGAGACACTGAATAAGCACACTTTTAATAAGAATATACGGGAAAAGAATCTCTCCATGTATCCATGTTATTTAAGCTCTTTCATGGTATGCAACACTTGGGTATCTCCTAGACATTTATTTTATAGTTAATGTTATAAAACCACTTGTTACTTATTTGAATCCTGTCAACACCACACAGCTCTGTGACTGAGGGCTGTGTGTGCTCCACGCAGCTCGGGTGTTTACGGCGCTGATTATTTGCCGTATTAAATCCAAGCAGTGGTGAAATAGTTTGATTATCACAAAGTAATTGACCGTCATTTGACTGATGTGTTAGGGCACGTTGTTTAAATCTGTCACACTTGCTAACCTGTCGCTCTTTGAGCTCTTTAAGGAGGCTAGGATGCTGAACGGCCAACTGCTGGTTGTGTCAACTTACACTGGATCCATTCCGTTATAGTTCAGCTGCACAGCTAGTAGGACAGGTCGCAGCTAATCCTCAGCCATCCTATTTTTACCAGATGCTGTGACGTGTCAATTCAGAATAGAGAAGATCGAGACAGGAAGTAGTGCACGGAAACTATCTAAAAAGAGTCTGAGACTTTCAAAATAAAACAAACTGTGTCAAAACCAGATCATAATTTATCTTTACCAATGCAAGAAAACATCGAATTGAGCAAAGACATGCCAGGAATCAACAGGTTTGAGGTTTAACAGCACAATATGAATGAAGAGAGGTTTATTAATGGAGAGGAAAGTGTGGGAATTCTCGAGACTCCAGCTGTCTGTCAGTCCTGCGGCTTGTCGGACTGAACATGCAGCCGGTGCGAGTTGACAAATGCAGTCAACACACAGCGGAGCAGAGCTGCAACGCAGATGCAGGCGATGTGTCTGAGGCGTCACTGTTTAACTCCACAACACACTCGCAAAGAGAGAGGACCCAGCCTGTTGGCTGATACTTACAACATGTGGTATTGTTTACTTTTTGAAAACCATTTCCCGATACTTTCTCAGTATCGGTATACCGTGCAAACCTAATGTACGATCCTCTCACACACTTTGCTCATGTGCTTGCTCTACTGTAAATGTTGATGCGCAGTCACACACACTGCTGGCCCCATGATGGCAGAGAATGGCAGCAGTAGTTATTTTACAGCTGCAGACCAAAGTACTGTAATCTGAGAGAGGAGGTTTTTTTTATTGAGGCAGCATTAAACAATACAGTTCTCCATCAACATCATGTTATACAGTCTGTCCCCCTCACTTCTGAAACAATGGCCCCTGTAATCTACAGACATGAAAAAATAGGACAACCTATGAAAGCCTGTGTTTTTTTGTAAACATATTTAGACATATGGATATTTAATATCAATTTTAAAGATACTGAGCATTATAAGTAATAGAACCAAAAAATAAGAAGGAGAGATAAGTTTTTAAAACTTTCCAAAAAAAGATAATTAAAAAAAGATGCAGTGTCTCGTGAGGAATTAGGACATGCCCATAATAATCCCCATTTAAAACCTCTGAAATAGAGCACAGATGGCCTGGTGGTCTAGGTCGCGCTCCAAATGGCACAAAGCCCCTGAGTGGGCAGCCCAGGTTCAAATCTGGCCTGTGGTGACTTTCTTGCATGTCCCTCTCACTCTCATCCTGTTTTCTCCTCTATCCACTGCCCTGTCCTCTCTGAAAGAAGGCATAAGAAGCCCCCAAAATAACCACCACTACTACTACTACTACTACTACTACTACTACTACTACTACTACTACTACTACTACTAATAATAATAATAATAATAATAATAATAATAATAATTACACAGTTGTATCACAGCAGGTGCATCTGATTAAAACATAGTTACTCAGCATTTTGAAGGAGACTGGCCCTTTTAAAACCTCAGACATTGTTTGGTGTGTTCCTGACTGTTCAAGTGAGAGTGAACACCATGGTGAGATCCAAAGAGCCATCTGAAGACATCAGAAAGAAGATTGTCGCAGCTCATGAGCCTGGTAAGACAGTGATTCCCAACCTGTGGGTATTGGGTATAAGTGAGCCTCCAAATCACTTCCTAAGTATTATGATCTTTGTGAGGGTGGGGATGTAACAAAATAAAAATAAATATGTTGCAACAGGTTACAGATGCTGTGTCAGTGACTGAGGAGCTTCCAATGATTCTTCAGTATTCAGTTCAGTCCTTCATGTTCAATCTTTAAAAAGTGCTCTCAGAGCACTTTATATAGCAGGGTTTCTGCTACATGTATGTACGTGGGAAGTGCGTAAGGAAGAAACCTAAGGGCTCTAAGAGAAACATGAAAACCGGATTTAAGTTTTCCAGAGAGAACAAAGACAAAGACCAGGACTTCAGGAACAATGCTCTTTGGACTGATGAGTCTAAAACGGAATTATTTGGATACCAGAACAGGAGACTTAAACAATTTCCAGGAGCACAGAGGTGGAAGGGTCATGGTTTGGGAATGCTTTGTGGTAGCAGGACCATAATCCACCATGAAGTCTACCGAGTATCAGACAGTGCTCGAGGAACATGTGAGTCTTTCTGTAATAAAATAAGCTGAAGCGGAACCGGACCCTGCAATATGACAATGACCCACAACAGAGCAGGAAATCCACCAAAGACTGTCTGGAAACTAAGAAATGGAGAGTCCTGGAATGGCTGAGCCAAGCCCAGAACTTAAACCCATTGAGATGCTGTGGGGTGACTTGAGATTGGCTGTACATTCAAGAAAACCTTCAAACACCTGACAGCTGAAAGAGCTTTCCTTTTGAGTTCAGCACCTCTAATATGTCCCCCGTCTACCATAGTCTTTGGATACAGAAGGCTGACGCCACAGACACTTCAACCTGGGTTTTTCTTTAGCTTATATGTTTTGAAAACCACCAAAAAGCAGGTAGAAACTCAACATTTAATAAAAGACAGTAACCAGGAGAGTAGAGGGAGAGAGGGACAAGAGAGCAGAGGAGAGAGAACACTCCAGCTGGAGTTGTCTGGAATAGAATAGAATAGAATATACTCCCCCATTGGGGAAAACTGTTTTGCTACAGCAAACGGATAAAAGAAAGAAAATAAAAAATGCAATAATACAGATAGTAATAGTAAAAGCAAAAATAAATAAAGAAATCAATAAAAATTTGTACAGATTTACAACATATAAAATACAAATAGAGTAAAAAAAAAAAAAAAAGAGAAAAATATGTAGAAACATGTTAACCCATTTAGACAGGATGCAACATGTGTTTGTGTATACCTTTAAGGCCAGACACAAGAGCTGTTTCTCAAAAGTTCACAAGTTTTAACTTGCATTGTCTGGACGTTTAGACTTGGTGAGTTTGTTCCAGAGTTCGGACGTCAGAGGTACAGGAGGCTGCACAACGATCTTCTCCTATTAGAACAGCATAACAGCATTACATAACTCATTCAATGTTTCTGGGTTTCAAACAAAATTCTCTCACAAATAAGTATTTTCCTCGCCATTGTTTGAGTTTACTGCTGGCAGCGTGAATTGCATTGTGGGATTTTAACTGTGAAAAGCCCACTCAAGTTGTGCCCATCAGCAGACTTTGTAAAAGGGACGGAGCGAGTCCACTTCCGGGTACTTTGCCTGAACTTGTTTTGATGTGGACTTTGAATTGACTTCGACTTTGAGCAATGACGTATCAGAAGTCTTGAAGGACGCTGAAGTATGCATATTGAGAAACAGCTAACATTTTAAGTCATGCTCAAAATCCTGCGCTGCAATAAGTTTCATGAAATTAGACACATTCTAAAAAACTCATTTCAAAATCTTGAGAGCATTTAACGCACCGAGCTAGCAGATATTTTTTACTCATTAATAAAATAAAGGCCTTTTCTTTTTTTTCCTTTTTTGTGTGTAATGTCTTGAAACAGGATTTTCACCTGGAATGTGGCTTATCTTAAATTTAATGAGACATTTATAATAAGAAATGATGCAATCTCACTTCTTCAATTTCAATTTTTAACAAGTTTCCTCCAAATATTCTGAACTTTTTTTCTGATTTTTAGGTTGTTTTTTTTTTTTTTCCGTTCATCACTTTTCCCTCCTCACAGCTGTACAACTTTCGTCTCTCAATAAGAGTTTAATCTCAAGTACTAAGACTTTACAAATCCCAGTGTTCTTGGCGCCTTATAGAGGTGGATGTGTAGATGAATTTTCATCCATGGATGGATGAATAGATGCTGAACTTCCCTCTGATTCTGTGACCCTCCCTCCCTCTCATGTTATGTTTGCAGCTGCAGCACCTCGCTCAGGCTCCAGGTGTATTCAGGTGTTCTCTGCTGGGAACAATCTGTGGACTGAGCGTGGCTAATGAAATATTCTCTGCGCAGTGTATTCTTCACTTTATGTCGGCTCACTTCATTATCCTGCAGGTGGCCCGTTCTTACTGCACACCCAGGTCTGCCAATTCCACCTGACACCTCGGATGGATGCTGGGTTTGCAGTCCCTGCATATGTAAGCGCCTGCTTCTATTTTTATCAGGTGTTTGTGGAGGCCACATTCATTCATACCTGCAATTATCTGCCAGGTTTGAAATGTTCACCCTCTAATTTCACAACTTCTCCTGGCAAGCAGAAACAGGAGGGGGGTGCGACAACTCAGGAGGTGTTCCATTTTAACATGACCACCGAGTCAGAAATAAGGGTCCCTCACATTGGCGTCCTCACACAGTGCAGCATGCAGGTTTAATATGGCAGAGCGCTCAGCAGGTCCTCTGGCAGACAGAAATGTGAAGTTTGTGGGCAGAATATTTGTTTAGCTCGACATGTGGGTGGTGTGTTCTCAGGAAGTATAAAAAGAGACTGAACCTTCAAACAAGAACAAGAAAAGAAAATCACAGTCTGGATGGTTTATTCATCAAACCTTCATTAAAACTTTACATGTTTGACTCTCAGTCAATCCTGGTGAATGCCTGTCACTTTGACCTGAAACATCTTGTAAGAACCTCAAACTGTAGAAAAGAGATGGATGGGTTTTTGTCATTTAAGTTATTTATTGTCATGCTGAGTTGTCTCAGTATTCATTTTCATGACCAGTTTAGTTTCCAGCATCCACTCATTCATTTATTTAAAAAAAAAAATTATTAACTAGCTGAAAAGTAAATCAGTTCTTTTGAGTATTACTCCTATGAACATAACATTGAAAATATTAATTTAGCAACAATTTGTCTTTTATAAAAATAGAATAGAAAAGAATGTACTTTATTAATCCCCAAAGGAAAATTCAAGAGTCTGGCAGATTAAATTATAAAAATCACATAAAAAAATTAAATAAAAAAAAAATCATTAAATGAAGTCAGGAATTAACTATGCTCACTTTCCTGTTTTTGTCTTGTTTATTTTGCAAATGTTAACTCATTCAGAAAAGCTGGTGCAGAGGCAACAAAAGACAGGGAAATTCCCAGTCAAGGCTCAGTCATTCACAAGCAACTATGGGGCAAGGTTCACCACTTTGTGAACAACTGCGTGAGAAGAGGAGGGGACCAAGCACTGACCCCTGGGGTACTCGTGTCAATAAACCATGAGATTCAGACACTTCTCCTCAACATGACACTCTGAAGGATCTACCTGTGAGGTAGGACTTGAACCATGACAGGACAGATCCTGAGATGCAGAAATTCAGAGAGTATGGAGAGGAGAATTTGATGGTTCACGGTCTCGAAGGCATCAGACAGGTCCAGTAGTAGTAGGACAGAGGACTGACCAGTGGCTCGAGCCAGACGCAGTGATTCTGTGACTGACAGGAGAGCAGTCTTGGTGGAGTGGTCACACCTGAAGCCAGATTGACAGGCATCAATCAGGTTGTTCTTCTGCAGAAGCTCAGAGACTTGGTTAAAGAGCCTGATATTATAGTTGTCATGAGGATACCGGGCCCAGGTGTCCTCAATCCGCATTCAAATCTACATCTGCCGTACCACACCCACTGGGCACCGAAAACAAAGAATACCATAACCAGAAAACAGACAACCAATAGGATCATCACACCTGTTTTTCAACTGCTCTAATAGCCAACACAGGTTTCTTGTCTCCCTACAGAATAACCTTTGATTTAAAGGTGTCCACTCACCTTCAGGACACTAAACTACAAAACTGAGTTTACAAAGTTTGATTGTTGTCACCTTTCTGCTCTACGTAACTACAAATAAATACATTACCTTGTCGCTTTGCATCCTGGGAAAAGCAGTCTTGAAGAAAGAAAAGTTATGTTAAAAGAAGATCTGCTCTTCAAACAAACGCACTCTTTACAACAGTCAACGATGGAGCGGAAAACAGAGTTTTCATCCTGGAAAAACACGACACATTCAAGCCAAAGACTTCAATCCACTCACCTTTAAATCAAAGAAAAAGAAAGCCGACATGATGGTTTGGTAGATATTTGTTGTCATTTTGATCCACTGAAGTCTAATCCAGCCATCGATCTTCCATCAGTTAGCATATCTGAGTATCAGCCGGTCTTCAGGCCGCTCGCCGGCCCGCTGATCCTCCTGATTGACTTCATGTTAGGACCTTAATTCAGCCAACGCCACAGAGCTCCATTTCATGGGGATTAAATGTTGCTTTGCATTCATAGCTGAAGACTAAAGTCTCACAAGACCAGAATATACAGAGCAGGCTGCTTTAAATCCCATCTGAGCGAGGGTCTGACTTTGATTCAAAACTGATAAAGGCAGAAACTGATGAGGCCAGGATGGGACTCACTTTATTGCCATGAATTATGGGTATTAAGGAATAATTTATCTGAGATGTATTGGCTTTTAATAATACTTTAAAAGGTGCGTCTTTGGAGAAGGAGTATAAATGGAGCGGTGGATATTGTTAAGTTCAGTCTGAGGCGGGTAGAAATCAGTGCGTCGGATCTTTGGATCTTATCTCTGCACCTGTGATTTGAACATCTCTGAGTCTCTCAGAGGGGCTTTGGATAATAGAAGATTTAGCATTGTATAATTGATTTCAGCTACTTCGTCTGAACCATTTCATGTGGAGCCATGAAATGTCAAAACATTGCTTGACAGACAAAAAAAAAAAAACATCCTTTAAAAAAGTTTCACAAAGCCATTCCCACATCCCTCTTACCTTTCTGTGAGAAGTCACAGCATTTTTTTTTCTTTCAGATTTACATTATATTTGTTTATTTCTCTCTCCCCGGAGTTTAAAAACAGAGGGGGAAAAAAAGGCATCTCTAAAGTTAGGAAGAAGTGTGTAAAAAAGAGGAGTGCGTGTTGGGGACTGCTGAGCGCTGAGGATGAGCTTCAGTTTACAGCCACTGGCATCATCTCCTTTAAGGCTCACATTTGAAAATAAAGTCCCAATCAGCTCTCAGGGATCAGAGCTCACAGGTCATACCGAGGTCTGATGTCTTCAGTGTTGCTCCAGTTTTAACAACAAATTCAACATATTCATATCTGTCTCAGACAGACCGTCTCACCCAGTGTCATGAGGCAGCAGGTTAGCATCACGTAAGAAGAGGACAGAGTGGGACTATCCACACAAGTGTTTATGATACTAAACTAGACCAAGGCTGTGTTCGAAATGGCGCACTGCCTACTATCTACTTACCTACTCAATCAGTACATACTGCATACTGAATACTCAAAGTTGATCTGAGTATACTGCGGCTACCCGAGCGTTTACACTCAGAGCATACTCAATATCCCAGAATGCATTTCGTGTCGGCCGGGAAGCAGTGCCGGGAAAATTTAAATAGCCGACCACAAGCAACAGAAAACAACCGCATTCCGGAAAACTACGAATTCATTCAGTTATAATATATTTTCTAGCAAGAAAGTAAGTATGTAGATCACGATTATGAGCCCAGTTGTTTGAAATAGCGACTGTTTTTAATTTGTCTCGCCGTTTTCGGAGACCGAAGTGTCCGCTTCCATTTATACACTTTAAACACCGGGCAGAAGCAGCCCCCCTTCACATTTCCAAGTTACTGCGAAGTATTTTATTTTATTTTGAAGTGTTTTCATTATCAACAGCTGCATGACACAAACCGAGCGGCAGTGGATGAAAAAAATGAACACAAACACCTGTATATCCATAGTGATACCACTATACACCACCTGCTGGGCATGTGATGAGCAGCATTAGGCTGCAAAATGACCAACACACAACAGAATTATGATGACCTTGTTCGGTTATTCCTTGGCAAATACATATTTTCCCGACTACATTCTCACGTCATTAACAATGATAATTTCCGAAACCATCAGTTATAATAAATACATCTTTAATAGACAAATTAAATAAAGTCAGTTCATAGAAATAGTTAAAAACATTACCTACAATCCTAATTTTAAATACAAATAAATATGTTAAAAAGATAAAAATATGATATTGGCATTCCTTTTCCCTGTGAAAACGGGCTCGTTCAGTCCCCGCCACCGGATGAGCCGTTCGGTGTCCTCATCTGTCCCTAAAGGAAAAAAAAAACATGCAACATCACTGGTCCACATTACAGTTTAGTTACGGCGACGGAGAAAGCTAACGTGCTAACGAATTGGTAGGCGAACTGAACGTCAAGCAAAGTATAAACTCAAACATCAATACAAAAGTCAAATTACTTACATCTATAAGCGCTCTGTGGTTGGCGCTCAAAGCTGCTGCTGCCGGCCGTCTCTATTTTGTCTTTCGTCTGAGTTCCCACGTCAGAAGTGCGCAATGCATTGTGGGGCAGAAGCAGTGCGCAAAGCAAGCTCTGCTCCATACTCAGAAATCAAAGCCGATTGAGTATACATCCGGGCATTTCTCGCATACACAAAATTCGCATACTGTCTAATGTGAACGCACTGCATACTCAATATGGGGGCGGGGTTAGTATGAGTAGTACGAGTAGTACGCCATTTCGAACACACCCTAAGACCATATGGAGGTAGGGTTGCACACTACAAAGAATTTACATTAACTGCAGTCACCTGGTCACATAACTATAGAACATGTTCTGTTATCAGCACACATACATGCAAACAAGTCGAAAGTAATATTTTTAAATCAAGTTGATAACAAGAAAAAAAAATACTGCAAAATTTCTGAGACAAAATTTTTTATCAGAAAAAATCATTTAAGTCAACATCAACAAACACCTGAAAATTTTCAGTATTCCTGAGCTCAAATTCCCATGGAAATTTGCAGGAGACTTTCCTGAAATTTACCAGAAATTTTCCACCCCTTTGCAATCTTTGTTGAAATTCTAAGAGCCGAGGAACTTGAGAGCATTGGGCTTCATCGGTGCTTTTAATCAGACGGCACTTTTTTTAAATTTATCTTGTTAATATTCTTTATTTCTTGTTTCTATTTATTGTTTCATTGTTTTTGAGATGTTGTATTGTTTATTGAATAATTCTGCTGCCTCTTGGTCAGGTCGCTTTTTGCAGAAGAGATTTTATATCTCAATAAGCGTTAACCTGGTTAAATAAAGGGTTAATAAATAAAAACAAAAACCTTAAATTCAACTGAATAACTAACTGCTGACCACACTTCCATTTAAAAAACTTGAAGAAGATTTTGTGGTACAGCATAGTATGCATACATTAGTGAACAATGAATGAATGAATGAATGAATGAATGAAATCACTTGATGTTAAACAGACTGACTGACAGCTGAAGTAGAGCAGGGAGCTCTCCTCAGAGCTGTTTCAGTCCTGTGAGAGTACGCTGGATGTAGGGCAGCTGCATATACAACACAAGATGCATGACTGTGTGCTCATACCCAGTGTCTTTTTATGAATCAGAAATAACGACAAGATTTATAACAGACTGTTCAACAGCAACATTTGCATGTCAGTGAAAAGGTAATCACACCAAGATGCCAAATTTTCATAAATGAATAAAATATCTTCCAAAATGTATTTGGGACTAAACATGCTCATCACCGCTCGGCTGAAATGTGAATCTCCATTCGTAAGCGCTAAACATCCAAGGCCAAGTGTTCACATTTGATAGCATAATGTTGTGCTGCTTTCATTCGCAGTGTCTGCATCTGTTGTGAGGATGACACAGCATGAGACGGAAATGTGTTCAGATGTTTACAAATTGAGATGTCTGGGAGAGAAATCCTGACAGCCTAATCAGGAGGGATGTCTGGGTGTGAGAGGAAGGAAAAATAGAGAAGTTTGGCACGAAGGAAAGTCCTCTGAGGGACAATCATAATCTCTTTTTCTGCCTTCCCAACCTCTGCTAGAGATTCTATAAATATATGATGGAAGGGAGGGAGGGAGGGAGGGAGGAGAGAGAGGGAAATCGAACATCTCCACACTCAGAGGGAAATGCTTGCAGCTTTAAAGGAGCAGGGTGCCATGGGTGAAAGTAAATGTGTGCTCATCACAACAGTGCCAATCTGCATTTCTCCTCTTCTGATTATGGATCGAGACGTGGAGCACCTGGAGATCCTGGCACCTGCTGCCGCTGCTGGGAGCTCCAACCCACGCAGGAATCTCAAACCTCTCATTCCCCTCGCAGGTCCGGCCCCAGTCATTTTCAGGGAATCAATTAGAGCTGGTGGCGGCTCGGTCCCGTGTGTTAAGGGGATTAGTCGGCCGCTCGCTCAGCTGCATTCAACTCCGCCTGTTCTGACAGCTTTACATGCTAAAACAGGCTTATTTTACACACAGACAGATACAACAGATGGTACGAAGAGATGGCTAACATGAAGCCCACTCATCTGCCATGCACACAGATTCACACATATTACGTCTCTTTCAGAAATAGAGACCAGCTTGGCAGCAGGTGCGGGGGCTGTACCTGTCTTCGATGCCGTTCATTCCACATTACGGTAAATTCAAGGTAGAAAGGATTATGGGATTATGGAGTGGTGACACTTGTCTCCAAGACAGACGGGGTCAAAAGTTCAGTACAGCCCAGGAGTGTCAAAGCAGAGGAGCTCTTTCCAAATCCGTGCCTGTGATGCTGTGCCAGAGCTGCGTGGTTGCCCAACATATGTGCCAGAGCGGAGAGCTGGGTGCGTGGCAGGAGATAAAGACGCCCTGCCGCAGCTCGATAATAGGAGAGGATTGTGGAGCAGACTGCCTGTCCGACCACACACCGTCCACGCGGTCAGGAGAGCAGGCAGGCTGTTTGATTCTCCTTGACAAGAGGGCCAACAGTGAGCTCGACAGCGGAGGCATGAGCATGTTATCAGGGCCAGACTCAGACATTTCATCACCCTCCACACGCTGAGAGTTTGTCGGCTCAGCCCTGACACCGCCCCTGTTTGGATTTTGAAAACAGACACCCCAAAGACTCCTGAAGGAGTTCTTTGTTTGCACCACATAATCAACCAAAACAGAGATTTATCCAAGACACAGGACCTTTCTTTTTTTTTTCTTTGTGCATCAGTGAGCTGAAGCTTTAGTTCACATCCTTACAGTTTACAGAGGTGGTTGAAGTCATAACATCACGTCACATGTGGAGAAAAATCTTGGGACCTGATTCTTGTTTTGTCAAAAGATGGGTATCGCAACTGCTCTCCTTAAGTGAAGCCAAAATCCAGGAGTAATAAATGTTCCTGAGACATGGTTTCTGTCATCATAGTTATCATCATGCTGATTTGTATCAGTGTTCAGGAAAATGTAATGAATATGAACATAAGAGTCACTGAACTTTCCATAACTGTGAGCGTCTGCTTCAAACCCACACAAGAATCTGTTCTGCTGTAGACTGGGCCCACCTGACAAAGCTCTGATGTTTAGCTCTATGTCCCACAGCTCCACCATGGAAGTGGTATTTTGGCATCAATCTTGAATACTTAGAGCACACCATCCATATTTACATACAGTTAATGGTTCAGGGTCTTATTCAGACCTTCATAAAAATGGAAACACTTTTTCGGGGACTTTAAAGCCCCGTTTGCACCAAGCGGTTCAGTTCAGTTCGTCTCGGTATGGCAAACATTTTGTAGCACTTCCTTTGCCAAAACTAGGACAGGTCCCCAAATAACCGACCCGAATTGACCTGTACCGTCCCACTTTTTGGTACCCGTCTGTTGGGGTGCCAGACATACTGATCCAAACCCAGAAGGAGGAGCTTGGAACACTGCAGTTCATTGAATAGTCGAAAGAATCCTCACTTCCTGTACGACAGCAGTGAGTTTTAATTTTGTTTGATAGTTTAAATAGTTTATAAATGATTGCAGCGTACACCCCAAACTCAAAAAAGATTCATTGCAACAAACAAAATTTAACTGCAAACAAAATACCCCATTAAGTTAAACACTAATCGCCCAAAAATGAACAAAAAAGTTATTCCCAAAGGAAATAAGAAAGTAGATGCTTTCACCCTTAACATCCGACAGTCTGTTTTATCCTTTAAATGTCCCCGTTTGGTTTGAGTCTGTTGCCTGACCGCAGTCTGTTGATCTCATGTCCAATAATCCTCAGTCCTAGAAAGAAGAAAAAAAACTGTGCTGTCACACCGTCACATTATGTAGCTGACATGGGTATTGTCATCTGGCTTACACGCTACCTACTAAGAAGGGTACAGTTGGCTGTGGAAACACAAACAGGATCAGGCTAAGAATCAGCTAAAAACCAGTGCAGTAGTTTGAGTTTATATTTATTTCTGTACTGCTATACATGGTATTCTATACTGCTGTCAGTGAAAACCATTCATTTAGCTCTTTCCAGCCTCTGCCTGAACATTTGGTTTTTGGTCTTGTGACCCCAGCTGTCTGGCGGTCCTGCTGTGTGCTGGACTGAGTATGTTGCAGGTACAAGTCCACCATGTTGTTACCTTGGTGATATCGTTGTGATATTTAACAGCTATTCAGACTCTTCTAAAAACAAATCTAGAGACTTCTCTGTTGTTAATGAAGACCTTTGAAGACTCTGGTGGTAACGGGTGCCAGTTTCTCCTACTGCTTCTCAACAAACAATGGATGCTGATCAGAAATCAGAAGGCCGGTTAATCAAAAAATTTGTTTAGATTTTTTTGAACACATTTTCTGACTGATGGACCTTCTGATTTCCCCATGTGTGTGTGAAAGGGGCTGACACACACCGAGGGTCAGATGAAAAAAAGGACATCCAGCATTGATCCATGAGCTGTTCGATGCACAGCGTGCTATGCTGTGCATCGAACAGCTCTCATATAACAGCATCCAGTCAGAGCACTTTCGCTACATGCCAATTATCACCCCTTAACATGGCAGAGGCTGCTTTAGAGGTGCCAACCTGCCCATCAGGTCTCATTCACACACTGTGCCTCTGGGAGCAATTTGCAGTGAAGTATTAACATCAATATGTTGACATGCAGAATGGCCTACCCGCTTTACCCAAAGAGATGTTTGTCTCACTCAGCCTCAGAGAGTTTAGAGTTTCTACTGATATTATAATAATCAAAGGAAATGTTTAAATTATAATCTGACCCTGTAGGAGCCAAAATGAAAACTTTCCATGTACTTAATGAGAGTTTTTAACCTGAGAGTGAATAACAGAGTGTTTCAACACTGCCAGCTGAAGAAATCTTTCAAAATAACTCTTAAACCATCTCCAACTAGTAGTCCTTTATGATCGAGGTAATGTACAATAAACAGGTTGTCATTCCTGAATGAAACCACATTCCTAAAGGGTCTCTCTGCCAGAACAGCCCACTCATTGAAAATGTTGCGGCCTAACATGTCTGCTTTCAAAAGCACTTTGTCTCAGACAGTTTGTTCTGAAGCCCTTTCAGAGCTCCCGTTCAGCTGGTTTTATTTTTTTGATCTTCCACAGCCAGTATGGTCATAGATGCTTCAGTCATTTTACTTTGCACACAGAAATAAAATGATTTCACAAAAACCAAACACTACCAGGGTCAGTTATCAGTGATGCTAACAGTCAGCCGTGTGTCCTTTTTGCTGGATCACAACCTAAAGTCATTTGTTGTAGTTTGTAAAATCACTGAATGCAATTTTGATGTGTCATTCATGAATGATTTGTTCAAAATGAACGAATCATCTGGGTGAAAGAACTGAACTGAATCATTTCCTGAAAAGATTTGTTCATTTCTCAACTTCAGTTGCACTCTCCTCTTTCATATCTCATCTCTCTCTCCCTCTAGACCGTAAGAGTCTCCTGAGCCTGCTTCCCTCTCTTGTCATGTCAGTGATACGCACTGACTGAAGCAACAGGGTGGAGTCGGTTGGGAGCCCAGTGTTGCTCCTACAGCTCCCTCTCAAGTCTCCAAAATTGAGGAAACGGCAAATTTTATAATTAACATTTAAGTGTCACGAAAATATACCTGCTTTTTGTGGCTATTAATGTGCTGTCAGTTTGCAAACAGTTCGTACATACAACATAATTTTACTCAGCTGACTCTTTTAACATTTGATTGTGTTTCACTTTGTACACTGTGTGTGTGTGTGTGTAACTGAGGCTGGAGACTCAGTCTTGCACATTCAACCTCAGTCAGTCAGTCAGTCAGTTGTTCTCTGAATGTACTGAACAGCATCCGCCTCTGAGTCAGACAGTCAGTGAATGATTTGTGTACTGAATGTAATAAACGGTCAGGGAAAATATATGTTTGTTTTTCCTGCTTCCAGTTTGCAAAATGTAGCTTTATCCTACTAAATTCTCAGCTCATTGGCTTATTATTCACCAGCGGGATTGCGAGCAGACCTAAATGTTCAGCCGTGTTTGAGCGTATTAAACTCTAATTCACAGGCAGAGCTGAGGAGAGTACTGAATGATTTGGTGAGCAAATTGATCGAATCACTTTACTGGACTGATTCTAATGACTCAGTACGCTGAAAGGAGACGTTTTCCCCATCACTAGAATTCAAAAGGGTTCATCTATACACAAAACATTAAAAATATGAGGTTATAAATATTACCAAATCAGGAGCTGTTAAGCAGCCGAAAGAGACGGCTCTTCTTTTGGAGCCGAGGTAAAAGAACCAGCTCTCTGAAACAGGCTGAACTTCCCATCACTTTTACCTCTGCTCAATAAAAAGGTCAGTTCTGAAGGAGGCTGATGGTTTTGACCCTGGTAGTTTTGTGAAATCATTCTGCCTCTATGAACAAATTTAAATAATGTTAGCTGGTGGTGTGAGCTGTACGATTGACAGATCGCCTGTTTCTAGTCCTGAGATGTAACCTGAAGATTTTTTCACAGTGCTTTGGGGTGAATTATGTTAACGTGAAGCTGACGGTATCATCCGTCCACAGAAAAATAAAACAAACAAAAAAATCAGTTTAGCTTCTAAATGATCAGACAGACAAAAGACATCTGTACTTAAAACTGGATCAGATAAATGGACACAGGTCACTCCTCCCTCAGACTGTTTGTCTTCACTGATGCTGACAGAGACACTGTAGCTGTCTGTGTTTTGGGGCGATGACATGAAGCAGCAGGTAGACAGGAAGGTCAGAGCTGCTCAGGATGACTCTGCTGTCCTCAGCTCACTGTTTGAATCCTCTCTGAGACACTGAGAAATCACTGCGCTGGTGTGTATGAAGCAAAGGCCTCAAAATGAGACTTCCAAACTTCCTGCGGGCTCCAAAGCGACTCGATCTGTTGTATATTTTGGCAAATCAGTGTCTCATTATCATTCATGTTTTCACTCTCCCACAGATCCCTTATGAAACTTTTAATTTCCAAAATACTTGGGAGAGCACGTTTGCTGATATTCATTCCTCAAATTACACTTATGGCTGTGTGATCACACGAAATAACTTGTAAGTAATTATCTTTCCAGCAGAAAAGGATTAAAAAAAACACTCCAGAGTGAGTGTTTTTAGATATCTCATTTTGGATAACTGCCCCGGAGAGGTGAATAGAGTTCAGCTGAGCAGTGTGAGGGTAATCTGATAGACATTTCTTACAGTGGGTGGTGTTTTTAGTGGACAGCTTTTCATTCTGTGTGTGTCAGTTTGTACCAGATGAAAATACGTTCCAGCCTGTTGGAGCTCACTTTGGGGATTTATCCTCATTTTCAACTAAAAAATGGATGATTGCTTTTCAATGAGTCAGAGGAGGACTGCATTATGTAACAACTCAGCGTTTCTATCAGGGCAACATATTGAATTTTAATGACGCTGTTCAAAGGCAGGTTTAACGCCGCCTGCTCAAGGACAGAGCAGGATCCTTTGAGCTGTGGAGCCCATTACCATGATACTGATGGATTTTTCCATCTCAGCTGATATTGATGATTTCTAGCAGCTATCGGGACGCAGCAGCTGAAGGGAAGTGTTGCATGCAACCAGCGTGGGACCCTCTGTGACCCCCTGCGGAGATATACACTGACACACAATGCCAGCTGACCTGAAATCTGTCAGACACACGCAAACCTGCAAACACACACATCCACTCTGTGAGCACTGAGCTTCTGTGTACTGATACTGATTTATAGCAACATAATTTAAATATCTCATTGAAAACAAAGGTTTGCATGCTGTGCAAAATGTTCATGAAAACAGAATTTGATGGTTTCGCATCATTTAAAGCCTGTTTTAACTGGAAATGATGCAAAGACATCGATGCAAAGACAAAAATACCTGCTTATTTTAAACCTGATGTCCCCTGTGTTTACCATCCTGTGTCACCAGCTCTTCTGTGAAGTTATTCGTCCTCCCTCCGTCTTGTGCGCAAATGAAAATGGGTTAAAAGTTATGCACATGCATGTCAGCTGACGCCTTATCTTCTGGACAACATCAAGGCACAGGGCTTCTCTGCTACTAGCCGGCGCAGCGCCTCCAAGACGCTACCAGCCAATCAAATTTGCATTTTGTTTCAGAGCAGTTCTGCAATCCAGTGCTTCCAATTGACTTTATCGCTAGATTTAGTGACTTTCCAGACCCCATTAAGGATGTAGCACCAAGAGACAAAACTAGCCACAAAACTGGTGCTCCCTAGTATTGGTCTGTGAGTGTGAGGTTTTTCTCTCTTGCGGCCACAGACTCCTCTCTCTCCTCTGTTTATCATGCAGAGGAGCAGAGTCATAATGGATGTGGGGCAAGAAAAGCAATAAAATAATAATATTAATAAGAGGATTGAGAGATTTGTAATGTGACTTCACATGGCGGGTCTGTAAGGACACCCATTTGGGGATACAGGAGAAGCACTACAGATGATGATGGATGGGTGGATGTTTCTCCTCATCCACCTCACTAAGCTGAACCGTCTCTAGAAACCCACAGAAAAGTTGACTGTTCATTCATATGTTTTGTCACTGCACACTCAGGTTATAACACAGCCTTTTCCAAATGAGCCACTTACGACCGTCAGCGGGCTTAATTTTATAATCACGGTTAGCTCAGCAGCAGCTGCCCACTTAGACACGATCCTCAGCTTCTTCAGCTGGTTAATTAGACACCTTCACAGCTGCTGCAGACAAAGATGACGCTCTCTGTTACTGGCTGGTTATTCTCACTCACTTTGAGATCCAAACTGGCAACTGTCTGATCAGAGACCTTTGAGCCAAAGCTCTGGACCAGCCTGGTGAACAAGGGCTAATAACAATATGTGGTACACTCAAAATGTGGGAAGACTTTTGTGTTTATATGTTGTTTTCATAAGTGGTGCATTCCTTATAGCAAAAAAAAAAAAAATCTTTGCCTGAAGAAAGCGATAATTATCACAGAATGTAATTATGTGGCTTGGATTCTGTAGAATGACTCTAAAACAGAGCGAGACTCTCTTTCTCTATCTCGTTGCTGGAGTATTCTTGTTCTATGTATTTCTGCGCTTGTTTTAGATTATTTATTAATGTTGTTTATGTATCTGTATGTCTTGAGCTGCAAAAAAAAGAAAAAAATTCCCTGTGGGTACAATTAAGCTACCTTTGACCTTTGACCTTCAGGTGGACCTGTTGACTCTGGAGGGGTCATTTGTGGGGAACACTCCCATACACATCCCAGGCTCATTTTGGATAACAGAGTTCTCTGTCTTTGTCTTCATCTTACCTGAGTTTTACCTGTAATTTGAAGGTTAGGACTTTGTTGAAAATCACAAATGGTCAACCTCAGAGCGGTGAAATAGATTGAAGTTGTTTTCCTCTGATTTCTAAAGTTGTTTTGAGCCTTTAGGTGGTAATTAATAGTTATACAGTCACAGTATTTTCCTGCCACAGGTTAAGGCTTCGCAAGGCTGCTTGTCTGCCCCTTGCAGGAAAAAGAGTTTTGTATACCTGAGTGTAGTCTTGCAGGCATGTTGCTATGATTGTGAACACTGATAAGGAAGAAAAACACTGTTAACCACTGTCCAGTTACAATAAGTACGTTTGGATAAGAACTATTAACCAAAAACTGTTTTATTATTGTTGAAAATGAATCTGATGACTTTCTAATTTAAGAATGTGATGTTTTAAAGTGAGAGCTGCTTCAGATGTGCATGTGTTGTCAGAGAATTATAGTCCAGGACTGAGTGGCCTTCTTGACCAGTCTGTTCTGTCTCACTCTTGGGGAACATCAGGCCTAGCACTGGTTATCATGCTACTGGCTGCTAAGAGCTGATCTTGTGTGTTAACAATGAGACCATGGTTACATGTAGGATCCCCAGACAAACAGGAACAAAAATAGTAAAAATGGCTGCAAACATAACAGTTTATTAATTACAGACTAAAAATGAAAAGATAGCAAAATGATTAAAAAAAATAGAAAATAACAAAGCAAGAGCTGCTGCATCAAGCTACCACTTGAGCCACGCTTAGAAAAAAAAACAGCTATGGTGCTCTGTCAACTGTGGGAAATCATAAGTTGTTGTGCACTCTATTGTACATAAAAATACAATGTATGGGATGTATTTGTGCCATACGTTTTAAATGTTACAAAAGCTTAAATAAGAGACTCATTTTGGACAACAAACAGAGTTTCCTGTGTCTCTGTGCTACCTGAGTTTTACCTGTCTTTTGCAGGATTCATTTTTGTTGCTGTGGTGCACTTCCTGGGACCCAAAACAAATAGATTTAATCTGTTTGAAACTGAGATAACACTCAGCCAAATAAAAAAAAAAACTCTAATGGAGTGATGAAACTAAGAAAACTGTAATGTGTGAAAAGCTTCTGTATGCTGTTATCAGTCACAGGATTCAAGCTCTCATTGGTTAGAAACACAGAAGTATGCATGCGTTGGCTGCCTCTTGCTGCTGCTCTATTTAGTTTCTTTCGTTTTATTTTCCTTTCTTTTACTTTTATAGTACTTAATTGTTTTTTTTTAATCTTTTATCCCTCTTTGTTTCTATCTTGTTTTAGTACTTATTACTTATTTCTGGCACTTACTGCTTATTTAATTGCTTATCTTTGTCACTTATTTTATTACATGTTACTTCTAAAGAGCAACGGTAATACCAAATTTCCAACTGGGATTAATAAAGTATTTCTGATTCTGTTAGTTTTCAGGAATAAAACCTCTGAAGAGTAAACTTATAGTTTGGGATCAATTAGAGTGGTAGCAATGTGGTGTCACAGAATATCTATATTTCAAATAACTTTAAAGAACTTTATTTCTTAACTAAAATCTAAAATGTGTATAAAATCAGAGTGGCAGAGTTGTGGGAGTAATTGTAATACTTCTCTTAGTCATATCATATCAGCAGATCAGAGCTCAGAGATCAACAAAATTTGTAATAAACATCAATAGCAGCTTGTTTAATCAGTTTGAAGTCATGCTTTGAGTTTAACTCTTTGTACAGTTACTGCAGTTGCTCTGTAGCGCCCCCTGCAGTCTTGGCTGAAAGTGATCTGAAGACGTTCTTTAACAGCGGGTATCTCTGAGATGAGGTGATCCGGTTTTGAAGAGCTGACTCTGTTAATCATGTTGCCCCTGACAACAACAACAAACCTCTAAAAATCCCTCATGTTTCACAGAGTGTGTCGCCTCATTCTGCTTGGACAACAGCTTTCTGAAACACTCAAAGCCTTTTTTTATGTTGGAGTCGAACAATATCGTCTTTGCCAGTGCTTATCCTGGCACTGTAGCTCCTCTCAGCCGGCACTTCATCAAGTAGAGCAAGCTGCTTACTATTCCTCTCATCCGGAGACACTTAGGTTAAGTAGCTGTTTTGGCTGAAGGTAAGCCTCAGACCCTTGAAAGGAGCCACCACCTGCTAGCTATTGTTACCCCCCAGGCTAACCTTGGAGGGCCGTTCAGAAGCTGAGCGAGGAGCCTGCACACGGCGAGTCCAAACAATACGACACAGCCATGAGGAGTGTAGCATCAGACCTGCAGAATAAATGCTAAGTGGTACAGTATCTGATTATCTACCTGCTGCTACCTCACACTGAGCACTACCACCGCCTTAATCCCTTTAAATCCATCCAGGGTAGGGGGCTACGCTGCTCAGTGAGAGCAAATTAAAGTATTTCCCATCATGCCACAGCAGGAGTGTGTGATGCTCTGCCTGTATCTGAGGAGGCTGTTCAAACCAGGCCCCACCAACAGGACCAGTTTTTCCCATGTAGTCACCACTCCTGTGGCGTATCGCTGACCTTAAAGCTGGTCAGTGGACACGGGGCAGTCTGGTACATTTCATACTCTGCTGCCTTTGATTGATCACATTTGTCAAGAAGAGGACGAATGAAAACAGTGCTGGATGATGTATCGCTGTGGTTTTCTCTGACAAGCTCAGTCTATTTGTGGGTTGGTGCTTTTGTTTGTTTTCTCACAAAGGTTCCAGCCTGACATGTGCTGCAGTTTTTGAACCGACTGTGTCAAGAAGAGGCTGGGCTATCGTGAAACATCAGCACTGTGTCACCTGCTGGTTTTTTGACAATAAAGTCTTTAAATTTGATTCTGATCAACTCACAGCCTGCTGTAAAAAGAGTTCACTGTGGAGCGTTGAGGTCTCACACTTTCACACTTGCTGCCTGCCTCACTATGACTGGACAACACTGTAAATGTGTTTCCTGTGAGTTCAGCAACAGGATGCATGTTCTTGTTTCTTCCTTCAGACAAATATCCAGGAAGTGAGTATGGTAATATCCAGGCCAGAAAACCATTTTATAGAGCAGGTGTACATAAAACAAATGAACACACAAATATATGTAAATGGTTACAAACGAGGAGTAGACATTAAAGCTTTTTGTTTTTTTAACCCATTTAATACACTTGTAAATGGGCACCATGAGTTGCACAAAGCCCATCAGGACCATACTTGATCTCTTTCCGTGTTCATTTTAGCAGAGCCTCATCAGTGGTGGCATCAGTGATCTTTTGCTTTAGATCAGTGATGTCCTGTATCTTTGTTTCATGCATGATATCTCCAATATAACCCCTGTTCCATCTTTTAAATCCCTTCTTAAAACAAACTTTTACCTTCTTGCTTTTATGTGATGTCACTGTCTTTTGTTTACTCCATTTCTTACAGTGGCCCTGAGAGCTCACAGCACTGCAACTTAAGAGGGCAGATGAAAAAAATTCAAAACACAAGCAAATTAAGAAAGCAGCTTCATCAATTTGACAACACATGCACAGAAAACACACTGCAAAGACCACAACACAATGGTGTGTTTCCAAAGGACACTTAAAAGTGATGCACACGTCCCGTCATGCTTGTTGTTGATGTAGATTTTGAGTCTCAGCCTTATTAAGGTTCTCTTTCCATTAGTGGTGTTGGAAATTGAGATTAAAGTAAGTGCTTTTGATTTATTTTAACATTGTAATCACATGATTCACATATTAGCATATTGGCTAATAACGGATGTGTGCATCACTTTGAATTGTCCTTTGGAAACTCTTCTGTTGTGTTGTGGTCTATTTGCAGCGCATTTTCTACTTTTTCTAATTTTTATTTAAAGTTCCTGTGAGGACTTTCTTAATGATCTTGAAAAAGTCTCATTTCTAGATATCTGTCTGATACTAATCCACAACTTAAAATGAGATTATCAGCACCAATATAGGTTATTTATGAATGCTATTTCTTAGCTTCCTGATCAGGTCAGGCAGGACCGGATGGAGCCATTGAAGTCGCTATGACGACACCACACCAGCTGATGAAGTTTAATACTGAGGAGAGAGATCTGTGTTTTTCTCTGCTGAAAATGATTTCTGTGATCTATTTAGTAGTGATGATCTCCATTCATTTCCAAAACAAACACATACGCCTTGTCAAGAGTCATGTCATCACCACAGTGTGCGCACGATTCCAGCTGAAAGGTGTTCCTTGATAACAAAGCATGTAGAGTCATTATTATTCATTATAACCACAATTGCACAATCTTGTCGAATTGTGCAGCTCTATGAGGTGGTGGGAGTTGTTGCCGGAGTGTAATGAATGAATGTAACAAAGTAACTTATAATCTAACTTAGTTACTTTTTAAATCAAGTAACCAGTAAAGTAAGTTGCTTTTTAAAGGAGTAATCAGTAAACAGGTTACTTTTCAAGGTAACTGTGGCAACGCTGCTCATCACGAAAACAAACTCAGGTGAGGATCGTTTCCTCAGAAATTTGTTTCAGCATATTAACTGTGAACTCTTTTGGTCTTAAGTTCTCGTTTGGCTCGAGTGCCTCTTTGAGTTACACTTTGTAAATGTACAATCACAAGTTCTTGTGTATGACATTTTTTACTGCTGAACCTGGCAGCAGTAGGGATGGACTTTTTTAGGGGGGGCGTTGAAAGGCTTGTCTCACACAATCAGTATTTTCCTCAGATGTTCTTGGTCATCCACTCCTCCTTTTATCCAACACTGTCCCAGTCTCCATTAATTCTTTATGCCATAAACAAATTGGCGGATGTGACGGCGGATCTCTTCTGTGCTTAGTTCTGTAGTTTTGCTGAGTCTGTGTATCTGTTTTGTTTCAACAAACCATGACACGCATGGTGCCTTTCCTTGAGGAGTTGTGGACGGGTGCTAAGTCCTGCTGGAAAATGAAATTAGCATCGTCATAAAGCTTGTCAGCTGAAACTCTCCTGGCTGACATCTGTGATGACTCTGGACTTCAGGAAACACAGTGGACCAACAGCAGCAGGTGACAGGACATCCCAAACCACCACTGACTGTGGAAACTCTACTCTGGACTTCAAGCAGCTTGGATTCTGAGCCTCTCCACGCTTCCTCCAGACTCTGGGTCCTCGACTCCCAACTGTGATGAAAAATGACCTTCAGTAGTCCAGTTCTTTTCCTCCTTAGCCCAGGCAAGAGTCCTGTGATGTTGTCTCTGGTTCAGGAGTGGTTAAATTCCTTGATCTGTTCGTGCATTGTGGCTCTTGATGCTCTGACTCCAGCCTCAGGCCACTCCTTCTGAAGCTCTCTGATGTTCTTGAATCTTTTGTTTTGTTTTTGTTTTATTTTTACAATCTTCTCCAGGTTGGGATCATCTCTGTTTTCCCAGCACACTTTTCCCTTCCAGTCGACCATCGCTCCAGCTGTGGCTGTAAATCCTCTCTTTGGTCAGAGTGTTGTTGTGATTTGAGGGCTTTAATTCAAAAATCTCAGACCACATAAAAAGATCAGAGAACATTGAGAGATGTGATGACTGTTTGTTTTGGTCTGTCTGTCTGATTTGAAGGGATCTGTATTACAAGTTGACATTGAATGATACAGAAGTTTCCTTTCTGTGTGGCGAGTCAGTAAACATTTTGTGTCACATCTGGTCTCACCTCGGTCCATGTGCTCTATCTGCGTCACATTCTGGATGTGGGACGTGTTAAAACCATCGAGACGGTGAATGAAAGACAAGGAGAATCATGTGGTAGGAAACTGGCACAAACACAGCTCAAACATACAACCACCGCGCGGAGAGGAGCAGGGCCAACATTCGAACAAAGAGGCCTCGCTGTGAGGAGGAGGCGGTCCTCCCCGCTCCGGCTCCCTGCTCTCTGTGATCACTCTGCTTCACAGGCTGAGGGCTTGAGGATCTGAGGTGACATTTTGAGAAATTACATCAAGATTTTTACTCTTACTGGAGTCTCTGTGTGAGCTCTTTGTTATGATGAAAAGGAAACTAAAATGTTTCTGACTCTGCTCTCCTAAAAGAGGGACTTGTGTCCACAGATACCATGACCTTAAAGTCGTCTGCTGAGCAGGAAAAACACTGATGCGGTCCAGAAGTCGTGGTTTATAAGCTGATATAAGTCGGCTTGTTGAAAAGTCGTCCCGTACCGTTAGAAAGTCAAAGACATCACTGCATGTGCCTGATTTGAATTAAAATGCTTTAAAAGCTCAAGTTCTGTTTTTTCTCTCCTGCTCTTTACATTCATCGTCTATCATGTGTGTGCATGGTTGCATGAATATCTATTTGTGTTTTTATATGAATGGCTGCATGTGCAAGTCTGAGCTGTTTATCTGTGTAAATAAATTAATGGCCTTGTGAGTGATTAACAGGCTGGCTGCCCACGTCAGTCTGGGAGTGTCTGTAATCTCCTGACACCACGCGCAGCAAACAGATTCATGCTCTGACAAATCAGCTCCAGGAAACGGCTCCACCGCCACAATCTGATGGCTCCAAATTCAGCAGCCAAGCAGCCGCTCGAGTGGCTGATATCAGCTAATGGAAGTGAGGCGCTGGTTGTGTCAATAAGCTGTCACATGCGCCTGAGATGCTGCTCACATTACAGGGCTGTGGGTGGCTGTGCCGCCTGATAACAATCCTGTGCTGACGTGTCGACACCGAGAGAAGAAGCAGAGATCAGTCTGGGTCAACTACCTGCTGCTGATACACTGCCGCTCGACAGATCTGTTACCAAGTGGACTCCATCATGGTCGACAGCTGAGACCATGTCCAGAGGAGCTGCATCACTCACGAGCCCTCTCGCATCAGCAGCCCAGCACTGCAGTGTCACTTCATATTAAACCAGCAGAGGTCACAAGCATGCAAAGTGAAGCAGCAACCTCCACCTGGAGCAGAAAACATCAGGTGCTAAGGTTTCAACAGATATCTCACATCCTCAGCTGGAGATTATCTGTTTACTTCAACAAGATTAACCAGCTTTTTCAGCATTAATACACACATATTTACACATACATGTGTAAATAAAAATATAAATAAATGAATGTTATGTTTGTGTGTATGCAGTTCATCGATACAGCTTTGTCCCCATGTATACTGAGATTTTTAAAAACAGATTTTTCTCTCTGTATCCTAGAAATCCATTTAACATTTAAAAAACTTATACACACCTGATCAGAATTCAAAGACCAGCTAAAAAATTGCATGAATTTACATTTTGCACTGTTGGATCTTAAAAAGGTTCCAAGTAGAGTTTCAAAATGCAAAAAGAAGAAATGAGAGTGAGAAAAAAAAAATCAATAAGCAATTTATTGCAAACAACAGTTAAACTAAAATAGGCTGTTTATTAGCAGATCAAAAGTTTAAGGCCACAGCCCCAAAAAAGTAAAGTAAAAGAAAAAAAAATAGAAATCAAGGTTTGAAAAAAGGACATGCTTGATGTGAGTGAAGTGGTGAAGATGGCTTCATGGAGGGCGTCTACTGTCTGGATCTGACGTCCATTTTTGTAACCTTTCCCTCTCCATCCATCCCTAAATGTTCTCAGTGTGATTTAGATCAGGGGAAGACGCAGGATGGTCCAAAGAGTGAGCTCATTCCTCTGGAAGAAGTCCTTTGTCAGGCGGCCATTGTGACCTGCAGCGTGTTCCTGTTGATAAACTCAGTCATTAGCACACAGAGCAGGGCCCTCAGTCAAGAAGGACGCCCCCTGCAACATCCCCACATAGCCAGCTGCTGTTTGACGGCCCTGAACAACCTGAAGCTCCATTGTTCCATTGAAGGAAAAAGCAGCTCAGATCATGATGGCGCCCCCTCCACTGTGCTGTCTAGAAACCATCTCCAGTGGGATCTCCTCGTCATGTCAGGAACGTTGAAGCCATCAGGACGTCAAGGTGACATTTTTTCTCCTCAGAGAATCAAACTTTCTTCCTTCCTTCAGTGTCCCATGTTTGCTGCTCTCTTCAAAGTCCAAACGGGTCATTTTGTGGTGTTGAAGGAGACGAGGCCTTTGAAGAGGTTTTTTCTTCTTAAAGCTCTTCTCTCTCAGACGCCGTCTGATGGTTACTGGGATGTAGGTGGCACAAGTAACAGCCTTCATTTGGGTCCAGGATCTTTCCGTGTCTTGAAGAACAGCCAGTCAGATCATCCTGCTCAGTGCTGGTGACATCTTTTTGGGTCGACCTCTTAATTTTTTTGTTCCATAACCCTCAGGATCTTTGAAGAAATTCGAAATGACTTTTTTACAGCATCCAACATCAGCAGTGACCGTGTGTTGTAAGAGGCCTTGCTTACGCAGTTCAAACAACCGACCACATTCAAAGAGAGAAAGATTTTTCGACTTTGCCATCAGACAGAGTAAAAACCTGACAGAAAATGACATTCAGTCAACTTCTTTTTGCCCAGATTTTTTTTGTTTCCCATTCACTCAAATTCACTCCCAGTTCTTTTTTTTTTGCATTTTGAAACTCTACTCAAAACCTTTTTAAGATCCAAAAAATGTAATTTTTTTGCAATTTTTTAACTGGTCCTGATTAGTATGTCTAAATGATGAAAATGATGAATTATGTTTCTTTCCACAATTACAATTTTATTTAGCTGTTATCTATATATAAGGTCAGAACGATTACCCTGACTTTGATTTTTTTCCCCAAAAAATGTCCAAAGTGCTATTTAACAGATCATTAATTTTGAACACAGCTTATCCAAACATCCTAGTTTTGTTTTGGATGCTGACACTATTTTACTCTGCACATAGAAACAAAATGATTTCCAAAAAAAATACCAGGGTCAAAACCATTAGTCCTTTAAAAACTGACCTTTTTAATTGAGCCAAAGCACAAATCACTGCTGCGCTTTAACTTTGTGATGTTCACAGCTTGTAATACATCCATCAATCCAGATACACAAAATAATACACACAGGATAAAAACCTCAGCTCAGCCTTTGAGCTGTCACTGGAGCTGAAAGCATCATGAACATCATAAACCAAAGAAATCACTTCAGACTAGACTTTGAAAAGAACTGTTGATGCTCACAAAGCAGGAGAAGGATAAACAAAGTTATCACAGCGTTGTTTCCAAGAGTCAAGAAGTGGAGAGAGATTAATCATCAAGAAATTCAGAGAGAGAATCCAAAGAGAGAGTCCAAAACAAGTCCGGAAGAGGGAGGAAGACAAAGACTTCAAACTGGACTCTGGAAAGAAAACTACAGAGCGAGAGATGGGAAACTCTAAAGAGCCGAGAACAACTACCAAACTACACAAGTTCATGACTTAGCAGAGTCAGGAACTGTCAAAGTGTCAAAGGAGACCGTCACTAGAGTCCTGATGTCCCAGAAATGGACTGCTGTGGAGGATGATAGATAGATAGATAGATAGATAGATAGATAGATAGATAGATAGATAGATAGATAGATAGATAGATAGATAGATAGATAGATAGATAGATAGATAGATAGATAGATAGATAGATAGATAGATAGATAGATAGCAGACTGAAGGATGCCAAGGACCATCTGGAACTGGAATCTGCAGACTGGAAGCAGCCAAAGTGGTCTTTGGTCAGGTGGTGGTAGGAGTATCATGCTGTGGGGGCGCCTCAGGGCCTAGTCTGGAACTCAGAAGGTTGATGGTGAATCATGAAGAAAGAAGGAGGATGTGAAGAACTGAAAAAAAAACAACACATCAAGCAGTCAGCAGCACAACTGGGTCTGGATCAAGGTCACGGCTTTGCCTTCCAACATGGCAACGAGCCAAAACATATGAGGCAAAGCCCTGACTTGAATCTCATTGAAAATCTGTAAAGGGGGCTGAACTGAAGACCAGGGTCCATGTCAGAGGATGTGTTAAAACTTGATTGGTCTGTTGAACACCACTAAAATTCAATAGGGAGGCTCATCATTTGACCCCAGCTGTAAATCAGCCAAACCACTTTTCTCTGTTTCAGATGAAAGTCTTGGTGTGAAGTCTCGTAATGAAGGAGCCTTAACCTCACCATCATGTTTTTAAAACTAACATTAAACAAAAGTTTGCATTATGTATACCATTAGTGACTATTAAACTGTGTGGAAAAAATGTCCACTGTTTATCCACTCAGCTTTTGTGGCTTTTTACTGTGACTTTTTTCAAATGAAGGAAAAAATTCCTGGAAATATCTCTGTGTGTGCTCTCCTTGGAAGAAATATATAGATGAAAACCAGAATTATCCATCACATGGTCAGATATTTTTTTCACAGAGAAACACTCTCCTCCATCTGACACTCCTCTCTCGAGTACAAAAACAAAAGAATTGATTTTTTCCACCAGCTTTCCCAAAATGACCACAAGCAAGGACATCCCGACTGGATCCCCGGCACACTAAAGTGAATATTAAGTCAAATAATTGGATTTGCTTCCTAAGCCGTCGCCACCAAGGAACTGACAATGAGGGAGAGTAATGGAGGATCTCTGTATCTCTGGCCCTCAGTGGGATTAAAAGAGGGGAAATTAATTGAATTCAAATTATATGTGTGTTAATCTTACTCTAAGAAAGGCTGCAACCTTGAATGCAAAAATCATCAGTGAGTACTTCACAATGAAGTGTGAATTGCTCTAAATGATAATCTGCCAAGTCTAATATGGATCCAGTGATAGAAGTAGCGTTCCCTATTGATGGAAGGAGTGGAGAGAGTGTCTGAAATGTCAATCTGATCGTCAGTATGATTATCTCGTTAAAGCAAAGCTCCCTGGGATAGTCTCGGGTAAGTGAGCAGCGGGGCTTGCATAATGCTGAGAGAGATTAGTGCAGAAATTGAAACCAAAGATAGTCCAGTGTGGGAGGGAGTGAGCTACTCGCAGGGATTTAAAACCTGACAGGGAATATTAGCTGCATGGCGTCACAGCAGGTAGAGCTTCATCAAGTTATGCCATAGAGATTATTGTATGGCTGCGCATGCTAATACGTGAGCTGTAGAGAATGAGGGGAAAGTGCTGAGATCACCTTCAGGACACACCTGGCTGCTTCACTTATATTCTGCTGGTCAGTTTTAACCAAAGTGTTGGAGCGTGGGTACATTTCTAAGTGTGACCGCCTCAGTAGGATTAAAAACTCCCCAAACTTGTTAAGGAAGTATACCTCGGAAAACAAAGTGGAATTACAAACTATGATATCAAAACTATAACAGTAGGTCCAAAGGAAGTTGTAGACTAGCAGAGTAAGGGCCTGTGTCCACTGATAACTTTCTTCCCTAAACCTTAATTTCAGAGTGTCTTCTGCTTCTTTTGGTGTTCCATCAACGTCTGTTTCAAATGACTCTATGCTCAATGTGTACGACCACACCACCATAGTTATTTGTCTTTGGAAAGTACACTGGCAGAGCAAGGGCCTGTGCCCATTAACTACTTTTACAGTGTTGCAAGGCGGTTTTGAAAGTCTAAAGAATAGAATTTCAGCCTCCCAAGTAGTAGCCAAATGGGTCTGATTTCAATGGGTGTTAAAGCTTAATATGCACTACCAGGCCATAACAAAAAATATCTGGTCTGGCGGAATAAGGGCCTGTGTCCACTAACAATTAACTTCAGAGTTGTCTGTTTTCCACAGAGGTACTCACAAAGACTAGTTCAAAAGACCAATACGTACGACCACACCACCATAATACTAGTTACTTGTCTTTGGAAAGTACACTGGCAGAGCAAGGGCCTGTGTCCATTGACTGCTTTACTTTTACAGTGTTACAAGGCGGTTTTGAAAGTCTAACGTACTTTCGTAATTTCAGCCTCCCCAATAGAAGCCAAGTGGGTCCTGTTTTAATGAGGGTTATTGCTTATTATGAGCTACCAGACCACAACAAATATATCTGGTCTCTATAAAGTTGTAGACTGGCAGAATAAGGGTCTGAGTCCGCTAACAGTTTTTTTTTTCT
This sequence comes from Labroides dimidiatus, assembly GCA_030710495.1. Classification (NCBI taxonomy): domain Eukaryota; kingdom Metazoa; phylum Chordata; class Actinopteri; order Labriformes; family Labridae; genus Labroides; species Labroides dimidiatus. The sequence goes on from CM061158.1 coordinate 24,954,276, forward strand.
TTTTTCTTAAAAAAAACAACAACAAAACTTTGGAGTTGTCTGTTTTCCTCAGAAGTGCCCTTAAAGACTGTTTCAAAAGACTCTGTGTATTGAATAAGCACTAGAACAACCTTAGAATAAGAAACTGGACTACAGGAAGTTGTAGTCCAGAAGAGTAAGGGCCTGTGTCTACTGATAGCTTTTTGCCCTCAAAAAAGTTACATCTTATCCCAAGCAAAATTTGACTTAATGTTTGCAGATGAACCAAGCTGAAGTGAGGACAAGTTGTGTGATGTGTCTGGACCTATGAGCATGATCTCAGACTTGTTTAAGTTGAGCTGTAGAAAATTACTGCGCATAAAGATTCTAATTTCATTCATGCATGCATGCGGAGAGGACAGAGAGGTTGGTTAGGGTGAAATAGATCAAAGGAAAAGTAAAGCTGTGGGTCATCTTCATCAAAACTGACATTATGTCTGTATGCCATGTCTGGATTAACTGACCTTGGGGTAGCATGTAAATTTTAAAAAAAAAGCAAAGGGCCAAGAAATGACCCCAGGGGAACTCCATAAAACAAAGGTAACTGCTAATGCAATTAAACAGGTCTTATTGCAGAGAAAAGAATAAAACTAGTCAAACATCATACTAGAGATGTCAACTGTTTGTTCAAGTGCTTAATTCAAATCAAGAGGTCTATTGTGTCAACAGAAGGAAAAAATTGTATCGTAGAAGTTTTTGATGTTACAAAATTAATTAAATTGACTTGTGCATCACAGGAGCTTGAGGGGAGGGGAGCAAGGGAGCTTCTTTAGTCTGGACTCTGCTGTTCAATAAATATCTTCACGGTGCACCTTCAAGTAAAATACTGAATATCCTCTCAAATTTCACAACAGAAATTAAATTTGAACTTAAAAATCGTCCTTCAGCACACCTCTCATTAGTGTTCCATGTAATAATCCAACAGTAAATCCCATCACACGCAGAGTACTGCCTCTGTGTCTACAAAATGTTTAATTTTATGGGTTGCTTGGTTTTAGGAAGTGAAGTGGTACACTACGATGTAATATTTTCTAATTGGGCCCAAAACCCTTGGAGATGTCCCTGCACATGCAGATCAGATTCTTGTGTGGGTTTGAAGCAGACAGTAATGGTGACTGAAAGTTCACCAAACATTTCCTCTCACCGTCCCTCCTCTGCTCTGGCTGAGCTACATCTCTGGGTTTCTGTGTAACACTTAGAGCACAATATCACTGAACATTCTGGTGCATTTTATCAAACTTCTCAGAAGTTCCTCAAGACAAAACCACAGCCTGTTTTTTTAAGATGTTGATGTTGATTGTAACGAACCAACCAACAGTTTGTCCTCTGAGTCAGAGAGACCTGATCCATCAGAGACCTGTGAGCCAGCTAACTGAGCAACAGCTATGACTTTAAGAGCAGCAGTGACTGGATTTATTCTCCTGCTTCTCTCTGTGGAAGGTAATGTACATCAACATTAATACACACTAAAAACTGCTGAGTTAAATATAACCCAATTTGGGCTGCATTATAATTAAACTGCTGAATCATTGTAGTACCAGCCCGGCAGTAGTTAATTTGACCCAGAAAGATGGATTGGTCCATTTTAACCCAGCAGATGGGTTAAACCTACCCATTCTACCCAAATCTGGGTCAAATTAATTACAACTCTGGGTTGTTTTCAACTACAATTTATATTACTATATTTAATCAATTATCTGTCCAAATGCCTTGTCAAATTAACCACTCACACACCACTTTATGTACCAAGCGCTCACATAACTTAAGACCTTTTTAATTAAATATGCTCTGTAACTTTGAAAACCTGCTCCTTTACATTTGAAGAAAACGATTTTAGCAAAGTAATGTTTGTTGTGACAACTTTGTGTAACCATGAGTACACTGTAAAAAAAAAAAAATCTGTCAAATTTACAGGAAAATACTGGCAGCTGAGGTTACTAGGAATGTACTTTTAAAAAAAATGGGAGAAAACTATAAAAAAAACTGAAAAATGTGATGTTATTTAAACAGCACAACTCTGTGTAGTGGATTTCAGTAGTGATGGGTCACCAGTGCTGACACTTCGGAGCATGTGTAGACAAATCCTGGAAGAGATATATGGAGCACAACACGTATTAACACTTGTTTTAGTTAGGGCGAGTGATGTCACTTATGACGTTTGAATGGTTCGAGTGCTGGTATGATCTGTGCTTCTGCTACCACTTCATGGGTTATTGATGGAATTTGTTGCTTTGTGTGTGAAACAGAGGTGAACTTTGTTAACCTGCTGCTTTTTCTGATGGAGCCTGTGAGAAAGAGAAAGCTTCACCTGAACCCTGCCAAAGAGTTTCATTCAAAGCAGGAAAAGTTGCTCCTAAAGGAGGAATCGTCCAAACCCCAGCACAGTGGAACTCATGCTGTTTCTATTGTTGTTGTCATCAGGATTTATAAAACGTTAACAAAATCATTTTTTAAATCAGAATTTGACAAGTAATAACGGCTTCCTTTCGTTGTCAAATCATTTTAAAAGAACGAAGTACATGAACAAAACAAAAATGTATTTATTCAGATAAATTCATTTCTTTTACTTGTCAGTCATTCTCATGGCTTTACTGTTGCAGGACAGTCTGGAGTGTATTACACTGACAGAATTACCCATAATCACTGTGTGAAATACGGAGGGTCTAGGGTGGCGTCTGAGACCCCTTAATTGACACAACAGAGACCCCCTATAAGCCTTAACTGCAACATTTTGGAGGGTCTCTTAAGAAGCATCTAGTTATGGTCATAACATCCTTTCATCTTATTTTGTGTTTTTTTCTGACTTGTTATTGTCTATAAATGCTGTTTGAAAGCATGTCATGCTTGTTTAAATTAGGTTTATTGTAAATGGATAGACCTGCTGTACTTTATATGGAAATATATATCTCACCACACATTCATATGTGCATGTATGTGTGTGCACGTGTGTGCCTGCTGAAGAGGGAAGTTGGAGTGTTCTATCTGGTTGCAGAGCAGAGTTGTTGCCACATGGAGCATAGAAAGCCGGTCTGTGCCAGTCTATCATTCCATAAGTTATGGATGAAATCCACCACACAGTATTGTGCTGTTCAAATCATAGTTTTCATTTTTTTTTTACTGGTTGCAAAATGCTATTGTAACAAAAATTACTTTGCTAAAACCATATAAAGGAGCAGTTTTTTAAGTTTGGTTACAGAGAATTTTAATGATGAGAGTGGAAGAACAAACAACCCAGGTGCTGAGTGTATGTTCGGTTGATGGATTTAACTCAGCACATGAGTTGTACAAAAATCCCATATAAATAACCCAAATGTTTGAGCAACATCTCTGTACACACTTGCTGAACATTAAAGCTGAACAGCTGAGGTATTTTGCACGTTAAAGAAAGTTTACTGTTTACTGTGAAATGGCCCCGCTCAGAGGGAAGGAAACACTGGGGGCAGGGCCTGAATGCTGAACATTTCTGATCGGTGGATCGCTCACATCCAATACTAAGGACCTTTATCTGCCGTCTTATCAGATTTCATTTGTGTAAGCTCAGCTTCTGAGCATATATTCTGACAAATTGCATCACTCCAGCTCTTGTATCACACTTCCTCTATTTTCACGAACCACAAATCTGAAATGTTTCTTTTTAAAGTGGAGGAACTGAACCCAACTTATTCAGATCTAATGACAGATGAAGATGACTGGAGCTGCAGCACCTCTTGTGGTGCATGCTGCATCAGTGAAGACCAGAACACAAACATCGACTCTCTTTTTTTCATTTACAAATAATCACATCAAATAACCTTTGATACAAAAAATACTCAACCCGTCCATCTTATTGTTCATGCCTCTCTGAACTGATGCTCAGATTTGAGTTCATCCTGAGTGTGACATCAGCTCTTCTTTAAACAGCAGTCTGCAAATATCTGTGAACCATGATCTCCACTCAGGGCTGGTCTGTGGCATAGGCAGTACAGGCAAATGTTAGGGGCGCTGTGGCCTGCAGGAGGCGCTAAAAAACCAGGAAAAAAAAAAACACCTTCAATATAATTATACAAAAAACATTTATTTCTATTAATTCTTAAAACTGAAAGCTTATATTAATTATAAAAAAAATGCCCAATTAATATTACTGCAAAAAATAATACCAAAGAAGTCTCCCCCTCCTCCTCCCGCTGATCAGTACCTGCCCACTCTCTTCCAGGGAGGAGCCAGTTTTATAATGTGACCCCAGAGATCAAGAGGTGATCTTTTTTTTTTTTGCTTTAGATAGTGCAGAGACATGCATCAGTTTTTTCTCCGAACACTCCCACCATACGAAAGAAATTCCCTTCTTTGTGGTGATATCAATGGATCATGATTTGTGAATATTGCCTGCAGGGAGAGAGACAGGTCGCTGATGGGCAATTCAAATTAACTTTAATTATAGAGAGCAGCGCACTGCATGGAGATAAGTGCTTGAGGAGTTGTTTGACTTTCACCTGGGGAAAGTTGGGTCCCGACTTTCACTGTAACTCCCACTATTCCATGAGCTGAACCCTCAATTTAGCATAAATACATCCGTTGATGAGCAAAGCAACAAAACGTACCTGCAACAAGGTACGTGCTGACAAGCAGGGGCGTGTCCAGACTTTTTTAGACCGCGATGCCCAGTGATGACTGGGGCACTGACTTACACTGACTGCAGGAGGGGGGCATGAATTATGTAAGGCCACACTCCAATAAACTTTTTTTTTTTTTTACTCACGAGTTTGAGCATTATACCACTGAGCTGAACTCTGTCGTCTAAGAGTCCTCTGTTTAGGCAGAGCGACTGAGTCGAGAACTGCTTGAAGAGAGCCTGTAGTATAAGCAACGAGCTGAGAGGGAGCATAGGAGCTCTCTGCTACAGTAGAGTAAGATACTGAATTCAAGGCAGCTGGAATAGCTTCCTTGAAAACACATATGGGTCTATCAGACAAGCTCCTAGTTAAGATATTTTTATTGACTGGAGAAAAGTCCAATAAGGAGAACTCAAAAGTAACTAAGAAGTGATCGGACAGAAGAGGATTTTGTGGGACAACCGCTAAATTGACAGCTTCCAGGCCATGTGCCAGAACAAGATCTAGGGTGTGATTAAAGCGATGAGTAGGTTGGTTCACAGCAGTGGCGATTGCTCTAAGACTGCAAGGGAAGCTCAGCTTCCCCTAAAATGTCCCCAAAAAAGTGTTGATGTGTTCTGCTGTGTGTACATTTCATTGCCTAAATATGCGCTAGAATACCTTCATCTTTTGTTCTGAATCAGCTACTTATCACAGGTAACTGGTGCGACTTCCTTCTCATTCATCCCCGCAGCGTCTCAGCGCTTTAACACAGTCGGACGCTGAGCGTCTTCAGACTTCAACAGTGTAGGGTAGCGTGGGTTGTTCCACTGTGGAAACTGGACGGTCATTGGATAAACGCTGGGCTTTGTCCCGCCCATCGGACGCTCAGCGTCTCTGGGGGTCTATGAGGCAGTGGGCTGGCCTGGACACTCAGCTTCTGCATGATGATTGGATGATCTTTCTGAGGCTGAATCCCTTTTTGATTGACAGTGAAATGAGCCAATCAGCGACCTTGAAGTAAAACTCTCTACCGGAGACTTTCTAACTTCTACATTCAGTTGTTCTGGACTGATCCGGAGGCTTTATCGATCCCCAGCGAGTTTACCTTTCTTAAAAACGACAAGCGTTGTGTTTAAAGTGTTACCAGTGGGTCCTGAATGGCTGGGGCCGTAACAAAAGATCCACTCTCTTTTCACCAACAAGCAGCTACAGCTGCAGGTGTAGAGAGGAGCTTCTTCTGTTTAAAGCGGCTCAAGTCTTACACCTGCAACACAATGGGCCAAGGCCGTTTAAGCAGTCTAGCTCTGCTGGCCATTGAGAGAACAGAAAAATCCCTGGGAAAGACACCTAGTTGGTACGACAGGGTCACAGATCATTTCCTTGAAAAGGAATGGAGGGTAGAATTTATGTTTAAATAAATAAACAAATTTATGATGTAGGCCAGAAAATTGAGCTTCCCCTCCTTGACTGACCAGCAGCCGCCACTGGTTCACAGCCTGCGTGAAACCAAAAGAATCTAATACTGACATGAAAGCGGTACAAAGACTGTCATTATGAACATCTACATGAATGTTAAAATCTCAGACAATGAGGATTTTATCTGAAAGAAGGACGATGCTGGAAAGAAACTCAGAGCAATCTGATAAAACTTCAGAGTAAGGGCCTGGAGGCCGGTACACAATAACAAACAAAACCGGTTTCACAGTTTTAGCAGCTGGATGTGTGAAACTTAGAAAAAGACTTTCAAAAGAGCTAAAGCCTAGCTTAGGTCTAGTATAAATATTAAAAAAAAGACTTAAAGATAGCTGCCACACCCCCTCCTCACCCTGTGTCTCAAGGGATGTGGGTGTTAAGGTGACGGGGAGGAGTGGACTCATTTAAACTAAGATAATCATCCTACACAGCCGGGTTTCTGTCAAAGTTCAACACTTTTGTTATCAATTGAGAAGTACATTTTTCATGACTACCAAGAATCTACTTATGTTCTATTTATTCATGTTCATGTATAACTAAGTTTAAAGACTAATATTATTATTCATTATAAATGTAAACCATAATATTATCCAAAATAATCGCAACTGCACAATTTTACCAATTGTGCAGCACTAATGTAAACTGGGTGACATGTTGTTTTACAAATTAAAGACAATGGTTAAAAAAAGAGGTTAAAAAAAAAGAGATTTTTATGTAAGTGTATGTAAATGGCCAATAGAAGAGGGCACCATATGAAAGCTCCACAGTGGCTCTGTCTCCACTACAGAGTCATGTCTGTTTTTGATGCAGTGCTGCCTGAGGGCCTGAAGATCTGGTCCCTCCAGTCTTGGTTTTAGTCTTTGGCCCTTTTGTTCAGTGATTTCTCCAGATTCCCTGAATCTTTTAATAATTTTGTGTTCTGTTGATGATGAAATCCACTGTTTTTTTTTCTTATTTTCCTCTGAAGAACATTATTATGAAACTGTTTGCTCAGGCAGTATCTCACAGTAAAGTCCGTCTCAGGTTTACCCCTGGTTGTGATGTTCCTGATGTGCTCTGTGTTACAGGGGTTCAGGACCAGAGTCTTTGGAAGGTGAAATGCTCCCCGTCTTCATTCTGTTCTTTAAAAGGATCAACAGTGGAAGTAGACTGCACCATCAGGTATCCACCTGGTCTCACAAACAAAGTGAAGCGAGTCTTCTGGTTTACGACAGAGCAGAATGGAGAACCTGTAGATCTCTTTACAGACCCACAGTACAAAGGTCGTGTGTCGCTCAGTTCGGGTCCTAGGCGACACACTTTGATAATCAGAGACCTGAGAGAGAGCGACTCAGCTGAGTACAACTTCAAAGTGGAAACAAACTATACAGGTGGAATATTTATCAGTGTGACTGAAGTCTCTTTTCTTGTCGAAGGTAAGATTTAGAAATATTTACAATATGCATAAAATTCTGCTTCAGTGTTTGTGTGTGTTTAAAATAACCTTTCTGTTACTTCTCAAAAATCCAGGTCTGGAGGTTTTGGTTCTAGGAAACCCGTCTACTGACAGGCCTTATCTGAGCTGTGGATCCAGGTGTCCTCCACCTGAACCAGGCTCCTACATCTGGTACAAAAATGGAGAAGAAATTCAGGCAGAAACATCCAGGGATTATTTTTTAGAGGACTTTAGTGATGAGGACAACTTTTCCTGTGCAGTGGAAGGACATGAGGACACCCCCTCTCCTCCACTCTGTGAGTTAACTTCAAAATCTGCCTCTGCTAGCATAACAGCATCAGGTGGTGCTTTATACCTGAACACTGTTTAACCATTACTTTTTAACATCAGTGACACAGTGTTAAGTTATCAGAGTGATAATAAGAGGCAGGAGGTATCAGGATAAAAGAATCATATTTACATTTTCATACAATCTGCATCCAGTGTATTTTTCATTTTAGACCAAGAGATCAGTGTAGCATCAGAGAGCATCGTACAGTGATGTGTGCCAAAAGAACAGACAAACCTGCAGTCTGGATTTGCTGTGTTTAGTTGATCTAAACTCAAATTGATTGATCATATCAGGCAGTCCAGGATTGGAAAAGTCATTTCAGAGGCTGGTTTCCAGCAAACATTGTGAGTGAAAGAAGTACCAGATAAATTGAAAGCATTACATGAAACATAAACAAATCAAAATAATGAAACCTTAATCAGTCAAACTTTATTTATATAGCACCAAATCACAACAAATCTGATTAAGATGCTTTTAGAAAATGATCAGGTCTAGAGCTGCTAATGTTTAACTGATAACAACTTCACCCACTTCCAAGATCCACAGAGAGGAAAAGAAACCCACAAAGGTCAAAACTCCAGCAGCACTTGTCGTATTTGCCCACTGGGGCAGTTGATGTGAATATTTCTTGAACACACAGCACTACGTGGCCCATGCACATGCATTCACTGATGAACATTGATTGTAATGGTTCCAGAGCAGCCTTTCCCTGGAGATCTCTCTTCACTCATAGAAACAAGTTTACAATGGAAAAAAACAATCTGATCATATTGAGATAATCTCTCAGCACAGTTACATATTCCACATGTATGGAGACTCTGGAAGACACACTACAAGGAGATCAAGGAGGACAGGACAGCGACTATAACTAGGAATGTCCGTATTTTTAATGCAACCGCTCTCTGCCTGTCTGGTGCCACTGTCCTGGTCATCATACAAAAACTTCAGTCCATCCTGCCCTCACTGCTCACCTCCATTAATTTATTGGCTGCCATTGACGTCTATAGATGTCAATTTGATTACAGCCATTGACTGCATCTTTAGATGTCAATTTCTGCATTTCAACAGGTGGGGGTGGTGTCTTGCAGAGCTTGTCTATCAGTATCCGGCTTGTGAACTACTGTAAGTGGCACTGGTTTTGTCTTTGGATGAGATATCAGCAGATATATGAGAAGAAGATTTATGATGACAGAGACATGGCAAGAGTTGCAAGCATAGACTGTATAAAATATGGATGTGGTGTCCACATCAACCGTCTGTTCCTGATACAGTCAAATGAAGCCAATCATTGGACAGGACCATCTTGGATATGATGTGGACCTTGAGCTTCCTTTCTAACAGCTATAGGGCGCCCGTCAGTCACATGAGCTGAGCTGAGCCTCTGATTGGCCAAACTCGTAATCCTAATATCTTCTAAATCGCTGTGTTAGAAAAAAAATCACCCCCGTACAGTGTGTGCTGATAGCAAACTTGTGTTTCAGACCCAAGCTGTTTTTTGAACCAGACTGTAAATATGTTTTTAATGCTGTAAAAGTAGTTGCAAATCAGAAAAGCTCAGGCAGCTCACACTCAAACGGAGAATGTGTCGCCATAGTTTGGAGAGAGAGGGTGTCATGGTCGTAAGAAAAGACGACGGAGATCAAGGAGTGGATCAAAGGACAGAGCTTCAAAGACAAGCACTATCTACAAAAGTGTTTTCTCTGTTTTTCTTTCTTCCTTTTCTGTTAGAAAAGGGGGAAGAGAGAGGTGAAAGAAGAGAGTCTACTCTTTCTTTTGGTAATTTCAGAGTCTCCATGGTCATAGAACACTATATCCGGTGGGTCTTGAAAGATCAGCCAAAATGTTCTGAGAATGGCTGGCAGCAAATGAGTTAAATGCTTAATTGTTCACGTGGGCATTAATAACACTGCATGTCAACGCTCTAAACTCACCAAGGTCCACTTTCAACAACTCTCCATTTTTTTCTTTGCATTGCTGTTAAACTGCTCATTTCAATAGAGCTCTCTCTCCAATACTGTCTGCAATCCGCCTGCAGGACCCATGACCTGTGTTTCATTGACAGTTAAACCTGTTGTGGAATCACTGGTAACTTTTCAGGGGTGATGGGCTTCATCTAAACTGACCCGGCTCACAGTTATTAACAACAAACATCCAACACAATACAGTTCTCCCCATGCAACATACTCTCCCTTGTTATGCTACAAAGAAATCCCTGCTGTTCATAGGAACAGGAAAAGTCACATCTGTTTTAGACAGCACAATCCTAACAACTTGTTTCAACTTAAGAAAGCCTTTTCTGCCCACCCTTCACTTAATTTTGGCCTCTAGAACCATCAGTCTGCAGTGAATGAAACTGAACTCATCTAAGCACTTGCAAAGATGTCAGATAGTCAGGTACTTGCCCTGACTGCAACCTGGATACGCCCTGAAAACACAGTCACACCAGCTGCTCTTTCTGTTGATGCAGTGTTCTCACACCTCGCTCTACTGGATGTGGAGGTGGCACTGGTATCCTCATTTCTAAAAACCTGGAAATTCAATAAACTCTTCCCACTGAGCAACCATTCTTCATTTCAGTGTCACACAATCATGGTTACTGCTCCTGTTAAAATGTACATTGCTGTCATTTACTGCCCACCAGGCTGCAACCTGAATGTTTTTGTTGAGGAACTGGATATGCTACTCTTAGAAAGCCATCATGACAGAACACCTCTGATTGTAATGGGAGACATGGATAAACACACTAACAAAGCCCAAGAAATGGACTTCTGTTCTCTCAAGCAGATCCCAACCCCCACTACCCACAAAGCCTGAAACACTCTTGATTAAATTCTAACTTGGAACTGCTCAACAGCAAACCTGACGGTCACCCTCTCTGCATCTATCAGACTACTTCCTCATTCAGATCACAATCTCTTTGCTGCAACTCCCTCAGACACAACCACAAATGGGATCATATCACTAAAACATGTGATCACTTGAGCTAGTTTAGCTTTTAAATGAGATCTTTGCTGCCATGCCTGCCCATAAGATCTTTTCTGCATGTTCTAAAGATGAAGCTACAGACACTCTCTACTTCCCACTGGCTTAATTTCTTAAAAATCCACCCTACTCGATGGCTTACTGAAGTCATAAGAGAGCAAAGAGCAAGCAAACAGCAAGGTTAGGGTCAGCACAGAGAAAATGGCAAAAAACAACAACAACAGCCTGCTGACCTCAATGACTTGAAGCAAAAACTTGTCTCATTCTCCTCTAGCCTTGAAACGGCCAAGAAAACCAACACATTCTCACTCCCAACTCGTCATGTATGGACAAATGGTCAGGAATCGACACACAGGGGGCACCCCTTTTGTCTATTTTTCAATGCATAGGGTCGGCCATAGACTTCAACAAGAGTCCTTCTTCATCAGGTACTGATGCTTTGAGACTGTGCTCAGATCACCTGAGCTCAGGTCATGTGAATTCTGAGCGTTTCCTTATAATAATAATAATAATAATAATAATAATAATAATAATAATAATAATAATAATAATAAAACAAAAAATAAAAAAATAACAGCGGACAGTCCTTCTGTTTTTGATGAAAAACGCTATATTTTTTAGATAGTTTGAGGCATAAGTGTGATTTTAATAACCTTTCTGGTAACAAACGTGTATTGTATCTTCACAGTCTTCATTCAGTTAGTGTTTATGATCTTTAGTTTGTTCGTTGGAATGTTTCGTTTCCACCGTTGCTATGGTAATGGCTATGGATGCTATCAACGAAGATCCAGAAGGAAGTGCACCTCCAGTTTGCGGCTCTATTTGTTTTTTCACAAAATCATTATATCAATAGATTAGTGCCTGGGACCAAGACAACAAGCTTCCCCAACCTGTAACTGTAGTGCATTACATTCAGTACTAAACAACGTTGAAAAATTAAATGACTGATAAAGTCACAAGACTGTGTTTGTCACTTTCATCAAGAATCAAGGAACTACCCATTCCGCAGTCCATTACAAATCACATTGTTTATTCTTGAAAGTCTCGTTTAAGACGGTTTATATCAGACATTAGTTTACATTAGAAATTCACCTACGCTCTTATGCAATAAATAATAATCTATGTTACATTTTTATGGATGTTTTACATTAAAACCACATTTAATAAAACAGCTGGAGTAGAATGATGCTAACAAGATTCTGAAAGTAAGTAGACAAAACTCCAAGGTCCTGCCCTCAAATGTGAACCAGAAACCTTGACTATTGCAAACCAGTCACCTTCAAGAATATCCTGCTTCAGCCATGGCAAGGTTTACATTTTGCACTGCAGAGGTATGAGGAACGTGCTCAGTACTCTGAGCCTGAACAAGCCTGAGAGTCCAATCCCACATTGGGATAAGGAAATTACAATTACACCCCCGGAATTGGTAAAGAGCCATTGTGACCCCTGGGTTTGCCAACTGGGTCTGGACTGCCATAGCAGCATGCATTTTGGTCAACTAGCCGTCCATAACTTTGCAGCTTTTACTGCGACAGCTACTCTTCTCAAAGACTGACCTTGATGGAGACCAAAACAGCCAGAGTCTGGTTGACAGGAGGTCATGGTCCACAGTATATCCTCTCCTGATTGTAAACTAATGCCAAGCAATTAAAGAATCGAATCAGGGAGCAGCACCCAGCGGTGTCTGAAACTGCTTCCTGACCTGTCTGAGAGAAGAGGCACTAGGAAATGTGTGGGCTGCCCCAGCCTAATCATTGAAGGAGGGGGTGACCGGCCCTTAACTGGACATTTCCTCAACTATTAAAGCTGTCACCACGATACCAATAATTTCTTGAAAGAGAAGTGACTGCTGCCACATTCCTCCAGGATGGATCCTGTCCCATGGAGGGAAATATGCCATCTCTCCTGAGGGCTCCAGGCTGACAACAACAATCTCCCCTACTGACTCAGGGGTTGAGAGGCAGCTCCGATCATCAATTAATTTGAATTTTGATTTGTTTTGATTTTGTCATCTCAAAAAGGAATCAGCAATCCAAAGAGGAGTTGTAGACCAACTCTGCTTACCCAGTTGATAGGTGGACAACGCTGATCTACCTTGAGTGTTCACTCATTTGTCTCTCACGTCTCCATCATAGTGAATCAGTGAATGCATGCACACCTGGTCCTTGAATAGCTGTTAAAGGACCATGTAGTGGTGTGTCTCAAAGAAAAATCTAGTGGGGCTGTTCTGGCACAGCAGAAGGGCTACATGGACGATGCAGCAAAGTCATGACACTCTCATTTTATTTTAGACATTACTCTTCTGCTGTCAGAGACAAATAAAATGTTCTGTCTTATATGTGTCTGGTTGATGTTTCTAATGTGTTCTGTGTTACAGTGATTAAGGACCAGGACATGTGGAAGGTGAAATGTGACGACTCTGCAGTCTGTGCCTATAAAGGTTTACCAGTGAAAATAACTTGTCGTTACAAGTATTTACCTTTAAGACATAAAAACAAAAAAATGGCTCTGCATATGATCTGGTTTACTAAAGAACAGAATGGAGAACCTGTAGTTCTAAATGAAGACCCACAGTACAACAGACGTGTGTCAGTCATGGGTACTCCTGGGAGTGAATCTTTAATAATCAGTGACGTGAGAGAGAGCGACTCAGCTGTGTTCAACGTCGGATTGATCACAAGCCAACTAGTGGATACCAGAGATGCGAGGGTCTCTCTGTCTGTCACAGGTAACATTTTGTAATTAAGTCATAACATTTATAAACATCTGTTTCAGTGTATATATTTATGCTAACAGTGTCAGGAAAAATAAGCTTCCTTTCTTTGCTCAGATCCTGATCTGCAGGTTCAGGTGAGAGGACTTGTTTCTTTGGAATGGGCTCATCTGAGGTGTCACAGCAGTTGTCATCTGTTTGGATCAAACCCCTACATCTGGTACAAAAATGGAGAAGAAATTCAGGCAGAAAGATCTCCTTCTTATCATCTAAAGGTCTTTAGTGTTGCAGACAGCTATTCCTGTGCTTTGAAAGGACAAGAGGATTTCCCCTCTCCTTTAATCTGTGAGTTAACTTCAAACCCATAACAGCAGCAGGTGGAGACTACAGACCACTTGTGTTTTTTAGATTGTTAAAACTGAACATCTGATTTATTAATGGTCATCATTTTTTTTTTTTTTTTTCATTTTTCCAGGTGTGTTTGGTTCATCATGTAACAGAGTGATGTACACTGACAGAAAAATCTGCGCTCCCAAAGGCTCATCTCTGGATATTTCTTGTTACTACAACAGTCATGAGAATATCACTTCCAAATTCTGGTTCAGTCCTGGACTTCTTCACCGGTGGCAAAACCACTATCTACCTGAGGACCTAAGTGAAGACTCTCAGTATGCGGATCGTGTTCAGGTCCTTGAAACAGAGAGAGGACGTTCGACTCTCAGAATCAAAGACCTGAGAGAGAGTGACTCAGCAGATTACCGTTTCAAGTTCCAAACACAGAGTTTTGAATGGAAGAGCAGCCAACCTGCTACAACTGTGACCGTCACAGGTAAGAACTGAGGACACAGAGCGTTTGAACACTGCAAATATTGATCTGCTCAGTTAGAAACTGAAAACTTAATGTATTCAACTGACTTGGTAACCAAAGTGATTCAACCACTTATCCATTTAACTTTTGTTAACTAAGGTTCACAGCTCAAAGAATCTCAAAATCTCAAAATCTTTTTTCATGTTTTGAATGTTTAAAATGTTTTAATGTCCAGCTTTACAGGTGGAGGTGAGAAGAATATCAACCAACCAGTCTTCTACCTATGCAGACCTGAGGTGTCTCAGCAGCTGCAGTCCAGCTGATCCTCTCTCCTACACCTGGATCAGGAATGGAGAAACAAATCTTACCGGGGCAGAGACGTTTGTCTACAAAGGCTGGTTTTCTCTTGAAGAAGAAATCTCCTGTGCTTTAAAAGGACATGAACAGTTTCTCTCTCCTCCAGTCTGTGAGTTAACACCCCCGAGTCAGGACAAAAAACACGCCTGAACGGTCACTGACCATCACACTTTTCAAGTTCAGGACCGAACTGTGCCTGGTTCCTGATGTAGATCTCAAAGCAGGTTGAACACGATAACTGAATTAAGGAGAAAAAGGTTTGGAGTTTCTGCCAGTAAAAGATGGTCCTCAGATAGACAGTAAGGTGTGACACAGGATTTCGGAGTTAGATGAATTATTGATGAGGACAAACACCTGGGGGAGATTAAGTTTGCTATGATCTTCATGACAGCCATGTCTGTTTTTAAAGCAGTGCTGCTTGAGGGCCTGAAGATCTGGTCCATCCAGTCTTTGTTTTGGTCCTTGTCTCTTTTGTTTACTCATATTTCTCCAGATTCTCCAATATCTTTTGCAGACTTGTGTAGAATGTTTTAAGGAACAAGGAAGTGATTTTCCAGCCCCATTGTCAGAACTTTACCTCTCTGACACAAACTGGTGGAGACGATTTTAAAAACAGCTCAAACAATCACGTTTCAATCATGGCTCTGAAGCGAGAACACACCAGCTCTTAATACAATGCATGATGATATCTTCCTCAGATGCTCCAAAGGCTCCCTCAGTGGTGTTGACTTCCTTTGGTGAGATCCTGGAGAATAGTTCAGTAACCCTGACATGTAGCAGTGATGCTAACCCAGAGGCTAACTACACCTGGTACAAGAAGAATGGAGATCCAGACTTTCAAGCACTCAGTACTGAATCTGAGCTGGTCTTCAGCTCCATCCAGTCTGCTGACTCTGGAGAGTATTACTGTGAAGCTGAGAACCACCTCGGAAAGAGAACATCCAAGCTCTTCATGGTTGATGTGAAATGTGAGTTTAACAGCTTTACTCATACTGAAGTTGTCCCTGAACGTGGCCAAATGAAGGTGCTGGGACCTGTACAGCCTGTTTGGTCCAGAAAGTGTTTGTTCAGTGTGAACACAAGGTCAGCCGCACCATCATGGAGATCATTTGACATCAAACAGGTTTAAAAACAGTATGTCTAATGACTCTTTCTCTATATCTAGATAAATTAACACTGATTATAAATGCTGTCCGCTTGGCTCTCTTGGTTGTGATCCTGGTTGCTGTGCTTCTTCTCCATCTGTGGATGAGGTCGGGTTATCAAATAAATCAAACTCCAGTGCTTTGACTGTTTGTAGTTTGGGAGTTTTCAACTGAACTGTTATTTTTTTTTCTTTATTTATTTCAGAACCAAGACCACTCTGAGCTCCATGACTGAGCCAAATGAAGCTGAGGAGACTCTGGAGGTCAGAAAGACACTGGGCCGTACCAACTTGATGTCATAATTTGTTGGCTTATGATTAAAGAGGCACTCATTGAGAAGTTAAGGACATGTCCTCACTCCTAGCTCTTTGAGTATGGCAGCTCTACTTCATAACATTAAGATACCAAACTTTTTTATCACTTGACCTCGATGTAACAAATAACAAATGATAGGTCAGCAGCAAGAAGGAACTCCTGGTGAGTACCTACAGACATGAATTTTGAATCATTGGGCCGTTGTCTAAGCTTGTTTAAGACTTGTGAATGAAAAAAGTGACATTTGCTTTTACAGAGTTTACAGGCACATTTAGTGGACATGTCTCCGTACCTCAGGTCAATTAAAAAAGTTTAGTTCTAATGCATTATAACTGATTTAAACCTCCACTGATGATGCCTTTGATTCTCATCCTGATGTCACTCTGTGGCAGTTGGAGTCCCATCCTGATAAAATCAACCCCTCAGCTTTGAGAGGAGTACCTGCAGTCCAGACCAGACACTGAGGAGCAGGAAACCCCTGTGTGAAGGTCAGACACTTGTTGGGACTTCCTGCAGAAACATCAAGGAAAGCACGACTTGAAAACAATTTTGTGTCAGCTGGAGGGGGAAGTGAATGCAGATTTGAATGAAATACAAGCTTTTTTTTTTTGTAGTTGTGCAGTTCTTGACACCTGGAAGCAGTGCTGTGATAAAACTTTGTATAATCCATCTCCTGCTTTGTATTCTTCAACATTCTTTTTTCAAGTCTGAACTAATTTTTCTGCTTTTTTATGTTTCTATGTTGTCGTTGGTTTGTTTGTTTTTGGCATCATGCTTTCAGCTCCAGTGACAGCCTGAGCTGATGTTTTTAGCCTTTTATGGACTTGGTTTTCAAAGAGTGGTTTGTTCTTTGGGTCAATAAAAAGTTTTGTTCCCTGGGAGTTTTTTTTATTTTTATTTTTGTGAAATAATTCTGTTTCTGTATTCACAGTAAAATAAACGAAGAAAAAAAAAATCACTCAAAATTTCAAAGGGGGGCCTTATCATTTTGACCTCTGGATGTGGTTACCAGCTGACATCAGGCTGATTTTCTGCACCTGTATGCTTAGCTCATACGCGGTACCTCAAAGTCTGAGAACTTCAGAGATATTTTAATTTTGCTTGACACATAGTGTAGATTATTTAATTCAGATAAGTCCAAAAGTGCAGTGAAGTTGTTTTTCAACTTGGTGGCAGCACGAACATAACAATGGTGTAGTGGACAAAAAGGTTTGACATTAAAAGAAGCCTCTCCTAGGGAGAGCAGCAACAGTGCTGAACTTTCTCCGTTTATAGAATGTTTCTCTTATTGTGGACCTAAAGATACTATTTGTAACCTTTTTTCAGCTCTATGCTAACCAAAAATTGTAACTAATTCTGTAAGGTATGGTTCACACGCAGTGCTTCTTGAGAATAGCAAACTCCAAACTGATGTGTGTTTATTAATTGGGCAGGGCAGCTTGAATCAGCATCTCCGATCTGGTCTTATTGATTGGACTCCAGGTTGGTCACCACCAAAAGTTTACATACAACTCCCAATTCCAAAGAAGTTGGGACATTGTGTGAAACGTAAATAAGAACAGAATACAATGATTTGCAAATCCTGTTTAACCTATATTAAACTAAATACACTACAAAGACAAGATTTTTATTGTTCAAACTGATAAACTTTATTATTTTGCAAATATTCACTCAGTTTGAATTGAATGGCTGCAACACGATCCTAACAAGCTGGGACAGGGTCATGTTTCCCACTGTGTTCCACCACCTTTCCTTTCAACAACACTCAATAAGTGTTTGTGAACTGAGGACACTAATTGTTGAAGCTTTGGAGGTGGAATTCTTTACCATTCTTGATTGATGAACAACTTCAGTTGATCAACAGTCCGGGGTCTCTGTTGTTGTATTTTGAGCTTCATAATGCTCCACACATTTTCAATGGGAGACAGGTTTGGACCGCAGGCAGGCCAGTCTAGTACTCGCACTCTTTTACTACAAAGACACGCTGTTGTAACACGTGCAGATTGTGTCTTGTCATTGTCTTGCTGAAATAAGCAGGGACGTCCCTGAAAAAGACGTGGCTTGGATGGCAGCATATGTTGCTCCAAAACCTGTATGTACCTTTCAGCATTAATGGAGCCTTCACAGATGGTCAAGTTAGCCATGCCATGGGCACTAACACACCCCCATACCATCACAGATGCTGGCTTTGAGACTTTGACCTGAGAACAATCCAGATTGTCCTTTTCCTCTTTGGCCTGGAGGACACCACGTCCATGATTTCCAAAAACAATCTGAAATGTGGACTCGTCAGACCACAGCAGACTTTTCCACTTTGCGTCAGTCCATCTCAGATGAGCTCGGGTCCAGTGAAGCCGGCGGTGTTTCTGGGTGTTGTTGATATATGGCAATCCCTACTTGTGAATGCCTGAGCCTTTCAGGGATGCTCCTTTTACATCCAGTCATGAGACCCACCTGTTTCCAATGAACCTGTTCACCTGTGGAATGTTTCATACAGGTGTTTTGGAGCATTCCTCAACTTTCCCAGCCTTTTATCAGTTTGGACACACACACACGAACACACAGACACACAGACACACAGAGACACACACACACACACACACACACACACACACACACACACACATATACATATATATATATATATATCTATATATATATATATATATATATATATATATATATATATAGAGAGAGAGAGAGAGAGAGAGAGAGAGAGAGAGAGAGAGAGAGAGAGAGAGAGAGAGAGATAGATAGATAGATAGATAGATAGATAGATAGATAGATAGATAGATAGATAGATATAGATAGATATAGATAGATATAGATATATAGTGCATGCATTTGAATATAGTTTAAACAGGATTTGTGAATCATTGTATTCTGGTTTCATTCATGTTTTACACAACTTTCCAACTTTGTAAGAGTTGAAGTCATACTACTTAACTAAAACGCAAGCAAAGATCCTGACAAACAGGAAATAACATCTGTTAGTGTACCAAACCTCACCACCATTAAGTCCAGTCAGAACAGAAGCTGACATGCAAAACTGGAGGCCATGCACAAAGTTTAGTAGTGTTATTAAGGAAACCCCTTTTGTAATGCTTCATATCATATGTTTTGTTTATGTAGCAAAAGTCATCAGCACCTGCACCATAGCTCCCCAAATCACAACTGCCAGACACCACTGCTGCTGGTGTGTGTGCTTGTATGCATGTGTGTGTGCCAGGTGCTCCTCTCTGTGGGTGTGGATTCTTTTAGCCCTCACATATGCTCACAGTAAAGCACAATAAATCAAATTATGAAGTAATACTTGTGCTGTATTTGTAGGCAAAGCAATCTCCAGCGTGCATCATTCCTGCAGATCGCTCATTCATCATGCTCTGTTGGAGGATGAACGGGAACGTCAAATGGACAAACATCAGCTACAGAGTGAAGTCAGACCAAAGTCTTTTCTAATGAACATATATTTAGAAAAATAGATGGGCCTTGGATGACTCTCCTGAATATGATTACAGTCTGAATGGCTGTTTGGTCATTAATCATGCTGATTAATCAGCTACAATTAACGTAAAGAGGGAGCCGTGTTCTTCTACAGGAAAGCTAACTCATTTACCTTAATGATGGGAATGCTAATGGCGGATTCCTCACCAACTGATTCTCATCTTTTATTTGTCTCTCAGGGTTAGATTTTAAATGTCACCACAAGGTTTAATTACTCCTTCTTCTTTAAGTATATTGCAGCAACATACGGCCTGTATTATGGAACAACTTGTGTGTTTGTTTTGCTTTGTATGTCAGTGAGAACCAGACCTGCTGCTGTCATTTCCTCCACTTATCAGAGAATGTTTCCATTTCTTTAAAATGGATTAGTTTAGAATTTGAAAAGAGAAAAAAGAATGATTCCTCACCTGTGCTATCATTTATAAACATCAGGGTCACGGCAGGCTATTCAAGACAAGAGAAGACTTTTTGATCTTACCGAATTTAGGAGATCTCACTGAAGCGCTCGTGACCCTCAGAATTTTTCCGAATATTTTTCCAGAAGCTGTTAAAAAGCAGTGTCCTTCCCCTGCCCAGTGTGTGCTGCATTTCAGAGCGTGCACCTTGAGCAGAGGGCAGTGGTTATGCAGGTTTAATTGAGGTAATATAGTATTGATTTCTGCTCTTCTTCCCTCACAGCTGCTTGGCTTCAGGCGTTGGAGTGCCTGAACAGCCAGTAACACTTACAGGCTTTAATGCACCAGGAGCTGTGTATCATTACTAATGACTGAGCTAATTATCTGCACCATAAACATTATCTGCTCATTTTTCACCGTGTACAAACCTAACCAGCATCGACTTATTGGACTATTGATATGTGGAGGTGTTAAAGGGGCAGTGGAGGATGTAAAGCTAAAGGACCAAGGTGAGAAATGATCTCCTCTTAACACATTTATGGGACGTAATATCGCTATCTGCACTCAGTGGATTGGGTCCAACCTGTTTTGAATCATGTTTTAATTTCCAGGGGATGGCTCCTCTCCTACTTTCTCGAGTGTGTGGGCCCAGTGATGGAGTCTTTAATTTATGCTTATAATATCAGAGGAAATAACTGACCTTCAGTGTGAAATGAGAAGTGGGAGCTGCCATTCATCAAGTCCAAGGGAAGGACTTTTACCCTCCAGTCTCCTTAATGTGTGTGCGTGTGTGTGTGTGTGTGTGGATGGGTGTGTGTGTATTTTAGGGGGTCTTGGGTTTAATTGACCTCTTCCTGTGGGGTTTAATTGGATGAATTTATGTTTTAAAAAGTTAGAGCATAAAAACATTTTTTAAAAAAAGAAAAAGAAACTGAATTTTAGTGTATACAACACATTTTCAGGTAGCCTCTGAGGAACAGAGGAGAAATGTTGGTGGTGGCTCTACATTTAAAGAATCTACAGATGTTGATGTTTGTAAATGTTTTTCCTGACTGTGGTCTGATTTTTCTCTGCAGTATGAAGTCCTGCTCCTCTCTGGGTTCAGGATAATTCAACAATGTCTCCTGATCAGTTTAACATCATCAGAATGCAACAATTATTACAACATTATTACAAAATATTTACTCTTTATACACTGTTTACAGTCAGTACTGTCACTACTGTTTACACAGTTTACAGTCTACACTGCAGAGGCATCATGACGATCAGCAGAGAAGTTTCTGTCAGTAATGAGACAGAGAGCTGAGCGGCTCTGAGCACAAATTTTATGCCTGAAGACAACACCATGGGAAGCAAAATTCAAAGGATTTTTGAAGTGTGACTACAGGGTGTATGTGGATCATTCAGGACTTGATGAAAGCATTAAAGAACACTGAATTATTAATGTTATTTTTTTAATTTATTTATGCATTTATTTTACAGAATTTAGCTACAGAAAAAAAAATTCTGAAATTTTCAAAGAAGGCATGATAATCAAATCACTTGAGATACATTCAGGTACTTTTGGAAACTTGAAAATCCTATTATTACTGGAAGTGGACAAATGTTTATAAATGACAGTCATGTAAAAAATAAGTGGTATTTTGATCCTGCTGGCAGGATTGGGATCCTCTTTGTGAATATTTGCACTGAAAAAAGTAAAATAACAAGGTTTGGCTTAACATCTATTGACGTATTTGACACTTAACCCCTCATAGTGGTAAGAGGCATTAAAAACTACGACATGAAACAGATTCATCTGGTTTGCAGGGCTTAAAGAAGCCTCAGTTCTTTGGGATCTCTCGTGAGCTTTGTTGATGTCTGTCACGCTGAACGACAGCTCACACATGTAGGTGGAGCCAAATTCAAGAATTTTGAAACATGGGGCATGATGTTAAACTGTCCATTGTGCCAACAGATGGTACACATACGAGGTTAGCCTTGATGTTGATAGGGATGGGAGCTGTATCCCGGACATTGAAAGGATGTCAATTTCAGGACACATCATCAGTAGTGTACCTTTGATGAGAATGTTTGGGTGAGTGTTGAAAGTCTGAAGCACCCTTTGACTCAAAGGTGGCCAGTTACAGGATGATCACGCCTGAGCTTGTGTCCCATGCCCACTTATGAGAGTTGTTTTAAAGGCACAGTCCCTGGGACTATGCAAGGTCGGAGCCTCCTCCTCCCTGAATCAAGCTTCAAGCTGACCACATACCTTGTTTACTGTCCTCCTGGGGGGCTCTGACCTGGGTTCTCAAGTTGGGGGGGATTAATGAACGGGTCATGCTGATGTTTATTGAGCCCATTATGGGTCCTTCCCCTTGATCCATATCCACTGACTGCTTCTTCCAGCCGCTTCAGACACTGATCTAATTGTCTTCCGCAAAACCATGAATGCCCAGGTCTTTTTTTTTAACAGTGATGGTGGAAGAAGCCACAAAACCTCTGCACCCCACTTCAACCTGACAGATTTTCACCTCATCGTGAAAAGCTGCCAGTTCTGTGTAGTGCAGTTTTTTTGTGTGTGTGTGTGTGTGTGTATGTGTCCATAGGCCTTTGCAACTGAATCCTCCCACAGGATTGTAAGCTCTGTGAAGTAAACAGACTTCAGTGAAGGAGACCAAGTCTTGCCTAAACTTGGTGGCTGCAATTTCAGGTGGAAAGACTAGTTGCTGGTCAATATCAACTTGCATCTTCCGATCCCGGGCATTTGGCTAACCACCAAGCCTCTGGTTTGTAGTGATGTTTCAAGATGTGCCGAGGCTCCGATGCGTGTGTCAAGTAATGGAGGGGGCATTTCTGCAAAGCGCATAACGAGGCTTGCTTCAGGGGAGGAGCTTGAAATGATGATGTCCGAATCCTTGCTGCCCAGCTGTACCACCTGAAACTGGTTCAGAAGCTGGTTCAGATCATAGAGGTTCAGATCTTATTCCAGGTTTGGCAGCAACATAAATCCCTCGGACTGAGACTCCACTCAAAATGTGGGCTTTTGATAGAGAGCTGCAGTCACTCCTGAGTTTGGGTAATGTCATGATAGTTCGGATTACTAGAGTTTGGATGGAATTTATGGTTTGAGATAGTTTAAAACTATTGGGGAACTTTTATTTCTGAATGAAAATGACTAAAATCTCTCCATTTCTGTTCATCATTGTCCAAGTTACACAAACGTATCACTAGTTTGTTAGTTTCACAGTTTCACTGTGCTTTGCTTGGTTAAGCCCATGCCATTTTCCAAAAGTGACAGAAAACCATTATTACACAACACGCCATGTCATGTGATACTGCAATTTTGTTAAAATTTACATACAGAGAACGCATTCAAAAGATACAGCTTTACACATGTGATTATTTGTGTAGAGAAATTATTTGGTTGTACATTTTTTCATAATTCACAGTCATTTCTAGGGCTGCCACGATTAGTCGACTAGTCACGATGACGTCGACGATCAAATTCGTCGGCGACTTATTTAATAATCGACGTCGTCGTTTTAATATTTTTTTTAACTTTATTTTTCCCTCAAAACTGCTGCTGTACTTTCACCTGTCTCGTCTGCTGTTTCGTCCTTGACGCATACGCGCAGAAGTGGTAAATGGACTGGACCAGTACTTATATAGCGCTTTTCTAGTCTTACCGACTACTCAAAGCGCTTTACACTGCTAGCCTCATTCACCCAATCACACCACATTCACACAGATGGCCGACTTAAGCTAATCAGACCACCGTTAACACTAACACTCACACCACATTCATACACCACTGAACAACAGTGGGAGCAACTTGGGGTTCAGTGTCTTGCTCAAGGACACTTCGGCATGTGACTGCAGGAGCTGGAATCGAACCCACAACCTTCTGATTGTGGGGCGACAACTCTACCTACTGAGCCACAGCCGCCCCGTGGTAACCGGGGTAACCCGTGATGTCACTGGAAAAGTTATGCTCAACAGCAGTGGTCCCCAGACTACGGCCCGGCCCCCTGAACAATACCAGAGACGCATTATGATTTATTTTTTTTTTTTTTTTTTTTTCGGTGCCAAGTTTCAGTACCCAAAGGGTTAATAATGCCACCGGTGATTCGCTGTAACGTTACACATGGTTGTGGTATGGAGGAAGGTGTTGCCAAATTAGCGTCTCTGTCGCTTTATTTAGTGACTTTCAGACCCCTCTAGCAACTTTTTTTTTCTAAAAAGCGACAAATTCAGCGACCTTTCTGTGGTTTGGGGACGGAGTGAAAGCACGTTTTGATCTTCGGCCGCTGCTTCTCAACGAGCAGTGGGCGCTGAGCTCCTCCCCTCTCCAAAACACAGACTCCTCCACTCACAGCTCCAAGCTGCAGCCAGAGCAGGCGACTGCGTGCAAATGAATCACGCTAATGATTGTTTCTTTTCGGTCAGCTTTGCCGGCTGACCTGTCACTTGTTTGCACCTGTTATTTTGCACTGGCAAACATTTTATGTAGGAAAACTGCTATGAGTAGAAAATTAGATGTAGATGGAAGATAAAACTCCAGATTTGTACCATAACATGTAATGAAAGTTTCTTTTAGTTAGAACTGATATAAAAATTGGTAACGAAAAAAGTATTGCAATCAGCTGCAATTTATGTATGATCCGAATAGTCGACTAATCGCAAAAAATAATCGGTGACTAGTCGATTATCAAAGTAATCGTTTGTGGCAGCCCTAGTCATTTCCAAGAGCCCTAACAGACAAAAATTCACTGCACCACACATTACGTGGTTAGGATACAGCTGCCTGTGATTATACACCTGACCACCAGGTGGTTTCGTGTGCAAATGAAGCTTCAAGAAGTGAACCCTTTCTCGACCTGCTGTCTCTTTCAAACATTCCTTCAAAAACTCCTCTTTGGAGACTGGCCTGTTAGCTTTTACTACTTCGAATGCCAGCAAATAACTTGCTGCTTTTGTGCTTGACTCTTGAATAGCAGTTTGTTCGAAAAAATAAAAAAATTTCCTTCTGTAAATTGGCTGCCAACCTCTGAGCAGCAGCCAGCCCTACATTCTTATGTTGACTGGTTGCCAGAAAAATTAGCATGCTTGGTGGAAAAGTGCTGGCTGATGTTTTACTTGTTGAAAACAGCAAATAAGACCCCCAGCCTTTGATCGGACTTTGACGAAAAAATACTCCTGATTAACTCATTGGCTGCTAAGATTACAACCACTGACTGTATCTATGGATGTCAATTATGTTTTTCAACAGGTGGGGATGTTGTCTGGTGGAGCTTGTCTATCAATGTCAGGCTTGTAAACTACTGTAGATGGCAGGGGTGCTCTCTTTGGATGAGAGACCAGCAGAGATATGAAAATAAGATGTGAGATGACAGAGACGTGGCAAGACATTGTGGGTTAGAAAATTCAGGCAGCTCAAACTCGAACAGAGAATGTGTCACAGTACTTCGGAGACAGCAAGAGTGTTGCGATCGTAAGAAAAGACAACGGAGATCATGGAGAGGATCAAAGGATAGAGCTTCAGGGATGAACACAGTCTAAAAAAAAGTGTTTTTTCTCTGTTTTTTTGTTGAAAAAACAGGAAAGAGAAGAAAGGAGAGAGTCTACTCTTTGCTTTTAGCAGTTTCAGAGTCATAAAACACAATATTCTGTGGGTCTTTAAAGCTTGGTCAAAATGAATTGAAAAAAAAAACTGGCCTGAAAATGGCTGACAGCAAATGAGTTAAGCACTCAACACTTACTGTCAACTTTTCTTTGGTCCACTCAGTGTTACAGAAGGGCTCAACCCGACACAGATGCAAAGTGGAAGAAAAGAGAATAGACCAGACTCCAGTAAAAGTCCAGTTTGTCTGGAGTGCCCCATCTAGTGGAGTCAACTGAAACGCCTTGTGTTGCAGGAAAAAGCCAAATGAATGCAGTCTCATCTATTATTCTAAGCAAACATTCAGCGGGCTAGATTAAAGGTCTAAAGGGTCATATGTGGCCGTAGTTTGCCCATTCCATTACATTACAGACCTTTACACATTCAAGTCTAGGAAAGGTCGATCTCTGACTCTGTCACCTTGACAAGACGATGTCTGAAACCAGAGTTAAAATGACCCAAAGTTCAAAACTGGTCATTCAGAGACATCTTGTGTTCTTGGTTGATGCTTTTCTTCCAGAATCTTCTACATCTACATCTGATTCAACCATATAGAGGTGGTCTGTGCCAATCTCCTACAGACATGTTTTTGGACATATTCACGAGATGCCACAGTATTTTGGCAAGACACTATTCGTTCTGCTTCATTTCAGCTGGCTGAAGCATCTACTGACCATTTAGAGCTTTAAACATGCAAATTAGACCCAGGTGTAGACTAGTTGTTGTTCTTGTTCAGGTAGTTTTGATAAATCCACAGATTAAATTACCGAATCATAAACAGTATATTATTAGTTGTGATGCTTTCTGAGAAATATTCTAACATACTTTAGAAATTCAGAGTGAGAGCTCATAGAGGACTGAACTCTTAACTTTTCAAACATTCATTTTTCATGAGGCTCCAGTTTTTTAAAAATATATCAAATTTCAAAAAAGTCTCGTTTCAGTCTAAGAGTCTGAAAGTTCACACAAGTTGAAATGTGGCTACAGAGGGACACGCTGCTGAAAACACTAATCTCCATTTGTGATCTCTGCAGACTTCACAGTAACGTTTTGTTTGTAAAATAATGCCCAGGGTCACACAGTATGGCACAGAGCTACAGAAATTTTCATACTGCTTCATTTACATTTACATTTTTATCAGTTCCATGTTTGCTTGAGTGTTTGCTGGATTTGATTTTCATACAACAGAGCATGGAGACACAGCTCTGTTCAGCTGCCAAGTTCTCGTGATTCTCCGGTTTCAGCACAAGAATTCAGCGTGGGTCAGGAATATAAAGCAAAAATGCACAGACTAGCGCAACCAAGTATGAGACTACGCTACTTTATGGTACGATGTTGCCTCTCGGCAACAGGCCCATTTTTGGCCTTTCACACTTACACAATACATCCCAGTTGTCATGCAATACTCTAAGAAAGGAGACAAGACCATAAGGAACCAATAGCAGTATTTGGATCTGACTCACTGGAGGCCATGCTGAATCCCTTTTTGCAGACTTTCTTGCAAGGATCACCTCAGTCACTTCAGATTCACAATGACAACATTTTGGTATTGTGTGCACAGATATACATACTGTTCAAAAGAAACCAGTCATCATAATTTTCTTACCTCTACAGTTTAACCTAGATATATTTAATGTTAGTTTTAGTAAAGTTCAGGCCAATACTGTACTCTATAGGCTCTCGTCTACATTTACAGTGACCTTTGTGAACCTTCTTTGCGGAGCACATGCTGATATTTTCCACATGCTTTATTTTACGGAATAAACGTAAAAATATTCTCTGGCTCTTATTAAATTATTCTCCATAATTAATGGACGTAGTCTCCACGATGTCAACCTTCTGTTTCTGAAACAGATTTTTCAAGCCAAACGGCCGGCGCGGCCATATTGGAAATGAGGCGGGCTGTGAGTCTCCACAGTAAAAGCCATAGGGCGCTCGGCGGTCACGTGAGCTGAGCTGTGCCTCTGATTGGACAAACTGGCGATCTTCATATTGTCTAAATTGCTGAGTAAGAAAAAAATTCAACCCCCCGTACAGTGCGTGTCGATAGCGAAATTAACGATTAAGACTGGAGAAATCCTTTGAACCAGACTGTAAATATGCATTTTTTGGCTTGGTGTGTTTGTGACTTCCAGTACTTCTGGAGCCAGCCTCGAGCGGACACTCGAAGAACAGCAGACTTTAGCACTTAAGCATTGTTTCATATTTTCAGACCGGAGGTTTCTGTTTGGGTGAGAGCAGGGTACACCCTGGACTGGTCGCCAGTCAGTCACAGGGCTGACACACAGAGACAGACCATCTATGCAAACACTCAATTTAGAATCACTAATTAACCTGATGAGCATGTTTTGGACTGTGGGAGGAAGCTGGAGAGAACCCATCATTCTAAGAAAAAAAGTTTTTGCTAAGCGCCACTCGAGTGGTGACCACAGTTCTCTTCTTGTTCCTCTTTATCTCCTTTTTTTTCCTCATGTTTTAAGCAATCTTCATATTTGAGGCTCATCCTTGCTTTTTTTTGTCTCATTAGTTGCCATGGACACCAAACTGGTTACTTCTGCGGTGGTGTCTTTACGATTTTTTTTTTTTGTTCCTGTGTGTGTCTGAGGATCCTATATGTAACTATAGACACGTTGTTTACACTCAAGAGCAGGTGTAAGCAGCCTGTAGCATGTCAATGCTAACCGGTGCTAAGCTCGATATTCCTTGTGAAGCTAGTACTGTGATGGGAGCTAAGAAGAAATGATATTGACTGGTCCTTCCATCCATTGTTATGGGGAATGTAAGATCTATCTCCACTAAGATGGACAGCTAGCCGTGCTAACCCAGCACCAGAGGGAATATCAGAGGGGCAGAGTAGCATCATGCTTTCCACAGAGACATGGCTAACAGAGCTAACATGGGACACGAACACCACATTGGAAGGATTCCTCCTGCTGTGAGTAGTAGTGTGAATAGTATGTGCCAACACTATTTTTTTTAATTACTGACTGTTATGGTAGAGTGTTGCTCCAAGGCAACATACCAGAAAAACCACCCACATTTCTTTTTCTTTTCCCAGCTAGCATCATAATGGAGCCCATAGAGGGATATTGACCCTTTGCATCTGACCTCACATCTGTCCGTGTCGGCATGGCAAAAAGTGACGTATTTCTGATTGGATGATGCTAAATGAATGACTTGTCCACAAAGTGCCTACAGTCAGCTGTAATCTACATAAGGTGTTCGCAAACTTTTCAGCCTGTGACCTAAATAGTAGCTGCTGTACCAGGGACTGACGACTCCTGCCATGAGAGAAACAGAGATTAATATTTGATGTTTTAATTTTTCATACACAAATCTCTAATGAAGACATTCCCTCAAATTTAAACTTGTAGCCACACATATGCTTCAGTGTAAAAGTACATAAAATATAAGAAGGAAGAGGACGTACATTCCTTCAGAATAAGAAACCGTCAGATTAACTGATTACCATTTAATCCAGGTAAAATTCTGCATTTTCTACTATTCAAAGTCATGTTACTTCGATTTTTCTGAAGGAGAGAATAGTTTTAATTAATATTCTAAAGATAAGAATTTTGTTTGTAAATTTTTGTGCAGTCATTATTCTTATTCAGCCTCCAGTGTATTTTATTTTCCACCATTAGAAACTGCTGTTTAAATAAAATGTGTTTCATATTAAAGAAAACAGAGAATTCAACAGTCCTTTTTCCTGGAGCAATATAAACACATTTCAGTCACACAGTAATTATCTGTTAATCAGTAAGGTTTGTCAGGGCTCTGCTCTGCTCCTCTGATTCTCTGCCTGCATGCCCGTGGCACGGCCAGGCCTCCCAGCCGCTACAATTACAAGCAGATTGTGATTTCTATTTCTGCATCCAGGGGGGACGGGCTGGCTCCGCAGAGCTCTGAAAACCAGAGAGGCTTGTTGGCCGGCTGCAGTCTGCCTGCATCTGAAGCTGTTCCAGAGGGAATCCTAATCATGGCTGCAATCTCAGGAACCAGGGTCAGGAAATGTGAAGGATTTAGAGGAGAGTGTGGATGGAAGGCACTGGAGTATACATCTGGACATCTCTCAATCCCAGTCTCTCTCTGAGGTATGTGTCAGAGCTGGTCCTCTGTAGTTAAAAGAAAATATTCCCATTTTTAAATCCATGCATGTTAAAGCCAATCATACTAATGATCCTGGTCTATTTTTGAAATGATCAAGTGACTGATGTAACAGAAAATAAGTCTTTTATTGGACCACAATCCTATCTGTTGTTGTTGTGTTTCTCACATGCTTTAGTCTATCGTCCTAAATTATCATCACTTTGGAAACCAATTTGTTTCTTAATGTTTTCCTTCTATGCCTCTCTTTTCCTGTTTTAATTAATATGTTTTTAAAAAGACCTTTTGTTGCTGAAAAAAGACATTCCTGTTGATGAACTTTAAGCACTATGGTTTTTTTTTTTTTTTTTTTTTTTTCTTTTGTGCTCATTTTAATTCTGATTAAAAACATCACAAATTCTAGACAAGATTAACACCTCTCCATAGGCTTCATTGGCTAACATTGCATATACACAAATTTGTACTTTATTTGTACTATCAGCGTTTGAAGAGCAGATCTGAGATTCGTCAATAAATTCTTCCTTGAATGACGAAAACTTTCTAAGAAAATATAAACACAATCTCTTTTAACTAAATGCATGTTATACGTAATAACAAGCAACTTACAGGAGACTTACTCCAAAAAGGACCTGTAAACTCTGCTGTGTTTCCCCTTATGATCAGCAAGGTCGACTGCTTCTGCAGAGCAGTGCACAGTGTTGCCAACTCCTCAGGGAGGAAAGTAGCTATTGGCTGTCCAAGAAGTCTCAAAACGATGTCATCACCTAATATACATAATTGACCATTTGCAGGTAATTGTCCTGAACGCTGTAGGAAGAGGAATAACCATGGGGGAGACAAAAAGAGAGTTAAAAAAAAAAAGACAAATGTTTAGAACTACAAATAAACTTTCTTCTGTTGATTCTTTTTGTTTGTTTGTTTTGTTTTTGTTTTTTTTTCCAATGTGAAAATATCAAACCTTCTTCTGATCCGTTTTTTTGAATACCAAAAGTGACCCAAAACAGAAAAGCACATGCATGATTTATTTACATCTTGTTGACTGCAGCAAGTGAAGAGGACTTGTCTACCTGTGGGTGCCTCAGATGGGGGAGGACCCCATGGCAGCACCCCTCAGAACTGCTCATTGAGGAGAGCAAGACCAATACATGCTTTTATGTCAGAGTCTCCAAACTCTAAAAAAGGCCAGTGGATTTGTCACTAAATAGGGTCGCTAGATGGGTCTGAAAACTAATTATAGCAACTAAGTCGCTAAGTTGGCAACACTGGCTGTGCAGCTCTTTCTGGCTCCATCTGTTTTCACCAACATCCTTTATGGTAGCTGCACTCAGCCTGTGGTTAAGATGTTAGCCGTGTTATTCACCACCTGCAGCTAGAGATGTGCACATTAAGTCAGCCTTGCAAAAGCTCCAGCTTTCCTGCCGAGTGTTGAAGGATGAGGGAGCACAAAGCCAAACTGGAACAGGAAGGATCTGGTGATGCATACCTGACCTGGGGGGCCTGCTGGATCTGACATGCAGCTTGGATGCAATGGAGCGAAGCCTTAATGAGTTAAAACACAGATTCAGTACTGAGACAAGGGGTTCAAACTGGATGTGGATCTGATGTGATTTGGCCCTGACACATACAAACAAACGCACGTCTGCACCAAACCAAAGATGCCATGCAGAAACCATTTTGGTCTGAACACATGGGCTGAACTGATGTACAGCCCATGTGTTCAGACCATAAATGGTATTAACAATAATCCAGAGGATGCCCAGAGTTCACACTATATGTTGAGAAGGAGGGCCACCAGGTTAGGATGGAGAACAGGTTGGTTTGTTTGTTTGTGTTGTTGATGTGAAACTGAAGCCCCATTGACATAAAGCAGAGCTGCAGGAAGAACGATATGTTTGTTTAAACCCATAATCAGCACACATCCCTGTTCTCCGTCTCAATCTCTTTGCCCTCACCTCCACTCCAATTTGGATGTCAAGAGCTTTTCCTCACATCAATCAACCTGCAGACTGCAATAACTGCCATTACAGAGCTGGCAAGCTGTTCTGATGTGCTTTCCCTCCAATCCGTCATGATAAAAATCCAAAAGGAACCACATGAAAACCTTAAAAATGGGCCTGGATATGCTGCACGCCCTGCTGGAATGAGTTTTCCCAGCTCACAGGCAATAAATCAAATGTGAAATTATGCTGAAACCTGCATTGTCAAATGGGAAAGGATTACAAGAATCACCAAATAAGCTTCTGTCACATTTCTCTGTCAAAGATACAGCCCGAGTAAATATGAAAGGAGAGGAGATTCATGACAACATTACACAGCAGTAGAGGAAAAGTGTTTGTAAATAACAGACTGAACAGGTGCGGAGGAAAGGCTGCGTAGCTGTGTGCTTCTGAGGGACGGCTGACATCCCAGGTGAGAGGATGGAGACACCTTTAAACTGTGGTTCATCGGCAGACACAACATGACTTAGCTATGTTTTCTTTGTTTACTCAGCAGGTAGACAAACTAAGAAGAACACGTGTAAGTGGATATGAGATAAAACAAAATGTTGCTGCGTCTTTCAGGACTTTTCAACTGAAGTAATGCCAGTTTACATGGTCTCGGTTTTTGAAGCAGTCCATCGGTAGGTGTCCTCTTGGAAATACTGACTCATCCTAACATAGTTGTCCTTATAAAGGCAGAACTTCTAAGTTCAATAATAATAGTTTTTGCTGGAAGTTTGATGAAGTATTTTGTGTTGTGATTTCTCATTTTGCATGTGCACCTGACTACCTGTTTTTCCTCTGTGTCTTCTACTTTTCACCAAGCCAAGCCTTTCCTGCCGGCATTTTGGTAATCCTTTTTCAGCAAGCTCGGTTTTGGCTAATAAAACAGACTTTGACTCCAACCAAGGGTTCTGTCTCAGCTCCTTGGTCCAACACTCTAAAACACATTGTAACACAAACACCAAATGTTCACAATCTGACGAACACACATGGACAAAACTTTTGGTAGACTTCATTTAAAGAGTAAAAAACCTGCAACAGTCAATGGTAGAACTTGAAACTGATAGAAAAGTCATAATAAAGCTGCAGGTGGTGATAAGCAGGCCCTCCACCCCGTGCGCTCATCAGGGCGTGTCACAAGTGCAGTAAGATCCGCCTCAGCAAAAAGCCATGTGTGTAGATGAGGTCTGGCCCCTACAGGAAGCATACATGGGTAATTTTGAACATAGAGGAAGTTGCAGTACGGCTGTTATATTTAATATATTTATCATCTTCACATCATTACAGAATGTGGATGATTTTAAGGATGTTTCTATGTGTTTATGGGAGTATCACTTGTGTCCAATCGGTGGCACTATTCCTATCGTCCAAACACGTTTAGATAAGTTCAGGCTCTTACTCTGACTGTGTCCAACCTCAGCAGTGATGGCGCGTTGCGTTGTGCTGATGCAGCTCAACAATCCAACCACGTTCAAATAGAGAAAGATTTTTTAGTCTTTTCCATCAGGAGGTCATGACAGAGTGAACAACTGACAGAAAATCACGCTGAAGCCACATTTTAGTGCAGATTTTGTTGTTTAAAGTCTGTGGTCTTAAACTGTTGATCTGCCGTCCAACAGACTGTTTACCTTTAATCTTTAATTGTTGTTTGCAATAAATTGCTCACATTTTTGTCTCCTTCTTATTTCTTCTTTCTGCATTTGTAAACTCTACTTGGAACCTTTTTAAGCTCCAAAAGTGGGAAATGTAAATTGGTGCAATTTGTGTTTCATGTTGCTCTCCCGCTGCAGGTGATGTAGCAGTCAGATGATCAATCTTGACTTTTAATAACATTGACATATCCCTGATAATCTTTCTTCCACACTATATCCAGAGTTGCAGAGTTGACCTATCCAGAAAATGAAGCTTTCAGACCGCCCATGTGTTTACTATCAAAATAGAAGCTCACTAAGACCATAAAACCTTCATGAAGTGAAATTTATGTTTAGGTATGATGTAAGTACCATCACACTGTGAGAAATCTCAGTCACTTTTAATTCTGAAAACCCAATTTAAGAATTTTAATACTTTCAAGGACCTGCAGGAACCCTGACAAAATAATGTGAAAACAGAGCTCAGGTTTAAAACGACCTCTTAATGAGACAGCTGCCCTCTTACCTCCTCTTCAGGCTGCATGATGTTGATGTTAAAAACACGGTTTGCAGACTTTAATTACAGACCATAATTTGCTTCTCCACGACACTGAAAAACCTGAATCAACAGAAGAACGATTTCACCGGTCATCTGCCATCCACTGATTGGTCAGTTGTCTGGTTAATGTCTTAGTCACAGGTGAGATACATTTATAATTCAGCTCTGGCTGTGCAGGCAGGTGGGCAAAGATTGAGCCGTTTTACTGCTTCGTCTGCCAGATTGCCAGCTTCCTGCGTGCTGCGCCTCCCCGCCTGCCTCTCATCGAAAATGAATGATTACCAAGCGGCTGTCGTGTCAGTCTAAAAAGCCCCTTAATGCTTCAATCTGCTCAGCCCTGGAGTCTGCTGGGTGTAAATCGGTTTTGTCTGCAGGATGGGTGACGCTCTGAGGGGGCTCGCCCATCAACGCAGCTCATCCCTAAAGAGCTGCAGCACCAAAAAGTTAGACATAGCAGCCTGTGACAGGATAAATGGCAGCTCCAAAGTGCACTGTGCAAAAGCCACAACTTCCCTGTGACCATGGCAACAGTGAGGGAGAAGACGGCGGGGTGGCGCTGTCAAAACGTGGACGTGAAGAGGACAGGCAGAGGGAGAGAGAACAGAGCTGCAGAGGAGGAATAATGCAGCTCAGGACTTCCTTCATACCACAGAGTGTGTGTGGGCTGAAGAACTCACTCACACACACTTCCACGCACAAACACACTTCTCATGACCTGAATTTCACCCCTTGCTGAAATAGTCCCCACTGCAGATTTATTCCCTCGGTGACACATCCATATGTGCCGACCAATGTGACACATATCAGCAGTTTAAAAAGTTACTTAGCAACTTCTCTCCTCATCTGCAAACTCATATTTTCATGCTTTTTTTCTCACTCTGGTGTTTTACTGTAAGTTTCAGTAAGATCTTAAGCACTAAGTTTAATATCTGGCTCTGCCAACTCAGGTTTGGCACGTGTCAAAGGTCAAAAGTTCATAAGGGTAAGCGTTTCCAATCATCACGGCCAAAAGTTGATTAAAAAAAACAGCCTTATCTAAGAACTCTTTTGATGTCTGGAAGCATGCTGAAAATGCAGCTATGCTCCCGACACACATTTTATGGGAGCATCGCTGCGGGACGGGCACTATGAAATCGACATTAATGAGAATGGAGCTCGGGGAGGAAGATGGTGCCTCTAAACTTTCCCTGACTCCCTCTTCAGGATGCAGCTCCAGACCATCTGTGCTGGTTTATGAAAGTATTTCCTTTTTATAAGCAGAAAGCTGTTGACCCGTTAAGTGGTGTGGTGAGGCTGAGAGCAACCTTTGGTGGAAAGATGGAAAAGCATGGCTGTGGGACAGTTTGGTGCTGAGCGAGATATAAACGGCTACACTTTGAAATGAGTTTCAGAAAGCATGTTTTCCCCAACCTTAGATACACTCCTGAAACCCTCTCATTGTGTAGAGCAGGGGTCACCAAATGATGGACCGTGGTCTGGATCTGGACCCAGATGCCATGCTATGCAGACCCGGACCTATCATCAATCAGTGGCAGCTCTAGAACATTTATCATGGGTGGGGCAAAGGGGAGGCAGAAGGTCTAGATAGGGTGGCATGGGACGACGTCAGTGCAGTATGCTGAAATTCTAATACATATGGTAATGGAGTCAACAAAAGGTCCACAAAAAACTTTTACACATTTTAATGATTAATCATTATGCCCTCTGATAAACAGAAAAGTAAGCAACTCAAGATACAGACAGTATTTTGGCATACATTAATTTTAAATACCTCAAAATAAAATACAGTAACAGTGGTTAAATAGTAGTTTTAGCCATATCTTCAAGAGAGCTTTAAACAACAATTGTTGTGCTTTGTAGCAAAACGTCTCATAAATAAGTCTAAGTCTAGTGCTTCGGCACGCCTTTTCTCGATACTGAGAACAGCCAGATTTTGCAGATGATCATCTGCCATGGTGGAGTGACAAGACATGAAAAACTCAGGGTTAAACTCCTTTCATAATATTTCACAGTAGGAGCACAAGTATCCTAACATATAAAACCAGAGAAGATAAATCGTGTGCGCCAAAGCCATATAATGTTTAGATTGCTTATTTTCACTGCACTTATTGACCCAGTTGACAGTAGTGGTGCATTCTGTTTTAAATGTGTAGTATTATAACATATATAAGATAAACTTCTATGTCTGATGCTCAGAGTCCATGTGCAAATATTGAATAACTGTTTTGATTGATTATCTCTATTTTTTTTTTCAAATACAACCGAGGTATGCAGAAGAGCATCTCTGAACGCACAACATGTCAAACCTTGAGGCAGATGGGCTACAGCAGCAGAAGACCACACCAGGTGCCACTCCTGTCAGCTAAGAACAAGAAACTGAGGCTACAGTTCACACAGGTTCACCAAAATTGGACAATAGAAGATTGTAAAAACATTGCCTGGTCTGATGAGTCTCGATTTCTGCTGCGACATTCAGATGTTAGGGTCAGAATTTGGCGGCAACAACATGAAAGCATGGATCCATCCTGCCTTGTATCAACGGTTCAGGCAGGTGATGGTGGTGTAATGGTGTGGGGGGTGTTTTCTTGGCTCACTTTGGGCCTCTTAGTACCACCTGATCCTGGTCTAAAGTCTACAGCCTACCTGAGTATTGTTGCTGACCATGTCCATCCCTTTATGACCACAGTGTACCCATCTTCTGATGGCTACTTCCAGCAGGATAACGCTCCATGTCATAAAGCTGGAATCATCTCAGACTGGTTTCTTGAACATGAGAATGAGTTCACTGTACTCAAATGGTCTCCACAGTCCCCAGAACTCAATCCAATAGAGCACCTTTGGGATGTGGTGGAACAGGAGATTCACATCATGGATGTGCAGCCGACAAATCTGCAGCAGCTGCATGATGTTATCATGTCAATATGGACCAAAGTCTCTGAGGAATGTTTCCAGTACCTTTTTGAATCTATGCCACCAAGAATTAAGGCAGTTCTGTATGCAAAAGGGGGTCCAACCCAGTACTACAGAGGTATACCTAATAAAGTGGCCAGTGAGTGTGTATGGTTCATCAGTTAGAAAAGAGTAGATTGAGTGAGACAGGAAGTCAGACACAAAACAGCATCAAAACACAGCGTTGATTTTCAATAGAAAACATCCTATGTTAACATGAGATCATATTTAACACAAATAAATCAACAAACTGTCAAAACGCTCGGAAAACGCAGCCAGCTGGTGTTGTCATGAGAGGACAAGAGAGCAAGGAATCAAACCCCAACAGAGTGCAGACAGACTGAACACGGGTCTGATGGTATCTGCTGTTTGATTAATCACAGTTGTTTTTTTTTTTACATACATCATAAACGGCTGTGTTAACTATGAAGGAACACATAGATAACAAAGATAACACTTGTTGATTTGATAAGCTCTTCATATATCAGACATTTGTATTAAACCTGCACATCCTAAACTAATCTAATCATATGTATTATACAAACTTATGGACAAAAAAATCTACATAATTGAAATCTTCTGCTTGTATTCAGCTCCTGCTTAGCTGACACAACCTTGGTCTCCAGTTGTACTTTCCTCTGTTTCCATCCATCCACCATCACTTTGGTTTGGCGTCTCTGCAGGAAGTCTCAACAAGTTTAATAAAAGACTTCTTGTAAATAAAACGTTGAATACTTTTACTCCATGCAGCAGGTTGAGACCGCACTGACCTTCACACAGGGGTTTCCTGCTCCTCAGTGTCTGGTCTGGACTGCAGGTACTCCTCTCAAAGCTGAGGGGTTGATTTTATCAGGATGGGACTCCAACTGCCACAGAGCGACATCAGGATGAGAATCAAAGGCATCATCAGTGGAGGTTTAAATCAGTTATAATGCATTAGGACTACACTTTTTAATTGGCCTGAGGTACAGAGGCATGTCCAGTAACCATGGCTGTAAACTCTGTAAAAGCAAATGTCACTTTTTTTTGCACTCACAAGTCTTAAATGAGCTTAGACAACGGCCCAATGATTCAAAATTCATGTCTGTAGGTACTCACCAGGGGTTCCTTCTTGGTGCTGATCTCTCATCTGTTATTTGTCACATTGAGGTCAAGTGATAAAGAAGTTTGGTATCTTAAAGTTATGAAGTAGAGCTGTGCCTTAACATAGTCAAACTGTAGTCTCACAGCTCTTTAGTATTTGCAAACATGAGTGGAGTTGGATTTTATCTCGAGTTCATTTAACTTAAGTTGAACACAACAAACGATAAAACACAGAAACTGGTTGGTGAGGGACCTGTAGGGCCGTATTCTCAAGGCAGGTTTCTCTACATACATCTAATTTGTGAACACACTCGAGGTGACTCACAACATTTGACAGAGTCACTGACATTTGTTGTCAGTGAGCTAACTCTATTCTGGTACTGTTACATTTACGGCTCCAAAACACACGTTGAATGTAATAATCGACCAACAAGCGTTGTCACCTCATACCAACACTTCTGTGTCTGCTGTCTACTATTATGTGTGATGTGGAAGTAGACACGTGATTGCAAATAGACATTAGTTTGTTGTCAGAGGGAAGAGATGCAGTCCTCTCTTTGGACATTAAGTTTTTTAGTGGAAGACTTCATTTTTAGTGACTCAGTGTCTCAGCCTCAAAACACTCAGCCTCACAGGACCAAAGGGAACCTGCTGCTCCTGGTTCCTGTTCTGGTCCTTGGTCAGTGGTCTTGCCATTACCTGTTCCTCAAGGAAAGGCCTACCAACACCATTCCCTGTTCCCACAGTGTCTTATCCAGCTCTCCATTCCCATTTCTAGCTGGGATTTCATTCAGACACCAAGGCCTGCTGATACATGTTTCCTACTTCAATCCAGACCACTGAACTCAGCTCCCACCTTCTCATGTATCATCTGCAATCACCAAACTGACAGTTTGGGGAAAATAACATGTTTTTGATTGTTTGACTGAGCCTTTTGCTATCTTGACCACATGCTAAGCTGCCATACTCAAAGAGCTAGGAGTGAGGACATGTCCTTAACTTCTCAATGAGTGCCTCTTTAATCATAAGCCAACAAATTATGACATCAAGTTGGTACGGCCCAGTGTCTTTCTGACCTCCAGAGTCTCCTCAGCTTCATTTGGCTCAGTCATGGAGCTCAGAGTGGTCTTGGTTCTGAAATGAAGAAAGAAGAAAAAACAGTTCAGTTGAAAACTCCCAAACTACAAACAGTCAAAGCACTGGAGTTTGATTTATTTAATAACCCCACCTCATCCACAGACGGAGAAGAAGCACAGCAACCAGGATCACAACCAAGAGAGCCAAGCGGACAGCATTTATAATCAGTGTTGATTTATCTAGATATAGAGAAAGAGTCATTAGACATACTGTTTTTAAACCTGTTTGATGTCAAATGATCTCCATGATGGTGCAGCTGACCTTGTGTTCACACTGAACAAACACTTTCTGGACCAAACAGGCTGTACAGGTCCAGGCCCCTTCATTTAATCACGTTCAGGGACAACTTCAGTATGAGTAAAGCTGTTAAACTTACATTTCACATCAACCATGAAGAGCTTGGATGTTCTCTTTCCGAGGTGGTTCTCAGCTTCACAGTAATACTCTCCAGAGTCAGCAGACTGGATGGAGCTGAAGACCAGCTCAGATTCAGTACTGAGTGCTTGAAAGTCTGGATCTCCATTCTTCTTGTACCAGGTGTAGTTAGCCTCTGGGTTAGCATCACTGCTACATGTCAGGGTTACTGAACTATTCTCCAGGATCTCACCAAAGGAAGTCAACACCACTGAGGGAGCCTTTGGAGCATCTGAGGAAGATATCATCATGCATTGTATTAAGAGCTGGTGTGTTCTCGCTTCAGAGCCATGATTGAAATGTGATTGTTTGAGCTGTTTTTAAAATCGTCTCCACCAGTTTGTGTCAGAGAGGTAAAGTACTGACAATGGGGCTGGAAAATCACTTCCTTGTTCCTTAAATCGTTCTACACAAGTCCGCAAAAGATAATGGAGAATCTGGAGAAATATGAGTGAACAAAAGAGACAAGGACCAAAACAAAGACTGGATGGACCAGAGGCCTGTACTACAAAGCTGGATTTTCTCTTAGTGAGGTAACTTCAGGGTTAACCCTGGAATTTCCACCCTACGAAGCTGGTTCACTTCTTACCGGGATAAATCACCATAGTAACGTATGAGAAGCTGAATATTTGCAAAAGTACCAAAGGTTATCAGATAGAACAATACATAATTTGTCTTCATAGTGTATTCAAATGAATATATAGAATAGATTTAAGAGCATATCATTGTGATTTTTTTTTTTTTTTTTTTTACGTTTCACCCAACATCGGAACTTCATTTGAATTGGGGTTGTACATCAGGTACAGTTTGGTCCTGAACTTGAAAAGTGTGATGGTCAGTGACCGTTCAGGCGTGTTTTTTGTCCTGACTCGGTGGTGTTAACTCACAGACTGGAGGAGAGAGAAACTGTTCATGTCCTTTTAAAGCACAGGAGATTTCTTCTTCAAGAGAAAACCAGCCTTTGTAGACAAACGTCTCTGCCCCGGTAAGATCTGTTTCTCCATTCCTGATCCAGGTGTAGGAGAGAGGATCAGCTAGACTGCAGCTGCTGAGACACCTCAGGTCTGCATAGGTAGAAGACTGGTTGGTTGATATTCTTCTCACCTCCACCTGTAAAGCTGGACATGAAAACATTTTAAACATTAAAAACATGAAAAAAGATTTTGAGATTTTGAGATTCTTTGAGCTGTGAACCTTAGTTAACAAAAGTTAAATGGATAAGTGGTTGAATCACTTTGGTTACCAAGTCAGTTGAATATTTTCAGTGTCTAACTGAGCAGATCAATATTTGCCGTGTTCAAACGCTCTGTGTCCTCAGTTCTTACCTGTGACGGTCACAGTTGTAGCAGGTTGGCTGCTCTTCCATTCAAAACTCTGTGTCTGGAACTTGAAACGGTAATCTGCTGAGTCACTCTCTCTCAGGTCTTTGATTCTGAGAGTCGAACGTCCTCTCTCTGTTTCAAGGACCTGAACACGATCCGCATACTGAGAGGCTTCACTGAGGTCCTCAGGTAGATAGTGGTTTTGCCACCGGTGATGAAGTCCAGGACTGAACCAGAATTTGGAGGTGATATTCTCATGACTGTTGTAGTAACAAGAAATATCCAGAGATGAGCCTTTGGGAGCGCAGATTTTTCTGTCAGTGTACATCACTCTGTTACATGATGAACCAAACACACCTGGAAAAAAAAACAAAAACAATAATGACCATTAATAAATCAGATGTTCAGTTTTAACAATCTAAAAAACACAAGTGGTCTGTAGTCTCCACCTGCTGCTGTTATGGGTTTGAAGTTAACTCACAGATTAAAGGAGAGGGGAAATCCTCCTGTCTTTTTAAAGCACAGGAATAGCTGTCTGCAAGACTAAAGCCCTTTAGATGATAAGAAGGAGATGTTTCTGCCTGAATTTCTTCTCCATTTTTGTACCAGATGTAGGGGTTTGATCCAAACAGATGACAACTGCTGTGACACCTCAGATGAGCCCATTCCAAAGAAACAAGTCCTCTGACCTGAACCTGCAGATCAGGATCTGAGCAAAGAAAGGAAGCTTATTTTTCCTGACACTGTTAGCATAAATATACACACTGAAACAGATGTTTATAAATGTTATGACTTAATTACAAAATGTTACCTGTGACAGACAGAGAGACCCTCGCATCTCTGGTATCCACTGGTTGGTTTGTGTTTACTCTGAGGCTGTACACAGCTGAGTCGCTCTCTCTCAAGTCAGTGATTATTAAAGTTTGAGACCAAAGTTGACCAAAGCCTGTCAAACGTCCTTCGTACTGTGGGTCTTCATATAAATGTACAGGTTCTCCATTCTGCTGTGTGAACCAGGACACATAGAAATCCTTGTTTTCCTTGAAAGGTCTTAAATGAGTATACCTGTAGTGACAAGTTATTTTCACTGGTAAACCTGTAAAGGCACAGACTGAAGAGTCATCACATTCCACCTTCCATATGTTTTGGTCCTGATACACTGTAACACAGAACACATTAGGAACATCAACCAGACACACATGAGAGAGTACTTTCTATGTCTCTGTCAGCAGAAATAAAATGAGAGAGACATGACTTTGCTGCAGTATCCATGTAGTCCTTCAGTGCAGCCCCACTGGATACTTCTTTGAGACACACCACCACATGGTCCATTCACAGCTATTTAACCCTAGTACTGCAGGACCTCACTGTACTATACTGCTGCCTGCTGGCAGTACTAAGGTTAGGGACCAGGTGTGCATGTATTCACTGATTCATTGAGGCTTGCTGCTGTGCTCTTGAGCTGTGAGGTCAGAATATGCAACCATAGCCTGTCAGAGGGATTTCAGGGGCCAGCATCCTGATGAGACAGGTCTAAGCGTGGCAGTGGATGAGACAGAGGTGGCCCAGGGCTGCCCCAGCTCTTGTCTCAGTCTTGATGCCACATCAACCAGTGCCTACCCCAGCCTTCAAGAGCTCCATGCATCATGGAAAGCCATGTGGGGAGGTTTGTATTCCTGATATTTCCTTATCCCAAAGCAGGGTGGGACTGTCAGGCTGGTTCAGGCTCAGAGTACTGAGCAAGGTCTTCAAAACTCTGCAATGCAAAATGTCAAGGGTGAATTCTTGTAGGCCCCTGGTTTACAATTTTCAAGATTTCTGGTTCACTTTTGAGGGCAGGTTCCTGGAGTTTTGTGTACTCCCTTTCAGAAACTTGTTAGCCCGTTGCACTTTTGCAAGATATGTAGATGTAATTTGAGGCAGTAGAGTGTCAACAAATATGTATATC
The DNA here is from genome assembly GCA_030710495.1 of Labroides dimidiatus. NCBI lineage: Eukaryota > Metazoa > Chordata > Actinopteri > Labriformes > Labridae > Labroides > Labroides dimidiatus. The sequence continues at coordinate 24,997,099 of CM061158.1, forward strand.
TGTACATAGTTCTGTACACCACAAGTGTTGTTTTTTTTTTTTGTTTTTTTTTTTTTGTCTTTACAGGCACTATTAAGAGATCTATTAAGTGGTGGGACATCTCTTTCGGATACCAGGGTCATGGTTCTATGAGTGAAGAGAGATCTCCAGGGAAAGGCTGCTCTGGAACCATTACAATGAATGTTCATCAGTGAATGCATGTGCATGGGCCACGTAGTGCTGTGTGTTCAAGAAATATTCACATCAACTGCCCCAGTGGGCAAATACGACAAGTGCTGCTGGAGTTTTGACCTTTGTGGGTTTCTTTTCCTCTCTGTGGATCTTGGAAGTGGGTGAAGTTGTTATCAGTTAAACATTAGCAGCTCTAGACCTGATAATTTTCTAAAAGTATCTTAATCACATTTGTTGGGATTTGGTGCTATATAAATAAAGTTTGATTAAAGGTTTCATTATTTTGATTTGTTTATGTTTCATGTAATGCTTTCAATTTATCTGGTACTTCTTTAACTCACAATGTTTGCAGGAAACCAGCCTCTGAAATGACTTTTCCAATCCTGAACTGCCTGATATGATCAATCAGTTTGAGTTTAGATCAACACAACACAGCAAATCCAGACTGCAGGTTTGTCTGTTCTTTAGGCACACATCACTGTACGATGCTCTCTGATGCTACACTGATCTCTTGATCTAAAATAAAAAATACACTGGATGCAGATTGTATGAAAATGTAAATATGATTCTTTTATCCTGATACCTCCTGCCTCTTATTATCACTCTGATAACTTAACACTGTGTCACTGATGTTAAAAAGTAATGGTTAAACAGTGTTCAGGTATAAAGCACCACCTGATGCTGTTATGCTAGCAGAGGCAGATTTTGAAGTTAACTCACAGAGTGGAGGAGAGGGGGTTTCCTCATGTCCTTCCACTGCACAGGAAAAGTTGTCCTCATCACTAAAGTCCTCTAAAAAATAATCCCTGGATGTTTCTGCCTGAATTTCTTCTCCATTTTTGTACCAGATGTAGGAGCCTGGTTCAGGTAGAGCACACCTGGCTCCACAGCTCAGATAAGGCCTCTCAGTAAACGGGTTTCCTAGAACCAAAACCTCCAGACCTGGATTTTTGAGAAGTAACAGAAAGGTTATTTTAAACACACACAAACACTGAAGCAGAATTTTATGCATGTTGTAAATATTTCTAAATATTACCTGTGACAAGAAAAGAGACTTCAGTCACACTGATAAATATTCCACCTGTATAGTTTGTTTCCACTTTGAAGTTGTACACAGCTGAGTCGCTCTCTCTCAGGTCTCTGATTATCAAAGTGTGTCGCTTAGGACCCGAACCGAGCGACACACGACCTTTGTACTGTGGGTCTGTAAGGAGATCTACAGGTTCTCCATTCTGCTCTGTCGTAAACCAGAAGACTCGCTTCACTTTGTTTGTGAGACCAGGTGGATACCTGATGGTGCAGTCTACTTCCACTGTTGATCCTTTTAAAGAACAGAATGAAGGAGGGGAGCATTTCACCTTCCAAAGACTCTGGTCCTGAACCACTGTAACACAGAGCACATCAGGAACATCACAACCAGGGTTAAACCTGAGACAGACTTTACTGAAATCTACACTTCACTCTGGGAGGCTGAGCCTCTCAGAAGGAAAGATGAAACAGGTTCATCTCTTTTTGAGAGTTTGCGTGAGCAAACAGTTCAACAACAGGACAATGAGAAAGACATAGTGGACTTCATCGTCTGTCAGGACATAAAATTATTAAAAGATCTCTGAACTAAAGAGATAAAGACCAAAACCAAGCCTGGATGGACCAGATCTTCAGGACCTCAGGCAGCGCTGCATTAATGGTGCCATATTTCACCTTTTTATATTTGATAGAGATGCAACTACAGCAGCAGCTACATGCTAAATGTGTGTTCTTTCTCAACGACGGACAGACAGAACAGTTCAGGGTTCACTGCACATCTGGAGAGGAAGCACAGATCATTACAGACTGTCTGTGACCAAGCTGCATGTATACAGACAGGGTATGACATAATCTCTATAGATGCTGTTTAAAGGGACTGTGAGGACTTTAGCTCATGTTTTAGCCTTTAGCCTGTGCTCTATCACTCTCTCCTGTTTAGCTTTCTTCTGCTCTGACCTCATTTTTCTGTCTGTCAGTTCAGCTCAAGTCTCCACCATCACAAAACCCAAAACCAGTGAAGTTGGCACGTTGTGTAAATCGTAAATAAAAACAGAATACAATGATTTGCAAATCCTTTTCAACTTATATTCAACTGAATACACTGCAAAGACAAGATACTAATGTTTGAACTGAGAAACTTTCTTTTCTTTTGCAAATTATCATCAACTCGACCACATTTTCCAAAAACAGTTTGAAATGTGGACTCGTTAGACCACAGCACACTTTTCCACTTTGTGTCAGTCCATCTCAGATGAGCTCGGGTCCAGAGAAGCCGGCGGTGTTTCTGGGTGTTGTTGATATATGTCTTTGTCTTTGCAAGGTAGAGTTTGAACTTGCACTTGTAGATGTAGTGATGAACTGTGTTAACTGACAATGGTTTTCTGAAGTCTTCCTGAGCCCACGTGGTAATATCCTTTACACAATGATGTTGGTTTTTAATGCAGTGCTGCCTGAGGGGTCAAAGGTCACGGGCATTCAATGTTGGTTTTCAGTCTTGCTGCTTACGTGCAGAGATTTCCCCAGATTCTCTGAATCTTTTGATGATATGATGGACTGTAGATGATCAAATCCATCAATTCTTTGCAATATCTTGTTGAGAAATGTTGTTCTTAAACTGTTCGAAAATTTGCTCACGCATTTGTTCACAAAGTTGTGACCCTCGCCCCATCCTTGTTTGTGAATGACTGAGCATTTCAGGGAAGCTGCTTTTATACCCAATCATGGCACCCACCTGTTTCCAATGAACCTGTTCACCTGTGGGATGTTCCAAATAAGTGTTTGATGACCATTCTTCAACTTTCTGTCTTTTTTGCTACTTGTGCCAGCTTTTTTGAAATATGTTGCAGGCAACAAATTCCAAATGAGCTAATATTTGTAAAAAATAACAAAGTTTACCAGTTTCGAACGTTAATATCTTGTCTTTGCTGTGTATTCAATTGAATTTAGGTTGAAAGGGATTTGCAAATCATTGTATTCTGTTTTTATTTACAATTTACAAAACGTGCCAACTTCACCGGTTATGGGTTTTGTGAATAAATCCCAGAAATAGTTTTCAGCAGAGAAAAATACAGAGCTCTCTTCTCTCTACTAAACTTTGTTAGCCGGTGTGGTGTTGTCATAGGGACTTCAGCATGCTGTAAATCAATCCAGTCCTGCCCGACCTGATTGGGAAGTTAAGAAATAGCATTTAGAAATAAGTTTTATTGGTGCTGATCATCTCATTTTAAGTTGTGTATTAGGATCAAGCATATATCTTGGACTGCCACTTTTTCAAGATGACTCAGAAAATCCTCACTGTCCCTTCGAAAAAAGAAAGTCATAGTTTTGTATAAATTTTGTCTTTTTCTCTCAGGGAAATTCAGGAGGGGCAAAGGATGGGAGGAGCTGCTGTAGACACTGGCAGATGAAAGCCCTCTGTGGCTGACTTCTTATAACTTCTATCTCAGTTAGTTTTCATCCTTTTCAGATGTGAGGCAGAGGATAGCTTTGACTTGATGTTTTGTGGTTCATGAAAATAGAGGGAGTGTGATGCAAGAGCTGGAGTGATGCGATATGTCAGAATATGGGCTCAGAAGCTGAACTTACGCAAATGAAATCTGATAAGAAGGCAAATAAAGCTGGTACTGTGGACATGGGTGAGATAAAAAACACTGTGGGAGATCCACCAATCAGAAACATTCAGCTTTCAGGCGCCCCCAAAGTTCCTGGAACATTTCACATTTGAAAGTTGAGTTTGGCTAGTCAAAATGAGAGTTAGAGATTTCTGTAATTCAGTTTTGACCAGGCAAAATTACATCACAATTGCCATTCATGTGTATGGGGTGACTCATTACAGATATCTACGTCATTTGGGACATCCAAAATGTGAATTATGGCTATCTGCAAATGAATTCTGGATATCCATTATCTGAATTCAAGATATATGTAATTCAATTTTGACCTGGCTGAGTAAGAATTACAGATATCTTTACTTCACCTCAATTTAAGATATATAAATATCTGTTTTTGGATATCTTAAACTAAATTTTGACAAGGCAAAATTAAATTGTAGATATCTAGAAATGGATTTATGACCAGTCAAAAGGGAACTGTGGATATCTCAAAACGGAATTAGAAATAGTCAAAATTCATTATTTGTATCTGATAATATCAAACCTTCGTTTTTTCCCAGACGTCTTTCCCAGCTTTCAAAAGAATGATGTTCTCTTCTGCATAATAAGCAGATTTTGTGTGTAAGTCCTGTTTTGGGGTCACCGTATCTTTACATGTTGATGTAGCTAGAGAGCGACTGTGTATTTGCTCTGTAAAAAGGGGGAACTATGGTTGAAATCTTTAATCCCACTTTGATCCTTTACGATACAGCGACTGCCATGACAGCTTCTTGACAGTATTGGATATCCAAAATAAACATTATTAATGATGTTTGTGATATCCTGAATTTCCTTTCCGGGATTAATAAAGTACATTCTATTCTATTCCATTCTGTAATTCAATTCTGTCTAATTCAAACTGAATTACAGAAATCTTGAATTTGAATTACAGATGTGTGATGCGTTGAATGTTGTTTTTGGTGACGTAATTTGAAATATCTGTAATTAAATTTTGCCTAGTCAAAATTTGAATTTCCAATAGTCAAACTCAGCTTTTAAATGTTAAACTGGCTTGCCATCAGAACATGACCTGAACACTGAACTCTGTGGTTTTGTCAACTTTACCTGAAATGCATTTACGCCTCTGTTTGAATTAGACAGTGTCTAAATTAAAGTATGACATCGCCTTCACGATTCAAAGACTGAGTTCCTGAGTTCAAAGCAAAGTTTTACCGAAGATGTATGCTTCTTTAAAGATAGGTATAAATTTAGACATATTTGTATCATCATCAAATGTTTTCTTCCTCGTCCTCACATTTCTTCTTTTCTCACTAACGTCTGAATAATAATCTATCAGAGAGAACAACCCCTTAAATTCATTGAACACAAACACAGACTGAAGTAAAAAGCAGTAAACTTTTTCAGCGTTGCAAAATACTTCAGCTTGTTCAGCTTATAATGTTCAGTGAGTGTGTACAGAGATGTCGCACAAACGTCTGGTGCCTCTTTATCTATCAAATCCACTCACATTCTAAATCTGAAGAGGAATATCTGCCTCCTAATATTGATGTTGATGTGCATTACCTCTGATGGAGAGAAGCAGGAGAATCAACCCAGTCACTGCTGCTCTTAAAGTCATAGCTGTTGCTCAGTTAGCTGGCTCACAGGTCTCTGATGGATCAGGTCTCTCTGACTCAGAGGACAAACTGTTGGTTGGTTCGTTACAATCAAAATCAGCATCTTAAAAAACAGCCTGTGGTTTTGTCTCTGGGTATTTCTGAGAAATCTGATAAATGTATCAAGATATTCTTTGATGTCGTGCTCTAAGTGTTACACAAACCCAGGTATATATATATATATATATATATATATATATATATATATATATATATATATATATATATATATATATATATATATATATATGGAGTATATATATGGAGTATATATTTATATATATATATATATATATATATATATATATATATATGGAGTATATATTTTACTCTTTTGACAGTGTTCAGTAAACACTGGACTCTTTGACCTATTTATACACCGAAATGGGTGTTAAATGTACACCAAAGAGTACAGTGTTCACTGATTTTTGCTGTTAGATCTGGATCAGATCAGTCAAAAGGAAAGTTTGAAGGTTACTCCTGAAAGCAGAGAAGGTGTCTGCCTCCTGGACCCTGACTGGTAGATGATTCCAAAGAAGAGGAGCCTGAAAACTGAAGACTCCACCTTACATATTACTTCAAGAGACTGTAGGTACGACAAGCAGGGTGCATTCTGGGTAGTGATGTTCATTACCCCTGATTTCCTTTCAGATACTGAAAAAAATTTAGGCTGGTACCGGCAATACAGATCCAATCCAATACTTTGTGGAAACACCTAATGTGTCATTTAAATCTTTAAAAAAGTATTTTAATAATAGCATTATAAAGAATACAAGACATCATTCATCATCCATTCATCTTCTATACCGCTTATCCTATTCAGGGTCACAGGTGGCTGCAGCCTATCCCAGCTGACTTAGGGCGAGAGGCGGGGTACACCCTGGACTGGTCTCCAGCCAATCACAGGGCTGACACACAGAGACAGACAACCTTTCACACACACACCTACGGGCAATTTAGAATCACCCTACAAGACATCAGATTCATTGATTATTAATTCATTTTTAACATGGAAGTATATTGAAAGTTAGCAGCCTCGGTATAAAAATTATTAAGCTCAACAAGTTATCATAATTTTTTTTTATATTATTTACTTCTATTTAACACAATGAGTTATGAAATTTCAACTTAATTTAATGAGTTATTGGTTTGCCAACTCAAGGTTTTCAGTCAGTTCAGTGAAATGGAAATTTCATTGTGTCAACATAACTTAATGGATTTTAAGTGTTAACCTGATCTCTTTGAAGCTGTGAGAGCAATATTAAGTCACCGTAAAAATAGAGCTTGTTGAAATTTTATCTTGATGTGATAAGGGACTAATAATTATGATGTAATATGATATTTAAAAAAAAAACTTGAGCAGGCACTCAACAGATCAATACTGTGTAGTGGATTTCAGTCCATAGCTTGTAGAATGACAGATTAATTTTACAGTATAGTCTCTTACTGTCACAGTGGGTATTACAGTATTTAAGGTATATGTCAACATGTTACTGTTTGTGTTTTTCAACCATGAAGGTCACTGACTGTTTATGCTGTGGAGTGTAGACAGCCTGTGTCACCTGTGTGACGCATCAATGCACAGCAGGGTCTCATGTCCACTGCGTTCTTTCCTCACTCACGGTAACAGTAAGTGTTCCACTTGGAAAAACTGCTCCTCTACATTTTTGTTCTGGCGACCTTAAGAACTGTGAGTGAACACACTGGAGACCCTGGAGACCCTGTATGTTGCACATGGATGCTCAGATTGTGTGTGCTATACACAGCATTGAGCAACTGTCTGGGTTCCGCACGGCACCGCTGTGTTTGCCTCTCATGGCATCAACCAGCCGTGCCGTGCTTCACGTGTCACAGACAGTCTGCCTGTGCTCCATGTGGCATTGATGAGCTGTCCGTGCTACAGTTAAAATACTGTCCTGCTAATTTAAGGTGAACTGAGAAGTTTAATTTCAAAACTAGCCACCACAACCTTTAATACTTTTTTTTTGTTTGTCTTTTTTTGTCACCTCTCAAGCTCCATCAGGTTGGATGGGGTTAGTATCGGTGCACAGACATTTTCAGATCTCTCCAGAGATGTTGGATCAGATTCAAGTCTGGGCTCTGGCTGGACCCCTCAAGGACCTTCACAGAGTCGTCCTGTAGCCCCTCCTTTGATATCTTGGCTGTGTGCTTCGGGTCATTGTCCTGCTGAAAGATGAACTGTGGCTCCAGTCTGAGGTCTAAAGCTTTCTGGAGCAGGTTTTCAGCCAGGATGTCTCTGTTCATTGTTGCATTCATCTTTCCCTCAACCCTGACTGGTCTCCCAGTTCCTGCTGCTGCAAAACATCCCCACAGCACGATGCTGCCACCACCATGCTTCACTGTAGGGATGGGATTGTCCAGGTGATGAGCGGTGCCTGGTTTCCTCCGAACATGACCCCTGGCATTCAACTTTATTTATTTATTTATTTTGGGCACGTCAGCACACTTATACAACATCACACATTGTCAATAGTTGATCAAATTTTACAGAGAAGTTCAATATTTGTCTCAACAGAGCAGAGAGTTTTCTTTCTCCTGGTCTCAGAGTCCTTCAGGGGCCTTTAGTCAAACTCCAGGCGGGCTGCCATGAGCCTATTACTAAGGAGTAAAGGACTGCAAATGTCTCGTTAAGTCAACCCAGGTAACAGAGAGAGAGATCTGGGATGTTTTGATCGAGCTTCGTAGTACAGGCCTCTGAGCTCACGTTGTCATTATGGGCTGTTGTATGTGCGATTTTAGGGGGAAAAAAGAAGAAGAAGAATTTATTCCATTTTAGAAGGAGGCTGAAACATAACAAAATGTGGAAAAAGTGAAGCACTGTGAATACTCTCTGGATGCACTGAATTACACTTCATAGTTATAGCTTTTTATAAACAGGGAAGGGTTTTTCCAGGAGACCCCAAAGTCCCTCTCCACTGATTAAACACATACAAACACACACACAAACCACGGAGATGCACAAATAAACATGAAAACAGAAATAGCAGGAATGTGTTTCATGCCCCATGTGGTAGTCAAACAACGTCAATCATCCTCCTGAACAGGCTCTAAATATTTTGACACTCTGGCTGCGGCAGACAAACACCATGTTGTGTACAGTATGGGACACCAGCAGGACGGTCGGTCTGCTCCTGCTGTTATTCCCCTCACATTCTGAAGTGCCACGACAGCACTTTTTTTTTTTCCCTCCACAGTGAGGACCGAGCAGCTCCTCTTTTATGAAGAAACATCTTCCTCAACACGTCTGCTGTCATGCTCACTTCAGCTCCTGCTTGTCAGCATGATTTTCCTCTGAGAGGTACGGGAGGGATGCCCCTTAGACTGACAGTCTGACAGGTCTGCAGGAAGGAGAGGAGTCCAGCTGACCACAGGAATAAAAAGCTCTCTCTCTTCCTCCCTGCCTTCATCTACCTTTGATAGAAGCAGCGATGCTGCATTTGAATATTTGAACGAGGGCAGCCCTGATGTTTGATGTTCAGACCTTTATGCAAATGAAGCAGAAGACACAGATCGCAGCAAACCCTTTATTCTTCACACATTCTCCTTTTTATTAAATCGAAGTGAACTCTTCGCTCTCCCTCTGAGACCCCCTGATCAGCAGAGTGAGGAGTCAAACTCCTCAGCCGCCCACATACTGCTGCATGTGTGTGTGTGAGTGTTTGAGTGTGTGAGCGAGCTTCAGCATGTGCACGTATGTGTGGTCCAGCAGTACCCACAAGAATAAGAAACACAGAGCTAAATGCATATGTTTTAGGGTTAGCACAGAGTCATGTTACAGGTAATTTCAGGGTTTAGTTTGATGTTAAATGAGCGTACTTAGAGACTGAATGAAGTTAAACAAACGTCTCTTAAAGGTCGAGCTGCTCTGCTGTAAGATTAAATTAAAGATGTTTGGTATAAAACCTCTTCATGGTGAAGCCCTTTGTTGTAGAAATTAAAATTAAACCTGCCAACATCAAAACAAAGACTTGTTTCACCTTCAAAAGAGTTTTTTGTATGTTTGTTCTTTGTTTTTTCTCTTTGAGGTATTCATGGGTTACAGTCCTGTTCTTTCTCTTTCTTTCTTTCTTTCTTTCTTTCTTTCTTTCTTTCTTTCTTTCTTTCTTTCTTTCTTTCTTTCTTGTAAATATCAGTGACACCTGCAAACAATGCAATTCAATTCAAACAACTTTATTAATCCCTCTTGAGGCAATTAGTGTGGAGCAGCTTGTACACATAAGAAGAAAGAAACACGAACAAAGACAAGTGAGGTACAAGAATTAAATCACCTCCACAAGGAGTTAAAAAAAAAAAGAACTCTAAGAGACCTAAAAGAGACGATGATACTGTACGTACAGGCTGATTCAGTCATCCAGACTGAATACAAAAAAAATATCAATAAAAGAATGAATACAAGATAAAAGATATGTGGCGTCAAGAGATAAAAGAGATCATTTAGAAGCATTCAGTAATGTGACTGCAGAGGAGGAGATGAACGATTTTGAATATCTGTTAGTTTTACAGGCAGGAAAAAACATACCGGAGTTGTGAGGACAGAAAACAGCATTTGCTAGAAAGTATTTGACCATCAGAGGCTAACATAATCTTAGTTTTTCTCAAGATCTGGATCAGCTTTTGTTTACTTGGTTTTTGTGCAAGAATGCCTGCTTTTTCAAAACAAATGGACAAAATGAGGCGAATGTGGAGCTTCTCATAAAACACTGAATGGAAAAGAGTTCATTAGTACACAAATCATTCATTTTTGCCAGATTAGATAAAAATATGAGGCTACAACTAATACTAAATCAGGAGCTGTTTGGGAGCTGAGTCAGAAGAACCGGCTCTCTGAAAAGAGCTGAACTGCCCATCACCACTATCCGCTACCCTAACCAAGGTTTTTATTTCTTACCCAGAGAGTTTATTCACAAGGTCCAAATTTGCTGTGTCGACATATACCTTAAATTATTGAATACCCACTGTAACAGTTAGAAGCTATATTGCAAAATTAATCTCCAGTCAGTCCACAAGTTACGTACTGAAATCTAGTGTTGTACTGTTGAAATAAATTGTTAACCGTAAATCAACTGCAAATTACTGGCATCCCTGCTGCCTGTGTTTTACCGTTTACAGTAAATTACTAAACAGTTAAATACAATATATTTTTTTTTTTCCCCTACCACAGTTTTCAGTTAAATAATAAATTCTATATTGCAAAATTTAGTGTAACCAAACAAGTATACAGTTGTGTTTGTTATGGTTTCCCCCTTTTTTTTCTCAAAGTACAGCTGCTGGTATTTTACCATTTATCTTTATCTTTTTGTTGTTATTGTTTGTTTATTTTTGTTTTTACTGTGAATTTTCAGATATAACTATGTAAAGATCTGGAAATCTGAATATCCAGCACTGAAAAACTGGTTAATTCCTTGAAATGTGTGTTATAGTAAGTAGTAGGGGATTCTAGCATCAGCCGATGTTAACTGTACATTAGCATAGCTCGTTAGCAAGTTTGTTTGTTTTTTTATTAAAAGTCCGTATGGACAATGTCTAAATCCGTCCATCGAAGAAAAACAAAGGAGGCCTATTAATACCTCCACCCCTCCACATCTATATAATGAGATCTACAGCCTGAAGGTAAACACAGGTGTGTTGGACTTGGACACGACATCGTGAAAGACAAGGTCAGTGGCTCACACCTCTTCTTTCTTAGTGTCTGTGCTCCCTGAAGTTCTCAGTGGTCGGCTTGTTAGAGGCACACAGAGAGAGTAGCTCCTTTCTTTTGTCAGCTCAAGGTCCTTCTCCTCCCGCAGGACAGCGTTACATCGGGCACAGAGAGCCATACCTTTAGCTGAAGAGACTGACCTCTGCAGAAATAAAGTCTCTTTATGACTTTTTAATTCTCATCAGTGTGAAATATCCTCATGACCCAGCCATTACCATCATTACTGTCAGGATTCTGAGTCGATAGATCAACAAACTGAGTCTGTAATAAAGACTAACAGGAAGCTAACAGGCAGTTTGTGCTCACGTCTGTAACCGCTGTTTATCCTAAGCTGTTAAATTTAACTTCACAATCTGAGTCACATCATTCATTTTAGAGCAGGAAGCTGATGATGTTATATGATACTCTCCTTTATATTTCAACATTCATATAGATTACCGTATTTATCGGACTATAAGTCACACTTTTTTTTCATAGTTTGGCTGGTCCTGCAACTTATAATGTTATAGGTGCTATAAGGTGCTACTTATATATCAATATGTATCTTTATGTATAATTTGGCATATTTATAAATGTTAATTTACACTGACTAACATTAACTAAGGAGAACACATTACTGCCAACACCTATGAGAGGGCGCACAAGGCTTGTGACTATAAACTGCTCCTGTACCACTGAAAAAATAAACTGAAACATTAACTTGAAGCACGGTCACACCTGCCAAATGTTTGTGCCCAATCAGAACTTCAGCCCTGATGTCCACTTTGTTTGGCCTGTTTGACCGCAAGTGTACCGTGCTTAAGCACATCTGACCAAAACAACTTAACATGAGCTTAAAGTCCCTAAAGTTGTGTTCCTGTTCTCTGTGTCTCACTGTGCTGACTCTGATTGGACCACGCTGCATGGGAACAGATGCTTCATGGTGATGTAGGCGGGCCATGCGTGTGCCTATAGTCTGGTTTATGTTGGAGTAGTGTGACCGTGGGTCATACTAGCCAGAGGAGGGGTGGGCATTGGGCTTAAGTTCAGCACAGTTTGGATGGTCAGTGTGACCGCGCCCTTAAAGACATCTGAGAAAGATTGAACACAAACAGAATGTCCTCACACAGAAAAAAGAACTATTTTTACAAACTGTAGGTAGTAAAATATGCAGCCAAAAATGGTGATCGAGCAGCAGAGAGAAAGTTTAGGGTCAGTGAGAAACTTGTGAGGGACTAGAGAAAAGCAGAGGTTATCGTAACTTTAGTGAAGAAAACAAAGGAAGCTAATCACGGGCTGAAAGCAAGATAAATTTGACATATAGTCCAGTGCGAGTTTTATATGTTGACCACAATCTAATTTCAGACCTCTTTCTTGTAAGATTAAACTTTATTCTCTTAATAATACAATTTTATCCTCAAAATCTTATTTTTTTTATTATTATTATTATGCAAAACTTTTCTGTTAAACTTTCAATGTCAGTTTTTTCAATGAGGAGCGCTGAAATATCAGTAATCTGTCAGATTATCCACATTTATACCTTCACTACCTGGAGCACAGCGGATTCTTTTCCCGTCCATGTCATGACGTAACAGCTCTGAAAAATAGATAGATGCTGAGAGGATGACCAACGATAATGGCTCTAATGTGATTCAGGTGTTCTGGAACTGGTTTAACTTGACATGTTTTTTTGGGTTCAGCGGCTCCACCAGTGCTCCCACTCAGGACGGCCAGGAGTCTATTTACAGACACAGAGCGTGAGCTTTTCTCGCCACGCAAAAAAAAAAAAAAAAGAAGGATTTGAGCCAAGTCATGCATAAAGATGAGGTCTGAAAGTATTGCCACGTTTTTATGTATTGATACAAGAGCTGTGGAGAAACAAAGTGCTCCTGAGAGCTGCCCTCTCCATTTCTGCTGGTTAGCCTGCAGCTCCACATGTCAGATACTGTAAGTTAGCAAAAAGAAAGCTCCATGTGAACGTGTTTTTCTCCCCAGCGCTGAAAGGAGAGGGTCATTCCAGCATAACCTCTCACTCTGAACACTGCGCTCATACATTCAAATTTACATAAGCGACTGTAAATTCAGATGTCAAAACTTCACAGAGGAAATAAAAATGCAGTCTTTTTCAAAACAACCCTGAAATTATTCACTTGAACCTAATTTTCCAAAGGTTTGAAAAGTAACACATTCCTGTCAGTGTTTCATTACTGTAAAGAGTGAAAAGAGGATATGTAAATTAGAGACATGTTTATTATCTTCTTTCTTCATGCAGACTATTTTAGTATGTTCTTTAATGGCTGTTATAATGCTGTTTACAAGTGTTTACAATAATGTTTATATCCTGTTATTAGATAGGCACCTAGGGGGCGCTGTTCTGGGAGTGGTGGAGAGAAAGAGGAGAGGAGGAAAGTCTTGGGGGTGGTTGTGGTATGAGAGTGCGGAGGAGAAGTTCACTAAAAGTTATGAGAAAGACCCAGATTGTGTTTGGACTGATTTATTCCACAATCTACACCCACGTCGCTTACACTGGTGGCAGCGGTGGGATGGTTTCTGTTGTGGAAAATCGTCAACTGGGATTCTGCTCAACTTCAAGTCTCCGACGCCGGATGCTAACGTTAGCCACGTTAGCTGCTAACTTAGATTAGCCATCAGTACAGTAAGTTAGCTCGCCACTACCTTCCACGTTTTTTTATTTTGTTAGATGCAAAGAGTTTAGAAACCGTGAGTCGGTCGTCTGTCTCCACCTGAGAGTTAAAGTAAATAATTAAACTAAGGAAGAAAAGTCATCATGTCAGACGAAGAGCACCCTGCTGGAGGGCAGCAGTTAGCCAACACAAGCCGACACGGAGCGCCCGCGCCAACCGAGCAGCAGTCCAGCAGTGCACGTGGAGTGCCGCGGGGTATTCCTTTGCCGCCGCCATTCCAGAATGATGGCCGTGAGTCTTTTCAGCTATGGGCTCGCCGCTATGAGGTAATTCAAGAAGCACGCTACAAGGACAGTGGTGTGGATCTTTCGACAGTGTTAGCAGCCGAGTTACCAACCAGACTATCACCTGAGCTTTTCATTGTGTGGGATAATCTGTCTCATGAAACTCAGAGATCCTATACTGACACAAAGAGACACTTGCAAGCAGCTTTTGGTCAAAAGGACATTATTGCATCATTCCAAGCATTCCCTAATGCCCGACATAGACTGCCAAATGAAACCATGGAAGTTTATGCTGCAGATGTTTGCAGACTCGTTAAAGAAGCATTTCCAGAGTTTGAACAAAATGCCATGGAATATATGAAAATGACTCGTTTTATTGCTGGGCTGGATCAGGATTTGCAAGTAAAGTGTCATGAAAGAGGGGTGAAAACCTTCACCGAGGCTTTTGATGTTGCCTCCCAAGCAGAGCGGGCACGCCAAGCAGCCAGATTATTAATGCCCACATCCCCAGCTAATGTTGCTAGAGACACTGCCACAATACAGTCAGTGAATTCTGTGCATGAAAATGATACTGAACTCAGAAAAGCAGTTCAGACCCTCACTTCTACTGTTAAGGACTTAAGTGATGATCTTGGTGCACTTAAACTGAAGTTAAATGAGCAAAGTAGCATGCATCACCGTGACAGACACATGCAGCGTTCTCCCAGATCTCTCTCACCTTATGGGAGAAGCCCAGATGGACCCAGAAGTTCATGGAAGTCTGTCTTAAGACATTCCCCAACCAGATATTCACATTATCGTTCTTCTTCACAAGAGCGCGATTCGCCTCGTATGACTCATCATCACCGAGACTATCCCCACAGAGAACCTGACAGGTACAGACAACATTACAGGGATAGCTCTGACTCAGATTATGTCTTCAACCCTTATGAGGAAAAGAGAGGAAGACACCCTTCTCCCAGTAAGCCACACTATTCTTACCGCCGAAGCCCAAGCCCTCATCACAAACACGTTTCATTCCAGCAGTATGAGGATAAAGGCCAGCAGTACTCCACTAGAAGTGACTACAAAGATCATGGCAGATATCAGGGAAACTAGCATTAGCTGATGATGCGGGGCGCTCATCAGCTACTTCTCCACCAGCCCCAGGTGTGTACCTCACTGAAAACACAGACAACAGAAGCGCATCGCTGACCTCTAGTGGTGATACCCCTATCGCAAATGAAACTGAGAGCACAGATTTCACCTCCTATGTAAGTGGAATTGTTGAGGGCAGTGACATGCCCATTTTGCTTGACTCAGGTGCCACCATTTCATTTATCAGTGAGGAGACCAAAATGTCAATACCCTCTTTAGCGAAAAGACCCATCAAGAAGACGTTCATCATGGCAGAAGCAGTGACTGGTGAGAGTTTGGATACTTTGGGTATGATAGACCTTACCTTTAAACTTGGGTCTCAGACATTGCAACACAAAGTACAAGTCATTAGGAATGTTAACCAAGGTTTCATATTAGGTTGTGACTTTCACACTTCTCACAATGTGATTTTGGACATGGGGAAAGGACTGTGCTACATAGGTGATGAAGTTTTGCCCCTGCTTAGAAAAAACGAGTTGGCACCCACTAGTTGTACAGCACAAATAGCAGAGAACACCACTGTTCCCCCACGCTGTGAGCTGATCTGCAAAGTTGCCCTGATTTCTCCTATAGGCAATGCAGGCATCCCAGGCAGCTATACTGGCTGTCTTGAGCCTAGCCAACTGGACATGGAAGGAATTGCAGTTGCACGCACACTCTCCACAGCTGAAAATGGATGCACTCTGGCACGCATCATAAATCCTACACACAGCCCCGTGGTACTTTCTCCAGGTATGCAACTAGGGCAGTTCACCACAGTGTCTAACACTGAGGTCATTAACGATTCAGCGTCAGTTTGTAATGTAGCTGCTAGCCTTTCAAGCCTGCCAACTGATAACACACAGACAACTAAACTGCCATTTGATGTTAAGTGTGGAGATCTGACTATCTCAGAGAGGTCTGACTTACATGACTTGCTTGCATCTTATCAGGATGTGTTTAGCAAACACAACACAGACTTTGGTAATACAGACATTGTTAAACACAAAATCCACACGAACGATGCAGCCCCGGTCAGAAAACGTGCATATCGTACTTCCCCTAAAATGCAGACAGTGATTCAGTCTCATGTGGACGAGATGTTGGAAAAAGGACTAGTGGAAGTCAGTCACAGTCCCTGGGCAGCACCTGTGGTGATGGTCAGAAAAAAAGATGGCACATGGCGTTTTTGTGTAGATTACAGAGGTTTGAACGCAGTCACTGTTAAAGATGCACACCCTCTGCCCAGAACAGATGACACTTTGGATGCACTCAGAGGCTCAGCCGTGTTCAGCACGATGGACCTTTCATCAGGATACTGGCAAGTGCAGCTCGAGGAGCAGGATAAAGTAAAGACAGCTTTCACCACCGGAAGAGGACTCTTCCAGTTCCGTGTGATGCCAATGGGCCTGGTAAATGCACCTCCAACTTTTCAACATCTCATGCAGCTGGTGTTACAAGGTCTCTCATGGAAAACATGTCTAGTTTACCTTGATGACATTATTGTGTACAGCCCCAGCTTCTCTCTCCATCTTCAACACTTGAGAGAGGTGTTTGACCGACTCAGAGCTGCCAACCTAAAACTCAAACCATCAAAATGCAGTTTTGCACAACAGGAAGTGTCATTTTTGGGACATGTTGTCTCAGCTGCAGGGTTAAAACCGGATCCAAAAAACATTGAAAAGGTGAGAGACTGGCCTGAGCCTAAAAATCCAACTGAAGTCAGAGCATTTCTCGGACTATGCTCCTATTATCGACGCTTCATTTACCAATTTGCAAAGATGTCAGAACCCTTGCATGCTCTCACTCAGAAAGGAAAGACATTTCTATGGACTGAAGTTGAACAGACAGCATTCATAAAACTCCGCCATGCCTTGTGTCACGCACCCATCCTCTCCTATCCAGATTTCTCACAAGAGTTTCTGCTTTTCACTGATGCATCCACTACAGCCATTGGATGTGTTCTGTCACAGGTTAATGCAGACGGCAGGGAATATGTGATTGCTTATGGCAGTCGTGTTTTGACAAAAACTGAGAGATGCTGGTCGACATATGATAGGGAACTGTGGGCTGTTGTATGGGCCATCCGCCACTTTCGCCAGTATGTGACAGGGCACCCTTTTCGCGTCATCACAGACCACAAACCCCTTCTGTCCTTGAGAAAGATGGCTTTAGATTGTGACCCTACTGGTCGCAGAGCCAGATGGGCTCTGGAGATTGATCCCTATGAGTGGACGATCGTATACAGGCAAGGACAAAAACATGCTAATGCTGACTCTTTGTCTCGCCGTCCTTTGCCAACTGAGGGTGTCACCCCTGTGCTTGCAGTTGCGCAGGTGAAATGTGTTTCCACTCAAACAGACTCAGAGACACTTGCATGCACTCCAGCTACCGAGCCAGCACCCTGCTCACAATCTGCACCCACTGACTCACATGTACAGTGTGTTTCATCAACAGCAACCATGCCACTAATGGATATGGACAGACAGCATTTCATTCAAGCTCAACATGCTGATCCTGACCTGCAAATAATCAGAAACTGGGTGTTAACTACCGGTAGGCCACCGTTCTCACACATTAAAACAGGCTCACCTGACATGAGACAGTTTTGGAGAGAGTTTCCTTCACTCATCCTTGTTGACGGTCTCCTATGTCGTAAAATCAGACCTCCACCAGGTGACGTTGTTTTACAGACTGTAGTTCCCAGTATCTTGCAGAAGGAAATGTTTCAGACTTTACATGGACATTCTCTCTCTGGACATTTCAGTGCACAAAAAACGTTACAGAGGGCACGGGTCAGATTCTACTGGCCCCGCATGACACGTGACATCAACCAATGGTGTCTTGAGTGCACCGCCTGTGAAGCTAGGAGAGCACCAGTGCCACACCAACAGGCTCCTATGCAAAATATTATCACATCCCAGCCTTTTGAGAAAATTGCAGCTGACCTGACTGAACTGCCACTCACACGCCGTGGTAATCGGTATGTACTTGTTGTAATGGATTACTTTACTAAGTACCTTAATGTGTACGCACTCCCTGATCAACGAGCAACTACAGTGGCTAAATGTTTGTTTGAAGATTACATCAGCCATCATGGTGTGCCTCAAAGTTTGCACACTGATCAAGGCCGTCAGTTCGACTCAGATCTTGTCAAGGAACTGTGTTCCCGGCTGGGAATACATAAAACACGGACATCTCCTTATCACGCTATGTCGGATGGCATGGTTGAAAAAGCAAACAGGACCATAAAGGACCAGTTGGCAAAATATTTGTACACCAGAGGAGGAGAATGGGATGACCACTTGCGACAAGTTGAATTTGCATATAACACAAGTGTTCACTCCTCCACCGAACATACTCCTTTCTTCCTGGCCCATGGAAGGGAGGCTCGTTTGCCTGCTGATCTTCTGATTGGAGATGCTCCTGGTATCACAAATGCCACTCCAGGTACCCCACGTGAATATGGCAATTCTGTGCTACAGAGACTGCGCTCAGCTTTTCACTCAGTTGCTCATAACATTGAAGCAGCAGGTGCTAGACAAAAGCACTACTATGATCGTCAGTTGAAGCACACAGCCTATGAGCCGGGTGATTTGGTTTGGGTTGACCTTCCAGCCCTTTCCAGACAGAAGCTGTCACCTAAGTGGAATGGTCCTTTCAAAGTGCTTCGATGCTTTCACTCAGGCACAAATGACATTGGAGTAACCTATGAACTGTTGGACCAGCGAGATCCTAGAGCTAAACCTACAGTCATTCACTACAACCGCCTGAAACCTTATCGCTCAGCTTGGTCAGTGGAAAAGACTCCACCTTCACCATCAGAACTGACACCACCTTTACATGGACCTGGACCCCCACAGCTCACTGCACTCTCAGGCTGCAGACCTTATGTTTACTGGGGCCCTTCAGCACAAGACTGCACTGTGAATCCAACTGTAACTCAGACTGCTGGTGTCCCTTTGCCCCAGACAATCTCAACGCCCGGGGGAGACCTTGCTGTGACTGGATCTGCCAGTGAAAGTTCCCCTGTTGTCCAGCCTTCAGTGGATGTGAGGACGAGGTCTGGACGTTGTGTGCGTCTCCCAGTACGTTACAGATCTGATGACTGAACCAATACTCCTTTGTTCAAAAAAAAAAAAAAAAAAAAAAAAAAAAACTGTGTATGATGTTATATTCTGCACTGTTATTATTGCATTAGTGTATCTCCCTCAGTTTTTTTTTTGAGTGGGTTCAGTATGGGTTGTCAGTTCAACAATTTAGAAGCGAGGACGCTTCTTCTGTAAGGGGGGGGCAATGTGTAAAGAGTGAAAAGAGGATATGTAAATTAGAGACATGTTTATTATCTTCTTTCTTCATGCAGACTATTTTAGTATGTTCTTTAATGGCTGTTATAATGCTGTTTACAAGTGTTTACAATAATGTTTATATCCTGTTATTAGATAGGCACCTAGGGGGCGCTGTTCTGGGAGTGGTGGAGAGAAAGAGGAGAGGAGGAAAGTCTTGGGGGTGGTTGTGGTATGAGAGTGCGGAGGAGAAGTTCACTAAAAGTTATGAGAAAGACCCAGATTGTGTTTGGACTGATTTATTCCACAATCTACACCCACGTCGCTTACATTACCAATCCGACACGATGCAAAACAAAAGCATGAAAGGAATCAAAACTTTTCTGTTTAACTCGAGGCCAGATGTCTGGAACAGCAGAGTGAGTGTAATTACAGGTAATGATTCAAAGCCCTGATTAGAAAGGAAAAATGTGACCCATAGTTAATTCGACACATTTCTATGGACACTCGCCTTCACCCACCATCTTTTTTTTTTTTTTTTCTTTAACAGAAATTAAATATTCCTGAGGCAATCATGTAGCATGAGCAGCTGCTTGTTTCTCTCCAAAAACAATCAGGTCTTGCTTTTAAACACTCTGACCCTGAAGCACAGACCTGTGAGAGGCCTTCACCCTTTCTTTGAAAGAGACTTAAAGAGAGGTGAAACAAACAGCCCATGCTTTGATTTGTGTTTCTGTTTCAGCTGATTTTTGGCTTCATTCCCTCTACCACAAAAGTCAGCAAAGGCCTGATTTTCTGATGTTTCTGAATATAATTTCTCACTTTGTCCTGTGGTGCGAGGGATGTTGAGAGTCATTTTTATCATTAATGCTGGCAGAATACACCACACTTTGTTGTACTTTGTGTCTTTTGTCTCCTCATCTGCACCTCTGGTCTCTTTAAGGCTGGTTTGTGTTTTCTTTCTAATAGTTTCTCTGAATACTTGCTGCCTGTTGTCTGGATAGAAGCTCTTTAAATGTGTTTGTGGTGGTTTTTAGTTTCTCTGTTAACACTGAATCTTTCTGATGTTGGTTTGCATCTCTCAGTAGCTGATTTTGTATCTATTAATTCACATTTTGTCTTTTTTCAATTATTTTTAATCTCATCTAATTGTTGAAGCTTTGGAGGTGGAATTCTTTACCATTCTTGCTGGGCATACAACTTCATAAGGCTCCACACATTTTCAGTGGGAGACAGGTCTGGACTACAGGCAGGCCAGTCTAGTACCCGCACTCTTTTACTACAAAGCCACGCTGTTGTAACACGTGCAGAATGTGTCTTGTCATTGTCTTGCTGAAATAATCAGGGACGTCCCTGAAAAAGACGTGGCTTGGATGGCATCATACCTTTCAGCATTAATGGAGCCTTCACAGATGGTCAAGTTAGCCATGCCATGGGCACTAACACACCCCCATACCATCACAGATGCTGGCTTTGAGACTTTGACCTGAGAACAATCCAGATTGTTCTTTTCCTCTTTGGCCTGGAGGACACCACGTCCATGATTTCCAAAAACAATTTGAAATGTTGACTCGTCAGACCACAGCACACTTTTCCACTTTGTGTCAGTCCATCTCAGATGAGCTCGGGTCCAACTCTTAAGGAATATCTAATTGAAACAAAAAACTGAGCCTTTAGCTGGTGGAATTTGGCAGTGGTGGCCGCCACCAAATTCTCTATGCATCACTGAATTTAAGGTCTGCGGAGTAAAGAGTCCAGTGCCGGAGTATACCACTGCACCTATGTGGTACATCGGCAACTCTCCAGTGCTTGAAGTATTTGAAAGTTTCTAGTTTTCCTGGACTAATTACCCATGTTCTCTCCTCTTCCTCTCCTCAGTGCCTCCTCGAGCATCCTGCATCTCAACCTGCTTCAGCCACACTGCCACCTTCTCTCACCTGTTCTCCCCTCAGCTTCACTCCTGCCTGCACAGATCACCCTCACTCTCTGGATTCAGGATTGCACATTTTCCATCAGTTGTGACAATAAAACTTCCCAGAGTCAAGTGTTGAATACTTGGTGTTGATTTTAAGGTATTTAACTCTATACTGGTGTTAAACCATACTCCTTTGGGAGTAACTTTACAGTGTTGACGGCACGCAACACCAGGCAGTGTTACTTTAAACATAGGATAGGATATAAAACATTTTAGTGTTACGAAAACACTGAACTTGGCAAAGGCTATTTAATATTCCTAGTAGATGTGTAGTTTAAAGTTTGGTATAGACTCTTACTATACTGTGAAGGTATAAAATATGAACAGTATGTAAGGCTTAAATCACACCCAGACTCACAGGCAGGTCACTCCTGGCACCCTGTCAGGCCTATTCATAGACACACACTCTCCTCAGCCAGTGTCAGTTTGACTTTCACATAAAAAAAATTGACATGGTTTAAGCTAAGGGTCTGCTCTGTCACCTTAACAAGCAGGAAAAAAAGGATGGGGATGTCTGTCAGGGCAGAAGTTTAGGACAGAGTGTAGCTGTCCACATGGCCGACCAAGAGGCTCCTTCAGCAGGTAGATAAAGAACAGTAATGACGTGCCAGGACAGAGGGAAAAAGTGCTGTCTGCAGGGATGCCTGTGGAAAATCTGAAAGGTCAGACCTGGATCCACATGGCAGCAGTCCATGCAGCATATTGAGCCAGTCAGCTCGACAGAAAGTGTTTAAAATCTGAAACCCCGGGGCTCTAAAATCAGAGAGCAATCTGCTGTTTCTTCCTGGAAACAAACTCTGGTCCTGATTAGATTGTACCACCTTTGGAGTGGGATGGTTCTTTCAAGACCCTGCAAAGAAAAAAGACATGAGGAGGTCTGTTTGTTTCTCTAAAGGTTAAATAATCTGAAAAATAAAAACAGTATTTGGACGTAAGACAAGGTTAAAGGGATTCTTGCTCTCTTCAGGAATTTCAAGGCTCTGTGCCCAAATTCATTCCAAGCCGAGCAGTTAATTGTGCACCCATAAAAGTGGGTGTCACACCGCCTGTAGCCAGCTATCAGGCTGGCTGTCCCCCAGAGACTCAGGAGTTTGTGAGGGGTGAAACCTCAGAGCTTGTTTTTTTTTTCTCTCTCTCCTGTCAGCCAATGAAAGGATAAGTAGAGTCTGAGAGCCCCAGCTGTGAGGGAAATACAACCTTACTCTGAGTTTATGCTCTGATTTTCCACAAAGGCAGAGTGACAGACCACCCCTCGAGGTGATGAAAAAATTAATTAGTCTGCTAGATTGGTGAGAAAATTGTGAATTACTGTTGTAAGATAAAACCTTGTGTGGTGTTACTCTGGAGATGAACTGAGAGAGCCCGTCAGTGAAGCAGGGCAGGGTTTTTATTTCACAGAGAAGAGGGTCAAAAACTGGTCATTGTCTTTGTGAAGCTGAATTACCAATATTTGAATCCAAAGCTACACATGTGCAAAGCAGGGAGTTATACTCCCTACCATAAGGGGCAGTGTGGCAGGTAAGAATTGGGTGGCTGCCTATAAATCGACCTGGTCAGCCTCTTCCTCTTCTTCCTTCTTTACGAAGCAGGCAGATGCGTGTCTGTGTTTGTCATCGTGTGTCGTCGTCGTGCCTGCACAGCGTGGAGAGTGGCGTAAAGTTTCACAACAAGGTGAATGCTTGCTCCATGTCTGGCTCGATCCATTCAGTCACATGGGTGCTGTGTTTACTCTGGTTTCACTCCGTTACAGCTTCGTGGTGAGGCTGGGAACTGACCTGTCCTGTGGAGTTTGTGTGGGTGTGGTGTGTTCCTGCAGGTGAGGCATTAAGTTGTCTGTCTCTTGACTACATCTGGCCAATGATTATCCTCTCCCAGCTGTCGCTCATGGAGTCTGGGCTGCGAGCTTCTCTCCTGCCGCCGCCTGGTGCTTCCACCCTGCGCTCCGATGGGAAAGCTTCTCTTTTCAGTTTTGCTTATTTTGAGTATTTTTCAGAATTAACTTCTAATTTATTTATTTTGCAGCACGTGGCCATTATATGCCACCGTCTCTTAGCTTTGCTGCTGTTTTGGCTCTCTAGTCTGGACTCTATGCAGATTTTGTCTTTGTTTTTGTGTGCACAAACAATCTATTAACACTTTAGGGTGTGGTCCACGTCACCGGAAGGATAGGGGTTTTAATTTATTTCATAAGGGGGCTAATAATTTTGACCTTAACTGTATCTCTCAAATTTTATGTTAGATTTTTATAAACTATTTTCATCCCTGAGGTCACGGTCACACAGAAACATAAACAAGCTGATGAGGCTGGCTGTAGACCAACAAGTTGTCTGCGTTGCATTGATTTCACTGCAAGTGTTTGTCGTATTTTTAGTGAGCCTCATTCACCTGGGTAGTCCAGAAAAAAATTCAAGATATTAGAAGACAAACATTCGGCCTGAATTGTGAATTGTGAACAGTACAGTACGCCCACTTCTGAGTCTCTTCGTTTTGTAAGGTCACCGTGTTTTTTCATCTTTCATTCTCCTGCTGCTGTGCTTCAAGTGACAAGTACATTTATTTCACAGATAAGTGGAGCTATTCACTTTAGTGAATGTATATTTGCATTCAAAAACTTAACAAACTATTACATGATTCTGCTTTCACTCCAGAAAACAACATTACACATAATTAATTCCCAAGCTACGACGGGGAATCACAGATCAGGTTGTTTGCAAAAATCAGGGTCTACCAAGAAGGAGTAGTTTATTGAACCAAGCTTTGTTTACTTGGCGCAATGCTAGCTCTATCTGTTCAGTTTCTCTTACTAATGAGATCGGGTGAGAGGTTTAAATGATCCTGCAGGAGATGATTAATTATTGCAGCAGCACAGAGAACAGACAGGAAGAGGCCGACCCAGATAGCTTTCAGATTAAATTCCACCAAACCATTATCAGGAGAAAGAAGCAGGTGTTCAACTCAACAGCCAAGCTCCATTGTGAGCTGTGTGTGCTCCCTAATTACAAAGCTGTTAATGCATTTATATGAGAAGAAAACCAGCAAACAGGGTAAGTCCAAAAACAGAGAAAAATGAAGTCAGCTCCTGCTTCCTCCTGGTCTGTTATATGTATCATGTGCTTCCTCCTGCAGCCAGTCAGTGCTTTATTTAGCAGACCAAAAACCATAGGTAGTACCTGCAACACCTGTTGTGCACAGAACACACACATTAAGAGCTTACCTGTTGTCATAATGATGAGCAATCTGGGAGAACACCAGATGTGTATAAACTCTTCCTTTTTAGCATCTCTGCTGCTCTTGATGATGGCATTTCACCAAAACCATGAGTCAGAGAGCTAAGTACACCTGCCACAGGTATCTTAGTGTCCTCTTAGTCTCTTCTGTTATTGCAGCTGAAATGAAACCATTAGCTGATGGAAACATCAGCTCTTTGTGAGGAAAATGTGCTATCCATCAGCCAGGAAGCTGATTTCCAAGGATCTGTGATGCTAAGTGAAATGTGGAACACTGAAAGAGCTCAACAAGGACCTTCCCCCGTCATTGCACCCACATGCCCTAATGTACGGTGGCCCTGAAAGCTCACAGCAATGCAACTTAAGAAAGCACATGCAAAAAGACAAAACACAAGCAAATTAAGAAAAGATCTTCATCAATTTGACAAAACATGCACAGCACAGGAACTACGGGGTCTAAAGAGTTAATAACTCTAGGATATTTTTTTATTATATTCAGGTCTTGACCACTTTGTGTTTTAGACAACCAACAGTAAGTGATAAACTCATCATGTTGGTGTTAACTGCTACATAGGAGGAATGGACACATCCAACCAGCTGCATGGGATCCACTCCAAGGGTCTCAAACTCGTGGGCATTTTATACTTTTTAACATTTGTGGGCTACCGTAGCTCAGGCTCATGACAACAACACGAATTAGCAATTGGTCACTTGTAACCAGCTCTTCTCCACAATGAACTTTAATAAGTCAAAGTTCAGGTCCAAACTTAAAGATGAGCATCTTAAAGTCATACTGAGGGTCTCAGCTGCTTCCTCCCTCAAGACAAATGTCCCGAAGACCTGTTCATGTTCTGCACGTTCTGACCTGTTAAGAATTGAAGCCCTTTTTTTGTGGAACACTTGATGCAGCCCAGCCTCAACCAGACACTACCTCCAGTGGCCCCTTGGTAAGTTGAGTTTGAGACCCCTGATCAACTCAGTTCACCTGAAAACCAGGAAGTGGTGCATCACAGTGTTCCAGCATTTGTGGATATTTCTGTGACCAGCATCTACATAATGTGCCACACAGCAGCAGAAGCAACAGAGTCGCCAGGAGTTCCAGGAGGAGTTTTGGGCTCATCTTCTTGGGGTTTCCTTGAAATCCACTTGCTCACCAACACCCAGTGGTACCTATTTTCCACCTGTACAAGCAGCAATGGACAGGTTCAGGCGTACAGGCCACCAAAGGAAGGCTGAAGTGCACTCTATGCAAAAGAAATACTCCATGGCAGTGTGAACAGTGCAATGTGGGTCCAAGTGGACAAGAACTGCTTCACTATCTATCACACAGGCCCAAAAACATCAGGACATATTGAAAAATAGTCCAGATGACTCTGACTATTAGTCATCACAGTCCATATTTCCAACTGATGTTGTCTTACAGGGTGTTCATGATCAATTCCAGTCTCTCACGTTTTCTTAACACATATTTATGCCAAATATTAAAAGCTGAGGTTATTCTGAAAAAAAAATAGCATAAGGCAATCACTCACAATATGAGATAACTCTGAGACACATATTTTCAAAACAAAATCTATCCAAACAAACCAGGACTTAAGTGTTGTGTTTTCCAGCTTGCACTCTGTAAGATGCAGATTTGGAAGAAAAATGTTGAAGAGGGTTTTTTCTCTTTTTTCAACCTCTGTCTGACAAACTTGTTTTAACTGCTGTCTCTTTAAGACTCCTTCTGATTGGCCAGCCCTCTGGAGGCCTGTTGGGGCAGAGCTATCAGCAGACCTTGGTGTTTGAGGTCCACCACTCCAACAGTCTCTTGAAGATTTCTTGAATATCTGGTGGTATTTTTAGAAGAAAGAGCTTTTTGATCAGTTTACAGACAGATTTGGGGATTTCTACAACATATGAATATGAAGAGGTTTGAAAATCAGTACACATTTAGTCTGAACATCCAGCATGGTTACTTTATATCCATGTTTAAGATAAGGGAAAACAGAAGAGTCCCAATGCCCTACAATTTCATGGGTCACTACAGAAATGCTTCAAGAAATCCTCAAACTGTCTCCTCAGCTCAGACCTTTCAGAACATTGGAGAGCTCTCTTTAAGTGAAGTACTTTTAGTCAGGTGTATGGAAGGATCTTTAAAGGAGCAGTCAGGGTTTATATCACGAGTGTTCCCAAAGTTCAGTGACATTACCGGAGCCTGTGTGTTGGTCACTGTGCTGCCCGCTCATTACACTGCAGCACAGAGTGCACTCATAACCTCTGCAGCTGTAGCAGCTCTTGGACAGCTGACATACTCTCCCCCGTTCCCCTCTCTCAGATTGTCTCCCTCACTCCAACCTCTCATGCCAGCTCCTGCCGACACCGTCTGATTCAGCAGATACGCTGTGCGGATTGAAAAACTCTTAAATTAGCTAAGTATGCAGTGAAATGTCTCCTCCTAAAGAGCTCGACTCACCTCTTTACACGGCAATCAGTGAAATGAGCCTGGGGCCGGAGGCACTCTGAAGCTTTTTGTGAAGTCTCTGACCTAACTGTGGCTCTTTGCCATGGGGCAACAAACATTTCGCAGTAAGGTGAGAATGAAAGGACCTAAATTTAACTCAGATAGGAGCTCAGTCTTTATCAAAATATACCTCAAAGTAAACTCTCTAAAATGTGTTTTCAGCTAGTTGTTTCTGCATCGCCCACCTCCACCTGCAGGAATCAGAGAGAGACGGTGGCTGAGGTGTCGACACGGGTGAAGCCACCTGATGCTGCCTGGTGTGGGTCTCAGGCCTCATGCTGGCTCTGCTTCTGTCCCTGCTGCTGTTTTTACTTTAAAAGATGCTGTGGAGGATTGGATCTGAGTTTGTTTGCCCAAAACTTCATGACTCAGCAACACCACACTAGAATACCAGAATATTTGCATCTAAACATTCAGTAATGTACAAAGCTCTGCAGAAACCAAATAATTAATTATATAAACTAGAACCCTGACAGGATGATCAGGACTTATATCACTCTGTCTGAATTCTAATTTTACCAACAGCTGACAAGGCAGATTCTGGAGGTAGTCTCTGAGAGCACTGTCAGTGTGTCTGTGTACATGCAGCTGGAGGTACGAGAAGCTCAAAACAAGAGTGAAAATAGCAGAACCACATGTTTGGCATTGGCCTTTAGAGAAGATTTGGCAAGTTTTTCAGGGGCACAATGGACTGTGTGGATCCGGCTTTTGCCATTGTGCAGCCAGAGTCTGCACAGTAGTGAATCTGAGTGGAGCTGGGTGACCAAAATAAAGTTTTTTTTCTTTCAACAGTCTAATCTCTTCTTAACTTTCCTTCCTGATGTATTGAACCTCTAATAACTAATGAATAAGAAACTTTTCAGAAGAAGGACTTGAGGACTTGAACACAATGCAGCCCAATAACATCTAAATATCACCACAGCACGGGGATGAGAGAAACATTTATACAAGGTGTATTTATCTTTTAAAGTGATCACAGCCCATCTGAAATGAACAGAGAGACAGCAATTTTGACCTATACTGCAGCCAGTCACCAGAGGGAGCAGTTTTTGTGGTGACCTCACTTTGAGCCGAGCGAGATGATGTCCATTTTTTTTTTTTTTTAACAGTCTATTGGCACAACCCACACACTCAGCTCTGCTGCTCATCCATCAAATGCATGTTCCTTACAAATACGGCTCCATTTAGGAGTTTAATAAACAGATTTTACAACAGAATAAGATTTATTACCAAGAAGTTTTCTTATTTTTATTAAAGCAGAGAAATAATCAGCAAAACACATATTTGTACTTTAAGTGTGTTTATAATCTGATCATAACCCAGCCAGCATGTCCATGTGGGCTCCATATGGTTCTTATGTGGGCAGCACATATGGGTCCCAAGTGGGTTTGTCTGCAGGTTCCATAGAGGTCCCATCAGTGCGTGCCAATATGGTCCTCAAGTCCATATTGGCCTCAAGTGGGATCCACCCAGGCTTTGCATGCGGCCTATCTGGGCATTTCATATGGGTCCCACAGAGGCCCCATCTCTACACGCAAAGAAAAAATTTTGTTGGTCAAATGTAATAAAATTATGGAAAGAATTTCCACCTAACTGAAATGCTTTTATTGAACAAACATAAAGTACATAAGTACCGTGAGTGAGGATGGAACGCAGTGGACATGAGACCAAACTGTGCATTGACGCTGCCCTTCATGTCTAATAAAATACAAAAACAAAATAAGTAATGGTAACTCAAATACTCTATGGTCATTCAACATATTTACAATTAGTTGGTTCAACAAAATTGCAATGAAAACCAGGGAAGCACATTCAACAGATGCTGGTCACCGATATAAGGTGCTGTAGAAGAAATATTTAAACCTCTTAATATACAAATGCTACAGAAGATGAGAACGGCAATGGATTTTTCTTTTTTTTTATGCACAGTTACCTTGTGATAACGACTTTTATTTCATTATAACAAAGATCGTTTTGTCGTGATAATGAAGTTGTTAATAATGTGTTTGTCTTGATTTCAACCTACAAGAGCTGCCATGAACGGCTTCCAGCCACTGGGTGTAGCTGTTTACAGCCTCTCATCTGCCAGTTAGTAAATGATAGTCAGCAGCCGGATAGATAGGAGTTTGTCAAACTATCAGCTGCTAAGCGGTAGCCGCTAAAGTAAACAAACTAAAGTGTAACTTACCGATATATAACAGCTAGGCTGGTGAACTCCTGTCTATCCAGCTGCTTCAGCTAAGCTAAGGTAACATAACTGTAGACTAACCTCAACTTTTCAGTGTATTATGAGACTTAATAAACATATATTAATTCATTTAATAGAGCTATAGGCCAGCCTCTCAGATGCTAACCTGTAGCCCCTAAAGTAAACAAAGCATAACTTAGTGGTAGGCTACAGCTACACCCAGTGGCTAGAAGCTGTTCATGGCAGCTCTTGAAGGATGAAATCAAGACAAACACGTTATTAATTAATTAATTCAATGTCATGACAAAACGATCTTTGTTATGTCAAGAAAATGAAAAATTTTTTTAGTTATAACGAGAAAACAATCTTTGCTACATCAAGATAACAAAATAGTCAGTCGTTATCATGAGATAACAGGGTCTAAAGGGTTAATAACTCATAGATTTGTTTTTTTATATTCAGTTACTGACCACTTTGTGTTTTAACCCACAATAATTGATAAACTCAACATGTGTTAAATGTTAATCTGTTAGTACAACACTATTTTCAGTCATATAGTGCAGTGGTTCCTAATCTCTTCCAACTCAGGGCCCACTTTTAAGTCTCAAACCTTCGTGGTCCACCTCAGACCACAAAAATACAGACCTTACGGGGTTTCCTCAAAGATTTTTCGAACTCTGGTAAATAATCATAGTAAGCACAGAGTTTATTTTTTCCAGTAATTGTCTATGTCCGCGATGTAAAGAGCTGATAATTGCAATACTGTCACGGCCCACCAGGGGGCCATGGCCCGCAGGTTGGGAGTCACTGATTTAGTGTGTAATTTGCTGAGTCATCTGTTTATTATTTGATATTAAAAGGAGAACTGACGTCAACATGTATCGCCACGGTTTGATTTACACAGGCTGAATATTACAGATGTGCACTCAAAGTATAAACATAAAACAGTTGTGATTAATCAGCTAAATAAAAAACAAGTGACAGATTAGTTGACCTATAAAATCTTCATTAGTTGCAGCCCTAGACTTATTTATTCTGAACTTTTTAACTAGATGAAAAGGAAATGATGAACAGTCCTGCCCTCTTCAAACAGACTCAGTCCAGGTGTTCCTCCCAGCTCTGCCAACATCTCCCTCTGTCACTCTCTCTGTTTATAGATGAGCCCAAACACCATTAAAGTCTTTGAGGAAAGAAGTCTGAAGAGCTCACTGTTAGTTTCTCCATTTTCATGACACATGGAGTGTTGTTCTTGTCTTTGACAGACGGCCTTGAGTGTGGCAGTTCAGAACAGGCAGAAACACTTGTGCCTCCAGACAAGGACACACTGTCTGTAACAACAGCCTTTAAATCACTGAGCCGTGGTTTGACATCAGATAGGACGCACATATTCACTGAAGCATCGCATGTACTTAAAGGCTGTACGGCACCTTAAAGAGACAGTCCTTTATTTATTCAATATTTTTAGTGCTGTTGTTTGAAGTTTTTGTCAACAGTCAGTGTGTTACCTCTCACTCAGCTCTGCCCCTTTGTTTGAGATCCAGTTCAGAAGCTCAACTATCAGATCATTTTAACAAACTCCAGCCAAAGCACTAACGCTAAACCACTAAGCTAAGCACTAAAGCTCAACCTGGGAACAGGTCACTGCTTTACTTCGCTGTCAGAAAGACACTCATCTGTTTTTGCATCAATTACTGATGTAACACAGATCAGCTGTTCAGGTCTGGTCATGGTACTCAACAGATCAGAGGAAAAAAGACAAGAAACTTCTGGAGAGCTAACTGGAGAGCAACAGAGATCCCAGGTTACCTGGTGGTTCAGGTGTGCAAACTGTGAGCTCATGTACCCAGAAAGCCTTTTCTGAATCAGCTCACATACAGCTGCAGTCTGCATCACTCACCATCCAGAGCTCCCTGCCTCTCTGGAAAAGAGAAATTATTTGAAATATTGATTTCTATTTGTATTTAAATTTTACTGCACTCCAAGAAATGTTGCTTTTTTGACTTTTTTGCACAAAGACAAATGTATCAAAGTTTTTGTGATAATGAAATTATTTTTCATTTTATAAAATGTGTTCATGAAATATTTTAAGGTTTTGCATTTTATTTTTTTCTTTCTCATTTCATGAAAATACATTTTTCTCATAGAGAAAGTTTAAATGTTTTTTTTTTAAATATTTTATTTATTTATTTGTTTGTTTGTTCGTTTGTTTATTTAAGTCTTGAAATGTCCCCATGTTAGTATTATATTTTGACTGACTCATGCAACCACAACAATAAATGAATAAACAAGTATTAAATAAATAAATGAATGAACTAACAAACAAATTCATATATTTAATTTTAATGTGTTTTATTCTATCGTTTCCTGACATTTCTAAGTTTACTGGTTTCTGTTGATGACGTGAACTTGCTGAATATAAAACTTTTTTGTGCATTTAACAAAAGGAAAGTTTTTTTTGTTTGTTTGTTTGTTTTTTAATAAGCATCTTTCCTTCTTTCTTTCTTTTTTCCACAATGTCTTTAATTTTTTTTTTTTTCACACAGTCTGTGGAATAAGTTCAGCAGTTTGAGGTTAAAAGTGAGAGATGTGCAGCTGAGACAAACCTGTTTACTGAGGGACCTTCACTTGATTGGAGTTCAAAGATGAGGACTCATCATACTGTAGAAATGTGGTCCTTATTTTGTCAGGAAGCTTTGAACTTTAAAAAGGCTATATTTTGCTTTTTTTAAGTCTCATTGTCTATATTGTCCTTTTAGTCCCCCTGTAGTATCTTTACATGATTTATAACTGAAAAAATCCTTCTCTTTCTCTCACTGGTGAGAGAAAACTCTTATTTTAGCCTCTGTCTGAAACACTTTGTTTTAGCTGCTGTCTCTTTAAGGCTCCCCGCTCCACAGATCCCCTTTACTCTGATTGGCCAGCCCTCTGGAGGCCTGTTACCCCCTTTTCGACTGAGCTGGTTGTGGTGCTAGTTTCAGGCATGTGCCCGGGTTAGCAACGAGTCTTTCTGTTTCCACCAACAAATCATCGTCTCCAGGTGCTAAAAACTGGAGCTTAGCAAACACCAACACCTCTTGCATGCTTACGATGAAATCCTCCATTGTTGCTTTGTGGGCTGCCGTATGGCACGAGTATTTTTGGATGAACAGCTACATATGCGGTGAAGTACTGACATTTTACAGTGACACAAGAACATGGCTCCAACTTGTCTCCTTGTTGATGGAAAACCAAACCGGTTCTTGGTAAGAAGGTGATTGGAACCAGTTAAGCGCTAGCACCAAACGAGCACTTGGTTCTTTTGATGGAAAAGGGGTATGTGGGAGGGTAGAGCAGACCTTGGTGTTTAAGGTCCACCTCTCCACTATATCATAAACCAGCTCGGAGATCCTTATGTGATGACCTCATAGTTTCAGTATGTCTTATGAATATCTCATGAAGATCCTGTAGAGATGTGGTGCTAGTTTAGAACGGAGCGTTCTGATTCGTTTACAGACAGATTTAAGGATTTCTACAGCATGTGAACATGTAGATCATAATCTGTACACGTTTACTCTGATCATCCAGCATTGTAACTTCATTTCCATTTTTGCAATATGAAAAAGCAGAAAACCCATTCTTAAGCAGTTAATGTTTTGTTTTTATTTTTAGAGAACCTCAGAATCCCCTCTTTTATAATTTATTTCCTCATACCTCTGCTTCTGAAAGCTAAATCAGCCACAGCCTGTTGTTGTCATGTAGCCACTTTAGAGTAAGATTTAACGGTGGGTCGTAGAGAGTGTGAATGACATCATTCAGGATTCCCAGGCCATCATGCAGAGACATAAACCTCAGAGCATCTGCTTGTTGTGTGTGTGCATAAATTCAATCTAACTCCAATCTGTTAAAAAAAAACACACTCCTGCAGACCAACAGGACGGAGAGACGCAGTGCTCACAGGGGGAAGAAAGAGCTGTTATGGTGGTCAACCATTGACGTGGTCAAGTCATTGATTATTGGAATTATTGATTCACTTACTGGATGACAAATGACACAAATACCAACTATAAAGCTCTCCGCCTCTAAATCTAACCCTAAGGTTCATTTCTGCTCTGAAATCAATAAATGCATGTGAATATTCTGATGATTTTGTCAAGGGTTAAAGTTAACAGATGCTGGCCAAAGGTTGCAGTACCACGGAAAATTACTGGGGGCAATATTGAGCAGTGTGGCCAAAAGCTGAAGTCAGACCAGCAAAGTGAAACGAAGTTGAAAAATCTCACATATTAGCTGACACAGATCGAACAAAAACTGAATGTCACATCTGTGTGAGACCCTTGTGTTTGAGGCGCCCTCTACTGGATGAACCATTTAACGTCTGTACTGACAATAAGGACACACAACAGGAAGGGAGTGACAGTTTATCATCTTAACTGAACTGTTTTATGTACAAAAACGAAGCATAAATGAGCTTCCACACATCCACACACGCTTGTTAGCTAATATCTGAATCATGTGATCTCATCGTTAAAATAAATCAAAAGCACTTACTTTAATCTCATTTTCCAATAACACTGATGGAAAGAGAACCTTAACTGGGCTGTGACTCAAAATCTGCGTCAACAACAAGCATGTTTGGATTTGTGCATCACTTCTAAGTGTCCTCTGGAAATACTTCCGTTGTGTAGCGGTCTATTTACAGCATGTTTTTCTAAATCTCTGCATGTGTTGTCAAATTGATGAAGCTGTTTTCTTAGATTGCTTGTGTTTTGTCTTTTTTCTTGTGTTTTCTTTAGCTGCCGTGCTGTGAGCTCTCAGGGTCACTGAATGAGAGTGACAAATGTACAACACAAACATGGACATAAGTTGCAGATTGTTGCTAATTAAGTTTCTGGGTAGCTAAATTTTGCCATTGACTTAAAACATTGTACCCCTGCTTTCTTCAAACAAGAGAAGTTTAAGGGAGGAGCAACTGGACCCGGAACATTTCTGATAGAGAAAAGTGGAACAGCATCCTGTCCTGCAATCCAGACACAGACAGCAAAGATGGAGAGAGAGACTCTCTGAGCTGCAGGACTCCTATCAGTATATTCATCCACTCCCTGAACATCGTCTCTTACACACTCACCTCTCCCTCAGTTGACCCGGCCGGGACAGAGTAAGCTGTGAGTGAACCTGGTGTGTGTTTGAAAGCTGCGTCCTCGCTCTGTTTAATTACCAGCAGCCCACACACACACACACACACACACAGTTTAACACATCACATTAAGAAGAACTTAATGGAGGCACAATTTACAACAACTCATGTGCTGCTTGTTAAAACATTCTCATATTCAAATTGGTCAGAGTAAAACGTTTTCCATTTGCATCCCACCCACACACACACACACACACACAGAGCAGACCCCCTCCATACATTACTTTAATCCCATCATTTCTCTTTACCTCTACTGGTCACTTAAATCTGAGCTCGCAGGCAGAAATTATACGCAGAGAGAATCACATAATACATCCTAAAGTTTGAACAAATCTACTTACAAGTTTTCTTCTGATTATTAAAACTGAGCTGGAGGCCACTGATTAGTTCTTCTTTACTCTCAGAGAAAGTGTGTGTTTCATCACTCTGGCAGACTATACGCTGATATATGTGAAGCCTGGATGTGGACAGAGGGTGTTTGAAGAAGTTCCTCATCACAGCGGGTTATTATGGCTGTGAGACATGGTTCACTTTCCTCAGACACAGAGGGACAGTTTTCTCATTCAGATTGTGCAGTTTTAAAAATTAACTTGCTATTAATTACACACAGGCCTGCAGTGAATATGCATATGACATATAATTACAGTGTCACTCCTACCAGGTCTGCTCTGGCATGATGGACTGCTTCACACTGTACCACCGCTCCATCTGTTTAACTCACTGAGAGGCAGTTCATACCTTGTAGTGTACTGCCCCCTAGAGTTTACAGACCTGGACTGCAGAGTGTTTTCATTTGCAGCTGGAGCAGTTAAAAAGGGATTTACAAATAATTTCACATAGAGAACTATTTGTGAACATTAATTTTAATTTTTGATACTTTTTTAACAGCTGTGATTTATTAATCACAGGAAGAAAAATTCTTTCAATATTTTATAAGCTATATTTGTGTTTGATATCTATTTACTGTTAAAGCCTTGTGAAAAAATTCACATTTTTTCACCTATTTTTCAATGCCTTTTTATTTTCTTTCTTGCATTATTTTTCTGTGGTTTGTGTGGTTGTTTTCTGGTGCTGCCGATTGCTGAACTAATAATATTAATAATAACAGTAACAACAACAATAATAATAAAAATAATAATAGAATAATTAAAACACTTTTTTTCCTGAGAGCAAGGTAAGTTAATTTACTATCACTAACACAGGGGAGTAAATAAGGATAGAAAAATACATGCCATACCCAAATACAGCATGATAATGATTAGAGTACAGATGTATATTAAGATAACTCTGACAAATGAAATAAGGTGGTTCTTACTGAAAAAACACTGAATGAAGTAAATAAAACAAGAACAAGTCACAACATATAATAACAATTCATAAACACCAAAAAATTTCCAATCTATTTAAAAAAAATTATGAAACATGTAAAAAAAATGGAAATTAAACAATCCATAGAATATAAAAGATAATTGTAGGTACCACAGAATTTTCATATTCTTTGATTTTAATACTTAGATTAGCTGCTCAAAGTCAAACCAACCCTTTAGGAGATTCCACAAGAAAGAAAGAAAGAAAGAAAGAAAGAAAGAAAGAAAGAAAGAAAGAAAGAAAGAAAGAAAGAAAGAAAGAAAGAAAGAAAGTGTGGTTACTATTGAAGCCGTTGGCATTAAGCAAGGAAAAAATCCATAGAGCCCACCTATTCCAGTGAAAGCAAATAATTTTCCACAATACGTGACATCTTTAAACAAACATTTTTATAGAATAGAATAAAAAAAATGTTACCTGCAAAAAAGCATTAAGAAAAAAATTTGACTAAACTACATTATCTCTCTTTGATGAAAAAATCTTGAAACAGTCACGTAGTTTACTTTAAACGTTTATATTTCATGGTTCATACGCGAAACTCGACTGATGAATTTTGGTCGTTGTTGCTCGCCGTACTCCGTCACTGTATGTTGACGTGTGGCTCGCTTGACAGAGCTCTGCTGTTAGCCAGTTAGCCGAACTGTGGTTTGTTGCTCGTGTCAGTGTATGAGGAGACCCGAAGAACCGACAGCAGACTGAAACTACAGATACGTTAAGTGTTCACCATGGCGGCGGACTGGGAGGAGATCAGACGGCTGGCTGCTGATTTCCAGAGAGCGCAGTTTGCTGACACGGTGCAGAGGTAACGGAACTCAATGTACACTACTGTTAGCAGCTGTTAGCCGCTGAGCTAATGCCAGCTGGAATCAAAACCTCATTCAAAGTGCAGTTAGATAAGAATGACTCATTTTCTGATACGGCTGATGTTAACACTGTCAAAGTAGAATCAGTTCCTGATGCTCTTTACTCTCTCCACAGGCTGTCAGAGAGGAACTGCATTGAAATCATCTCAAAGTTGGTGCAGGATAAGAAGCTGGATGTGGTGCACACACTGGA
Source organism: Labroides dimidiatus (assembly GCA_030710495.1). Classification (NCBI taxonomy): domain Eukaryota; kingdom Metazoa; phylum Chordata; class Actinopteri; order Labriformes; family Labridae; genus Labroides; species Labroides dimidiatus. The sequence goes on from CM061158.1 coordinate 25,034,079, forward strand.
CGGTAAAGAGTACATCACTCCGGCTCAGATCAGCAGAGAGATCCGAGATGAGCTCTACGTTCATGGAGGTCAGTTTAACATCCAGTCCTGACAAAAATAAGCTGGTGTACCATTGAACTGTATGAATTAACACCTGTCCTGTCACTGTGTTCAACAGGACGGATCAACATTGTGGACCTCCAGCAGGTGAGTGATGGAAAAGAAACACAGAATGCCGGTTACCAATCATATTTAATGCCATGACTAATAAACTGCAGTAAGATCGTCTTTTAAGGCTCTGTTGAGTTGTTCCACAGTCCAGGCTCTGGAGGAAAGGGGACTGTTTCTCTGTCATCACCGGGATATCTTTCCAAACACACAGCTGTCATTACCGCCTAATAATAACTCTGAATATAAAGTTTTGTTTTGTTTGTTTGAATTGTTAGCTGGTTGATTAGCAGGATGATGTATAGTGAGCAGGTTGTGTAATTGTCCTGGTTTCTGCTGCCCCACATATATCTCATTTCTTTGTTGGATTATTGTCAGTTATCAGAGTTTATATTATTGTTTTTTGGAAAGCACTTTGTAAAAATTATTAAAAATGCGTTGTTGAAATTCTCTTACTGTCATGATAGTGTCATTATTGCTCTTTGTACTTTCAGATTATCAATGTGGATTTGGCCCATGTGGAGAGTAAGGCCAATGACATCGCAAAAGCTGACAAGGGGGTCCAACTCGTGCTGGGACAACTTATTGACGAGTGAGTATGATGACACTGTGGTCACAGGAGGGCTGAGGGTGGTACATTCTTAAAACATGGAGGGAAAAGATGAATCCTTTGTGTGAACAGTGATATGACCTTAAATGTAGTAATCAAAGACATTTGATTTGTATGTTAGGTAAAGGGAACACTTACGATAAGTTACCTGTGTTTTATATATATATGTGTGGGTGTGTGTGTAGTTGTCAGACTTTGTAAAAAAAAAAGTTTTGGGGTTTTTTTATGCCTTTAATGTGAGAGGACAGGACAGTGGACAGAGGAGGAAACAGAGTCAGAGTGGAGAGTGACATGCGGTAAAGTCGCCACAAGCCAGATTTGAACCCGAGCTGCTCGCTTAAGGGCTTTTGCCATATGGAGCACGACCTAGACCACTAGGCCATCTGAGCTCCATGTTTGTCAGACTTAAATTTCAGAGTCAATATAACCCTCAAATACAATTAATTATAAAAAGTCAGGTTTTCTGGTGAAAAAATCTTTCCAGTCAAATCAAAGCTTCAGCGGGGAGTTTACAGCAGGTCATGAAAAAGACTGGAATTAGCATTAATGTCCCAAAAATCAATCTTATCTAGGGTTGCAAAGTGGAGGAAAAATTTCTGCTTTATTTCAGGAAAGACTCCTGAAAATTTCCCTGGGAATTTAAGCTTAGGAATATTGGAAATTTTCTGAGTTTTGTTGCCATCAACTTAAATCTTTCTAAAAAAAAATTCTGGGAAATGTTTTCTTTGAATTTTTTTTCTTTTTCTTTCTTTTTTTTTTTATTCTTGATCTTACAGTGATTTACAAATACTGCATTAGACATGTTTGCATCCATGTCTGGTTATAACAAAACCAAAACATATTTATTCATGGATATGACCAGGGATACAGTTAATATAAATTCCCAAAAATTCCCATTGGTTTACAAATATTCCCATGCAAAGTTTCCAACTCTGAAAATTCCCGGAAATTTTGCAGCTCCAATTTAGGCCATCAACGAAAAGAGGGTTTTTTTTCTGTTATTTTTATGGTCTGAAACCTCTGGTTGAGCTTCGGTCATACACTTTGGATAATGAGTGATACATTTGAACGTTAAAAGAGACAGGATTTAAGAGCTTTGCTAAAGAAACACTAATTACACCTGCAGCAGACACTAACAGCAAAGACGGCTTTGTCAGCAGGGGGCGCCCAAACTGACTGAAATTGAAAGTTCCTCACATGAGCTTAAAGTTTAGGATTTAAAAGTCAAAAGTGAAATGAAAATTTTACTCTGTGAATATTAATGAATGCTCTGATAATCTGATGACTCTTTTATTTGTTCGTAGCACGTACCTGGACCGTTTGGCTGAGGAGGTGAACGACAAACTGCAGGAGGCCGGATTGATGAGTATTTCTGAGCTCTGTAAAAACTATGACCTCCCTGGAGACTTTTTATCAGAGGTGAGACACACTCTGCACCCAAACTCTCACATGTATTAGTAACAGTCGTATTTAGACTCTCTTTTGGAGACATCTCTTCCTGTACCTGTTGATTAAAGTGTAATTTTTTTGATTATGTCTCAGGAGCTGTCAAAGCGCCTCGGGAAGCTCATCCAAGGAGAAATGGACCAGTACAACAAAGGGGTCATATTCACTCCAGCTTTTGTAGCTCGTCACAAAGCCAGAATACGAGGGCTTTTCAGCGCCATCACGAGGTAAGCACTGCTCACATGTTTACACATCTGGGCTCAAGAGACAACTTAAAACCTTCTCTTGAGCCTTGGTGCAAGAGGCCTGCCCAACCAAAGTCTTCACCACTCAGTGAGCTGTAAGCCCTCTACATGGAAGTAAACCTCACTGACCAGGTCAGTGTGTAGAAAATTATTTTTTGGTCCAAAAATATAATTTCCTGCAAGCTAAGAAGAAACAAAGTAGACAACATGGTTTTATTTTCTTAAAAAAAGACAATTATAAACAACAATTTTTAAAAGCTTTCTTTAAATAAAAAGAGAAATACCCAACTGTTTGTTTTTTGAAGTCAGAAAGAGGCTATAAAAAGTAGAACTTGTTTAAAACTGTCTTCAAATCACAGCCCTTTGACTGGTGGATTTAACTTGTGCTCTTTTGTCTGCATCAGTAAAATCAGTCCACAAACACAGCCTGTCTTTGTAGCTTCATGTGGACCTGATTGTGTCATCTATGGTGCATCCACCTCCTCCTGATCATGTGTCATTATGGAGGCTTAAACATGTTTGCTGAGTTAAGAGGAGCGTGTCGATCGAGCATGTATGAGCAAATTTCAGCTGAGATTACCAAACTGCTCCTGCTTGGCGCCTGATGTTTCATAAATCACTCTTTTATGTACTTTAGACTTAACGCTGTCCTGTCTGTCGTTCTGCAGACCCACACCTGTCAGCAGCATGATCGGAGCTTTTGGATTTCAGGAACATCTCCTGTACTGTAAGGAAACCTGATTAACACTTAATACTCTGACTGATTATACTGTGATTTGTTGAATTGTGTTTCATTTTTGCTGGATTTAGATTTAAAGATCTGTAATAAAACCTCTGAAATATTAACAAACACACTGACAATCAGCTCATTTCATGCTGTCTGTTGTTTAAAGAGAAAGAGGACCTTTTGTTTCAGGGTATAATGGCAGATAAATATCCAGTAACATTAAATAAAAATACTTGAGGAGTTTCAAGTACCTAAAATAAAAATATATGGTGTTTTTAAATATTATGACCCTCTGTTTCAGCTGTCCTGGAGGAGCTGGTGAACTCTGGACGCCTCAAAGGAAGCGTCGTAGGAGGCCGACAGGATAAAGCTGTTTACATCCCCGATATTTACGCCAGAACTCAGAACACCTGGGTGGACTCCTTCCTCCAGCAGAACGGATATTTAGGTATTTTCTGAAGCTGTTGGACTGTTTGGTTTCCTCAAGTTTGCTTTAAATGTTTTTTTTCTCGCTCTTTCACTCAGTCTTCTCTTTAAATGCAACATAATGAGGAGCTACATTATACAATACACTCGTTTATAATTTGGTAGAACCAAGCGGCAACCTCTAAAAATATGAGACAATGTGGAAAAGTCTGCTCGAGTGTCCGCTTGAGGCTGGCTCCAGAAGTACCTGAAGTCACAAACACACCAAGCCAAAAAAAAAAGCCGTTTTCATGGCCAAAATAAGCACATTTACAGTCTGGTACAAAGAATGTCTCCCATCTGAATCGCTAATTTCATTAACAGCATGCACTGTACGGGGGGTGAATTTTTTTCGGCAGATTCAACAATATTAAGATTGTCAGTTTGTCCAATCAGAGGCACAGCTCAGATCACGTGACTGCCGGGCGCCCTATGGCTCTTACTGCGAAGACTCACAGCCCGCCTCATTTCCAATATGGCCGCGCCGGACGTTTTGCTTAAAAAATCTGTTTCAGAAACAGACGGGTGACGTTGCAGAGACTACGTCCATTAATTATACAGTCTATGGCTAGAACACAAAATGATGAGTTCAGTTTAGAATAGAATAAACTTTATCGTCCCCTTGGGGAAATGTATCATGGAGTAATAAATGAATAAATGCACATTACCAAGGGCCTATAAATACATATAGTTCCATACATCAAGGATACGATACAAGAATACCATTGCACACTCCCTGCAGCCCCCATCCCAAATGACGTGTTGGCCCCTGTTATCACTCAGAGCTGTTTAGTATTTTTATCAAAGGAGTTTATGAAACGGTTAAATTTGATTTAAGGCACTGTACCTCTTGTCAGAAGGCAGAAACTGGTACTTGGAGTCAAGGCTGTGTTTAGGGTCCAGAAAAACTCAGGCACTGCTGCATCATGTTACTGCAGCGTGTGCTGAAGTCTGAATGTGTTCCTCCTGCAGAGTTCGATGCCTTGGTCCGGCTGGGGATCCCTGACCCTCCCACCTACATCAAGAAGCGCTTCAAGTCCAACAAGCTGCTGTTCCTCCGAGCCGCCTGCGTGGGTCAGACTCTGGTGGACCAGGTGGAGGCGTCTGTGGAGGAAGCAGTGAACTCCTCCACATGGACTGACTTACAGGTACACACAGCCCTGTGACCACACACACCATCAGCTCATGCAGACGTACCTCTGTTGTTTAATCCAACTCCGTTGTGTTTCAGCCGTTGCTGCCCAGCTGTCTGTCTGCAGAGGACGTGGGGATCTTGATAAACCAGGCCATGAGAAACACTAACGTGCAGTCCTCAGCCAGAGTGCTGGGAGGCTCTGTGGTGGTCAGTGAGAAGTTCATCACTAACTGCCTGTCTCTGTTTGATGAAGCCATGCAGCAGAAAGCACAGAAGGTACGACGTGCTCTCTGAGGTCAGTCAGTGAGAGGTTCACACGATGGAAACTTTAAATCACACTGTCCTTTCTTCCTGTCCTGTTTCTCTCAGGAGGTGAAGAACAATCCAGTGTTTCTAATATCTGAAGATGATATAAAGCAGGCGTCCATGGTGACAGAGAGCTCAGCACTGTCCAAGAAGGAGAAGAGGGAAGCAGAGCGCAGGAAGAAAGCTACAGGTTGGTTTATTCCTCCAGACTTAAATGAAAAAAAACTAAATATGAAATCCAGAGACAGCACGACTTCTACAACATCATTACACCCAGACTGATTTCTCCACTAGTGCGCAGCCTGGAAAGTTTTTATCTTCACTGCAAAAAAAACTGAAATCGAAACAGGTGTCTTGTAAAAAAAAAGTCTTTTTAGACATGAGCCACATTCACCAGACCAGTCCAGAAAAATATCTTATTTTAAGTTATTTAAGGACAAAAATGAGATCTGAATTGGTTGTAACAAGTAAAAATAAAAACTGGGTTAAAAGAAAAGTTTCTTGTATTTAGACATAATTCTAATTTCAAGAAACTTGAAAAGCAATTTTTTTTTCTATTTTTTTTTTTTTTTTTTTACTTTTTTTTTTAACTTTATCAGACGCTCACTTCAGCACAAGAAATCAGGGGTGTGGTGTAAGAGCGTGTGAAGCCAGTGAAATGCATGTCTCAGCCAATGCATGAGTGACAGCTATGTATCTATATTTCAAATATGAATGATAACCCTCTCTTTAAAGTTTTATTTTTCAAAGTCAAATTCAATTCAAAAAACTTTATTTACCCCCAAGAGGTAATTAAGGCCTACAGAGCAGAAAGAAACAATAACAACTGTAGAGAAGATGAGGAAAACAGTTAGCACAGGCTTAAGTATGACACATTGAACATTTAATTTAAAATGCTAAAATACTAAACCAAGGAAAAAAACATCTAAATATAATAATACTAAAGCATTATAATACTAAAATCCTACTTAAATACTATAAATACTTAAATATCACAAATACTAACTAAATACTAAGAATCCTGAGTTATGGGGACCAGCATGAAGGGAGCAAAATAACACGAGGTAAAGTGCAGATAGCCTGAGGTATATATATATATATATATATATATATATATATATATATATATATATATATATATATATATATATATATATATATACACACACACACACACACACACACACACACACACACACACACACATACATATATACAGGTGCAACCAAGATCTTACTGAGACGCTTGTCACAAACTCTAGTTGGTATAGACTGTGGTATATTTTGATCTGGATTTATTTATATCCCTTTTATGTACACACACACACACACACACACACACACACACACACACACACACACACACACACACACACACACACACACACACGTCTCAGAGAAAGTGTGGTCACTGACATGTTTCTTTAAGAAATGGAAAAGTCACAGGAATGAACTGACAAAAACACAAACAAACTCAACCCCAGCAGGAGGTCAGTCACTCCTCTGAGTCTTCCTACCTGTGATATTTGACGGAGAGTCTCGGATCACGAGTCACCTGTAAACTGTTTGTTCCTCAGAGGGCAGCGGCAGCGTGAAAGCCGGCGGGGGAGGAAACGCCAGAGAGATCCGGATCCGTAAGACCAAGAAGAAAGGGAGGAGAGACGAGGACAGCGACGAGGAAACCGGACCTGCACAGCAAAGTAAAGTGGGGGCCTCAGAGTGTTTGGTCTTCAGAGGGACACGCTGTCTCTGCATGCACATTAACTCTGCTCAGTGAGCTGTTTTACTGTAACAGGAGTATAATGGCTGGCTGCCTGGAAATCTCTCCCCTGGGTTGTTAAGTCTTTTTTTGATAACTGCAGTATTCCAGTGAGACTAATTAGCTTGTGTTTTACTTTTGCACAGATCGCAGCAAACAGACTGCGGCCCCCTTTATGGCCCAGGAGGAGATCGAAGCAGTTTTAGAGGAGAGAGTGAGCGACTGCCCTGAAGAAATCCTCTCTGAGCTGGCGGAACATTTAGTCAGGTAACACTGAAAAAATGAGTGTACGCTCGTTTCTACACACAGATCGGCATTTATCAGTCTGAACGTGGTTGGAGGGTACGCTCAAATCCCACTCCAGGTCTGAGTTGGTGTACGCAGAGGGAATCACGGTGCAGTGAGGAAAAGCCGTTGGTCGTGGAGAATTATTAGATCATTTGAGTGCAGACAGACAATCAGATGTTTGCAGATTAATATGTATTTAGCTGACACCAATATTATATCTATTCTCTCTTTTTCAGCTGATTTCTTTTTTTATTTAAAATTGTTTCCTTGATCGATTTACTTTGAAAATCAGAGAGGCTGTTTGAAGTGATTAAAAACTCTCCCATGTCCACAGTGAAGCCTCAGCAGAGATTATTCAGAAAACACTGGATCAAAATTTCCTTCATTTCATTCATTTACATGTGATCACAACCAGTCAGCTCCTCTCATGTTAAACTCTGGTCTGTCTGTGTGTGATGGAGCACAAGCGATGCTCCTCTTTGCAAAGATACAAAATGTATCAGACATGGTGCTGGTTCCTCTGTTCCTCGGTCTCTTGTGCCAGAAACTGACGCAGAACTTCACTCACTCCTCAGTCTGTGTCCAGGTCCAGGTCCAGGTTCAGGTTCAGGTTCAGGTCCAGGTTCAGGCTGGAGTCTGACTGCAGCTTCTTTCAGAGCTGTAAAACGTTTTTAAAAACAATCTTTCCACATTTTTTGGACCTGAACAGAAATAATCTTTAATATTTGGGCTTCTAATATTTAGATATCACAGATTAATTTAAGTATAAAGGAGGGATGTGCAAAAGAAATGTTTCAAACTCTGCTGTAGTTTGGTTGTCACATCCACGCTGCTGTCGGCTGCAGTGATCCCCTTGCAGATGTGGTTTTTCTGACTCTCTTTAACGCTGCCAAACAGCACAGCTTCATTTCTGCTTACCTCGGTTGGTTTGGTGTTGATCTCCAGCACAGAGAAGTCTCTTTTTTTCCGTTATGCGTCCCTCCATGTCGTAAATTCTGACGGTTCAGTCAGGTGAACCTTGAATATTTAGGTGCGTGTTATTTAAACTACAGTTCTTTTCAGACACCAGATTTATCAACACCTGATCAGGTGTACGCTGTGATTGGCCCTGGTACTCAATTTTCATAATTACACCTGAACTTTGCCGTAAGCTCGTTTCTACACCCAAATCTGCACCAATCCCCTCGCAAAATTGATGAATGAGGGCCACTCTTAGGACGATACATTTATCCTTCCACTTCCTGTTCCTCTCAGGCCTCTGAACAAAGCCTACCAGGAGGTGCTGCGGACTGTCTTCATGTCCTCCACCAGCTCCCCGTCAGGGGCCAACAAGAAGAAGAGCATGAAGGACCTCCAGGAGGAGATCACCAGCCTTTACAACAACATCCGACTCTTTGAGAAGGGAACCAAGTTCTTCTCTGGTAAATACTCAGCACAGACTGATGACATATTAGATAATCTGAGCCTATCAGTGGTAAGTTAAGCACATGGAGAGGGCACACCTTCTCACATCACTCACTGCCCCTTTTGTCTGATCACCTGCACCTCATTTTGATCCAGATGAAACTCTTTGAAGGATAGGGCCCAGGTGATAAGAGAGCGACACTCCTCATGTGAAGTATGAACCCTCTCAAATACCTGTTTTTAAGTCTTGGTAGGTTCTGCTGATGTCAGATTTTTCTCCATCATTAGTGAGCCTCGTCCTCTCACAGATCACGTGCAGGGATGATGGTACTCTGAGTGAAACATGCCAAAACCTGTGTTGTGTTGTGTTGTTTGGGTGTTGATCTGATTTAAATTCTGTGATCCTGCAGACGAGACTCAGGTCCACATTTCCAAACACATCCTGAAGACTCTGTGCACGGACGTCACGAACATCCTGGTGAACTTCCTGGCCGCTGACCTGATGATGTCTGTGGAGAATCCGAGCAGCATCACCACCGAGGTGAGAAAGAAAAATCTCCGTCTCCTCCGGCGAGCTGAGCTCGCTCCAAATCGAGTTAGAGTTAATCAGAGCTGGGTGTTTGAAGCGCTGTGTGGGAGTCGTTAGCGTGTGGACTTCATCTCCATGTCTCTGATGTGTCGCCTCAGGTCAGAGTGAAGATTTTGGGCAAACTGTCCGAGGAGACCAAAGGACCGCTCATGAAGCTGCACAACAGTCTGAACGGCAAAGTGAGAGTGTTTCCTGTCCGTTACGTCATCCGCTGGCTGCTGTGCTGACAAAGTGAAGGAACGTGTTCTCTTTTTGATCCTCACAGACGATCGAGGACTTCCTGACCAACATCGAGAGCTGTGCGGAGGTGTGTGGGTTCATGCTGAAGAAAGGAGACAAGAAAAAGGAGAGGTAATCACTGTTCTTTATTTACTTTCATCATATGAATAAACTTAAGTGAAGACTTTAAGTCGCTCCAGAAAGTTTCTGGTGGTCATGTGATGCTCAGAGGAAGAATCGTTAAATCTGGAGAAAACAGAGCATCCGGAAAGTTCTCACAGCGCTTCACTTTCCCACATTTTATGTTACAGCCTCATTCCAAAATGATAAAGAATATAAAGCTCCATCAGGTTGGATGGGGAGTGTTGGTGCTACTTCTGGTGCAGACATTCTCAGATCTCTCCAGAGATGTTGGATCAGATTTGTGTCTGGGCTTTAGCTGGGCCCCTCAAGGACCTTCACAGAGTCGTCCTGTAGCCCCTCCTTTGATATCTTGGCTGTGTGCTTCGGGTCGTTGTCCTGTTGAAAGATGAACTGTGGCTCCAGTCTGAGGTCTAAAGCTCTCTGGAGCAGGTTTTCATCCAGGATGTCTCTGTACTTTGCTGCATTCATCTTTCCCTCAATCCTGACTGGTCTCCCAGTTCCTGCTGCTGAAAAACATCCCCACAGCATGATGCTGCCACCACCATGCTTCACTGTAGGGATGGGATTGTCCAGGTGATGAGCGGTGCCTGGTTTCCTCCAAACATGACGTCTGGCATTCACAACAAAGAGTTCAATCTTTGTCTCATCAGAGCAGAGAGTTTTCTTTCTCCTGGTCTCAGAGTCCTTCAGGAGCCTTTAGTCAAACTCCAGGTGGGCTGCCATGAGCCTTTTACTAAGGAGTGGCTTCAGTCTGGACCCTCTACCATACAGGCCTGATTGGTGGATTGCTGCAGAGATGGTTGTCCTTCTGGAAGGTTCTCCTCTCTCCACAGAGGACCTCTGGAGCTCTGACAGAGTGACCATCAGGTTCTTGGTCCCCTCCATGACTAAGGTCCTTCTCCCCTGATGGCTCAGTTTAGACGGGGTCCAGCTCTAGAAGAGTCCTGGTGTTTCAGGACTTCTTTAATTTACAGATGATGGAGTCCACTGAGCTCATTGGGACCTTCAAAGCAGCAGAAATGTTTCTGGACCCTGGATCCAGATTTGTTCCTGGAGACCATCCTGTCTCTGAGGTCTTATTGAGGTTTTATTCTCTGACATGCTCTGTCACCTGTGGGACCTTATATAGACAGGTGTGAGCCTTTCCAAATCAGGTCCAATCAGCTGAATCTACCACAGGTGGACTCACATGAAACTGGAGGAACATCTCAAGGAGGATCAGAGGAACCAGGATGAACTCATGTTGTTATTATGGGCTGTTGTGTGTGCAGTTTTGAGGGGGGAAATGGTTTTATTCTATTTTTGAGGCTGAAAGAACAAAATGTCTAAAAAGTGAAGCACTGTGAAAACTTTCTAGATGTTCTACACCTGTTACTTCAGAGGACTAAAGAGGGAGATGAAGGGTTAAAAATGAGTGTGTGAAAGGAGTTGGGTTGTATTGTGGTTCATGAATTTGATGTGAATGTGTATCGTACAGACAGGCCCTGTTCGTCCACCGTCAGGCCCTCACTGAGCAGCTGAAGGAGACCGAGGATCCCGCTCTGGTCCTCCACCTGACCAGCGTGCTGCTGTTTCAGGCCAGCACCAACTGCATGCTGCACGCTCCGGGACGCTGCGTGCCTCAGATCATCGGAACCCTCACCGGTCGAATACCCACGGTACATCTTTTTAAAAACACATTTCAGGAGTCCAGAGGTTTTGATCCATAACTGTTCAACTCGTAATAAAAAACAGTCTGTTTGGGTTATGGAGGAAGTTTCCTTCCAGCTGTCTGACTTTGTTCCCTTCCACACGCAGTCGAGTCAAACATGTTTATTTGAGCTTCAGTGTGGTCTGAACGCTTCAGCAAATGTTGTCAGTACACTCCCTCACCACAGGACTGTTTACATCTACTGTTCAGACTCTGCAGCTGTGTGTTATCTCCATCTGCCGTCTCAAAGACACAGAGCGTTTGTTTGGTGAGCTAAACGCCTGAAATCTGTGTCTGTGTGTGTGTTTTGTTGCAGGAGCAGCAGCAGCTGCTGTCTGCGTACCAGACTCTGGTGGTGAAGCAGCTGGTGAGCCAGAGTCAGAGCAAGAAGCAGGAGGAGGCAGAAGATGAGAAGGAGGAAGAGGGGGAGGATGAAGAGGGCCTGAGTGTCCGCTCGCAGCTCATGAACATGATGCCACAAATCAAAGAGCTGGTGCTGTCCCAGAAGAAGGCGTCTGTCACCGAGGAGTGAAGACGATCAACACCAGAGGAATGAATGTGTGAACCGTTAGACGATTGATTTTTTTAAATGTTCAGACTCTGACTCATCAGGTCTTAAGTCTCTATTTTTGTTAATGATCCCTCTGGACCTAATTCTAAATTATTAAAGTAAGATTCCTGTGTGGGATGTTTTCCTGTAACCTTCCTAACATGAAAATCCTCAGTGAGGCTTTCCTTTTCATGCATTCATTAAAGCCCTCCTCTTCTTCACACTTTGCACTTTTTTTTATTGCACAAACTTTTTCATTTTTTTCTACACTGACCAAACTTCCAACACAACACATACAATTTTGAAATATTTGGTGTACATAAAATGGAATGTTGGTTTTGAGTCATGATACATCAACTACAACTTAAAAGCTCAGAAGATTGTTTTGATTTTGTCGTGTGGGCAGCTCGTTCCAGTTGATTGCACATTGTTTAGAATTTTGCGTATCCCATCAGGTTGAGTAGAACTCTTTGACCAATCCTTCCATAATTTGGTCAATAAATAGCCGTAGCAATGGGCAACTTTAATATTCCTGTTCATTGTCCTGGGTCAACGTGTGACCATGCTGTGCCTGGGTCAAAATCAGCGAGAGTGAGCCGTTGGTATGCTTACTGGTGGAATGTTGCAAAGACGAGTTGCAGTGATCCTTGGCGTCCAATGAAAGGATAACAGGAGACCACATGTTGCCAGAGTCTGTCAGGACTACCTGAGACAGAATAATGTTCAGTGTCTTGATTGGCCTGCGTATTCCCCAGATTTAAACCCTATAGAACATCTATGGGATATTCTGGATCGCTGGGTGAGACCGTGTGATCCAGAACCGTCCGTAATCCAACAGTTGCGTCAAGCACTCCAGGAGGAATGGGACCGCATAACACAGGCTGAAATTCGGCAATTGATTGACTCCATGCATCGCAGAATCCAGGCTGTGTGTGACGCCAAAGGAGGCCATACAAGATACTGACTTCAGTGATCCAGAATTGCGCCTTCAACTGATGCAACGAATTTGAAACCAGGAAAAATCTGTTCTTCATTCTTGACTCTGAAACTTTTTGATTTGAATCTTAATATTTGTTATGTGTCGTTAAATTTAGCATAAGAAAATGACGTGTTGCGTTGGAAGTTTTGGTCAGTGTTTTTTTAAGAAGTGAACTTGCAGCCTGAGACGTATGCACCAATCATGTTTAAGCTGGTTGATGTTAAAAAAAAAAAAATCCAAACAGAGTGAAATAGGTGGATGGGATCTTAGAAACAGCTTTTTAAAACTGGCTTCATGGGAAGAGATCCATGTGTTGCAGACTGAAGCAAAAGCACAAGTAAAAACTAATAAAAAAGCCCTTGAAGTAATTTAACTTCATCAAAACGGAAAATCTTTCCCACAAATAAAAGTGAATATTTCTGCATCTACAAGAATCATAATAAAGAGGACACTGGTGGGATTTCATCAGGGGGTGGAAGACGTGGTCGGTCGATAAAACTGAAAATGTCAGTTGGTGTAACCAAACAAACCAAACATTGCCCCATAAAAATGACTATGAATCTGACTGTAACAGTCTTCTGTAAAAATTAAATTTAAAATTATTTTAAACCAACTGACCCAAAAATAGAGAGAAAACACTGATTTCTACAGCATGCTGACTTACTCAGTACAACAAACCCACATTATCAGATCTAGAAAAGAAATCTTTTTAATGTACTTTAGATGATATTTCTTAACAAGTAACTTATTTCATTAGAAAACTTGCATAACTTCTAACTGAATTATTCAACACTTTTCATTCTTCAGTGTTTAAACCATTGGACAGTTTAATGGGACTGATTCTTTAATTGGTTAAAATGGTGGAAATGTCATGTAAAATACTCTGACACCAACAGAAATGCAAACTATACATTTAAACAAACATCTAACATGTTGTGTTAGTAAGTTTGAAGCAGATTTTTGATTTGGACATCATACCAACCCTTATTTGTCACTTCCCCCAATGTAGGACTGAAAGATGAAAGATTTCAATTCTGTCCCCAACAAATGTTAATTTAAAAGAAAAAATAATCTCATGGTAAAAATTGTTGTGGTGGAACAAATATATCTAGAAAACTAAAGTTAAACATCTGAACGTTATCTGTTCCAAATATTGTGCTGATAAAGTGAAACAAACAAGCTGACAGAGGTATGTTATTGGTACAGGATCCACCTCTCTGCTTCAAGCCTGTAGACGGATCAAACTCTCTTTGAGGAAAATTCAAGAGGAATCAGTCTCCAGTGTTAAAAGATGAAACCTATGCTTGACTCATGCTTTGACTCATTAACAGCTGTAACACTGGTTGTTATTTTTTTGGAGATATGACCTCTGATGTGACTCAGTAAATTGTTCCAGGAGTGAGGTCCTGGAAAACTAATTGGGAATTGAGAAACTGTCTTTAAAAAGCCTGGGTGGAGATAATTGGCTGACCTTGTATTTTACAGTTTTTCTTGATTGTTTACACACATTTTCTGAAAGCATGCCTCAAACTCTCAGTATCATACACACAAATCAAAAAAAATCACACACACCCTCAATTCTCCTGCTAAACAAAGCTTTACATTCAAAACAAAGTTATTTCCTCTCAAAATATATATTTTTTTGTTCTCAAACGACAAACACAAACCACCACATGAACAGACATGTATAAGAACCAACTGAACACTGATGAGCTTATTGTAAAACACTTTGATGAATGGGAAACACTTCTTCTCCCTTCCTTTCTTTCAGTTTTAAATTCTCTACAGACAGTTCATACATAAGTAGTATTTTAGATGGGGTTGTTTACTCATAACACACAAACACACAGAAACAAATATATTTTATTTTCCCCGCAAAACAACAAGATGTTTCTGACCACCTTGTGTTGATAATCCTTCATTTCTGCAACACAAACAGTCAAATACTGTAAATACTGTGCAACTGTGAGCACTCACCTGTTGCCCTGTTATGCTACAGCTCTGACTGCTGATTGTAAAACTGTGTGACAGGTGTTTGTCCATGTGATGAGTCGGTGAGCACAGTAGGGAAATTAACTTTAGAATTTGAATGACAGAGTGTTCATTGTGAAGAAAAGAGATTTTCCTCATGAAAGAAGTGTGTTTTAGAAGTGCAGTTTGAGTGTGAAGCAGGAATTGTTCCTGCAGTTTATCAGAGTCGGTTCAGGGGTTGGTTGATGGGTTACATCTTGTGGTCATTGTGTGTTACCAGAATCTGTGTGTAAACAAGTGAGAAAACTGTAATGATGGGTTTGGGAATTAAACTGAAATAAATCTGGGATGCAGACAGGGAGAAAGTTGTTAACAGACTGGAAAACAAACATGATTGCCGATGACTGCAGATCAAATATGGGGAGAATTCTGAGAGATGGACACAAAGGAGTTGATCTGCAGTATGAGGTGTATGAACAGATCACGGGGTAATGTAGATGAAGAAGGATATTTTTGTTGTGAGGATAAGAAATTTAGGTTTTTCTATTTCCAAGACATTGTGGTCAGTGTGACCTGATTGATCTGTCTTTGAAAACACACTTTTTTCTGCATGAAGTGTTTTCATTTCAGGTCGGTTCTTTATACAAAGAGTGGACGTCTCAACAGGAATTTTGGGGGTTTGATCCCAACTCCACCAAAGTGTCCCTGGGCAAGACACTGAGCTCCAATTTGCTCCAGGTGTTGATCAGCAGTCCAGCTGCTATAATGCATCATAAGCCAGAGTTCCCATTAGTGCCGGTCTCAAGCCCCGATAAACGAGGTGGGTTGAGTCAGGAAGGATGTCTGATGTGAAAACTAAATCAACATGTAGGACACTGGTAATCAGAAAGGACTGATCCACTGACCCTGGAAAATGGAAAAAGTAGGAAGAAGAAGACTATTTACAGATAGTAAACAGGTTATAAACATAAGACTGAGGAGTGAAGGGGAGTCTGTCCCAAAGCCTGTGGCATTGAGATATTTATGAGTTATTTATCTCCCTCGTGGTGTTTCATGGTACTAAGCTTACATGTGACGGAGTGTTACCCACCTGTGCACCACTAGAGGGCACCACACACTGGGTAATATGACAAAAAAACAGTGAGGAGGATGCAGTAAGAAACAGATCTGACATTTCCAACATTTGAACTGCAGCTAAATTTAGACTGAAGAACTGCAGCGAGGGTAACAAAACCTAAAAACATGACCGACCCGCTCACAGAGCGTCACACCAGGTGAAACTGAGGCTACAATCCACACAGTTTGGAGTAAACAACATGAAAGCATGGATCCATCCTTACATGGTCTAAAGTCCACAGCCTACCTGAGTATTGTTGCTGAACATGTCCATCCCTTTATGACCACAGTGTACCATCTTCTGATGGCTACTTCCAGCAGGATAACGCTCCATGTCATAAAGCTGGAATCATCTCAGACTGGTTTCTTGAACATGAAAATGAGTTCACTGGACTCCAATGGCCTCCACAGTCACCAGATCTCAATCCAATAGAGCACTTTTGGGATGTGGTGGAACGGGAGAATCGCGTAATGGATGTGCAGCCGACAAATCCACAGCAACTGTGAGATGATATCATGTCAACATGGAGAAAACTCTCTGAGGAATGTTTCCAGGAGCTTGGTGAATCTGTGCCAGATCAGAAATAGAGTGACTGACTGATGTGAAACTTGTCTGTTCTTGTTATAAAGATGAATTCAGTGGACGGTGGGAGAGAAACCTGAGCTCTGAGCTAAGAGGATGATAAAAGTTGTCTCTGAACTCTGACTCCGTCCCGTGGATTCGTCACGTTTCTGACTGGGTCTGTCTTTAAACCCGGCCTGACATGTGACTGCACCATGTGCTGCGTGGAGGCAGACACACACACCGTCTGCATCCTGGCAGCAGCGGCAGCAGAGGCTGGCGAGGAGAATATGTGTGACGCGTGAGGTCATCATACACACAAGCACATGCTCCATGTTGCCATGGAAACAAGCATCTCCTCCACGGAGGCTGGATTCTTTCTCTTTCTTTCTGCTTGTCTCTTCCCTCCACGGAGGCCTCGGGCTTTGGCAAGCGAGAGATGTCAGATGAGGAATTTCGTTCTTAAGGAGGGACGCTAAAACAGAGCCTCCTACTCTCAGAATATGATTCATACCAACACAAAACACAGAGGCAAAATATAAAACACCATCCAGCATCAGACCCTCAGGAAGAGAGAGACAGACTCCTAGGTTTACCTTTTCTCTCTCCTTCCAGAGACTCTGCAGAGTTACTCTGTGTCTCAGAGCACTGGAGCCACCTGACTCTGTGCTGTCTGCGCTCTGAGGATGGATAAACCCACTGAAATCAAAGTACATCCAAACATCCCAATCCTCTGACATCAAGAAAGTTAAAACCACCAACCAGCCATCTGGTTTCAAGAGATCATTTGATCTGTGAAGTTAAATCAACAACTGAACTCTGAATCCAGTTTCTCTTTTGTGTAGTTCATGAAAAAGTTGGTTTGGAGTTGAGGTTCTGACAAAATATGACACTGAGGACTCATCATGGTGAGTAAGTAATGATGATTACATTTTTGTCACAACTGCTAAAACCCATTTCTTGAAACCTCCACCAATTGTAAATTGACATGTCACAGCTCTGGTGTCCGGTAAAATTATGAAGCTTGTGTTACTGATGCAACCTGCCTGAGCAGGGATGCAGCTGGACTGCAATGGAGCAGATCCAGTGTGAGTTGACACACTGACTTGAATGGAAACCTATCTGATCTGGTGACGTGTCAGAGCAAGACTGGAGACGCATCTGTTTTTTGGCCAAGCTGAAAAGGCCCACTCACCTTTGGTTACACGTCGGGATCTTGGATCACCCAGCATCTCTGATCTGAGAGCACGCCCAGGCACATATAAGGTCAAAGGTCTCTCATATAATCTGGAGTAAGTCCATTTAAAGCTGTAAGAACTCAATAAAACCTTAAAATCAATATGATGGAAAACACACAACCAATATGAGCCTGCAGGCTCAGGGGTGATGTGTTGGTGTTTGTTTTTGTCCGTTCAAATATGAGCTCTGGGGTCCGGGGGGGGGGGGGGGGGGGCTCTGAGTGAGACCAATATAAAGTCAATTACAATAAACTGGAGATGACTTCACACGGGTCAGAGGGGGAAGGATTTATCTTACTTTGGAGAGTTCCTTCATATGGAACAAGTGAGCATCAAAACAGAGAACTGAGTGGGATGTCACTCCCAGATTTTGGCCTTTGTTTTGACATTATCGTTCAGAGGATGGGGTTTGTGGAGGAGTAATGGTGGAGGAGTAAGACGACCCAGACCATGATTTTTGATTTGCTGAGCTTTAAAAAGTTATGGGACATCCAGCTGTCAACATCAGTAAGGCAGCTGAGTAAATGACCTAAAGCAGGCATGTCCAAAGTCAGGTCCAGGGGCCAATCGTGGCTCAAGGTCCATTTTCATAAGGCCCCCAGCTTTCATCTTACAGTTTCTTAATTATGTCACTGAAATGAATAGTGTTCTAACCCATGAGAACATTTATATTTTCTGTCAAGGTCACAAACCAAACCAAAGTCTATTTAGTAACGTCTGTCGAAACTACATCTAGACTGTGCATAAAGCTAAAGCTCTGTACATCCTGCAGAAACTCTGCAACTTTCACAGCTGAGATCTTTAAATGAATGGATTTATAATTGAGGGCTCAAAAAACACATCAGAAGACACAAGACTAAATCACAAATACTATATGGTGCAGAAAAGAAAAAAAAATGCATAAAGTTAGTCCAGAATGTAGGATCAGAAATATTTGGGGCTAAAAATGTTGTTTTCAGTTCAAAATAATCTGAAAATTAATTTAAAAAAATCTTGATCAAATCCAGATCCTGATCAAATCCAGATCCTGATCCTGCCATAAAAACATGCTGACATATTTCCTCCATATCGCCCCCTAATGGAGAACATTTTCCTTGGTCAGAAGCAGAGTTTGATGATGTTTACACAGCAGGTAACACTGCAGAAAACTGATCACTGATCATCTGGTATGAAGAGACACCTGAGGGACAGGTGAGACACCTGAGGGACAGGTGAGACGCCTGAGGGACGGGTGAGACACCTGAGGGACAGGTGAGACACCTGAGGGACGGGTGAGACACCCGAGGGATGGGTGAGACACCCGAGGGACAGGTTAGACACCTGAGGGACAGGTGAGACACCTGAGGGACAGGTGAGCTTTGACTTCATCAAGAAGTTACAGGAATCACTAAAATTCAAACCACTTTCAGTGTTAATAAGTGTGTCAGTAAGAGCTGCTGGCCTGTGGTCATTTTCACAAAATCAGCTGTGGCCCTCTTTAAGAAAAGTGTGGACACTCTTGATGTTTGGATTATTGGGATGTAAGAGAATTTACAACTGTCTGTCATCTGCACTGGACTGAAAAGAGACACCATGTTTCTGGATGATCTGGCTGAAGGGCAGCATATAGATGAAGAAAAGAAGAGGGTCAAAGATAGATCCCTGAGGTACACCACACTAGAAACTATTTTCTTAATGTAGTGTGTATTATGACTGTGTTTAAATGCAATGTTATTTATTTTTGTGGATGCTTCCAAGAGAAAAATGTAATGACGTTATGGCTACAGTCTTTAACAATGTGAGCCTGTCAAAGCCTGAAGTTAGGAACATGTTTTTAGAGGACGTGGTTTATTCCAGTTTTTTTTACATATAGATTGAAATGACAAAAAGTAGAGTTCCATATTAAAAGTTATGGAACCTAATCTCATCAACACCCCCTCTTGTTTTCTGAAGAAGCATCATGAAGCTAAACCATTGCTTCATGAGAACATTTGATTCAGTCAGTCTAGAAACAGGTAAAGAGGTGGAGCTGAAGCCTTTTGATGAGCAGCTTCATAAGACCCGCCCATCAGTCAACCACATCTCTGTTTATTTAAATTCATACATCAGTCAGAGTCAAAGTACCTCCAAAGAAGGATGAGCTCTGAGAAAGATCATGCAGTGTACCGCATATGAAGAAATAAGCTGTATGCTTTCTGTATGAGGCTGTTAGCATGTTTCATTCTGCTTTAAAAACTGAAACTTCAACATTGTGAAGCCAAATCCCTCTGAATTCCATGCTCAGTCCCACAGCCGATCTGATAGGTTTCTATTGTAGTCAATGTGTAACTCACACATAATCTGGTCTGTTGGCTGCTTCACAGATCAAGCAGGTCTGAGCCAGAGGGGCTGTTAGTCAGAAGGCCTGTTAGTCCATTAGTCATAAAGCCTATCACTCATAAGGCCTGTTAGTCAGAGGCCCTGTTTCTTGGTAGGCCCGTTAGTCGGAAGGTCTGTTAGTCAGAAAATTAGAGGACCCTTTAGTCAGAAGCCTGTCAGAAGGCTTGTGAGTCAGAATGTCCATTGGTCAGGAAATCAGAAGGCACTTTAGTCAGAAAATAAGTTTGTATCTAAGAATATTAACTTAATCCAAACTTGTTTTGTGACTACCAAGCCTGATCAGTGGGCCCTCTGACTAACAGGCCTTCTGAGAATAAGGTGGATTCTCTCTGGCAGTAGATTAAGACCTGTACTTTTGCAAGATGCCTGAGTAATGAGGATATAATGAGCGAAGCCAGGTCTGACTCTGAAGTCAGCAGGTCAGAGGTTTTCAGAGGCCAAAAAAAGACAACATGGATGAGGAGAGGCTCATCACGGAGGTGGGAAACCTTTGCGACTCCAGTTGTCTGGAGGTCCTGATACAGGCCAGACTGAACACACCGCGTGGGACGATGGATGAGAGAGCAGGCATTCATGGATGGAACAGACATGGATGTGGTGGATTCCCAGTGTGAGTGTCCGTCGGACTGTTGCTATTGAAGACAATTGAAGAGCTGCAATATTTCTACCATAGTCTGTGTTGGCTTCTTTTTTCAACTCAAATGTACAAGCCTTAGGAATAAATATCATCCCAGAAATGAAAACTTCTTTAAAATATGAGGGAAGTTTGTAAAAAAAAATAATAATAATAATTTAGCACATTGTTTCTGTTTAGCATCTTTTGGCTCCGCCCTCTTCACTCCTCATGGTTTATTTTACATGAATTCGTTCGAGGTGTGATGAGGTAATAAATAAAAGCCTAGGAGTCAGAGCCTGCAAGTGCATGCTGGGAGGAGGTTGAACTGACAGTATAAGGAGGACCATAGGTCTTTCTTCTTTAACAGATTAAATTGAGGATGTGCTCATTGGGTAAAAGTGAGAATGACGCAGATCAAGTGTGAAATCACACAACTGGAGCTGCCTGCCTGAAATAACTCTTTACCTCTCTGTGAGGAGCTGTATTTGTGTTTATTGTAAAAGCAGGAGAAAACAACATAATTGGGTCCATTTAATCACACTCCAACCCCAGAGGGAGCCAACCATTAGAAGCTGTCCACAGGGATCAAATGATCCATAAAACCCATGCAGTCAATAGAGAGGTGCTGTTTGTGTAAAAGCTTAAAGGGTCGTCTAAATAATCACCTTTACACATGCTCCGCTCATGGTTACAGGACTCTAACTGGTTCCCATAGCAGTGCATAGCAACAGCATCATGTAGCATTTCAGCTCACGGTGTTGGCGTGAGACTTCACGGTCCTTATATTGATTCAGGAGCTTACAGATCACTGCTTAAGTGGAATAATCATACATTTTCCTGACCTTTCAGATCTGCACCTGCAAGTTCATTTGAATACTGCACGACTGTCACCACGGGCAACAAGAAGAGGCCTCTCTGAGATGAAAACGTGCTCCAAGGTGTCTGCTTGAAGCGTCAGCAAGGATTTTAGGCTCTCAAAAGATCCGCTGAAGGTTACACACCGATCCCAGAGCTGGCTCCCGTCAGGAGTCTGCAGCTTCACAGCGCAGCAGGTGTGAGAGCAACAATCATCAGTTTCCTGTGGACAAGGCGGCCTCGGAGGAGCACACTTATTAAAAATCATGTTAAAGTGCTGCCGTCAGCTCTGAGAGGGAATCAGAGCTGACTGACTTATGAGCTGTGTCAACTTAAACCCACCGCCAATCATAATTACAGTGACTCAACAACTTCATAAATATTCACTCATTCAAATCGTTTTCTTGATTTACTCACAAAGACAACGTTTGATGTGCCTTTTTAAAGCAGAAATTACACAAAAACAGAACCAAGATAAAGATAATAACCACAAAAAAATAAGAAAAAAAAATGGGGCCACAACTTTTTTAGAGGCTTGGCTTCCAGACAACATATTCAGAGCCCTTCAGACCTAGGTTACAGCTCCAGGTTGCATTTTAAAAAAACAGCTGGTGAACAAAAGAGCGCTTCAGGCTGACCTCATTTAAACCCTGTATCTGAATTAATGATAATCATTTATGTTCTCTGTTCAGGATCAGGATCAGGATCAGGATCAGGGAGGATGGTGTTAGACAGTCTGAACCAGTGGTGTAGTGGTCCCTTGAGAAGTGGGTATACTCTAAATTTTCACCTTTTTTTTTAAGTAGTACAGAAAAAAAGACGGTTTTAGAACCAGTGACATGTAAGCCTACTCTATTTACCCCAAAATCTGTCTACTTGCTCACAATTATCATGACTTAATTGGGTAAACGGTAAATGGACCAGTACTTATATAGCGCTTTTAGCTGTTCTGACCACTCAGAGCGCTTTATACTGCTAGTTTCATTCACCCATCCACACACTGATGGTAGAAAGTTCTATCTATTAAAGACCATCAGTTTTTATCTAACACATTCATACCCATTCATACACCACTGACCAACAGTGGGAGCAATTGGGGGTTCAGTGTCTTGCTCATGTGACTGCAGGAGCTGGGAATCGAACCCTCAACTTTACGATTGAGAGATGACAACTCTACCACAGTCGCCCCCAGGAGCAGTTTGTAGTTACTACTGGTCACACAAGCAGAATGGATGAATGTAAAATGTATTTATCATGAGGCCAACATGGTGTTTCGGTTATTTTTGGAACATTTATTTAAATAAAATACTTTAAATCTGAAGTTGACAATGCATTCTTGTTCATATTTACGGAGCGGTTCTCCTGGATGCAGAGCGACTGCAGCTCCACTTTGGCCGCTTTGGGGGAGAAGCTGCGGTTCTGCTGCTACGGCTACTCTCACGGCATCTAGCTAGCATCAGGCTAACGTTACCCTAACGCTACCCTAGTAACGTAAAAAGGGTAATCGGAGAGTTAGATATTACTGAATGGTGCGCATTTAGAAGTGGGTATACTCAGTGCTGACTGAAAAATAAGTGGGTAAACTCCGTATACCTGCGTATACCCTCGACTACACCACTGGTCTGAACCTTTGGTTTACAAACAAACACACTCATCTTGGCCAATAAAAAGTTCTAGATGGATTTAAAAAGTGAATATTTGCAAACACATTTAACGTTTGGGGCAAATGTTCCAGACTTCTTAGTTAACTCATGTTTAATGTAGCTTTTCCAACCTTTTGCAGCACATATCTATCTGCTGTAACTTTGCACAAATGCGTTTGTTTTGGACTTTTCTCCTTTTACAGCACATTGATTCAAAAGCAGACGCTGAAAGTCGTTTCCGTCGGTCCGTTTGTGGAGGTGATTATGTAACATGTCCACCGCGCTGACGCAGAGTGAAACTGAGTGATACTTCAATCAATCAACAACAGCAGAGCGGTGCACACGGTTTAATAACCACAGGTGTCTCTTTGACTTTACCTCATCTCATGTGAGCATCATTCCGACCTTCACCACGCGTCCTCCAGAGACATCTGCAACTTCCTGTTGCTTAGTAATAGTCTTCAGAGCTCTGATGAAAGTGAGCTTCAAAGCTCTGGGCAGGCTCATTACTCGGTGCCGGCTGCATAATGAATCCCAGGGAGGAAGCTGATTAGGAACGACATCCTTTATAATCACAGGTCTGAAGCACATCACTTTCCACTCGTCTCATTGTCAGTATCTGTCCCTGACCGGGCTGCAGAGGCTCCCACAAGTCAGTGCAGGTCTCAGCGGTCGGATGTTGGCTTGTAAAAACAGCCTGCTGACCTTTCATGGTCTCGCATGTGACTGTTGGAGCTGGCAGCAGCCTCATTTTCCCTGCTTTCATGTCTCTGAGTCCACACAGATTAAGTCCTCTTTGATCCGTCTTTTGGGCTGACATTAAAGTCTCACAGCTGAGAGAGGCGTTTCATCTTAAATCTAATGTTGACTCAAAACTGTTCATCCCGCAGGAAATCTAACACCAGCAGGGAGCCGTCACCGCAGCCGGAAAATCTGTCCTAACATTTTTTGTGAATTTACAAAAGTCAAAAAGTTTTTAAAGCATAAATCAGTACAGGTAGAAGGGAAAGTTGTCACAAAATACTACTATATAATAATAATAGTACTTTATCCCAAGGCTCTGTGAGGTGCTTGATTTTTTATTTATTTTTGTTTCAGCATCAGTTTGTAGCAGTGGTCGGACATTTCTTGGTAGCAGATCATTACTATAAAAGAACAGACTTTTGCTATAAATATACGACTCTGTTAGAAGACATAGAGGTCTGATTGTGACTAATCACTGTTCTTTTATGTTGAGAAATCCAAGAGAAGAGCGACACAGTGGTGAAAAGGTGAAAGGTGTTAAGCATGTGTATGCTGATGGTTCCATTAGGTGCTGCTCTCATTTGTAATATGTCACCATCAGTAGAAATGTATAGTCAAAGTTATGAGCCCTATTCTTTTGTTTCTTTATCAGTTTAACGCCGGTAGCTTCCAGAATCTCATTTAATGGAATAATATTAACAGAGACACAACATGAAGACAAGATAAGGAGTCCAATAAAAACTTAATGCACCACGAGCAGAGAGCTTTGCTGTATTCAGTGAGTTACAGTGGACAGAACAAACTTCATTTAACAAACAGAAACCTGGAGCAGAACCAGAGTCATGCTAAACTGAGAGAGAGAGAGAGAGAGAGAGAGAGAGAGAGAGAGAGAGAGAGAGAGAGAGAGAGAGAGAATTTAGTTACAGAGACATAGTAAGAGAGTTAGTCACAGGGAGTGAGTTAACTAAAGATAGTTAGTTGCAGAAAGAGAGAGTGAGAGTTAGTTACAGAGAGAGAGCGTTAGCAAGAGAGTTAGTAAGAGAGTTAGTTACAGAGAGAGAGAGTTAGTGAGATACAGATAGAGAGTTAGTCACACACAAAGAGAGAGTTAGACAGTTACAGAGAGTTAGTTAACTACAGGTAGAGCTAGTCACAGAGAGAGTTTTTAGTTAGTTAGTTAGTTAGATAGCTAGATAGATAGATAGATAGATAGATAGATAGATAGATAGATAGATAGATAGATAGATAGATAGTTAGTTAGTTAGTTAGTAAGTTAGGTAGGTAGGTATGTAGGTAGTTTGTTAGTTAGGTAGTTAGTTAGTTAGTTAGTTAGTTAGTTAGTTAGTTAGTTAGTTAGTTAGAGAATTAGTTAGTTAGTTAGTTAGTTAGTAAGTAAGTAAGTTAGTTAGTAAGTTAGTGAATTAGTTAGTTAGTTAGTTAGTTAGTTAGTTAGTTAGTTAGTTAGTTAGTTAGTTAGTTAGAGAATTAGTTAGTTAGTTAGTTAGTTAGTTAGTTAGTTAGTTAGTTAGTTAGAGAATTAGTTAGTTAGTTAGTTAGTTAGTTAGTTAGTTAGTTAGTTAGTTAGAGAATTAGTTAGTTAGTTAGTTAGTTAATTAGTTAGAGAATTAGTTAGTTAGTTAGTTAGAGAATTAGTTAGTTAGTTAGTAAGTTAGTGAATTAGTTAGTTAGTTAGAGAATTAGTTAGTTAGAGAATTAGTTAGTTAGTTAGTTAGTTAGTTAGTTAGTTAGTTAGAGAATTAGTTAGTTAGTTAGTTAGTTAGTTAGTTAGAGAATTAGTTAGTTAGTTAGTTAGTTAGTTAGTTAGTTAGTTAGTCAGTTAGAGAATTAGTTAGTTAGTTAGTTAGTTAGTTAGTTAGTTAGTTAGTTAGTTAGAGAATTAGTTAGTTAGTTAGTTAGTGAATTAGTTAGTTAGTTAGTTAGTTAGTTAGAGAATTAGTTAGTTAGTTAGTTAGTTAGTTAAAGAATTAGTTAATTAGTTAGTTAGTTAGAGAATTAGTTAGTTAGTTAGTTAGTTAGTTAGTTAGTTAGAGAGTTAAAGAGTTTAAAAGTTAACGTTAGCATTGTAGCAGTGATAGAGTTGGAGGCTGACAGGTCCACAACAGGAGGTCGTCTACAGCAACGATCCAGAGGAACCTTTGAGACAGGAGAGCTCAAGAAGAACACACAGTGCCAGGGTAATACAGTCTTTAGTGGACACAGGCCCTTAGCTGTCTGAGCTCCTGCCAGTGAGCAGAACCTCTCGCCTCAGCTTTCATATGACTTATGTTATAAATAAATGTACATTATATAATTTTCAATTCATGTGTTTATTTCAGCCATCATTATATTCCTCAGCTATGACTCATTCCTTCATATTCTCACAGTTACCTACATGATTTTAGCATCCTGCTCTTCTCTGCATACATTTTATTTTTACATGATAGATGAAGGATGAAGGCCCTGAAGGTAAAATCAGATCTCTCTCTCTCTCACTCTCTCTCTCCTTCTGCATTATGATTGGCTGCAGCTTGAAAGCATGAAACTCTGATTAGACACGAAATAACTGATGGGCATGAGTAAAACTGATCACTGCACTATCCTCCTTTTTAGGCACAACGTGATCTTAAAATCCAGCCCTGAAAACACGAAATCCACTTTTATTGAAATCTTTATCTCATCATCTGTGGAGCACGTCACAGAGAGCTGATCCAGAGCTTTCTCTCCAACAAACAGAGCTGAGCGAGTGTAAACAGGCTTCAGGCTGCAGCTCACAGAGCCTTTTCTATCACCAGCTGCACCGCACAACACGCCAATGACTCCACTCTGAAGCTTTTATATAGACGACCGGCAGGCCTGTTTGGAGTCAAAGCAGGCTCAGGCTGATTCCTCGCATGGAGGAGTGATGCATGAACACACACACACACAACAGGCGTGTGTTGCCCCTTGCAGATCATTCAGCCGACATGATGACAGGAAGTGGAGCCCCTGAGTGGAAAGGAACAGAACAGGCGGCGCGTTGGGAGGAGGGTAATTAACACAGAGCTTGCATGGCTGGATAGACATGTTCCACACAGAGTACTCAAACGTGACACCTACATATGAAACTGTGTGTTTACATGCACTTAAATAACAACATGAATCACAGTGTGCACATTTATAAATGTCATCTGTGATCACTGAACTAAAACCGTGAAGGTGTGAATCTGAGCATGTTTCTGCCTCATCTTAAAGAGCTCTGTCACTGATGAGCTAAGGACACTCATGCAGTTAAAAGAGACTTTTACCTGTGGCATGGTTAAAACTGGCTGAAAGTATTCTTTGTTTTGACCTTGATGCTTTTTCAGCCTCTATTATTCACCCAAACAGAAACATTTCACTCTGGTACTTCAAAAGTATGAGCGAACTGTCTCTATAACAACGTAAACTCAGTCTGAATCATTTTAACCTCCTCGACGCAGAGAAAGAGTCAATGATGGATGATGTTTACAAGCAGATAATAAAACCTCACATCAGGGGATCAACAGTGGTGTCTGACGTGCTTTTTCTCTGCTCTCTCTACTAATTTTTACTCATGGGAATTTAACAGAAATAAATAAAATAGATCAGACAGACGTTTTTGTTTGAATGTGTGCTGAAAACAAGGACTTGGTTGAGGCACAATAAAAAACTGCTTTTTGTAATTACTCAAACTAGCCTGCATTACCTGGTCAACATGCATTTCTGTTGAAATTCAAGACCATCACAGACAAAAATAAGAAATATAACAGGTCATTTTTCTTTCTTATTTGTCAAGAAAAATAAGACATAAAAAAAATCTCAACCCAACAAAGAGAGAGAAGGGGGAAAAAAATCTGCTTCGAAAATGAGCTCTAATGGAGCTTCTATGGTTTTTGGAAGCAGCTCTAGTGGACGCTTGAGGAATTGCAGTATTACAAATTTCTGAATCAGCTTAAGGCTGTCTTGTTGTGTTTGTGCATGGAGTGTACCATACTGGCCAAACGAACTGGACTTTAGGGCTGAAGCGTGCTGAGCACAGTATGGTATGTTTGGCCAGTGTTACCGCGCCCTTAGAAAACCTTTACTTCAACCTCTCTCTGAAGCACTTTGTTCTAGCTGCTGTCTCTTTAAGGCTCCCTGCTCCACAAACCTCCCTCCCTCTGACTGGCCAGCCCTCTGGAGGCCCGTTAGAAGATCTTTTTGTGTTGATCACGGAACACATTATTTCAGCAAATCTCATGAGGATCCCATGAAGATTTTCTAACCCTAACCTCATGCTATTTTTTAGAACAGACAGTTAATCCATGTTTAAAATAGGTGAAAGCATCAACCCCCTGAAGCCCACAATGGCAGGCGCCATATTGGAAATGCTGAAACCAACCAACTTTGATGCAACCTACATACAGCTTAAAAGTGGAGCTGAGGCAAGCTTCCAGCCTCCTGGCAAACAGATACAACGCGCCCACCTGTCAGGCAGCTCTGCATCCCTTGGTCTTATTATGCAAATTAAAACACTCATCTGCAAAATCTTCAGACTGATTACAGGAAAAATCCATCCCCCGCACAGTGTGTATGACTGAAGAATGAGCTATTCAGATCAAACTGCTTTCAGTACCAGGCTGTCATCATGCTCATCTTGAATGTAAAACTCGACATCTTTTCACTTGGATGTAAAAGAGGATTCTTTGGCTTTTGGAAACAGCCTCAAGTGGACACTGGAGGGACTGCAGCTTGGGGAGACTTTTACATTAGCCCTAGTTTTTAACACAGAAGGTTGTGGCTTTGGGAATCCCATAATTCATCATGTTTGAAACCATGTGATTCCATTTGTACCAGTTAAATTAGACAAACTTCTATAACATTCAAGATTAATTGGGGGCCTGTGTCCACTGAAGGCTTTAATTAGGTTTTTTAATCTTATTTTGTAGTGTCAGCTTTCATGTTTGTACTAAACCAAAGCAGGTTAGAGTTCAACATCTTCAGGGGATAAAACACCTTTAACATGAGCTTTTTTTTTTTTTTTTTTTTTTTGGCTGTGCACAGTGATAGCAGTTAAAAATACTTCAACTTTTGGCACACTACAATGCTCATCAATGCTATTTCAGACTCACTGTACTAACCAATAAAAATCAAGATAAGTCCAGACTTACAGTGGCAGAAAAAAGTTTTCGGACACCCTTAAAATTTTAAATTCATTCAGCGATTTTCCCTGCACATGTGGGTCAGGAAGTGGTGATTTCTTGCTGAAGAAACTTTTGGACGCCCAGATCTTGGTTTGTCTTCCAAGCTGTTGGAGCTGTCCTGTGTTAGGTTACTGGTTTTACACATTTTTGTATATTGTATTATATTTTTGTAATCTGAAGAATTTTTAAATGTGTTGGCTTTGTATTGGCACAAAGTAACTAAAATAGTCTTTTCATAAAAAGTACCACATTCATTAGTGGATAATGTGGAACCAAAATGACCCAGTACTCAAAGTTTCTGATGTATCTTTATGGAACCAATCAGTTTGAAGTTTTTAATGGCTGTTTTTTAAGGATTTGTTACATATTTTGGCTGTGACTGCACTGAAATAACTCACAATTCAAGACCTTAGGGTGATTCTTAATGCGGTACTCCACAAATGCACAGGGTGTCTGAAAACTTTCCCCCCCGCTGTATGGAATCAATTTTATCATTTGTAGGGGGGGGGAAGTTCCATTCCTTCTTATGCTTTTCATTTTTTCTTTGAAAACTTCTGTAAAAGAAAATGAGGATTTCAGAGGATTATAAACACACTTCAAGTGCATAATCAGCTTTTCTAACTTAACACCAGTAAGCTCTGGTGAGATGCTCTGAAACTGAGGTTGAATAAAAAATGCTTTCAGTGGACACAGCCCCTAAATCTCCATCAGTTGCAATGGATATAGAAAAAAAATATGATTAAAAATCTGTAAAATGAAATCTGCATAAACTGAAGAAACAACAAAAGCCACATGGGACAGTTTACCAAGGTAAGAAATGTGTATTTCTTTATTACATTCAACGGTACAGTACACTGAAATTGCACATTTTCACCAGATATAGCAGCATTCTGACTGGCAAATGGACTAATCAATAGGCACATCCAAAACATTGAAATAGAAATACACACGTCCAAATGTGCCGTGGCCTCTTTTCAGACCACAGTCAAAGCTTTAATTTACATGCCTCATTAAAACAAAGCCTATGAAACCAAAACACACAGTCCTCCAGAGAGAAAAGAGACAAGTCCAACCCTGCTCCTGTCTTCTTCACTAACATTAAAGGAAAAATTCACCCATTTATTTTTTCTCACACACCACTCAGAAGATTCCAGGAGTTATAAAGTGTTTTAATTTTCTTTTATGGTTTCCTTCAGTCGACGACTTCACCTTAAGGTTTCTTTCATTACCCAGAATGACACTCTG
Organism: Labroides dimidiatus; assembly: GCA_030710495.1. Taxonomy (NCBI): domain Eukaryota; kingdom Metazoa; phylum Chordata; class Actinopteri; order Labriformes; family Labridae; genus Labroides; species Labroides dimidiatus. The sequence goes on from CM061158.1 coordinate 25,064,309, forward strand.
AGAAGAAGTGAGTAGAGCAGATGGAGGCAGCACCATGGCTACAGAGAAAAAAATAAATAAATACAAAGAAGAAAGTGTGTCCAGGGCTGTGTTCTTTGTTGCTGCACTGCATCCTGGTCCACTGAGGACAGATGGGTGAAGAAATCTTTTTTTTGTGTGTGTCTTAGAGCATCTTGTCTGTTGAAAAAAAGAGTGTTAGGGTTCAAAATCTGGACAGCTAAAGAGGGAACTTGATTCACAGTGAATTTAGCCAATTTCTGACCGTAGATGATTCACAAATTTAGCACTTATGTTTATGTTTGGAGATTTTGTCACATGTAGCTAACATACCCAGCTCTACCGCTGCTTTAGGTGGAGATGAAGGTCAGCCTCCTTTGAGAAAACTTCTCTGAATCCAAAACACGAGGACCTCTTGTTTTCTGACAGTCTTAACAGAGAGTGTAACGGTGGGTACTTGATGAAGATCTGAATGAAAGAACCTTCACAGACTCTAAAGCTAAAGTCAGACAAAAGGCGCTTTTTTTGTCTTGAGTTGTTGAAACCATTGGTTGGAGTTGCACAAGTTCCACTTACAGATATTTGTGACGTGTTGGGTCCTCATAACTTTTCAATCATGCCTGATACAAACTAAACTTGAGGAGAATCTCAACACTTTGAAGATTTGTTAACAAAGAAGTGTGCTGACATGCATCTGTTCACAACTAAATCTATTTATGTCATCTCCACATGGTAACCATATGAGACACTCACTCTTACGTGAGTAGGGCTGCAACTAACATTGAATTTTATGATAGGTTAATCTATCGATTATTCTCTTGATTAATGGAGTAGTTGTTTGGTCCATAAATTGTCAGAAAATGGTGAAAAATTTCAGTGTTTCTCAGAGTCCAATGTGACATCATCAAATGTCTTGTTTTATCCACAAACCAAAGATATTCAGGAGACAAGAAACCAGAAAACATTCACATTTATGAAATCAGAGAATTTGGTCTTTTTTCTTAAATAATTACTTAATACGATAAATCAATTATCAAAATATCTCTCGACGGATGTAAACGTGTTAAATTAAAGGATCAAAACAGTGATATTTCCACATCAAGAATTCGGAGGTCGTCTGTGGCTTTTGAAACCAAGCCATGTGACGGCTGATCATGTTGCCTTGGCTTTGCATTTTATGTATACATTTAATTTGAAAATTATTGCTTTGCTCTTATTGTCAGGTGTTATTAAACACTGTACTTTTTTCTCTCCTTTCTTCACTCTTTTCATTTATTAGTTGTATTATTTTACAACCTTAAAAGCCTCCTGTGGACAAGTGTTGCAAATTAGCACTTGTGCTAAATCACTCAAACAATGCATCTGGTTTGTCCGATGTAATTGTGATGTCTGCATCAAATAAACAATTAATTAATTAATTTAGCACTTCATCATTTCAAAGACTGCAGGTTACTTCATGTTCTGCGCTAAACAGAAACAGAAGCATCTGATGCTTGGATTGATCTCAAATCACCATTACTTTATCTCGACTATTATTATTATTATTATTATTATTATTATTATTATTATTATTATTATTATTATTATTATTATTATTATTTGTACAGTTTATTCCCACTGGGATCAGTGATCTCTTTGTCAAGGGAGACTTGGTCAAGTATGACAGCAACACAATGTTTCAACAACAAAACACAAAGTTTATGGAAAGTTTATGGGAAGGATATACCACAACCAATTTCAGTCCACACATATTTTTACTCGGGGTATTAGAAAATGTTTTCTGCACTAAAAATGAGTCATGCTTTTTTTAAGATGAGATGTTGTGCTCTTTTGAAGTCTTAGTTTCTTCTCTCTGGTACCCTGTAGTAGCTTTACATGATTTACAGCTTAGAAGATTTCTATTTCCAAGTTTAAATTATGAGAAAGCAGGAAACTCCTTCTTTATAGATAGTACAAGCCCACAGTAAGGACTTATTTGACTGGAGAGAAAGCTTATCTCTGCACTGGCAGGTGTTTTTACTCGTTACAAGCGACTAATTTTGATTCTTTGATGTTGAAAGATGATTTTTCTTCTGGACTTTTTAGGTGAACATGAACATCTGATGAGTCATGAGACAGATGTTCTCAGTAAGATTAGAGTTTTTGCTGTATAACTGAAGGGTTTACACCTCAAAAAGCTTCTTGTCCAACATTTAGCCCCTGATGAGTCTGGCTTTTCTTATTGAAGGCTGCAGATTACAGGTGATGTTTTTGTAATCCTAAAGGGAGCTGATGTTCAGGCGCTCTAATTTGGATAAAGGATTGAAAAATTCAACCAACACCAACTCTGTTTCAAAAAGATCAGATCTCATCTGAGTGTATTTATAGCGATGGCACACAGGTATTTGGTTTCTGTTTCTTGCTGCATTGTGGTTTCTTTTCTCACTGGACCCTGAAGCAGCTCATCTCCACCAACGCAGCTCGAGCCTTTTTAATACAGAGTTCCTTTTTATCTGCCAAGAAAAGTAATCCACTGAAAAAAAAAATAAAAAAAAACAGACCCAGAACTGCAGGGTACATGATGTGAGTGTGTGTCTGTAACAGTGCTGCAGGGTGGATTTTTCCCTCAGACCACAGAGCGATGCTCTCCACACACGTACACAGCGCTGGGCTGGATGCGCCTCTTGGTGTTGCCTGGCAGCTGAGGAAGAAACTTGAAGTACTTGGGCATCAGATCAAGGCAGGCGTCGCGGAACTTTTTGATCCGCCAGTAGTAAATGAGAGGGTTGAGGGCCGACTTGAGGTAGCACAGCCACAGGACCCATGTGCTGATTTGAAAAAAGCTGTCTTTGTGGTAGAAGCCGTCGCTGAAAGTAGTCACCAGGCTGTAGGCGGTGAAAGGCGCCCAGCACACTGTAAACACAGAGAAGAGGATGAGGATGGTGGTGAAGGCACGCGTCTTGAAGCTCATGTCGATGTTCATCTGGAAGGGCCTCTGCAGGCTCAGCAGGCCCAGTTTGCTGGCCTGGCTCAGACATATGCTGTCCGGGTGGCTGTGGATGCGGATGGCGTTGTGGCGGATGGTGTTGAGGATCCCCATGAATGTGTAGAGCATGACCATGAAGGGTACGAAAAAGAAGACTAGCATTAGTATTAATACGTAGGCGTGGTAGCCTGGCTCGATGCTGTAGCCAAACACACACTGCGGGGCCCTGGGGGGGGTCTGTAGAGGAGGGGAACCAACAGCCAGCGGGAAAGAAAAAACAAAAGAAAGACCCCATGTGACCACGATGAGCACTTTGGCTCTCTGCGGGCTCAGCTTGTCTTGTTTCTGAACGATAATAAGAAAACGGTCGATGCTTATTATAAGCAGTACGGCCACGCCCTCCATCACGAAGAACCAGAAAAACATGGCCGAGACTCGACAGAAACCGTCTCCGAAAATCCACCGAGTGGTCACGACGGTCACCAGAGCGAACGGCATGTTCAGGATGGCCAGCATCATGTCTGCAAACGCCAAACTCGCCAACAGGATGTTAATGGCTGAGCGCATGGCAGACCTCTGGTACACCATCAGGCACACCACCACGTTCCCCAGCAGAGCCAGAAGCAGGATGGCTACCATGATGAAGCAGAAGAACACCTGCAGGGGTAGGCCGACACCCTGCAGGGTCTCTGGGGCTTCTGCTGTTGGCGTGACTGGCTCCGGTGGTGACCGGGAGCCCAGGGAAACGTTCGCCATGGAGATGTTCTCCATGGACAGCCTCTCCGAAAGGTTCAGCAGCTTCGTAACCAGGCAGCAGAGACTGGCGTTAGTGTCCCCTGCCTCGCGAAGGGAAGCAGGAGAGGAGAGAACCATTCTTCCCCAGGGTGAAGAGGCATGCTTGCAACGGAGCTCACACTTAGCATGATATCATAGATGTAGAGAGTCCCCACTCGACACCAGGCATTGTCACCATCATGGCTGCCAGACCCTGAAACAAAGCACAGAAATGAAACAAGAGTCAAAGAGAGAAATATTAAAGCAGATTAAAACACCATCAGTTCCCCTCTGAGAGCTGTGGGCCTGTAATCCACTCAGGGTTCCTGCCTGCAGCTCCTCCATTAATCCACAACAAGACAATCCTTCTGCAGCCTGCAGGGTCGCACAAATTACAAATATCTAACCTCCAGGAGAAGACGTTTAGATGCTAAACATAGTTTCAAACAGTATGACTTTAACTCGCAGAGATTTGAGCTGATTAACTGCCTCCTGTCCTCTAATAGAAGCTAATCAAAGCATGTTGGGTTTAATAAGAGGGTGAGGACTCAAAATGAAATCTTCCTTACCATTTGCAGACTTCGCTGCAATTTCTTCTCTAAATCAAGACGTAGCAAATGTGAGTAATAAATTTAAAGACCTGAAAGAAGCTAAACGAATCTGAACATCCTCATGCCTGTGCTGGTTCCTCATTGCTGGAGTGTCACTTTATACTGCATACAACTGCATTTCCTTTATCAGATCAACATTAGTGCTGCATGAAAAATTGTGCAAACTGCAATTATTTTGGACACTATTGTGATTAAAATGAATAACGGGAGAGGGGGGCATTTCCTTGCATCAAATGCTTAATGTTGAAATGCTGAGCCCTAACCCGAACCCTAACCACACCAGTCCTGTTTATAACACTTTGCAGAGACAAATGAAGCCTATGCAGAAGTGCTAAAAGTTACTGTTCATCAAGAATCCACAAGAAGCTGGCTGCAGAAAGACCAGAAGTCACAAACACATCAAGCTACACACACTGCATTAACTACATTAAAATATACATATATACAGCCTGCTTAAAAACACGTCTTGGGTCTGAAATGCTAATTTCACTATCAGCAAACACTGTACGGGGGTTGAATTCTTTTCTAACTCAGCGGTTTATTAGAAATTAGGATTATGAGTTTGTCCAATCAGAGGCTCAGCTCAGCTCACGTGACTGACGGGCACCCTACAGCTGTCATATCCAATATGGCCCTGTCCAATGATTGGCTTCATTTGACTCTATCAGGAACAGACGGGTGACGTCATAGAGACTACAAAACATGACTCTGCTGAGACTACAAAACATAAAACATGGACGTAGGTCCATGTTTTATACAGTCTGTGGTTTCAATGTAACTTCATGCTTTGCTATAAAAGAACATACAGCGGTTACTGGTTATTGTGTAACATGTATTTCTCAATCAAAAAAACACATTTCTATTTAAAACATTTTGATTTTTTTAAAAAATACAACTAAAAACCTTGAACAGTACTGTTTTTAGTTATTTTATTATTAATATTTTTTTGTAAATGCTGTAGCTAAAAGATCCTTATTTGTAGTACATAACTGAAACAATAAATGCTGTAGTGGCTATCTAACGTATCTCACATAAATGATGAGTTTCTAAATTTACTTATTTTCAGAACCACTCTTGAGCGACGACATGACAATGGTTTTCACGTTGAGTCAACTTGGTGGCCTACATGCACTCTGTAAAACAACCCTGATGCTCCGCCACACTCATTAATTGAGAACAACAGAGGCAAACTTCAATACAATATACTGCACTTCTTGAGTCTTAGTCACATGACTGCAGGAGCCACTAAGAATGGCAGTAAACTTTTATTAAATACAGGAAATAAATCAGTACATATTTCACACTATTTCCAATAAGGAATAAAAAGCATTTCTTTTCATACTCAAATAATATAAAACAAAGTTGTCATTGTTAAATGGCGCCTACAAAGGCTATTTTTTGGAGTGCAGGTTCCCAAATTTCAGGCGCCCCCCGCACAAGTCAGTGCCCTGGTTGGGACACCCCAGTCTCAAAAGTCTGGTCACTCAAAATAATGGTTAAATTTTGTCCAAAACCATGCAAACAGAAAACATTTGATCTGTTTTCCACATTTCTTTTTGTAAAACTGACCATACCAGAATACTGGCGGTATCCGTGGAGATTAACCAAGGCCTTTTTTGTTCTTTTTTTTCTGTTTGAGGATCGGCCTATTCATGAATTACCACCACAGGGGGTTAATGGTTTCTTGCACTGATATTTGGGGGTCATGGGCTTAAAAGTTTTTGAACCTCTGCTTTAAGAGATGCTGTTTGTTCTTGTTTCATGACCATGTAGTTGTTGTTTTTTTAAATCACTGTAACAGTAGGCTCAACAGACCTCCCTGCTATAGGAGCTGCTGTGATATCGTCTGAGAAAACCCGCCACACTGAAGAACTGAGGACTATGATTAGTGTGGTATATCTGAGATCAGCAGGACATCCTTAAAATAAGAGGGGCTCCAGACCCACCTGATGCATGAATACAGTAAAAGCCGGCTGAACGGTCTGGTGATACCAAGTCACTGCATCAACAGCTCTTTTCTGATGCAGACGCCTGAGTTCCCTGATGGGTTTCCTTTATTTACAGCATTCCCTTGTCGCACATCAGCTGTAAATTCAATCTCCACTCTGTCCTTTCTTTTAATTAGGGCTGAAACTGATGATTATTTGATAATGTTAACTAATCCATGGATTATTTTATGGATTAGTCGATCAATCATGAATATTTGGCATTATATTTTGGATCCCTATTTTACCTCGACAGCCAAAGCATACACATGCCCGTTCTGGGTGTTCATGCCTTGCCGTAGCGCTGCCGTGGAAGGAGAGTTTGACGCTGTTTGCACTTAACATGTTTCCCCAGTTTGTTTTGAATGAAATGTTCCCAAATTTTAGAAGTCCTATTTTGGCTCTTTCGCACTCTCCACCATAATTCATGCGAACTCCTACCTTTCTGTTTCTGTGAATGACGTGAACCCATGAGAGCGATCCTGTCCCCACCACTTCCTGTAGTGAGCTGTAAGGACACACACTAAAAACTGTTGGGTCAAAAATAACCATATTTGGGCTGTTTTATAACCCAACCACTGGGTCATTATAGCACCAGCCCAGCAGTAGTTAATTTGACCCAGAAAGATGGGTTGGTCAATTTTAACCTAACAGATGGGTTAAATATTCTACCCAATGCTGGGTCAAAATAATAAGTCTGTGTTGTTCCAGCTACATTTGATCCGTTCAAATGCTTGGTCAAATTAACCAATACACTAAAAAAAAAGTTGGTTAAATTTAATTTTATCTTATAAATATATTATAATTTAATAAAGCTGTGGTGCATGATGCCATGTGGCACATAAACAGCCTGTGGCCCTTGCACAACATCTCAGTGTACAGCAGGGTCTCATATCCACTGTTCCCTCCTCACTCATGGTTACAAAACGCCGTCACAACAAACATGACTTTGCAAAATCATTTTCTCCAAATGTGAAGGAGCAGTTTTTCAAAGTTACAGAGAACATTTCATTTAAAAGGTGCTAATTCACGTGAGTGCTGGGTTCATAGAGTCTGGTGCGGTGTTTGAATTTGTGGTGGAGCACACCTGTTGATGTGATGACATGAAGACGTTCGAAGCACAAACAACCCAGGTACTGAGTCAAACAATGTATGTTGGGTTGATGGATTTTAACTCAGCACATGAGCTGCACAAAAATAACCCAAATCTCATATAAATAACCCATGATGGGTAAAATGTGTCATGACCCAGCAGCAGTAGATAAATAACCCAGCTGTTTTTACCGGCTAGTATTTGATTTTAACAATGAGAAAAACATTAGAACAACATGTCAACATTTCAAGTCCTGGGTCGACAAATTTTTGTAGTCGACATAACGGCTTAGGTTGACCAATCGTTGCAGCCCTTTTTGAAATAGTTGAAGTTTGGTACATTGCAACATGTATTAGCTTCAGTGTAACATAATACACTCAAAATCACTTTGAACAAGCAGAAAATCTAGTGTGTCTAGAAATCTGAAGATCCCACCAACCACACTGCCCTTAGTCACATGGACACATCGACACAGAAGTATGTAGAGCTCACAACTGTGTTGGCCAGTCGCGTAGCAGAAGTTTAAACCAGGCCTTAGCCATATGAAACAGAGGTGCATCATGAGAAGAAAAAAATGCTCCTCACCTTTGCTGGAGTGAATAACAACAGAAAAATGAACTTTCTGGACTTAGCACTGGTTCTTTGTGTTTACACTAACAAAGCACCAGCTCCAGGTGCTAAAAGCTGGTGCTTAGCAAGCACCAACTCTCTGCTGGGCCAGTGCAAAGCACTGACTATGTCAGGAGCCGAGAATGGGGTTACCAACGATCGTGACCAATGATAGGTGGTGGAAAACAGACATTTTTATAAAGAAAAGCTGCTGAGTGAGTCATCTGTTATTTTGTTGGAGTTTTCATCCAAAAATGAGGGCTAAATTGAAGCAGCAGTGCATGGATATGATAAATCATTTATTTACACTCAACACCGGCTACTGTTGGCTGTAACCACGCCAAAAAACAAACAAACCAACAGCTTGAGTAACTCTAGCATCCCTGCAGGTTTCAACAAGTTTAATTAAAGACTTTTTTTGAGACCATAATGAAAATAATTTAAGACTCAATTCATATCCATACTGGCAAAGAAAGTACATGAGGGAAATTCTGAGGCATGGAATTATTTACAAATATTTGAATTTAATCACAGCTCCACAGCATGCAAAGCACACTCGCTTGTTGTGCTTCTTGATGAGTTTAAGCAGGCTCAGCGTTGCCAGATGGGAAATATAAAATTATCGTACCAGAGCCTCAAAATTATCGTATTTTGGGGGAAATTATTGTACACCCGACAAAATAATCAAAATAACTGATAATGGTCAAAACAACTGTGTTATTGTTGCGCGAAAATCACAATTGATCCCTCTGTTTAGTGTCCTACAGGCACTTTTGTGGGCATTCATCGCCCTGCCCCACATCAGCAGTGTTTGATCAGCAGCTCTAGGCTCAACTATCTGACTTCCTCCTGACGGAGCTCCTACGACCGTGATTGGCTGTCAATCGTTCTGAGACGAATGACACTTAAACTATGATTGGCTGGAAACGTCACATGATATAAGATGCATTTAGGGTTTACGGATAAATCCGTCAGACTGGGGTAGATCTGTAACAACCACATGAAACTGTCAAATTATTGTACATTTAGCCTTTTTTGGAATTATTGATCGTACATCGTACAGAGGGCTAAATTATCGTACAAATACGATAAATAGCGTATAGTCTGGCAACGCGGAGCAGGCTGCACGGGTACTTTAGTTCAGTTTTTGTAGTTATGTGATAGCATCTTTAAAAAAAACAAAGCATTTTAAAGATTGAATGTACTGATGATACCGATTGAAGTTTATGAATTTGTTTTAAATAAAAGTAACGTTAATACATTCCTGAGACCTTTCAAAATTCCATTTAAGACATTTTATGAGATTTTAAGGCTGTAAAGTCAAATGACATTTCAAGACTTTTTAAGATGCCGCAGATACCCTGAATGCTCATCAAAACGTGTCTCACAACTCTGAGCAGAAAAACACAAACAACACACAGACGTTGGCTGCTGAACCACCTATTGCTGGTGATTTATTCACTGACGCTAAAAACCTAACAAATCCGTTACTGTATCCAGTTTATGCTTTAGGTTGACGCAAAGAAGTGGCTCCAACTTGGCTCCTTGCCGATGGAAAACCAAACCTGATCTTAGGAAGAATGAGATTAGAGATAGTTAAACGTGTAAGGGTGTTTGTTTAGAAGCACAATCCTAAAATTTAACCTCAATATTTCCCGAAGTACAGTAAACATTGAAGTGGAATATTAATCACTAATTACTTTCAAAAAGAAATAAAAAAAGATTACCCATAAGATCAGTTTTATTTGGCTGAAATGTAACGCCACATTATACTAAAGAGCTTTCTCTAACTGCTGCCATTAACCGACAGCCGGTGTTCAACCTGAGACACACTGTAATAAAAACCCTTATCTCCTGAATAAACATTGGATACTGTTATTTAAGACTGCCTGCTATCATTTACAGTGTCTACCCAGCAAATGCCAAATAATACATGTGCTGTGGCAAAAAGTCCATTGGTGAGCACTTAAAATGATTAATTTTCACACAAATGAGGCTTTTCATTAATGCTCAGTCCTGTGTGGGTGTAAATACCAAGCAAACACAATTACAGGCAATTATAATGAGAACAATGCATGCCAGCCTTTAACGCAGTCATGTTAAAACAGTGTTTGCTGCTTGTATCGCTGTGTAGCCATTCAACACATAATGTTATCACGTGTCACCATGACAGGCAGGAGAGAAAAGGCTGCAGTGAGGAGGAAAATGGGCTGGAGGCAGACTTTTCTTTATTCATATGGTGATGACATGTCTAGTGTCTGCTGCTATTACCAATTCCTGCATCATAATACGACCTGCTGAATAAGAAACTGGTCTAACCTTGGCTTTCTGCTTCCTCCGTTAAAACCCACATCTGTTAAGGACACAGGCTTTATGTGTCACAATGCTGAACATGCTGTGCAGCAGTCTTCCTCTACAGGACAGTAATGTAAGTTTCCCCCTGTCCTTCCTTCAGGGACAGTGTGACCCAAAATGTTTAAATAGCCACTTCAGCCTCCAAGCAATCAAGGAAACCTGCAGGTTTACTTAATGGATGATCAGATACACTGCACTGGGGACTGTTCAAACATCATGGCAATGTGGCAACGCAATTATGTAACGGAGAACAGCAGAGAGAACAGGGTTATTCAGGCACATCTTGTTACCTTGAATCGCTTCTAAATATACTCAGGAGAGAGAGAGAGCTCGAAACCTGCCTGCTGAGCCCACCATGGAGGGATCTACACACTGATGTTAATCACAATCTTTAAGAGCTCCTCTGCATTCACTGAAGCAGCATTTTATAAACACTGATGATGTTGATGAGAGAGAAAAACAGGTCTGTCTGTTTAAATGACAGATGACTTTCTAATATATGAACATAAGAATCAATAAAAAAATGAAGGTTTACAAATTATTTGTTAGCTTAAAGACCACTGATGAGAGCCACAACCTCAGTTTTGAATTAAAACGATGAAAGGTTTTAGTGGGGATGTGAAATGTATTTCAGGCCAATGTATTGTCAACTCAATAATGGTAATAGTTGTATCATTTATTATTGTTTTAATACAATTTATATAATAAAAAAAGATAAAAGATGCTTTTTCTCTGTCGTAGCCAACCCATAAATTCTGACAGGTTGTAGTGTACCATTTGCAATCTCATTGTCAACAAGCTGACAACACAGTGAAAATAGCGTATATTCAAAATAAGCTTTTCCCTCAAGTACACTGGGTTCTACATTATAATGGAAGTGATCTTTTCTTAAAAGTACGCAAGGCTGCTGTTCAGAAAGAAATAGAGTTTTAGTCTGATGTATTTCAAGTCTCATGCTTTAACAAACACCTTTTTGTTTGAGTCTTAAAAGCTTCCAAATATCGTTTATCACAACCCATGTTTTTATACATATACCACATCATTATTATTATTATTATTGTTGTTGAAGTTTGATTCAGCTTTGATTGTGGGCAAGAAAAGTGACCTGATCAAAGTTGAATCAAGTCAAATTGTCAAGAGAATGAGTAAGAAGGAATCTACCAATGATATGTGACCAACTGAACTATTAAAGATGCGTCAAAAAGATTCATTCAGGATGGGAGGAAACCCAGAGTAGAAGAAGCTTGTTGAATGTTATCCAGACAAGAACTCACAAGAATCAGAAGACAAGAGTCTTAAAGACCCATAGCTACTGAAATTGGCTACACAATACATGAAAGCCGACATCTACAAAGTTAGATTCACCAATGAGTGAAGAGGAACCCTTGATAGATCTGATGGGTGCGCATCTGGTTGGACTTCAAGTGGCCATGGCGCTCCCAACTGACTGTGTCGTTATGTTCGTTGATGATGAACCTGTTGGTCCTCTCCAGGTTGAGGATCATGTGAAAGTGTATTCTGAGGGGCACTTCGCTACTCTTAAGACAAATTTCCTTCCATGGTGGAAACAAAATCAGCTGAAGTAAGAAAGACGTTAGCGTGCATGACAATGCACGATCACGTCATACATGTTTCCTAAGACTGGTTGACACCTCAGAGCTTCAAAGAAGGTCGATTTATGAGCTGGTCTGCCTATATATATATATATATATATATATATATATATATATATATATATATATATATATATATATATATATAAATATATAATTATTTAATATTATATATATATATATATAATTATTTAATTATTAATTATTTAAAAATAAAGCTGCATTACTTTAAAAAGTATAAGATTTAGCACACATTTGGAGAAACAGTCTCCCTATCTGAGTTTTTAACAAATTTCGAAAATGACTATTACAACAGTACAGCTATGAATGAATAATAGTTTGAAACAGTATTTTAAAGGAAGGAGAAAAAATAATTTAAACACAACCTGTTTTTTTCTTTCATTTTTCAGTTAGCATGAGTGAGTAAAGCATATTTAAACCTTTGCCTTTTTTACACTCGTGTGCAGAAACTAAACATAAAAGCAAAAGTGTTACCTACCTTATTGGTGTCAATAGTATCCTTACCAGAACCCTGACACTGTTTAATATTCCAGTGTTATATTTGTAATGTATTTACCATTTGTTCTTTCTTATATCATAAACTCAGTGTACCAAGTTTTCTAAAACATAACATCATGTCAACTATTGAAATGTTAGGGGTTTTTTATTTAGTTCTTTAAAATCATGTTTTAAAGTCCTCTGATGAGCCAAACTAATTGAAACCATTTGCAAAACACAATCTCTGTGGCATTTCTACATCAACCAGCACTGTCATTTCTCAATTTGGTTAATGTTTGAATTGTGTTTACCCTCCTTATTTACTTCCTTTATGTAGCTTGGCATGTGATTCTGTATTTTTAATCTATTTTGTACAATGAGACTCTGATAAGTGAACTGGTGACCCCATTTTAGCCACATAATGATCTCATCCCAGCATTTCCACACCTGATGGCTGAATCTGTGGGCTGAGCCGCTGACTGTCCTGAGAACTGAACCAAATATTTTTAAAATCAATGTCAAAAACAATGAAAGCTCATTCAGACCAGGCTTTGACTCCATCGACCTCCAGTTACAGACAGTCAGGCCAAACCCAGCAGCTTACTGTGAACTGTTAACACTGACAGTGTTAGAGCTTATTTACAAACCATTCATTCATTTAACTTCACTGGCTCAAACACTCTGTTATGGCACTAAGATGGACGAGATGATAAACAGTGATTCATGGAGTTAATGCATCCAGACTGTTTGAACTGGGAGAAGGTGGGAGGACTGATTTATGACCAAGTGAAAAGAAATATGCGCGTAAGTGCAAAACAAAAACAGTGTTTAAATTATATAAACTATTGATCCTCCCAGTCTCCAAAAATCACAGCAGCTTTCGGCTAACACTTTAAACTGTTATATTATTAGGAAAATATTGAAATTAGGGACGTTACAATTACTGATATTGACAAAAACCATATTTTTTTCAAACTAAATTACGCTGGTCACTGCCCACCTCCTGCAGTACGACACACAACAAACAAAAAATGACGACTTGACTGTGGGCTAATGTTGTCAACTAGCTAGCCTTTATGGCCCTGTTTCTCATATAGACTGTATAACAAATGGACGTACTCTCTGTGACACCTGTTTCTGATATGAAGTGTCGTGACAGGGGCCATACTGGAAATGGGGTGGGCTTTGAGCCGCCATACTAACAGCTACAGGGATCCCACCTGTCAATCAGCTGAGCTTTGCTTCTGATTGGGTGAATTTGTTTCTAATATCTTTTAAACTGCTGAGTTAGAAAAAAACTCCGCCCCCAGAATACAGTGCGTGCTGATAGAGAAATCATCTATTCAGACTGGAGACAGTTTGTTGTATCAGGCTGTAAATTTGCTTGTTTTTTCTTGTAAAGATGGTCTGTTTCGGCTTGGTGTGTATGTGGTTTCTGGTACTTCCAGAGCCAGCCTCCAGCCGACACTTAAAGAAGTTTTTAGCACTCCTCACTCTTCAGGGGACACTAAGCAGAAGATATAAGAGTGGTTAGCCTCCCCAGCATCAGTGTTAGATCATCTGGCTGTCTTTTCACGACTCATTATCAGCGTGCATTTTTGTTCCGTGGACATTTTTTACAGTTATGATTATGGACTCTCTCTTCACCTCCAGATATTGTGTAAGTATAAAATGTGAAAAGAATGGTTGTGTTGTTCAAGCACAAAGAAATGTACTTAAAAATTGCCTCTGCTCGTGCTCAGAGTGTTTCTGTTCCATCTGGGGCACCTGATATGAAGTAAAGTAGCTCAGCCTACAGTATCACTGTAGGCTGAGCTATCACTGTAACTATCTTAGAATAATCCAAACAAAGGGAATTGTTGGCCATTATTTTACTAATCAAAAGTAGTGTTACTGGGCCAGTGGGTAAAAGAGGCGCTGCGTACTGCCTCGGACTGCTTTGAATGTTGTGTGTTCTGTTGGCTCTGTTTTGTAGTATGCTGGTTTTTAGTTTAAGAAAGCTGAAGTTCAACTGTTAGATTTTTTTTTTTACATTATTATAAATGTACAAAACAAACCATGGGCATATCTTGACATTTCAGTTATTACTTTACAAGGAGATTACCTAATGGAGCATTTTATCTAAATCAATCAGTGCTGGAGATCAATCATTATATTTTAGCGAGGAATTCTTTTAAATAATTCTATATTTGCATAAAATTATATAATGCATAGAATTATGTCACAGTGGAATTCATCATATTTGATTTTTAATCTTACATCAAAAGTTATATCATTTCTTGAAAATGAATTTGGAACAGATTATTTTTTCATTTTAAAGCTGAAAGAAAGACTGTGTCTGTATAATCCACATGGGGTTTGGATACAGTTAATAGATGGTTCATATGGACTTTGATGCATTTTGTATATGTAAACAGTTACCAGTAAGATGGTTACCTCATCTTTAAAGACCAGAAGGGAGAAGATTAACCGGCGTTTCTTTCACATCACTTCACTTCTATCTCACGGACCGTCTAACATTATAGTTGCTGTACTGTAGTTGTAATGCTGACTCATACCAGTAGGCAGCAGTAGTTTACTTAAACCTGAGTTCCACCCACAATAAACAGAAAACTGTTGCGCTATGAGAAACAGTATGCTAGGTAGACTGGCCCGCTGCATACTGAGAAAGTTTCCCGGATCAGTAATCTGGAAATTTTGGCATTCTCCAGAATTTGCTCTTTTTCACACACTACATACTAAATTTCCACCAAATCAGTGGGCGCTGCAAGTACAGTACAAGTACAAGTACAAAAAACGTCTGTCCACTTGTCGTCTTCCATCCTCTCACTGATTACTCACAAACCTGTGAGTTGTTTACCATCTGTCAAATTCTTTTTATTTTGGTTAAAAAAAAAAAAAAATAAATAAACACCCTCATGTCGCTTGACCAACATTGTACTCCGCAGCACTTCTGTTGCCAAAACATTAAACGAGTCTATTGAACCGTGGTTTCAGCCTCAATATTACAGAACAACTAGTCTACTACTATTTTGAATAGCTTGGCATCTAGTAAAAATCAGTCGTTTTAAAACTCCTATTTCCCACCACTAGTCCTTGCCACCCCTGGTCCCCCTCCAGGCCGCCCCTGACAATAGAGAGTTAAAATCGCAGAGGACGACAAGACCAGTGGGTGTTCAGAGCAGAGAGCCCGTATTAACACTACAATTGGGGGTTTTAAAGAGTCAAGATTACAGGTAATATCTGAACTGTGTCGACAATAAGGTTTCTCACGGTTTACCTGCTTCATTCTCCCATGTTGACGCTCACGAGCGGCTGAAGTGCTCGAGCTTGGTCCTCAGACCAAATGGTGCATCTCGCCGCCCAAAACGCCTTCTCCTCCTCGGTGTAGTCCCAAAATAAAACAGTTCTTGAACGTAGAAGATGCCGACTGTTGTGTCCAAAGCGTGGGCCCCCTTTTCTGTGTAATTCAAACCAACAGTGCGGCAGCCGGTGATGCTTCTACCCACACATCTGAAGCCGTAGATGAAAGTAAAATCCGCATTCTCGCTTTGTTTCCAGATGAGCACGAGACAGACGTTTCAGGTTGTTATTCACGAGACAAAGACGGTAGACTTAAAACTGTGTTTTCCTCTTTTCTTCTATTTCACTCAGATTTAAACAGCCCATCTTCCAGCACCTCACGTATGAGTCTGTGTACTGTATACAGTAGTTCTCAGTACCACAGCACTGATACAAACTATACTCACTGTAAGAGCAGCAGCGCGAACGGAACGGACGTTAACCACCACCGTTTCCTGTTTGGTCTTTCAATATAAAATAGGCAAAATTTCAAAAACTCAATTATAGTAATATTTTTATAGATAAATAATATAATATTTATATAGATATATAAATATTACTCACTGTTTTGAGTTAATATTGTTGTTGTCATTTTAAGAAATAATAAAAATGACAAAAATACCAAGCGTAATAATTATATATTTTTTATTATTATTACAATTATGAGACAAAACTGATCAGGTACCAAAACTATTTCAATTGCGCTCCTCAAAAAACCTTTCATTTTTGTTTATAATCTAGTACTTTCACAGTGTCACACCAGACCATGAATCATAAATGAAATAAAAAATAAAAATACATACAAATAAATAAAGGACAGATATTAGTTTATGAAGATGAGATGCACAAGCCATTTTCATAATGCGGAAAGCATCTTGAGATAATGTTAGTTATGAATTGTACTGTTGAAGATTGAGTGATTGATTGATGTCATCACTATACATATATATGTACACACACACACACACACACACACACACACACACACACACACACACACACACACACAGAATGAGGCCCCTCTTCCAAGTAACTGTCAAGAGTGTGTGGAAAATTTAATTGTATTATCTGCAAAATAGGCAAGTGTATTGTTTGTTTGGAGGCACCACCAAACACCTATGATTGATTATTTTACAGCTGGACAAACAAATCATTCTCAAATCAATAAATCAATACTCAAATCAATCCCCTTGGGGTGAGACAAGATCACATCAGGGTCACGCCTCATGTCGCACATTGTCCCTCTCCACTTATTATCCATTCGACAGCCCATTAAATGCATTTAACAGCATTTAACAGCATTTACTCAAAGCAAGACATTTCTTAAACTTTTTTCCTGGTCACCATGAATGTATTGTGCAGATTATTACTTAATGAAATAATGCTGTTTGAGGAAAGTTTGAAATGAGCAAGTGAGGTTATTAATCTGTTTATATAAAGTTTATTGAGATTGTAGAAGGTGGTAAATAGAAATCAGATTCAACTTCTCAAACATTTCTTGTTCTATAGAATCAGACTTTTATTTGCAAGTTGTATTCAACCCAGGAATAATCAATGACAAGGGTCGAAGTACAATGTTTGCTCTGTATACTTGAGTAAACACCTGGAAGTAGTTTTGAGATACTCTGGCACTTTTATTTTGAAGGCCCGATGTCACAGTCGGAACTTAACTCATGCTCCTCCTGCACGCTTGACTTAGCTTTGTATTCAGTGATAACTGACACCCACAGAGGCCAGTTGCATGGGCTGAAGAAGAGTTTTCGCAGAATACGCTAACATCCAATAGAAACGTTTAATTCATAGAAAAGGGCGTGGTTTTGGTCAGAGGAAGCGCTCCTTATGGGCATGTGCTGGTGCATGTGGTGGGTGTTGAGGATGACAAATGGTGCCTGTTATTGCAAAGAAAAGCTCAGTGTTATCAGTGTATTACTTATGCTGCATTAACTGAAAGGCTGTGCTGTAAAAACGGTATTAATATGATGTTGATATAAAAGGGCACTTTGAACAGTTTATTATAAATGGCACTCTTTGCTGATTCCATCAACTTAAAAGGGAAAAATAATAGAGATTTACAGGAGCCATTTAATCTGGGTGTCATCCACAAATGTCACATCAGAGACAAAATAATCTTTTATTGTGAAAATAAAAAAAATGTGCGTATGGGCAGCAAATTCAGATTTCATCATCCACAAGTGTCACCCTCTGGAGAAGCAAAGTCGTCAGGAAGCTCTGTCATTTGATTTAACACTTGAAACTTTGCACATTATGGCAATAAAATAACTGAAGCACACATGCATGAAATAAAAACCCCAAATATTAAGAAATAAACCACACATTTCATATAACAGAAGGACTGTACGAGCACAGGCTGAGCTGAATGACTGAAGGTCACAGCTTTCTGCATTAAACCTGGAGACATTCTGTATCACACAGGCTCCTCTCCTGGTGTAACAAAAAATAGTTTATGCCTTAAATTCTGACGACAAATTTAAGAAAAAAAATGGTTGATAATGCTCAGGAGGAAGACTGTGCAAAAGACTTCTTTTCCAAAAGCCATGTTGGCATTTCACTGTAGGAAAAGCACCGGTGGAGAAAATAAACAAGTGTTTTAAACCTCAGGTAAAATATCACACCATTTATGGGCTAAATGACTAATGCATGCACAGTGTTTTTGCATTGTTACCATTAACTGTTTCAGCTGCAGGACACAGACCAGGTGTAAAAATATTATATGGATTTCTCTTAAATATGCTAAAGATTTTTTGTTTTGTTGTGTTAAATCTACAGCTTAACGAGAGCTGAAAAAGAAAAAAAGTGGACAAAAAAGCATGAATTTTCACGTCTTATTGAACACTTTCAACAATCATACATAAAGATGGAGTGATTGACTGACTTCTACACAAGCAAAAAATAACAGAATAAGTGGTCACTTTTCACAGATTTAAAGGCACCGTGAGGACTATCTGTTTGGCATTGATTGCAGTGACACCTTCATTGGAAATCTGTAGTGTTTTTTGGGGATAAAGACACCATTTCCCATGAGCACCATCACCCACTCGGTTGTCACTTGGTCAACTCACACACGCATAGTGTCATCAAAGGGACTTCCAGTGAAAATCAAACCCTTCGACAGATAATGAGAAATGACAGATTTTCAGTGATGAAATCTGTTATCATTAAATTTATTTTTAAATCATGGACAAATAACAGGAAAATGTAAAAAAGTGAGACCATTTCAAGATCCCTTAGAAAGTCCTCACAGGGTCTTTAAGCTGAGAGTTGCTCAAATCATCTTGCTGAATATAAAAGGCTCCGTTTAATACAAACACTGGTTCTGCTGAGCAGATGAGCATAAATAATGAAGTTAATAGTCTTCTTATAAATGTTTGATGACATTTTGGCAAGTATCGAAATGTGTACATGTGAGCTGCATTTGTTTTATGGTTAGCTTAGCTTAGCATAAAGACTGAATGCAGGGAGAAACCTCCAGCTTCATGTGCATACATATGTGACTTTTAACCTTTATGCTAAGCTAGGCTAACCATGTCCTTGCTCCAGTATTCCTCTTTTTAACCAACTTCTTTTGAACTTCTGGGGGGGAAAAAAATCATGAGATTTAAAAAGCGGTGCTTGCACTTAATTATTCATTTAATTGTTTTATAATTTTGATCTTCAAAAAAAAAAAAATCAATATCTGATCTTTTGAGATATCCATGATCACATCCTGTAATCAGACTACACAGCTTGTAGAACTTCCTTTTGCCACACTGATTCTGTCCCTCTCCTGGTGTAGGTCATTGACATGAATAAATAGTGATATATTTTGTCTATTTCCTATCAGTCACAAACCACCGCATCCTAAGAAGCCTTTATCTGCTTTGCTTTTTCAGTCTTTGGTGGTATGATCTCAACCTGGAAAGGAACAAAGAACTCCAGAAGAGCTTTCGTGTCTTTTAAATCCAGAGAGTAATCCTGAGCGATCTTCTCTGCTGTCATTGTCAGCGGCTGTCTCTGGTGGCTGCTCATCGCCTTCAGAGCCTCTGCGATGGTCAGTTTTCCTGTAGGAACGTCTGTGAGATCCACCAGGCCGTACGAGTCCCCCGGTAAGCTGAATTTTAGTGCCCGTCGGTCAGATTCTTTGCCGGCTTCCTTTTGTTGTGATGTCTGTGGGGAAATAAGGTACATGGAAATGAGCGTGAAATGTGCGTATGTGGAAAAATTGATCAACACAGCTGGTCTAGTGGTTTAAGTTTAGGTCCCATATATTGTGACCATAGTCTCTGTTGAGCCTCTGTCAGCTGCCGATTCGACTGCCATGACAAACAACAAAATGCAGAACGGTGATAATTTCTCAACAACAAGCACGTTCAGGTACAACCTGATCACATATATCATAACAAATTCACCCTCAGAGAGTAGACTGTCTCATCCCCCTCTGACTATGTGGTAAAAAGGTTAGTGTCCGTCTCAGTCTGGTCTCAGAGTGAGGAAATAATGACAGTTAGCGGTTAGCACAGATGTGAAAGCACCCTGAGGAGCTACTGGACCCCAAACATCTCTGACAGAGAAGAGAGGAGCATCATCCTGTCCTGCAATCCAGACACAGACAGCAGAGCTGGAGAGAACGCCTCTAGTAGAGATGGGTACGAGTACTCGCCCCATTAATCAAGTAACGTTTTGTTACCAGCACACCTGTGCAAGCGCTGCTTGAACCTGTAAAGCATTACATGTGTGACCCTGCTTTTTGATTTTGTCTCACTAAATGTACTTAGTCGGAAAATAATTAACAGGACACAAACGTATGACTTGTCCAGCCACGGCTTCAGCTCCAGTATACACTGCAACAGATTTCAGCAAAAACAACTGTTTTACAGCAGCTACAGCAACTCTCTAGAAACACCTTATTACACCGAAAGCAACAACAGCAGACAACAACAACAGATACTGCCTGCAACACCTGGTGACATGTCAGGGAAGAAAAGTGATGTCTTGAAGGGTTAAACTTGCATATCATAGAAAGACTGGCTCAATGCTTAACCACATACACTTTGAAAGCACAAGGAGAAAACAGCAAAGGCAGAAACAGGCAGTCTCGCATCACTTAATTTGCTATCCCTGTTAGCACATATAGTTGTGACATCCTGACGGTTGTTAAATACATTTATTAGAAATTGAAATGGCTTTTGGTTCATATTTATGTTCGAATATTGGATTTTGTCATTTTACAGGCATTAAGTCTACAATTCCAGTCTGGGAGGTCTGTGTCCAACAGACCGTTTTTTTTTGTTTATGATTTTAAAAGAAATAATAATCATCTATGGGTACTTGAGTAGGGCTGGGTACCAAACTTCCGTTCTTTTATTGCACTGACAGAAATGCTTCGGTAGTACTGAGTATCAAATTACGCCTCATTTTTTCGGTGCCAAGTTTCAGTACCTAAAGGGTAAATCACGTGATCATGATCTGATAATGCCACAGGTGATTGGCTGTAATGTTAAACATGGTTCAGGTATGCAGGACAGTGTTGCCAACTTAGCGACTCTGTCGCTATATTTAGTGACTTTCAGATCCCTCTCGAGACTTTCTTTCCAAAAAGAGACAAATCCAGCGACTTTTCTGTAGTTTGGGACGGAGTGAAAGCATGTTTTGATCTTCAACCGCTGCTTCTCAATGAGCAGTGGGCGCTGAGCCCCTCCCCTCTCCAAAACACAGACTCCTCCCCTCACAGCAGACCCCCCCCAAGCTTAAACTCAAGATTTGTACAATAACATGTAATGAAGTCTTCTTTTTTTCAGAACTGATATAAAAACTGGTATTAAAAAAGTGTGGTTCAGGAACCGGTATCAAAGTGAAGGTATCGGTATTGCCACAGGAATCAAAAATTTTTGAGTGTATACTTGAGTATACGTTAATTCAAGAGTTCATTAGTTACTTTAGGAATACTGTAAATCTCCACCTCTTATCTCTTGGTTGCTGATTTCTACAAAGTCACTTCAACCAGAAGAGGAACAAGTAAGAGTTATAATAAATGTTAGCGATGAAAAAAGTTAAGATAAGGATATGTCGCCATAGAAAGGTTACAGTTACACTGTGGACTGGAAAGAAACATTTTTTAACTGTATGGATTTGGATTCTTTCTAAGCACTTTCTGTTGTATGTCACATTAACCCATTCACTACATTCACACACTGATGGCAGAGATTGCTACAGTAAAGGATCATCAGTATCAGTTCATCTCATTCATATCTGTCATAGAGGCCACAAAGAAGTGTTGCACTAACCAGGAATCACTACATCAGTGATCGCACATTTCATACATGCACTCCTGCACATTTCTAACAATAAAATAGATGTCTTTAAAATATATAAAATAATAAAATCTGTATTAGACGGATTTGAATCTCTAAACCTGCCTCCTCCCTTTGAGTCATGGTTTCAGACTGCACTGGTGTGGAAGGGCCATTTTTAATTAAAAAAAATAAAGAAATAAACCTCAAAGTCAGGCTCATAAAGTATATTCATTGTGCTCCTCCAAGTCTAATACTCTTTGTAAGTTGCTGATATGGACTTGAACTCCATTTCTGCTGCAGTGAGCTGTAGTCTCTCTCTATCAGGTGTTTTCACTTCATCTGATTTATGCGCATGAGCAGCAGTGACTCAGCCTCAGCTCCCGTCTATCTTCGTGGAGGAAGCAGAGCACAGATAAATATAAATATTAATGACTTCAATCCTATTTCTATAACAGTAAATTTACATTAAAACCACATGTCCCCCATGTATCATCAGATCTATTTAAACACATGTTCTCGTGAAGAATCCCGGTCTGACCTCTGCAGCTGCCGGGTCTGTGGACTCCACATACACGGACTTGAGGAGGTTAAGCAGAGGGTCATTCTTCTTGTTGGCCGGATCCTCCGTCTCCACAGCTGAAAAACACACCACACCAGGCTCATGAGCAGTGGAAGATTCCAGACGGTTCTTTACACAGATTAATACAGAAGCTCTGGGTAATCAACCCCGTGTGACCCACAGCCGGAGGACGGTTACCGGTAAACAGCCAGCGGATCAACGGACACTCACCTCCGGTGCTGCCGGCTGCCGATGGGGCGCTGACCGCGTGACGGGGCGCTGCCTGCGGCTTCTCTCTGGAGATTTCTCGGTGAACTCGGTTCTCCAGATTAAAATTTCTGAACATACGAGCAACTCGTGCCCCCATGTTTGACAGGTTACCGAAGACCGCTGCGGACGGCGAGCGAGGAGGATCAACAGGGTTCAACCTGATTTGGCGAACACAGAAATCAGCAGCGACACCAAGCGGCTGGAGTATTAAAGTGTCCTCGTAATTGATTTTTAAACAGTACGAGGTTAAAATGTTTTATTTTTTGTATTATCGCAACTCAATTTAAACTCGGAAACAAATACTGAATAAACATTAGACATTCATATTGAAATAAAAAAAAATGCCTAAATAAGTTGATTGGAAATTCGAAACAGAAAAACTAAATCTAACAGTCACTTTCTGCTTTGTAAAAAACATTCTGAGATTGTTTTTAAAACTTGGAGACATTTTGACAAGATAGTTACAAAGTCAGCCTGCTATCACTTAAAGAATATGTTGAGGATTAAAGGACCAATGTGTCAGCAGGACCTGGAAAAGCTGGTCCACACACAGTGTTCTTCAGTAGACTTGAAGACTGTAACATCTTTACAGTCAGACATCTGCAGCTGGTTCAGAACGCTGCATCTCGAGTCCTCACTAAGACCAGGAAAGTGGATCACAGCAGTCCAGTTCTGAGGTCTTTACACCAGGGTTTCTTCTGTAACTCTCAGCTCCTTTAAATCCAGGTTGAAGACTCACCTTTTTACAGCTGCTTTTTTTAATAGAATATTTTAACAAATCATTTTAATATCTTTTTTTACATAACTCAGCACTGCATCTTTATGCTTATATTTTAATGTTTTGATACTTTAACCTTTTTTCCATTTTATTTTTTGATTGAACCAAAACATTTTCGTTAAATGTGTTTTGCTGACCTTTTTACTGTTCACTTGTATCTCTGTGGAGCACTTTGAAATGCCTTGTTGCTGAAATGAAATGTGCTATAAAAAAAAAAAAAACAGCCTTTCTTTTGTTTTTTTCCTTTGTCTCATATTTGCCATTTATTTTTTATTCTAAAAATACAATCAGAAAATTCTAACTAATCTCAATCAGTACGTGAACAAATTAAGAAACTGACATTTTGTAATCATAATGGATAAATGAACTATGCTTACATTAATGGTTTTTATTCTTCACTCTGCAGAGTGAGTAGATCAGCGTCCAGCAGGTGTCACTATTTCTCCTCCTAAAACATTCAAACAGGACCTCATCATAATAAAACGGCTGAATTCCTTTTTGGGTTCATGTTGCATCGTTGCAGATCTTTCTTTCTTTCTTTCTTCATTAATATTCAAATTTTCATGCAGACAAAAAATGAATTTCCTTCCAGGCTGAGCTCAGACAACAGGGGTCACTCCTTTCGTAGGAGAAGCTGTGTGGCGCACATCTGGAAGTTATTATCTACTCAATCATAAAAAAACAACCCGCTGCATTTTTGTGAGGGGAGGAATGGAAATGTATTATTTAATTTCACTCACTAACTGGAGTCTGACTTCAGGTAAACGTCACTGAGTCAACAAGAGGCCAGAGCGATGATCCACAGTCAGATCACAGCTCTGCACCCAGCATGAAGCTGTCTTTAATAACTGTTTTAATTTTTACTCAGTGTCAAAGACTGTGTGAGGCCTGAAATAAGACAGCTCTGAGGCTCTGTGATGGATGTGAAGGTTGAAGGCTGAGGAGGAGTCGAGAGTCTAGACTGAAGAGTAACAACAGATGTGTGTTAGCATCATTGTTTAATAAGTGAAACCTTCTGCTGGTCAAAAATGGCTCAGTGTAATACTCAAGAACTCTGAAAAGCACATTTTCTGTATTGAATGGATGGTCTGGTAAACCTTTATCTCAAGGGGAGGCAGAGCGTACAGCCTAATCCCTTGAGAGGGAGCTTCCAGTCCAAAAAGCCTCCTCACCTCTGCTCCCTCATCTTTCCAACATCTCCCTTCACTGTCCTCTGCTTTTGACTCATCTTCTGTCCTTCTGTATTACCTCATGAAAATGACGTTTTGTCTCCTCACTCGAAAATCAGTTCTGGATTGTTTTATTCATTTTGGGGCCTTTATTACACCAAGGTGCATAAGTTAGAAACTGCTCCACCAAACGTTTTCAGCATGAAAAATAAGACTGTAACAGCCAAAACATAATCCCCTCAAGGGATCAAAGTACATCCAATCAAAGTGCTTGTTTCTGGCTTTTAATAATACGGGTTAAAACTCAACCTGTCTGACGACAACACATTAAAGAGGGGGTGTTCTACTTTCTCATGTTTTGAACATGGGTATTAAGTATCAGTGCTGGATGTTCATACTAAACGTGTGCAGATTTTCAAACCCTGATTTATTGAATCACATTGGAGGAGCAAGCCTCAAACACCAAGTTCTGTTCATATCTCTGCCCCTGACAGGCCCCCAGAGGGCTGGCCAATCGGAAAGAAGGGGTGACTCTTAAAGAGACAGCAGACAGAGGCTGAAATAAGGGTCTACTAAAGCTACTGTGCTACTACAGGGGCACCAGAGGGACAAAATAAAGACTTAGAAAAAAGCACTCTTTAAGGATCCTTTCAGCAGTATGTAAAACCAATGCACCCTCTTATTATCAGATGACTATTGCTTAAACAAACTAAACTTTGCTAACTGTGGTGGCAGATATTCTTACTCTTCGAGTCAGTGAAGTCCTTTTTTGGCTTGTCTTCTCTTAAAATGATCATTTAAAGTAAGTTAAATGACATGTTGGGACTAGAAATAAAACAATTACACTTTCATTGAACACAACACAGATGCAAACATATGCATGTAGTAATTTTATTTACAAATAGTAAAAAAAGAAAACAAACCATAAAAATATATCTTGCTTTCACATATATACACTTAAATGTATTTATTATGAACTATGCAGACAGGACAAATCTCAAGTACAGATGAGGCAGCTGTTCTTCTATTTAGTGGCTAAACTTGAGATCTTCATACCAGGCAGGACCTCTGAACTCTACAACAGACAAACTTCACACAGACTCGTTTCTAAAGCTCCACAGAAGCTTTTCCATCAGAGGTGGTCTGGTTTCATCTTGGCAATTCATCAATTCCTATTTGGAATCAGTTGTTTTTCCTGAACACCCCATATGAAGAGCTTTGACAGTAGCAGGGCCACTATTAGAAACATAAATTCACTGAATTGCAGTTAGTCTAGTAAATTTGGGCATGTGAATCAACCAGTCAACTAGTTTGACTGTTTCATCCATTCATGCTTCCAGCGAAGTCGGAATCAATCCAAAACCCTGAAAACAAACCAACAGCATGAAGAGACTAACATTTGACAGGATGGATTGAATCAACACGAGAGAATATCTTCCTCCTCTCTCTACGCATGTGGTCGGTCATCCCCCCTGTGGCTGAATAAGCCTTTATGGCTAGGACAAGGAAAAAAGATTTTTATCTATTATTACAGCTTTGACCAACTTATTTTAACCCTTTGAACCCAAGGCTCGCCCAAATTGGGGGACTTTGATGTAGATCTGCAACCAGCGTAAAATGATGTTGCACATCAAATTAAACAGCAGAACCCGGGCTACACAACTGTATAAACCTTTTCTTTACATAACACAAACACAACTCAAATAACAACTTCAAAAAAATTTCAAAAAAATTCATACATGAATTTTCAAAAACAATTGTATATGTATTTGGATGTATTGATCAGCATAAGTGATAGCCAAATGAAATCTATAGTTTTGTATATGAGAAAATTCAAACACAGATGGAGCCAAACTGTGCCAAAAAAAGAGCTCGCCTGAACTCTCTGAACTAAAACTGCTCTGATTTAGTTCTCCTTCACTTTATCAGAGTCAACCTTTGCAGAGATAATCTTCATATGTTGTACTATGGTCTGATAAAGGTTTAGAGCTGCAGCTGCATCATTTTCAAAGAGATATTCATCCTGATTTCTTTTTAAGCGAACCTACTTTTTAAAAATTTTTGCTGGGTGCAATCTTTATTTACTCTTTACCAGTATCATGTATACTCATATTAGCACATCTCAACAAATCTAACATCTTTTTCCTTTACTATCTCACCAAAGTTATTCAAATAGATCTTGTAGTTGCAGAGATATACCCATTTTATCAACAGTATGTAATACTGAGCAGAGACCTGAAAAATCAGGTCAGGGTTCAAAGGGTTAATTAGTGACTGTGACTCCAGGTGTGTGTTTGATAAAAAAAATTTTGGAAAAAAAATGCAACAGATGTTCCAAATAAATGCAATAATGGACACAAGGAAAGATTGATAACAGAAACCATAAAACCTCTAGAAAAAAAATGTTGCCAGAGAGAAATAAAAATCATTGTACTTTGAAAACAATCCTGTAGTTTTGGAAACCGGTAATAAGAAGCACTTGTATTAATTTACATTTCAAAATAACAAAACCAAAAGGACCAACAGTTCCAGAAACTTTAGTTCCTGGATCTTTCTGTGGTCCATTGTTTTGTGTTTTTGACTGTGAAATTCAGGTGAATCAGGCCAATGACGTGGGGAAAAATAAAAGTAATTGCAATACAGAGCCAAACCAGTAGAGGGGGGTAGGACAACAACGAAGGCCATTCTGCAAATATGCTGTAAACTGGATATCCACTGACATGTTTCAGGCTCCAGATTACAGGGTCACTCTTTAAACTGGAACACCGGGAGCTGACAGAGGCACATTCACACTATCTGTGTGGATTTTAATTTCAAGAATCATGCCGACTTTTTACTTTAAATATTTGTATAATTCCTGAACACTTGTTGTTAATTCACACTTTTCTCCTCCTTGTATCTTAGATTTATTTTTTCAAACAGTGGCCCTGATACTGGGGTGTGAGACCTGGCTCAGACTGAGGCGTGGGATGTGATAAATTAAGCTCATTAGCTCTGTGGCTGGATGACCCCTCCCCCACACTCCTGATGTTAGCACTGTGTGTGGGAGCAGGACGAGTAGAGGTACAGTAAGATGAAGCAGTCTATGAGGAGGATGGTGTAGAAACATCTCTGCGTGTGCAAGCTCCGCCCCTTCTGAAAGCGAGTCAGTAGCACGGCCAGCAGCAGGAAGAAGGTGGCCGTGTTCAGGAGGAGGAAGAGTCTGATGTAGGAGGCGGTGTTGGAGAGACCCTCGCTCCCTGCTGTGGCCACCATGTGAACCTCCTTGAACTTCCGGCCCTTCACGAAGGCCCCCTTTCTGTTTTTACGGCCTTCTGGGTAATCCATAAAGGCACGTGATTCTGCGTCTCCCTCCTCTGGACTGTCCTCATATGTCCGCTTTGAAGTCCTCTGTCTCTCCTTCTTCTCATTGACCTCAATCTGTGCAAAAAGATCAGGAAAACTCTCAGAAAGCTTCTCCCCGAGGTTCACTCTCTTACCCCCTTTGCCTCTGCCCTGTTTCTTAGACATTGCAAACATCCTCTCGATGACCTCCTCTGTCTTCTTCTTGTCTGTGAACTGGAGGAGACGCTCTGCAGTCTTGCGGAAGCTGGCTGTGTTGAGAACCCGTCCCAGGATGTGTCTCTCCATCTGCTGGAAGACGGGCTTAACGTGCTGCAGGTTGTCGTCCATCACGTTGACATATTCCTCAACCTCCTCGGGTGAGCTGTCCACCGGAGATGCCTCTGTTTTCTCAAACACAATCTTCTTCTTGTCCTGCAGCACCATGGCGAACAGAGGCTTGCTGGTGACCTCACTGGTCAGCAGGTAGATGGTGTAGGTGTGGTCCTTGGTGGCCAGGTAGATGTCCACCCTCTGATCATCTCCACGCAGGCTGAAGCTTTGTACATCCACGCCTGGTCCAAAGAAGATGTAGGCCACTCTGGAGTGAGGGTACCTTAACGGCATTGTGATGTTCACATAGTTAGACCCATTGTACGGATACCCTCGAGGGTAATTCCAGTAACCCATCACCCCTTTGTGGCTAAAGCCTGTGTCGTCCATCCAGAACATCTTATATCTATCCTCACCGTGAGATACAAACGCTCCATGGACACCATCTATTTTTGTACCCTGGAACGGAAGCTCCGTGTTGTGGAAGAAGGCACTCATGGCTCTGGTGGGGCTGTCTGGGTCCAAGTGGATGTGGTCCACGAGGAGCAGGAGCTGTGGGTGGAGAAGGAGTACATTCCTCTGAAAGTTCCTGATCTTCAGCTCTGGAGAATAAGCAGCGCTCCCCTCTCCTCGGATGAAGACCATTCCCTGTCTCTCCATAGCAGCTTCTACTCTGCCCTGTGCGTCCGCAGCCAGCCCCACCTTGTACCTAAGCCACTTTGAGTCACAGACCTCTGTCACCTGTCCAGTCCATGGTTTGAAACAGCTCCCTGAGGTGGCTGAACCAAATAGCACAGCGTTATTCAGCAAAGTGTACTTGGGTCCATACAGAGCCTCGGTGATGAAGGGGACGCCGTTGGGTGCAAAAGTGAAGGAGTTCTGATCAGGGTGCTCATGGCCAGCGTTAAAGTTCCTCCACCCTTTGATCCACTCTTTGTATTTGTTCTTGTGGACGATGTCAAAGATGGCTCGTCCCCCGAGCTTCCCAGACTTGAAGGACAGGAAGGAGCGGTTGGTGTCTGCAGGCTGGGCGCTGCCGTATGTTACCACGCCCCAGTCCTCGAAGTAGTGGAGTCTAGGTTTACCATAGTCTGATGGAGGCTTGGGGAACAGGTTGGGGTCATACCTGCAGAGTAACCAGGAGATGACGGGTATTAGAACAAACACTAATGTACCAAAAGAAGTCTCAGCATCTTCAACGTTTCCGGTGTAGCCAGTTTTTGCTAACATGCTTTTTAAACACATTCTGTTCTCTTTCTATTCAAGTCAACATGTAACAGCTACATTAGCTCATTTTAAGACAGTGACAGACGCTTGAGTACAGCATGGTAGGGATGGCCCTGACTTCCTGTGCTGCTCAAAACTGAAGTTCTGCATATCTGATCCAGAGATCAGAGCTCCACTCTGCTGTATGTGAAATGGAGCAGAGCCAGTGGAAGATAACACATTTGGTTCTGTGAAGGAGCTGAGACAGACCAGAGACAGATCTGTTGGAATTGAGCCCTCAGACATGTCATCTTAGGTCATCAGGCTCCTGCAGAGAACCAATCAGTCAGCAGGTTTAAGTTTTACAGTCAGCTGTTTAACATTGTCTTTTTCCAGATATTGTTTAGTCATCCTCTTTTTTTCCTCTTGTTCTGCTTTTTAATGAAATTTCTATAACCTACCCACTCATGTGTTTGACTATGGGTATTTTTAACCAACCTTATGTCAATGTTTTTTAAAAGCATTTTGTAACCGCAGTTTTTAATAAGTGCCAATATTATTTTACTGACTGTCTGAAAGAGACTAAAACTCATTTTCCTTCATCCCAGGATGACGTCTGTGCTAAATCTGAAAGCATTTCTGAGGGTTCAAATTGGAAAGAATGTGAAAAAAATAATGACACAGATTGTTTCGACTTAGCGTCATCATTTTATAGCATCAGACTTTAAAAGAGGTGCCATAAGTAGAAAGTGAAGCTTTGTGTTACAGCCAAGAGTAATTACAACCACCCATATCCAATCATAAGATGAATGGTCAGACAACCAAAAACATCAAATACATTAAAAGTAACCACAAAGGGGCAACATCCAGTAGAGAAAAATGAAGCCTACGCTGAAGTGCTAAAAGTTGCTGAACCCACTAGAGGTTGGCTGCGGAAAAACCGGAAGTCACAAACACATCAAGCCAAAAAAACAGACTTTTATGGCACTAAAAAGCATATTCACAGCCTGGTTCAAAAAACACTTTAGGTCTGAAACACTAATTTTGCTATCAGCACACACTGTACGGGGGGCTGATTTCTTTCCTAACTCAGCGGTTTAGAAGAT
Source organism: Labroides dimidiatus (assembly GCA_030710495.1). NCBI lineage: Eukaryota > Metazoa > Chordata > Actinopteri > Labriformes > Labridae > Labroides > Labroides dimidiatus. Next base: position 25,095,183 of record CM061158.1, read on the forward strand.
ATTAGGATTACGAGTTTGTCCAATCATAGGCTCAGCTCAGCTCATGTGACTGGCGGGCGCCCTATAGCTGTTAGAAAGGAAGCTCAAGGCCCGCGTCATATCCAAGATGGCCCTGTCCATCGATTGGCTTCATCTGACTGTATCAGGAACAGACAGGTGACGTCGCGGAAACTACGTCCATGTTTTATACAGTCTATGGTTACCACTGAACAGGATACATTTGGGTGAACTTTGCCTTTAAAAGCTCCCCATAACAACTGAAGTCATGTATTGCCCTCAACTCACACATACACTGGCACGGGGCCAGTCATCAGCAGGTCAGGCCCAAGTGAAAGGGGATAGACTGAAACTGCTGAGGTTGTGAACACCTTCCATGTGTGACGCCTCTTGCATCGGGAACCAAGTGTTTGTAGAGTGGTAATTTGGTAACATTTCCCTCACTGTGTAATCTATACTCAAAAAGAACCCATCCCCAGTTAGATATATATTTCAGTGTTGCATAAACAGATCCAGCAGCTCACCAGATGAACTCAGTGTGCAGCGTGCACCACCTCTGTCCTTTCCCAGCCTGCCCTGGCCCCTCTACCACCCTGTTCTCATGGATCAGCTCTGCCAGCCAGTTTCCACTCCCGTTACGCATCACGTAGCGGTCCAAGAAGACCAGCTGGCTCTCTGGACCGTAGAACCAGTTGTAGTTTGAGTCTGCAATGGCCACAGTCCGCTGAAATCCTGGAGACAGAGAGAGACTGATGAGAACTTCAGCTGTGGTTAGGGTGCAGAAAAGGCTGGTGTGTAGTTAAAGTTTGTAGAGCTGTGTATAAATGATCATTTTAGACAGTTTTACATTAAACAATTTAACCAGCTATAAAAACTACAGTATGTATTCATAGTCACTCAAAATAATTGTAAACAAAAAGCTGCTGAAAACACACTTTAAACTGAAGTTTCTTTGAGCAAACAAAACTCCTTTATGCATATTAAGATTACAACTTCATCATATATCAGTGATTTGTTGGAGAATATACGTTTATCCTACAAATGAAGTCAGTATTCATTCAGAAAGAAAAACAAAACATGTAGTTTATATATGATGTGGCGTAGAGCTAAGAACTGGCAGTGTGGTACATAAAATAAAAACTACAGATATAGTTATATTAGTATTGAGGCAAAAATAATTAAAATCAATAAGATCAGATATTAAGACCTGGAAATGCCTCAGTGGTAGAAGTGCAGTCAGCTTCTAGCTTTTCTGAAGCATATTACAAGTATCTGGAGCATAAAAACCACAACTTCAACTTCACCTCACCTTTCCTGAGGGAAATTTGCTTTGAACACGAGTTAAAAAAATGCAGAAACATAGAAAACACAATCAATCACATCCAGACACCACACTAAAAAAGACAAGTACACAACCTTGAAAGACAACCAGAGGTAATACCATCATTGCATTGCAAAGAAAACAGATACATAATAATTTTCATCTACTGAATACTCAGATTTAGTTGTGCAATGGTTTGTGTTATGAACAAGTTTTTCATCCTATTGGATTTAACCTTTGGCATTCTGGATCTCCACAGGCAGATCTACCTGACTCTGAGTGAATTTCTTCTGATTAAAGTCATTAAAAGTCTTTGATCAGGACACAGGACAGTGGATAAAGCAAGAAACAGGGTGAGCTTGATGTGGGAAAGAGGCTACAGGCTGGATTCAAACCCAGGCCACCCGCTCAAGGGCTAACCTCATGGGGCACGAGACTTAAACTACCAGTCCATAACTGTGCCATCTTGTCAGAGCTAGTTTTGACTGTGATATTTTTCATTTCATTGCTTGTTGAAGTGTTTTAAAAAGCCAGAAACAGCTTCAACTGACGTAATACAATCAGTGTTTTGGTGACAGAGCAATTCTGTTGAAGGATATATATGTATATAAAACTAAAAGAGGATGCATTCCCAAGGACTTCTTCTGTGTTTGAACAGCTGTTGTAAACTGGATATCCACTGACATGTTCAGCTGAAGGTCTCCAGTTTACAGGCTCACTCTTTAAACTGGAACATCGGGATATGACAGTTATTGAACCAAGTCAATCACAGCTGGGGGTCATCTTATTGTGGAGGGAGGAGTTCCCAGAGCTAAATTTCTCCCCTAGTACCTGTGGTCGAAAAGCATCTCATATTACAATCGCACAACATACAGTCCAAACCAAGCTGTTACCAAATCTTATGAATGTGATGGATCACCTCAAACTGTGAGGTGCAGGTGTAAAAGGTAAGTTTCTGAAATTATCCTGAAAATGTGAGGAGTTCATGTGTGAAAGTGTCTTTGAGCCTCTTTTGGCTGCTGTAACCAGAGGTGCTCTCTGAATGGTGCTCAGCTGCTCGGCCACAATACAGGATCTGTTGGCAGGGGGCTGTGAAATGTCCGAGTCTGACCTGAGAGGCCCCTCCTCTGCTGCTGCCCTCCTCCTGACCTGCAGACGAGACTTACAGGACTCCACAGATCCCTGCAGGCCTGAGATCAGCTGCCAGGAAGGGGATAACTGCACGCATGCATGCCCCATATCAGCTCAGAGGAGGAAGGCTCTGATGGCAGCCTCAGGCCAGTACAGAGAAGATTACAGACTGTATGAAAAAGACTGAGCAAGAGTGAAGCCAAAACAGTTAGAGCTCCCTCTACAGCATGGCTGCAGTACAGGTCATAAAGTCAACTCCGCTCTTCATTCAAAGAGACTTCCTGGATGGATCACAGATATTTCATCTGCTCTGGATTTAAAATGTGTTAAGTAAATTTCACATGAAGGGGTTTTCTGCACACTCACCAGGCAGGACGGTTCTGTACAGGAAGGCAAAATGCTTGAGGAGCCAGGGGTGGTCGAAGTGGCCGATGGCAAAGTGACGCTGCACCAGGTGCATGTACTGGAACAGAGAGCGAGTGGTGTAGGTCCCATACGCCACGCCTTCATACAGGGAGCCGTCTGTCACGTCCTGCAGGAGGATCATGGACTTCTCCATGATGGACAGAACCTGCTTGGTCCACAGGTAAGCCTCCTGCAGGTAACCTGGGAGACAGAGACAGTAAACAGGTTAAATACCATCACACTGTTGAGCAGACTTAAGATTATTTTCATTCATGCTCCTGGTTGTGTGGCCCTTGGAGTCCTGTGAAGTGAGCATTTTAACCACTTTGGGCAAAAGAATCGGCCAAATTCATACAAAGAACTTCTCAAGGTGCAAAGCTATGCAGAGGCGATTTAAAAGGTAAAGAAGTCAGCATAACAAATTTAATATTCAAATTAAAGTAAAGCCAAGATCCAAAAGCAGCTTTTACAACCCCAAATCCAATGAGGTTTGGACGTTGCGTAAAACGTAACTAAAACAGAATATAATAATTTTCAAATCCTTTTTCACATAAATTCAATTGAATACACAATAAAGACAAGATATTTATTGTTCAAACTGAGAAACTGTTGTTTTTTTTGTGTCGGGCCTGTGTGGAACAAACAGGTGTTTTAAGGAATGATTTAAGATTCTTTTAATCTCATTCAAGGCCAAACACGGACTTGTTGGGTCACATATTTCTGATATTTTAACCCTGTATGAACCTACACACAGTCCAAGATCATCTGGCAGGGCTCTACAGCTGTTCCAAGGTCTAAAGTCTGGATTCAAGACCAAGAGCTGGAGAGCTTCTCTGTGAGAACCCTGAGACTTTGGAACAGCCTGCCAGAAGAGATCAGACTTGAAAAATCAGTCCCTGAAGACCTATTTTTACAGAAAAGCTGGGTTTATTTTATTCTATTCTCATATTTATTTCGCTTTTCATTCATTCATTCATCTTCTATCTCTCTTATCCTGTTCAGGGTCGAGGGTGTCTGGAGTCTATCCCAGCTGTCTTGGGGTGAGAGACGGGGTTCACCCTGGACTGGTCTCCAGCCAATCACAGGGCTGACACATACAGACAGACAACCTTTCACACTCACACCTACGGGCAATTTAGAATCACCAGTTAACCTGATGAGCATGTTTTTGGACTGTGGGAGGAAGCTGGAGTACCCGGAGAGAATACTAACTCCACACAGAAAGGCATACTAGGTAAACCGGGATTCAAACTGGTAACCTGTACAGCCCGGTTTCACTTTTATTTATCTTTATTTTGTCTGCTTGTCTTATTTGTTTTTACTGCTTGCTGTTCATTTGTAGCTGTTTTTACAGCTTATTGTGAAGCACTTTGTTACTTGTATTGAAAAGTGCTATATAAATAAAGAATTGTTATTATTACTTGTCTCATTCATTTATATGCAAGACTATATGCAATCTCCCAGCCAATCATCATGGAGATTTTCTGGGTGATGTAGGATGTGAAGAACTGACTGGTAGAGGTTTATTTGTCTAGGAGGAGGAGGAGGAAAAGTTTGCTGCTACCTTGAACTGTACGACGCTGCCTGTTATAACGCTATCAGAGCTCGAGGAGAATCATCAAAACTTCTGTCTGTCACAGGATTACAGATGTCTAGAAAGTTAGCACTGCCCTAATTAGCATAACTCGACACAAACATGAAGAGTTATTCACAAGTAAACACAAAATATTAAGCCGTTCAAATTCACAAAGGAAGTAAGTGAATAATCTTAAATCAAGGTTAACAGCTCTGAACACTGACTATCCTAAAGAGGGAACAGACCAGTGAAATAAACAACCCGGTTCTTTGGTCAAACATCTTCCAAGAATCACGTGAAGACAAACTATTTCTCAGCTAAGCATTTTATTGAGGTCACACGAAGAGTTTTCAGCGCTGGGATCAGAAAGAATGAGCCCTGCTCTCTGGGTGTCTTGCACTTTCCATCCCTACGTCTTTACAGAGGTCGGGTTAAACTAAACAACCATACATGATAGCTGAGCTAGACAGCTGTCCCAACCACAACTGTCATCAGATTTCAGGAACGTATGAGCAAATTGTGTGTGTATGTTAGTCGAGCGCATGTAGCTAGGTGTAGAAGGTTGAGACCGAAGCTATCTGCTGAGCCATACTAAAGATAGTGAGTATATATCGACCATGAGGCTGTACAAGAACACTCCAAGGCAACATGTCTGAGCTGCATAAACCAGACAAGTGAGGAATATAACAAGAAAGAGAACAACAAAACACAAGAAACAATCTAACACCAGGATGTTTTCAAGATGTTATCAACTTATTCTGATTTCTTTTGTGGCAAAAACTACTCAAGCCAGCCATAACAAAGCTCGTAATCAGCTTATTGGTTAAACAAACTGTTGTGGTTCCAGGATTTCTGCAACAACGAACACAAAAATAAAGGAAAGTGTAATTTTAATTGTGTAAATATGGACATTTAAAACCTTCACTTTCAAAAGTACCTCAATGTTGAAAGCAACGTTTTGGCATCCAGAGAAGTCAAAAATCTTCTTTGTTTTTTAAGAAAATGTCAAACTGGATCAGTTCACAGCAGGACTGGAAAACACAGACTGAGCTTTACGACGTGACCTGAGCCTCATGGTGTGGAGTAAAAAATGGAAAAACCTGAAAACAGAGTCACAGTGAACAGAGCTGTCTCAGTCTGTGACCTGAAGAAACCTCACACACACACACACACACACACACACACACACACACTGGAAACCATGACACCACTGCAGCACACCGCAGCATGTACGCTCTCCCTCACACACACACACTGTAATACACAGAGTTTTCTATGAGAGTGAGTGACCACAGAAACACTCCAGCCACAGCTCATCTAAGAATCCTGGTTCGATCCCCATGCCTTCAGGGTCCAGCAGAGCTGTGCTCAGCAGGACCTCCGGCCCAGACAGAGCAAGTATTTACTGTCAAACAGGAACATTATGAACACACACACACACACACACACACACACACACACACACACACACACACACACACACACAGAGGGCATATTTAAGCAGCAGATCATCAGAAGAGCTCACAGGGCAGACCCACAGCAGCAGCTCTCACTTCAGTCAAAACTTCACTGAGGATGCTGAGGTATCCACTGTGTCATGTTTACGACATACAGGAATAGATGGCAAGCAAAGCAGAGTCCATAACAAACGCCCCGTTTTCATCAAGCGGCTCAGTTTGGTTCGTCTCAGCACCGCAGAAATTTTGTGGGGTTGGTACCGTTCTGTTGGGGTGCCAGACGTACTGATCCAACCCCAGAAGGTAGAGCTCGAAACACTGCAGTCTGTTGATTGGTCAAGAAAATTGCTACTTCCTGTTTGAAAGCAGTTAGTTTTTAGTTTTAGACCCAGGTGGAGATTTCAATCAAAAAAATATTTACTTAACAAAATTTTAAGTTCAAAACCAGAAATCCTGGGGGTGGATTTCTTGTCAGTGAGGAGCAGAGATTGGCCTGTGCTCGGCAGGGCCTCCGAGTGGACGACAGGAGGTGGTCGGCGCCCCTCAGTGACCAGCTGCTGGACAGCTTTGGTGGGAACCAACATGGTGGGCCTTAGGTGCTCACATCTTTGGTGGCAGCCTTCTCAGGTTTGGATAGCTTCAATATCTGGCTGATAGCTCCCCACAGCCATCGAAGCAGATCTTTACATGGACTGAAAATAGTTTATCTTTGAAAAACTGTCTGACCTGTCCAAAAAAATCTGCTGGTTCCATGTTTGGTCAGTTGTCATGTGACAGGTCTCCTTACTGAGGAGAAGAAAAACCGGGCTCATGGTATGGAGTCCAGATTAGGGTTTAATATTTTTCCCGAAAGTGAGAGGGATCAGATCCCGGGAAATACAATTAATTTCACGGGAATCCCGGGAATCCCGAAAAATTGCGTGTTGTTGGGTTTTGTTTTTGTTTTTGTTTTTTTGCAGCTAAGCCAATTTGCCAATTTGTTCCTCAATCCAAAGATGACATTTTTTGCATGTTATATTTATCATTATTAGGGCACAGGAACACAGTTTTTGTCCATCAGCACAGGCTATGAATGATGAAAGAGAGCTCCGTGCGTGTCGGGACACAGGAGTCACATCAGCTGCAATGCTAATTGTGAAAAGCCAAACACATCGTCTGTAACTGATCCTCTGAAAAGCTTTACGCAGCAAAAAGCAACCCTAATGAAACTAATAGTTGACAGAACTCCCTAACGAAATACGATGAAGTAAACCATTTAATGATTACCTAAACCATTATGTAAAATACATTTCTCTGTGGCTGTTGAGATTTAGGCTGCAAACAGGAACAATAAGCTATTATAATTAGTAGTTAACGAAATATTCCATTTTTAGAGCAGGGCAGGCGTATGTCTTTAACACCTAACCTTGAGGTTACACGAAACGAAAGAAAACGGCACACAACTGCGCATCGCGCTGCAACAGAAAAATACACCCTGGCGGCAATTAAATTAAATTAATTACAATTAAAAATTGTTAAAGTAGACCATTTAATGATTCAGATTACAGCTCTATTATATAAACTAATGAAATCTGCTACAGTGACCCGTTCAAGGATTCCCTCAACCATCACTTTAACTTTTGGCTGTTGAGATTTCGGCTGCGCACGGAAATAATTAACGATTGGAATTTGTATTTAACAACATTTTTCTTTATAAGAGTAGGAATATGTTTCTGTTTTACAGACACTGAGCTTACAACTTAAACTAAATGAAAAAAAAAACACGGCACAGTGCGCAACGCGCACTGCAACAGACAGGGCTGCAGCTGCCAGTGGCTACTGCTGCGTAAGCGAGTCTCTGTGTTACCGTAACGCACCGCAGCCTACATTAACATTACCGTAACAGAGGCGCTGTAATAGAGGCCCGATTTCTTTTTTTTTCCCGTTTCCCGACACATCCTTTCCCAGGAATAGAGAAACTGTTTTTATCAGATTTCCCGGGGATCCCGTGTCCCAGGATTAAACCCTAGTCCAGATATCATGTCAACATTTTCAGAGTGAGGTGTTTGCAGATCTAAACACTGAGTACAACCGTGATACCAGTTTATGATCGACTGAATGAGTTTAAAGAGAGAGAAAACTTTTTAATCGAAGGAAGACTAAAATGTGATGACTATTTATTGCTGAAAAAGTAAACCCACATCGGACGTGTGACAGCTTGGCAGACATCCTGGTGCAGGTGAGTGATGTAAACAAGTGACAGAAAGGGGAGTGGTAGGGATGAACTGTGGTAAGCTGTCACAGTCTAACATTCGGCTTTGAGGCAGGAACAAGCAAACACATGCAGCAGGAATGTTTTCATCCTCTGAGCTGCTGCAGCTTCTAATCCGGTGATGAAAACCAAAGTCTGTCAGAGCTTCCTACGGGACAAACAGCGTGCATACTTCTGGCTTCACTGAGTGACACACGAGCTGTTCCTGCAGGATACACATTATTTTAGACTGCAAAGAGATGAAGGATTACAGTTTGTGTCACATTAACAACAGAGGAGATTTCTGAAAGAGTAACTGGAAACTTTCCACTTAGTCTCACAGAAACAGATCAGGAAGTTTCTCTAAGAAATAACACGACATTCCAAACATTTATCGATGCTGGAAGATCATTTCCAGAGAAGAGTCTGTTTTTTTCACCCAGCAGGAGGTCTGCACCCCAGGTGACAGAGAGGCAGAGCTGGAGCTAACTCAAACCAAGCAAAAACAGGTCGTGTTCTAACTGTTTGCAGAGCCCTGACTCTGTTGTTGCCCCTCTGAAGAAAAAAACCCTCAAATAAACCCGCTGTGAGCCCACTGTCTTCAGTTCCCATCAGGACCCAACCTGTTCTGCCAGGAAAGCAAATCCCTGTAAGCAGAGCAAGCTGCACCGCAGGCATTCACCTCCTCATGGCCCCCACTGGAAATGTGGAGCAGGATATTGAAGCACGAAGAAACACGGAGCAGGAACAATTAGGTCTTAAAGGGAAAGACTGGACAAACAAATCTTATAACCAAATAAAACACAGATCCTCATCTGGAGGGCAGTCACAGAGGATTAAAAGATGGAGAACTTCAGGCTGAGAGTCTCCCTCATGAAGAAACTTGATCCAGCCCATCAAACAAAGTTTGTCTTTACCAGACAAGAATCTGAATCATGTGAACCATGACCAAAACTGGAATAATCGCCTCATGGTTGTGTTTCTCTGTCTACAAATCAAGCTGCAGTTTACATTCAGCAGTGTTTCTCATTGACAGGCTGCTGAAAAATCTTCTGGTTTCTGTTTGTTGTCTCTGTTTATTTGCCCTCCAACATTCCACCACTGTTTGACTGAACACAGAAAAAAAAGACAACAATTTAGGGACAGAAAGAGGTGAAAACACTGAAGACAACCAGTCATCACTGTGAGGTTTAACTATCAATCTTCCCCTCAATTGCCAAGTTACTAATACCACTAGAAGCAGAGCTACACTGAACAAAAACCTGACAGTTGTGGGGTTCTTTTCTTAAAAAAAAAAAAATGAGTTTGGTGTTATTTAAATTGGCTGCTGACCTCCACAGTGCAAAGAAAACTATTCACAAAACCATGTCAATGTGTTCTGAGTTTCATAAATCCACTCGACAAGAGGGGAAAAAAAACAAAAGCAGAACAACACAGTTCAAGGTTTAAAAGAAGACAGAAGTTACTTGATGAATAACTCGGCTCAACTGCCAAGAGAGCTCAAAATGGCCCTCTTTGAAAGGGTTTAGCCCCTCCCACTGGGCGTATTTTTGTATTTAGGTATACTTAAGGTTAATTCTCAAATGCATTCAAATGAATAGTTAAAACATTTTTACTGGCATTGTCTAACCCTAATCAACTGTGAAATAATTTAAAACAAACAAAAACATTAAATACGTTTGGTCACATGGCCACTTGTGGCTGCCATATACCAGTACATATTGTGTGCAATCCAACACAACCTTGGGCTGGTATGTAAACCAAATACAGAAACACTTTTGTTTTTGCTCCCATTTTTCATGAGCTGAACTCAAAGATCGGAGACTTTTTTCCATGTCCACAAAAGGCCTATTTCGCTCAAATATTGTTCACAAATTTGTCTTAATCTGTGTAAGTGAGTACTTCTCCTTTGCTGAGATGATTCATCCACCTCACAGGTGATGATTAGAATGGTTATTGCAGATGTATGCGCTTTGCAATATTTGGAAGTTCAGAACGCAAAGCACATCATGTAGATTTCTATATAATTCTTTGTCCGTTTTGAAGCTCAGCAGCTTAAAATGAAAAGCACCTTTAAGAAACATGTTTTTTGTTGTTAATATGTCTTTAATTTGATTTTGCTTAAATTTTTTCTTTTCAGTATTAAATTTGAAATACTTAGAGCTCAAGGAATGCAAATTAAATGATCTAGCTCTCTGCTAATTGCATAAATGGTCTGTTTTGAAGATTAGCGGCTAAAGGGAAAGAAAATACACCTAGAAAAAAAAACACCTGCCTTCTGTTGTAAAAAAAAAGCCTAAAGAATGATTTCATCTCAGTTTTACATTGTTTAATTCAGAGTTACCACCTATGTCTTCATTTTTAACAGTTTAATTGCTCTGTTGAGAATGTTTGTATTTACTGAAATAATAATGCAATTTTTCAAATTGGATTTAATGTGTTTTATGTGTTTTTGGCCCAAGTATCTTGATACAGTGGGTCAAATTGGAAAAAAAAACACAAAAAACAGTGTTATTATATAGATAATGTTGTACTGAAAAGAATGATGCTAAATGTACTCACGAGAGGAGACAAATTATGTTGTATACAAAGGAAAACTCAAAAGTACTCACAAATGGCCAAAATAGGCTGAGACCTCTGAGGGTTAATAAATAACTAATATCATAATAACAATCACATCACGGACGTCAAACACACACACACACACACACACACACACACACAAACACACATGTGCACACACACACACACACACACGCACACACACCTGTGTACACCACTAGATTTCCTCTGAACAGCTCCAAAAAACGTACATGGCTTCATAAGTCAAGGATATTATATTTTAAAAGGAGACGTTGGTTAATATCGACCAAAGATAACAACCAACAGAGAGGCCAGTGGAGGCAGCAGAGGAGAACGGAGAACCGCCACCAGAAAGTCCATCAACCTCTGTCAGGGGAAGACTAGGAATCTATCCAGCATGGACTCACATGCATCGTTATCAACGTAGTACAGACTCCCTAATGTGTGGTGTTCACTGAGGAGAAAGACTTTCTCAGCACCGACATGTATTAAGAATAAATACAGATGGCGTCTAATCGAAGACGATGATCTCTGATTGACTGTCTCCAGAATTAAACCCAGAATACTGTGCTCCACACGTAAGTTTTTATCACAACAATGTTCAACAAGTGCATCAGTTAATGGCTACAACTTTGACTGAGATATTCGAACATGCTAACATGGAAAAAAAAGTACTGTGTCAAAATTAAGTCTGTAAGACCGGAACAACGTTCCATCATATATGACATACAGATTACTCTGACTGACGTATTTTGCTTTAGTCTTGCAGTAAATTGTCAGATTTGAAATCATATCATGGTCATGCCTGTGTTTGGAAACAAAAACAACACATTAGTGTGTGTGTGTGTGTATCTTATGTTCCAGTCACCTCTGGGGATAGTGAGGGTCACCAGTCTCTCTGGCACCATTATTTTGGGTGCACAGTTTGAAACTTTGGAAATTCCTGGTCCAGGGTTTTTAAGTAATTAAATGAGTGCCCTGTAAAGCACTACAGGTAACCCCTGCAGACAGGTGATCATACAGAGTGGGACTCAAACTGCTGCATGTGAAACTACTAAAAAAAACAAAGGCATGTCCACTCAGTCAGGAGTGACACCAGGTGACACTCAATCCAGTGCACACGGCTCTGAAGTACCAGCTTTGCTGGTCCAGGAATCTCTCTGCACAGGCTGCACTCAGGCAAGAATCCTCTTGCATCAAGGCAATGGGTCTAACCACTGCACCATGGTGCCCCCTGGAGAGTTTGGGTCAGTTTTGGGTTTTGCAAACTTAAACCATAAAATAAGACAATGCTGTGTATTGCTCCCTTAGTTTCCTGAATTTCTTGCACACAATCAGAAATATTTGCCTCATTTAAGAGGAACAGGTAAGTGTGTCAGAGGAAATATGAAGCCAGGACCGATCCTCTGCAAAAGATGCATATCTGACGCTGACTTAAAAACAGATGAAGTGAAAACAGTCCTTAGGAAGGGTCTCACCTTGGGTCATGTAAACCAGGCTTCCTGTCAGCAGAGCCACACAGTTGGTGGGCTGGTGGTTGTGCAGGTACTGGAAGCCCCAGCCTCGTACGTAGGACTTCTCGTACATGAGGCGTGACGCGTTGCCGATCACCTGGAGGAAGCGCTCCTGCTGACCTTTGTTCAGATACTCATACAGGAAGTCGTAGGCTGTGGCAAAGCCGACCAAGGAGTGCGCCAGAGGAACCTCATCCCAGGGGGCGTCTTTGACTAACCTGCAGCACAGAAACAACATGAAGTTATAAGTCAGACGGGGACACATGTGGAGCAGGTGGAGAAAAAAAAACACTCAATGGTAAGCAGGTGTACAATTTTCACAGTTTAAATGAAATCCTGGCAAATTATCTGACACCTTTCCACTGGAAAAACCTTTTAATTACATTTAACACGGCTGTAAAACCCCTCATCACTTTGAAAGCAAAAAAATAAAGATGCTAAACAGCATTTTACACCACATTTACAGCTGCACCATCACGTACCAATAAAGACAGGAGCATTAAAACTGTAGAGTGTGCAAATTCTCTTCTGGTTAACAGGCGCAGGGATCTGAGATGCTGATTCTGTGAATTTTAGGAGCGCACAGTGTTCAGGTCGTAAAAAGTGGAAGGTGTTTCATTATCATCGTGCTCACTGTAATTAAAGAGGAAATGAAGTTCAGATGCGATGATTAAACATGCTTTCTGTTCAAATTAACAGAAGAACTCTGCATGAAGAAATCTCAGAGAGTTTCCTCACATCAGCACTGGAGCAGCAGCTGCTGTTTGCAAACCTCAGGCTGGATTCATGAAGCTTCCTCTGACAGACAGCTGCTGTTTTTAAGAATTCCCCCATAAAGTTCAAACCAGATTCTGGTGAAAATAAGAGTTATTCACAGAGCACGTTGCTCTGAAAGAGACAATTTGAGGTGAAAACTGTAGAGGAGCATCGCGAAGGTACATCGAGAAAATTTTTGTACTTAGCATCTTTGGGAGAGAGGCTGAAACATCTGAAAGGTGCTGGTGTCAAAACCCTCAACACAAAAATGGATTCTCCTGACATCCAGTAAATCTGGAAAGTAAGTGACTGATTTAAGTTTTATGTGTATGTGGGAGGGCATTTCTGAATTATGTCCCTCACGGCCCCTCATACTAAACTGCCAGTAGGATTCAGCTTTTCTGAGTCCAAAATGGGAAGAAAATTACAATACTTCAGACTTTTGAATTTCAGCCCCCGTAATGCAAAACGGCATCAAAGTATTGTGATTAGTTAGACCAAAGCATTTCATCTGAGCCTCTAAAAACTAAAGATAACACCAAACAGATCCATCAGATAATTCTAAAGAAGTTCCTCACTCCCACAGCCTGCTCTCAAAATCATGACTGCCTCTCTAAGGCTGAATGACTAACACAGCAGCTTAGTATTTGCAACTACACTGCGTAACAATAAACCAGATTTTGATGTGAGATGCATGTGAGTGTAGAGCAGTCGTTTAAAAGAGGAAACAGCAGCTTGGCATGCTATGCTCTAACCTCATGTACAAAGGCCTCAGGCTGGACTGAACCTGGCATTGAGGAAACTTCAGTGCCTAATAGAAGCAAGAAGTCTGTGGCTTTTGGACTATTTTAGCTTTGAAAAGAGAAGATGCTGGACAGTCTCAGGTCTGTAGAACCTAACCGCCCAAGCCTCAGTACTTGCTAGTCCCAGGTTAGACCCCCTTTTTCCCCTTTTTAGACCAGGCTCAGTTGATCTATGACTAGGCCCCACCCTCTAATGTGATGAGCCTAGGGATGCACCGAAATGAAATTTGTGGCCGAAGCCGAATAAAATATAAATGCTTGGCTGAATACCGAATAGGGCTGTCACTTTTTCAAAAAATCATATTCGAACGAATATTAAATGACCCGTCATTCTTCGAATATCAACCCCCCCTCCCCGCCCGCCCCTGCGCGCGCTCTCCTTAACAGTCTCCTTAACAACAAGAGAAAGCTTCGACAGCTTTGAATAAGAAGGTAAAACATACAACTGATACTCAAGCCAAACAGCCCGTCTTCATTTCTTCATTATTTGCCAGAAACACAAATCTATCAACTTGATCGGGATCAAGTGTGACTCTCTTTTTGTTTCCAATATTACCTGCACGGTACAATTCACGCACGAGCACGCGCACATGATCGCCGTGAGCGCTCCTCTGGACAGTTATTTAAACAATAACGGGGTGTTAGAGGGCTGTGTGGGACCAAAACAACTTAACATGAGCCAAAGAGTCTCTAAAGTTATAATCCTGTTCTCTGTCTCACTCTACTGACTCTGATCAGACCGCGCTGCATGTAAAACGTTTTTGACTTTTTCGATTTATGTTGTCTGCAGACTCTGACATTTTTTAAATATTCCAGTAGCCTTTGCTGTTTGATTGCGTCATTGTGTCACACGCTACTATTCGGCCTTGCTTTTAACTCACTTCACTGAAGGCCGAATGTGGCTTTTTTGCAATATTCTGCCGAATATATTCGGTTACCGAATATTCGGTGCATCCCTAGATGAGCCCATACACTCAGACATTCTCTGCTCAGACGTCCATTGAAATGAGTTGCAGAAAATCAGTTCAGTTTGGTTTTATGAAGTTTTTCTGAGATTTAAAGTTTAAAATGGTCACATGGTGTTCATGGAGTACATTTAACTCTGACACAAGGTATCCTGAGAGGCTGACTGATGGGATGTAATTTTAACCCTTTCCTTAAGACACATCTCAACCGGGAAAAGTTTCTTCTTTGGATAAAGTTGTGCGGTAGACCACAACATGAACTCAACGTGGATAAAATTAACAAGGATGTTTACGTCTGTTCTAAGGTAACTCAGCATCGTATGTGAGGCAACATGTTGTCACTTTGCTGGAAAGAAATATAAAGTTATCTTTAACATCTTTAACATTAACTAAAGTTAGCCTAGCGTTAGCGCCTAGCTGTGTTGTTCATCATGTCTCTTTGTTTGTTGGAGCTCATTGGCCTGTTTTGTTCTAGATTTTGTTCTTTGGTGATCGTCCATCATTGTTAGCTGTTGTCCAAAGGGCTCTAGACTAATATTAGCTTCTGGAGCTTGTCCTGGCTGCCGCATTTGTGCACAACAGATTTACTTTGCCAAAAGGAGCCACATGTGTAAAAGGCTCCCCTTGAGATTAAAATGATACATTTTTTTGGTGCTTTGTAATTTCTTTTTTCCGTATATTGCCGAGGTTAAAGATTACTGCTGGAACGGACCAGGTCAATAGTAGAAGACAGAATGGAAGAGGACACAGAGAGAAGGAGATAGACAGAAAAGGGAAGAGAAACAACAAAACAACAGTAGAGAACAACCACAACAAGAATCAAACAATCAGCTGCTGAGCCTGAAAAGAAACAGTCACCTGAGGAGCACCTGCGGAGAAATGAACTGGAGAGATCATAAGCAAGAATGAGCACAGCAATGCAATATATATATATATATATATATATATATATATATATATATATATATATATATATATATATATATATATATATATATATATATATTAGTGGTGGGACTTGATTAAAAAAATTAATCGAATTAATTATGCCATTTGTAATTAATTAATCGTAATTAATCGCATTTTAATCGCATCGATATTCAACATCAGAAGCAACACTTTTCAAACAGATTTTGGTAGAAGACTAAATCATTGAATAGTCACATACAGAAGTTTAAACTACCAAATCTTGTTTATTTTGCTCAAAAGATGTTTTTTTGAAAACGCGTCAATCTCCGCAGAGCAGATCGTACCAAACAGGAAAACAGACACGAAAAACGATCAGAGTTTCCGGTCTTTTCAAAATAAAGCACCATGTTCAGCCTGTCTATCGTAAAATTATCCTCGTATATTAAAACTTCTACACTGGCACAGGGCCAGCAGTCATCAGCGGGTCAGACCCAGAGGATCCTGTGATCTTGTGTATCCAGCTGCTATGAGTACACTGAGCTGCGCTCCGCTCCTGAGACGGATGCAGTGTGAATTGACTCGCGCTGACGGATCGCGGCGACTGTTTTTTAAAAATAAATTTTCCATCCACCGAGCTAAGCAAGGCGCTGTCAACAGAGTTATCCATCACTCAGTGCGTTGCTATAATCCGTCTGCCAGAAACTCGTGCACTGAGAACCATTCTGTGTGATATAGACTATAAAATAAAATACGATAAAATGCGTCATTTTATATATATATATATATATATATATATATATATATATATATATATATATATATATATATATATATATATATTTATATATATATATTTATATATATATATATATATATTTATATATATATATATATATATATGGGTGAGAGAGCAGATTATCCGGGTTGAGTTGTGTTTTGTGTGTGAGTGAGTGATCATGCCTAGGAGTGATCGTGCACACAGATAGGACCCACAGTGGGGGTAAGGGTCCCAGGGACCCAGGGGTAGAGGCCCGCAGGCACCAAGCCCCAGGCACCCACAAACTTACAACAAGCACCGAAACAAAAATACCTGCCACTGGATCCACACTGCCCATTTACACCTACAAAGCAAAACAACAATACAACAATACAACACAATGGCACAACGACACTACAAAACAAAAACACTACGGTGCAACGCACTCAGACATCCTAGCTCCCCTTTCTCCAAGACAGAGGGCCATGGACACCCCCAGGGCGCCACAGTGCCCCTGCTGTTTTTTTGAATTCCTGTTGTCTTTCTATCATCTCCAACCAGTCTGTCCATTCTTCTCTGACCTCTGGACTCAGCAAGTCATTTCCCAGTCCCAGAGAACTGCTGCTCACTGGATATTTTCCAAAAAGTCATCACAGTATGAAGAAAATACAGCTCAGTCTGTGGGCTGGAGAGCAAAGAGAGAATAAATCTAATGTTGACCGACTCTTCAGTTATTTCTCACATTTGACAGTTGATTTTTAGGGGAAGTACATAAAAGAAAGTGTGGTTAATAAAGCATGAAATAATTTGATGATGCCATTTGATGCAGTTAATACACAATTTCCACATGTTAAGTGGCAGCTGAGGTTTATTTGGAAACCACTTCCTGTCTGGTCATGTAAATGAACACCAGATGCATTAAAGGCTTCTTTAGGTTGAGGTTTACCCCTATGGAAACGCAGAAGACTGCTTTAAAATGAAGCTAAGTGCTCCTGTCTGTGTGTGAGGAAGAAAAAAGTCAAGAAAGAAACAAGTCGGCCACAAAGCACGGGCTCTCCTTCGGAACATGTTCCTGGAGCTGTCGGAGACATAATTGAAGGTCATGAATACCGCAGCTGAAGGGTTCCTGGAGCCGCTGAGCACAAACCCTCAGAGGTTCAGTGACCATAATAAAAGTGTGGCCAGGAGGAAAAACTCACAGAGTGCTCTTCAGATGTGAAAACACATGCTCAGTGGCTTCTCTTCTCTGCACGGTGGCACACTCACACACACACACACACACACACACACACACACACACAAAGGTTTTAAGAAATCTCCTGCAAATTGCACTAATTCAACACTGCCTAAACCTTCAGAAATGAGCTGCTGGAAAACCCCCTTTCCTTCTGCTCAGTGGACGGAGGCGACGTGACAGCCACGCAGTGCAGGAGTCTCTACCCCTCTCTCGATATTAAGGGCGCAGGAGGATGAGGACTCTCTTCTGTTCTTAAATTTATTTCTTTTTTTAAAAATCAGTCTTTAAATCACTCATATGTACAGACTGCTTTAGAGTTGCTCCTGTAGATTGCCTCAGTGGGTTGTAGTGGCTGCAACCTTTGCTCCATCATTGATTCACCATTTCCCCTCGACCTGCTCCATCATATGGTCAAGTTCAAAAAGTACATCATATTTAAGCATCGCCGCTTTCCTTCTCAGTTAAATGTGGTGTTCATATCCAAATTAATTGTTGTCTTGTTCAGAGAAAAGAGGTTTTATAAAAACAGTAACATTTAACTAGATCATTTCCACAGAAATCTTGAGGGGGTCTCAGGCGGCATGCCGGCTGATGTACTAAATATACTTCTTGATATACCTGGAAGTGTTTCCCCTCCCTAATAGCTGTGGGAACATAATGGCTACTCATGGTCTGTGGGTGTGTTTGGTGAGACTGATGTGTGGATGCATCTCCATATATCTGGTGAAACTGAGGTTAAATTGAACTCATTCAAGAAATCATAAATTCAGCCAGGGTATGTAAACTTATGAGCACAACTATAAATTTGACCTCAGTTAAACTAGAAACCAGATGTGTGGATCTGATTTCATGACATATTGTTGTTGACTTAGAAAAGTATATATGTTGATCAGGGTCATTTTTGTAGTTTCTGTTGTCATTATGATTTAAAAAGAGTAAACACGGTTGTTTGATAATAAATGGCTTCACCCAAGCACTTACCATGAGTGAAAGAAAAGTTTTTGTGTTATCATTCATATTCTCTGAAAAATGGCTAAGAAATCAGAAATTCTGCCAGGGTATGTAAACTTATGAGCACAATGAGTTACAGTCACACATACACTGTCACATATACTTTTCTACTCCAGAATAATATGTCATGGTTTCTGGTTTAACTGTGGTCAAATTTATTTTAATGACCTCACTAACAAAGACTCACACAGACGTGTGCGATTCACACTTTGACACAACAACCCACAGCTGACTTTCATGAGGACACACAAGCCTTTAGCAAACACTTATTTGGTGGCCTTTTTGTGTGAACTGAGGTCCATGTTACTGATTTCCCACAGACAGAGAGAGGGACATGCGCGCTTTGCATCTAGATGTGGTTGGGGGTTTGTGTGAACTGAGGTCCCTTAAATACTATCAACATTACACACACATACACATATGCGTGCCATTTCAAAGACAAGTGTCAAGAACCTTAACCCAGATACAGACACAAATGTAAAACTCACGACCAAGTTCCAGAAGGCAAAATGAGACAGGCTGAGTACACAGGTGAGCTAACCAAAAAGGCAAAGGTATCCGGCAAACGTCAGGCAAAAAAGCTTATACAAGAAAGAGGTAAGCATCATACAAGACTATGACTAGACTATGAACAAAGGCTAGAACTAAAACAAGAAGTACGACAAACTGGTGAGGAGACAGAGAGAAACATGAGGTTAAATACAAAAGGTAATGAGGGGTGATGAGACACATCTGGGGAAAATAATCAGGAATCAGGTTTGACAGACGGGGAGGGCAGACAGGAACCCAGCTAGAAACCAGAGACAAGGGTTAGACATTTCAAAATAAAACAGGAAACCAACAAATGAAACAAAAATGTGCAAAACAATGAAAACTTTACAGACATGACAACAAGAAAACCTCTGTGAGTAAGCTTTAATTGATAATACATTGTTTAACACACACACATAGAGAGAGAGAGAGACATGCACACTTTGGGTGCTTAAATGTGTTGGGGATTTGAGTGAACTGAGGTCCCTTTAACATCATTAACAGACACACACATACACATACACATATACATGCTTCACGCGCCCTTTCAAGGACAGAAACACCTGTGTGTGTGTGAGCTTTCATTGATAATACATTGTTTAAATGAAGTAATTTGATTTAAAAACAATCTTGACTCTGTGTGTGTGTGTGTGTGTGTGTGTGTGTGTGTGTGCTTGTTTTGATGGTAGCCAGGTTCTCCCGGAATGTCCCTATGAGTCATTATTTATGAACAGGTGTGTGGTTTCCATGGTGATAGAACAGCAAGTGACAGCTACAGAGCTCAAGGGACACCTCTCTGTGACAGCTCAGGTGGGATTTTTGGGTGAGACATGGGTCAGAACAAGTGCTTGCTGTGCCAAAACCGTGATAGCTATCAAAAAAATGAGCACACCGTGAGAATCCAGAGACTCTGAAGAATCTGTCAATGTACATTTTTTAGGGCCAAAAATTTGCCCACACGGCCAAGTTGAAAATGAGTGATCCTTTGCTGAAAACCCCTCGAGATTTAAAATGGAAGTTACTTTGACAGAAGTACAACAGAATTACCTACGTTTTGATGTATTTCTTTAAGTGGTGGGACTTTATCGCGTTAATTCGATAATTAACGCAGGGGAAAATTAATGGCGTTAAAAAAAATAACGCATTTTATCATATTTTTATTTTGTAGTCTATATCACACAGAACGGTTCTCAGTGCACGAGTTTCTGGCAGACAGATTATAGCGACGCACTGAGTGATGGATAACACTGATGACAGCGCCTTGCTTAGCTCGGTGGATGGAAAATTTATTTTTAAAAAACAGTCGCCGCGGTCTGTCAGCGCGAGCCAATTCACACTGCATCCGTCTCAGGAGCGGAGCGCAGCTCAGCGTACTCACAGCAGCTGGATACACAAGATCACAGGAGAACCACATGTTCCTGCAGGAATCACACCCATGACAACTACTTTCATGATATTTAGTGTGTTAAACTCACCTGCCCTCCCAGAGCTTTATTAATTCAGTCCTTCCCTTTTAGTCTCTGTTGGTGTCCTTATATAAAGGATGTGTTGTATCGTATATAATTATCTGGTTTTCCGCCTCCAATATAAACTTTTCCTCGTCCATGGCGTCAGATTTCCTCTGGGTCTGACCCGCTGATGACTGCTGGCCCTGTGCCAGTGTCGTAGTTTTGATATACGAGGATAATTTTACGATCGACAGGCTGAACATGGTGCTTTATTTTGAAAAGACCGGAAACTCTGATCGTTTTTCGTGTCTGTTTTCCTGTTTGGTACGATCTGCTCTGCGGAAATTGACGCATTTTCAAAAAAACATCTTTTGAGCAAAATAAACAAGATTTGGTAGAAGACTAAATCATTGAATAGTCACATACAGAAGTTTAAACTACGAAATCCTGTTTGAAAAGTGTTGCTTCTGATGTTAAATATCGATGCGATTAAAATGCGATTAATTAATTACAAATGGCATAATTAATTCGATTAATTTTTTTAATCAAGTCCAGTCAAGAACTCTGAGAGCTGAGTTTTTAGTGAAAAAAGCCCAAAACTTTGTGTTGCTTAACCTTTGTTTTATCAAAAACTGTTGGAGATAGCAAAAAGCCCCTTAAAATTAAAGCTGTGGACAGATCTGTGAACGTTTTGAAGCAAGAATGACGTCTGCAGGTCAAAGTGTGGCGAGGCAGGAGTAGATTAAAAAAAAGCTTAAGATTTAGAAAATCCTTGTGTGTGTGCCCCCCTTTTAGACTGTAGTTGCATGTCTTGTGACTCCCAGCAGAGCTCAGCTGTTACCATAGTGATCTTAACTTAAATCATAACAGAATAACTGCAGATAGAATGCTGCTCCAACAGCTGAAGGTGTTGGGATTTCTGCTGAAACACTGTCTGAAACTGCTGTCGTCGCTGTGACAAAACCGTGACAGCTATCAGAAAAACAATCTGACTGTGAGAATTCCCAAGGCTCTGAAGAATATGTCAATTTCACATCTGTAGGGCCAAAAGAGGTTATGAATGGTACTCAGCAGAGATTTCTGATCGGATTACATAGAGTGAATGGGAGCCAAAACAGGTTTTGTCTGACAGTTGGCTGCATACTGGCCAAAGGGTACAATCTTTCACTTAGATATCAATAATTCTAGAAGCAGGAAAAGTCAGGGAACATTTTGATGTTTTATTTATGTATGTAGAGTGAAGTTTGTGGATTTTATGACAAGTTGTTCATCGGATTACTTGGGTCTTATGAGCTGCTGCTGCTGCAGCTGCATTCTGAATGATGTCACAGTGAGTGTTATGACTTCAGACAGAAAGGAACCTGCAAAGGCCCCTCAGAGATGAAGGAACCTGAAAGGGCCCCTTCATATTCCCTCGGAGATCAAAGAACTTGAAAGAATTCCTTCATGTCTGAGAGGTCCGAAATTCTAGACTATCAGCTTCACGTCTCAGACAGACATCATCATAAACATGAGCGCAAACACACAAACAACGCAGACCTTTCCACCGGTCCCTGCAGCGGTCCTCCGTCCTATTGTGGACGCATTCCTGGACAGGCTCACAGGGGAACAGTGGGTCGATCTAAAGAATGGGATCAACAGCCAGGAAACAAGAGAGATATTTACCGCTATGTGCATAGATATGGTGGATGTTATCGCCAGACACATTTACGGATATCTAAAGAGGGAAAATGGAACACACACTTCTTCTTCCTCATCTTCTTCTTCCAAGAGTGTCACCAAAGAACAAATCCACGAGTGCCTTGGGGACGCGATCTCAGAGACTCTTGCTGATAAGTACAGCGTCAAAGAGGACGTTAGCTGCTCTACATCAGAGGAGCTGACAAAGCTTGTGGCGAAGGAAGTAAGAGACAGACTTAATTCAGAGAGTGTCGTTCAGGGACAAGAACCAAAGGCCTCCAAGTCATTTTCAAAGAGGCTGAAGGGAATTGTCAGCAGAATGATGAAATTTTTGGAAAAGGTCATCTGCATCAGTGCCATGGCGGTATTCATGGCGTGTGAACAGTTTCCATTTTCCTCCATGGAAGATGAAGACCCATTGATTTTTCACGAAGACCATTTATCGTCCGAAACAGTTGAGACGATGAAGTCCATCCTGAAAGAAGAAGCTAAGAATGCCG
Source organism: Labroides dimidiatus (assembly GCA_030710495.1). Lineage (NCBI taxonomy): Eukaryota > Metazoa > Chordata > Actinopteri > Labriformes > Labridae > Labroides > Labroides dimidiatus. Next base: position 25,117,994 of record CM061158.1, read on the forward strand.
CCCTCTTTGAAACAGATTCAGACTTCTCAGACGATGAGGCTGACATCCTTGACAGGGATGCTGATAGTGCAGCTTCAGGCATCATCATGGCTGTCCTGAACAATGTTGAAGAGGAGCACGAGGCCCCGATTGAACAAAAGATTCCAACACCGATTACGACAAACACACACAGCTGGAGGAAAATTAAGAGAAACACAGAGCACTTTTTTATGAAGATATGTGCCAAAGGAAAGATCATGAAATCTATTGCCAAATTGAGGAAAAAGTGTGCAAACTTTATCCTCAAGAAAGACAAAGACTCCATGGAATCAATGGCTGAAGAGGTGGACATCTTTGTGGATAAGATGCTCCAAAGATATGGACCAGAGAGGAGGACGGTAGATGTGATGTGCCTTTACAGACAGATGGCCAGAGACATTACGGGTGGCAAGTTTGACGTGATGAAGGAGGAGCTGGCTGAGATTATTTTCTTCTATCTGAGTCCAGAAAAGAAGCAGAAGGTGCATGTCATGGAATTCATCAAAACTGAAGTGGACGCCTTCATGAAGCTTATGTGGAACTGGCTCATCCAGCAGGCAGAGAGACACATGGGGAGAACAGACCATGCCTCTGCTGCTCTGCAAAAATTGAAAGCAGTCATTGCAACTCCTTTTTCCACAAGAGGAACAGCAGCAGCTCTTGAAGACGAGGACACAGTGCAGCCGACCCCACAGCAGGAACCAAGCAAAGAGAAATGGGACAAACTCACCTGTGAGGTTATAGTGACAGGACAGGTCAACAAGTTACTGAAAGAGGTAGTCAAAGACATCCACAGCATTCACAAGAAAGCTGCTACCTTAGTTTTGATCGAGTTTCTCTGGGAACAGCTGGAGGGCACTGAGATCGAGGTCAATCTCAGCACAAAAAACATCCAAAAGATCTGGCAGAAAGTGCACAAAGAGCTCCTCAGAGACCTTGGTGAAGAGGCGCTCTGGAAGGGGGTGCTGCAACATGATCTCAACGTCATGAAACACTTCACTGAGACCTTGAAGAAACACCTGATGCCAAAAGAGAAGAGCCGTGCCAGAGTCTTTTTTCAGTCCCTGTTTAAGACCATGGCCAAGCCGTTCACCTTCATCACGAGACGCGGGTAAGAGCAGGGGGTTGGAGGCCTGACGTCCTGCTTTAGATCCAGATTTGCCAGAGCTGGATGTAAAGCAGGACTTCAGGTCTTCACAACTTAGCCAGGGTTTACTCCGAGCGCTTCGGTTTCTCCCACATTTTGCAAAATAAAAAAAAATAAAAAAATAAAAAATAAAAAAAACCCAACAAAAGATAGATTTCTCACACTGATTTAATTCTGTATCAATATTTGTACCAACCAAGGTTGTTGTAAGTTGTAGGCGTGCACCAAATGACTGATGATGGAAGTGCTGGCAGGCTGCCAAAACTCCAGATCTGGGAGAGAGTCTCCTACTTTTTGATCCTGTCTCCTGCTCCTGAATTTGTAATTTCCCGATTATCCCCCTATTTTTGAGTACAGTCCTGCTATCTATACTGCTTTTTTTAAATCCTGTACTTGTGCCTTATATGGAAACCTTAAAAATATCCATCCCTCTGCCTGTAGTTGGTATGATCCAAAGACGCTGCATGAGATCCTCTGGGCACAGATACAGAAGGAGACAGGTCGCTCTGTGTGACACTCGTTTCTGAAGAGTTGATTAGAGCATTTACTCTGTTTACAAAAAACCTGTTAACGTGGTATGTCATTAGTTAAAGTCTTGCACTGTTTTAAAAGTGTATTCATCCCGTGGTTAGCAAACAGCAGGAGACAGGATCAATAAGTAGGAGACTCCCTCCCAAAATCAGGAGTTTTGGCAGCCTGACAGCACTCCCTATTGTTATGTCTGTCTAAAAAAAGTGTGTTTATGTATGACACAGACTGACAACAACAAAAAATAAAGAGATTTTCTCTACAATTTTTATCGAGTTTAATTTTTATTTTAGTTAGTTTTGTAAACTCACAATACAGTTTTAGTTAGTTATCATTAGCCTTGTTTTTATTTTATTTCAGTTAACGAAAAAGTATTTTCCCACCTTGTTTTCATTTCATCATTAGTTTTCGTGAACTATAATAACCTTGGTTAGGCCATATTTAACTCTTTGACTTTTGAGAGTCTGCTGACAGAAATCCCTACAAATCTCTCTCTCTCTCTCTCTCTCATACAAAAGCTCACTCAAAACATTTTAGTCAAAATCCATACTTTAGTGGTGTCTTTGGTTTTGACTGAGTCCTGTTACCCCCTCTGAAAAATTTGGACTATTTCCCCAGTCACATGGTCCACAGGAAGTAGCATCACTCAGATCCTCTGCAGGCCACGGGAAGACCAAAAGTAAGTTCACTCATTTCTTTTTCTGTATTTTGGATGAATTTTCAGCTAAGAGGGGGGCTGTTTATTCTAAAAACAGTTTTTGTTGAATCACTGTAATGTCCTGTCAACATGCTATTAGCATAAACACCATGTGGCTATATTTCATGTGTTTGCTAATTCTCTGCTAAAAACTCATTGCTGTTACTTTCAGTCCTGTAACTCAAATGAGGAGTAACAGGACTGAGGACCAGGAGCCAGTAGAGTCCTCAGGTCAATTGATTTATTAGTGTGAATAGAATACTTACAGTGGACTGAGCTCCCACAAAGTGCTGCAGAAAGCAGCAGGAAATAAGATGACAGACTTTGAAACCTGCTTTTTAGACGTCATGTGAGTTTTAGTAATAGGACTTAGAGAAATGAAACCATCTTCAGTTTAGGAAGCTTAAAAATGAAATAAAGTTGCCTGAGATGAGCCAATACACATTTTGAGTAGTTCAATGTGTGAATTATCAGATTTAGAGTCAATTAGGCCCCAATTCAGTGGAATGGCCCTTAAAACACATTTACCACGACCTCTCAACTGACAATAAATACTTCACTCTAAAAGTGAAGTGCTGTTGATGAATTAGCTGTTCTTTGTAATGAGGCTCATTTGGGCATAAAGATGAGTCTATTTTGCCCAAATGAGTGCATACAAACAGGATGCACAGAGACCCTTTACTCAGCAGCAGAATCTGCAGTTCATTCAACTCTTTGCTTTGGAGTTCAGATAGATCCTTTATTTTTCATCTGCAACGGTTTAAAGGGTGCAGACGGTAAGGTTCTTTCTTTTGAAACAGAAACAGCTGTCATTGTTCTCTTCAAGCCACCAGACCCCACCGACACAAACAGGACTTTGACTCTGGAGTTGAGTTTGACTCTGCAGACAGAAGTTGCTGGTATGCCTCATGTTCTTGTTTTTTTTTGTGATGTGTTGATTCCAATTTGACTATTTCAAACACAAAAGAAAAACAACCAAATGAGGCAGCGGTAGATGAACAACTCCTGTATCTTGAATCAAAGACAGGAGTCCATGACAATAGCATGGAAATAGTTTACTATGTAAATAAGGCGATGGGGTCATTTAGCGACTTCTGAGACAGCCAATTGGAACCGTCCTTCCTGAGGAGTTGGCATGATGAAAACAGTGGTGTCACTCATCTTTAATGATGTATCAAATGGCAAACTGCCTCATTCTTTCAGGTTTTACATGACTTTACGTGACAGAATTAATTAAAAAAAACTGTTAACACTGGATTTTTTGGGGGTGTATGGTACTCTGGGGTGTTAAAAACAAAAAACTGTTTGCACAGAGTCAAATGTGAGAAAGTCACACAGCGAGCAGAGATCGTGTGAATGAACAGTGGAAGGTTTAAACTCGGGGCTGAACGGTCCTCTCAGCATCCTTCCCTAAGACCTGAAATCCTTCAGACTGTGAAATAAAAGCAGCAGAGGGCTGAGACTCTGTGAAAGCCTCTAATCCACTCCAGCCTCTTTGCACTCCTCCAGCAGAACTAATTCTCACTGAATTAATGGAACTGTGAGAGAAACTGGGAGCTGTGTTTGTGGCTGAGGCCTGCCTGAGCTGCAGACATGGCTGACCCTGAACAGAGACCAAAGACAGGCTGAATGGACGGATGGAGTCAGACGACCTGCTGGTTTGTTCTTTTCACAGTACGAAGTGGAGCCAGGAGCTTTTCAGCTACATGTTCAAAAATCGTATTTTCTGCACAAATCTGATTCAAATTTACAAAACGGTCACATTCAAGAAAACATAATAAATCTGAACAAGACCCGACTCAACCTGTCAACTACTACTACTGTTTGTTCCAGAAAGATTTAGTACAGGAGTGCATTATGGGTTAACCACAGGTAAAATGACCTTTAAATATCAGCTAAATTATGAGGCGAACGTCATGTCCCTTTAATAAAAAACTACCTCTTATTCAAAGTTCCTGTTGGGTCTATTAACTCACAGATGAAGAAGGAAGAAGTTCTTCATTAACATCAGAGCTGTTTAGACTTACTCACTGGTTATGTAACCAACACATTCTTCATGAGTTTGTCCACTTGACAGCAGACTTTCTCTGTGATGACACATCATTAGTGATGTAGTTTGTTCAACATTTGCCAGCTGGATTATATTAGTTTACATCAGATCAAACTCAGGGCAGAGCTTTTACCTTCCAAAGTCTTAATCATGTCACGGAATTTTCTGTCAAGGTCACAAAAAAAACAAAGTCTAACCAGTAACGTCTCATAAATTACATCTGAACTGTTCATAGGCTGCTTTTATGAAGCTGAAGCTCTGTACATCCTGCAGAAACTCAACAACTCTTACAGCTGACGTCTTTAAATGAATTCATTTATCATGATGTGAAAATTTGAGAGTTCAAAAAACACATTAGAGACACAAGACCAGATTAAAGTTATGAAATGGAACAGAAAAGGCATAAAATGATTTTAGATCAGTGGTGGGACAGAATGGTCCTGTGTGTGTGGAGCTGTGTTGAGATTATCAGAGCAGACCACACACAGTAGGATCAAAACTGTTCAATGTCTGATTTTTTATCTTCACGTGTGGACTCTCTAACAGATAAAATAAACCTCGTGACTTTAAAGACCTTGAAATGAATAATAAAAACTCTCTCTGAGGTGGTAGACGAGCTGATCTCTGTCTGGTCACCTGCACCCTGAACTTCTTCCACGACTAAGCTCACATCTGAACATTTCATTTCCTTTCATCTGAGGAGTGTGTGAGTGTGAGTGTGTGTGTGTGTGTGTGTGTGGGGGGGGGGGGGGGGGGGGCATGTTCAGCAAACAGCTGCTAAACATATTTCCTGGACCACGGACCAATCTGAGCACAATGCATTGAAAGCAGAGCTCTGCCCACATAGAAAGACGAGAGCCTCTGAGAGGAGGAGGAGGAGGAGGATCAGCTTTTAAAGCAAGAAGAAGAGCCCGATGAGACGGGGACTAAAGTCAGGTACCATCTGTAAACTCTCCAGAGACAGATCTGAAATCTCTGGACAGGGACAGGAAGATTCTCTAAACTCTGAGCTCCTCTGAGAGTTTCACGGATGCAGATCAGCGAGCTGTAGTGGCTGCAACACAATCCCTGTGACGAATGAGCCAAACGCAGGATGTCAGCTGTGACATCTGGAGGTTTAATTCCTTTCTTCAAAGCCAGCAGAAGGTATTAACCTGGTAAAAGAGTTATCCAGCTGTGAGAAGCACTGGCTCTGTGGGTTTGTTTGTGTTTCAGGAGAGACAAACTGAACTTCGCTGTTATCAAGCGAGGTGAGTATAAGCAGATGCTGTAAATGCACCTTAACGTCTTCATCAGTAACCTTTAAGCCTTATTTAGATCAGGTGAAAGAGTGTGTGTTTACAGGGGCTGAAGTCCTCACTGCACTGGTCAAAGGATCAATTCTTGGCCATGATTCAATGCCTCACCCCCCTCCTCTCTCTCTCCATGTGTCCTGTGTCTCGATCTCTCTCAGGCTGCCTTCAACCGGAGCACTGATGTTAGAAAATAAGACGTGTAACTCCTGCACACCATCAGAGCAGACTGGTCTGATAAAATCTCCTGTTTATTCCCTCAGAGTGCTCCGTCGCTCTCTCATCTCTCAGCTGCAGCCCTGATGATAACGGAGCACCGTGAAGATAGACCAAAGAAACGTGATCCAGTGATGAGCGCTCAGAGTTTCATATTCAGCAAAGGACACAAACTTCAACTGATGTCAGAAAAGCACCATCAAAAATTTCTGTTCATTTTTTCAATGAGTAAAATCAAACAGGTCGACAAACTGTCAGCCCCTCCCCCTCACAGAGCTCTGATTGGTCAGTGAGTGATCTGTGTCTTATTCCTTATCTACACTGCAAAAACTGACATCTAAGCAAGAGTCTGTCTTTTTTTAGAGGTAATAATCTAATCCGACCTAACATGAGCCTTGGTTACCTGACGTGTACAGAAAATGTCCTATTTTAAGATATGAAAGTGTTTTTATAAGTTTCTTGTATTAGGACTAGTGGTGGGACTTGATTAAAAAAATTAATCGAATTAATTATGCCATTTGTAATTAATTAATCGTAATTAATCGCATTTTAATCGCATCGATATTCAACATCAGAAGCAAAACTTTTCAAACAGATTTTGGTAGAAGACTAAATCATTGAATAGTCACATACAGAAGTTTAAACTACAAAATCTGTTTATTTTGCTCAAAAGATGTTTTTTTTTTTTTTGAAAACGCGTCAATCTCCGCAGAGCAGATCGTTCCAAACAGGAAAACAGACACGAAAAACGATCAGAGTTTCCGGTCTTTTCAAAATAAAGCACCATGTTCAGCCTGTCGATCGTAAAATTATCCTCGTATATTAAAACTACGACACTGGCACAGGGCCAGCAGTCATCAGCGGGTCAGACCCAGAGGAAATCTGACGCCATGGACGAGGAAAAGTTTATATTGGAGGCGGAAAACCAGATAATTGTATACATGACACATCCTTTATATAAGGACACCGACAGAGACTAAAAGGGAAGGACTGAATTAATGAAGCTCTGGGAGGGCAGGTGAGTTTAACTTACTAAATATCATGAAAGTAGTTGTCATGGGTGTGATTCCTGCAGGAACATGTGGTTCTCCTGTGATCTTGTGTATCCAGCTGCTATGAGTACTCTGAGCTGCGCTCCGCTTCTGAGACGGATGCAGAGTGAATTGGCTCGCGCTGACGGTCCGCGGCGACTGTTTTTTAAAAGTAAATTTTCCATCCACCGAGCTAAGCAAGGCGCTGTCATCAGTGTTATCATCACTCAGTGCGTCGCTATAATCCGTCTGCCAGAAACTCGTGCACTGAGAACCGTTCTGTGTGATATAGACTATAAAATAAAATACGATAAAATGCGTCATTTTTTTGAACGCCGTTAATTTCCCCCCGCGTTACTTATCGAATTAACGCGACAAAGTCCCACCACTAATTAGGACACATTCTAATTTCAAGAAACTTGACAAGAAATTTCTTTTTTTACTCTATTTACAGATGAATTTACTCTAAACAAGCAATTAAGGCATTCTAGAGTGCCCTCATTAGCATGTCAAAATGCCCTCTTGGTAAACAAAACAAATGCTAAACTGCTCTCTTGGGAGTCAAAACACACTGAAGTGCCATCTTTGGAGATATATTACATGTGACTGACCTATCCAGGTGAGTTTTCAGGTGCCTGATAGAATTTGATGTGGTTGATTCAGCAACCTTAATCTTGGTACCGCAGACTTTGCGGTCAGCGCTTCTTCTGTTGGTGCCTTCCTGTTTGAAGTTTTTATCACCAAACTAGTTACAAAGGGTGCCATAGTGTCATCTGAGGTACTAATGCATGAGGCCATGAGCTTCGAACCGATGCATAATATGGTTACCATGGTTACCATGTGAAAAAAGCATGGAATGATATTAAGTTCTTCAGATGTTTCAGTTTCCCAATGTTAATACAGCAAAATAGGAAAAAAAAGGAAAAGACCAAAAAATAATGATTGTTCACGAGTCCCAGAACATGAGTCTGTGTCCAGCCTCAAGTCTCTCTGTGTGCCACTTAAATGTGACTCAAGTCTCAAACTTGAGTCTGAGTCGCAAACTTGAGTCCCCATCTCTGCTGAGAACCACACACACTATTACAGCCAGTATACCATGAGCACCAGTATAACATACGTCACTATGAAGTCTACTAGCTTGAGGACTAAAACACTACAAACATTAAATCTACAGAAAACGATCATACTAAGACAACAAGTTGCTGTATTTCCAGAGAACAGATAATGTACATGTACAGTAGAGTACTGGTGAAATTAAAGCCAGTAAAATACTGTATTTTTACATTAATACAGACATTTACAAAAAATTCAATTACAATTAATTACTGTATTGATTTTTACAGTAGGGACAGTAAAATTACAGGCAGCAGTTTCACCAGGAATTCATCGTAAATTTACACTAAAAGTTTTACAGTGCATGATAAAGTATCTTCTTGGGAGCCAAAACGCCCTAAACTGCCCCACTAGCATGTCAAAACCTGATAAACTGCCCTCCTGGAGGGCAAAAAAGAGGAAAACCCTTTTTTCACTGCACCAGCCAATCACAGAGCGAAGACTCAGAGACAACTTTTCACACCTCCAGGAACATTTAGAGGTCAGTCTGATCAGACTGTTTGTGGACTGTGGGAGGGAGCAGGACAGAACTCACACATACACAGGGAGAACAAGCAAACTGCAAACACAAAGGCTCCTGCTCAGCCAGGGAACCAAACCAGGGACCTGGTTCCACTGCACCACCATGCAGCCATGATCAATACCTGAAGTGTGATCAAATATGTATTTTTCTTATCTTATAAATGAGTGTGTTGATGTCATTTAACCAACCTGAATATCTGGATGTTTGCAGTGTGACACAATAAAAACTTTAAAGTCTTTCGATATGACTGAATATGAAGGATGGGAATGAATTCAAATGGTTTCAGCAGTTGGTAGAACTTGATTCACAGCGTGTCTCCGTCCTGCAGCCTGAAGCAGACTTCAGGAGGACTTATAAACCTTTTATTACCCATCAGTCATTTAGAGCTTGAAATATGTGAGAACAAGAACAATGTTTTCATCCTGAGCTCTGACTGTCTCTAAAAAAAGGTGAAATAATGAATGTAATGAAAATGTACCAACTAGGCTGAGCCGCCATCCTCTCCATGTAGTCCTTGGCGAGGTCGAGGGCCCCAGCCCTGTGCGGGTACAGCAGGCAGAACATGGACAGCACGCCCAGGTTGTTCCCGTACACCTCGTTCCAGCGGGCGCTGAACTCTGCAGGGCTCCAGGGGGGCAGGTATTCCTCCGGGTGCTCCAACATGGTCTCCCCCGCCTCCCGGATCCTCCTCGCCATGTCTCGATGAGTCCCCGCCGCGGCATACTGCAGCTCCTCCACATCCCCCCGACCAAAGTACAGCATGGGGTGACCATCGTAGTTGCCACCCATGAAGGGGATTCCACCGCTGGGGTCCACCTCTGCTGCTGCCGGGGCCAGCAGGGGCCACAGCAGACTTATGAAGAAGACTGTGGGGGCCCCGCGGGTGTGGGTTCTCATGGTCTCATCAGAGAGGGGACCGAGGCAGAGCTGAAGGAGCTCAGCTGAGAGGGAGAAAAAAGGGGGGGAAGAGAAGGATTTGAGAGCCGGCCTGGTTTCTGCACAAAAGCTCTGCATTCCTTGAATAATTAGACACAGCTGCCGTCTGATGATGCAGGCTTTCCGCTCCGACGCAGGCCCAACGTGAGCTGCACAGGCAGGAACCCTACACCACCGAACCAGCATGGAGGAAGCAGTGCTGTAAACACTCACTGTACGATGCTAGCTCTTTAAACCTTCACTTTCATCACACACATCAACCTCTGCGTTATCTGACCGTCACTTCCTGAGCTTTAGATCCTGAGCGGCTCAGGTCAGACGAGTCTGGTCCTGCACGCCCAGACGTCCAGACGAGGCCTGGAGGTCATAAATGAGCCATTACTGCCGTAACATCACTCTGGTCTAGTGAAACCACCTCGAAACCAAACTGCTGAGCCTCAGAGAGAGAGTGAGAGAGAGAGAGAGGCCGGGGCAGGCTGCAGGCTCGGCTCCCAACATGAGAGTAAATTCCATGACCTGAGCGGAGCTGTTGGCAGAGGCTGTGTGGAAAATAAAGCTTTTGGTAGTGATTTAACGGCGTCTAGACAAGAGGCCATTCTGAAGCGTGGAGCTGTCCTCTGTGGGCATGTAGTCAGTGTTTGGAAGATAATTCTGTTATTAAACCTTAAAAGAGGTCACATCAGTTTGAGATGAAACCGTGAAGACACAGAGAGCTCATTTCTCAAGCTAACTGTGATGACTGTTAGCCTGAGTAAGAAAGATCTAAAACCTGCTCACTTCATAACACTTCATTAAACTCGATGTCTCATATCTGGGTCCTGGAGTAGGTGTGTGTGACCCTGCAGGGATCAGGAAGTGACCTCATGGACCTTAATAAAACGACAGAAACATCTCCATCATGTAAGAATAATAAAAAAAAAATCAACAGATTTTAAAAAGGACGGGTATATTAAGGAAGAAACAGTATTCAATGATCACCTCTAAGTATTCACCTGTTCATCAAATATTTCCCTCTCCTCCGTGGTTTTTAATAAATAACTGTTCCATCTTTGAGAAATTTTTAACCTGGATTCCGGATGAACCACAGTACAGAAACTGCCCTTCTGCGGTTCAATTCTTATCTCCCTGATAGAAAATTTCTTGTAAGTTTGGACATGTGCTCCTCAGGGATCCATGGAATTAAATGTGGTGTACCCCAAAGCTTAATTTTAGGCCCCTATACTTTTTAACTTATACATGCTCCCACTGGGAAATGTCATCAGGAGGTGGTATCATTTTCCACAGCTATGCTGATGACACACAGCTGTACATGTCTCCATGTCTCCTGATGACGCAGGACAAATTGATGCCCTTTTAAAATGTATTTTAGAAATAAAATCCTAGATGACAGAAAAATTCTTACATCTCAACCAGAACATAACTGAGGTTTTAATGATCGATCCTAAGATTTAGGGAAAGAAACTTCTTAAAATTGCAAACACTGTCTTTAAATCCATCCAGTCAGGTGAAGAATCTGGGCCTCATATTTGACTCTGAGCTGAACTTTATTCCACATATCAAACCTGTGATAAAAACAGGTTTTTATCATTTAAAGAACATAGCCAGAGTCCGTCCCTTTATTTCCCATACTAACACAGAGACACTTGTGCATGCTTTTAACTCCAGTCACATTGATTACTGTAGCGCTCTGCTTTCTGGTCCTAAAAGTTTACAACTTTTACAGAACTCAGCAGCACGTGTGCTTACAAAGACCTGAAGACAGGTTCATATTACATCTGTTTAAAAATCACAGCTTCCTGTGTCTTTTAGGATTGATTTTGAATGAATGAATGAAATTTAATTGGTTCACTCAAAACATATATAAACTGTTTGCAAACTCAAAATAGTTTTTTACATTTTTTCAATACACCAGAAGGGTGTAGATTGAAGCAGAGCTTATAGAATCCTACCCCTCAAATTACAAAAGGAAAATAAAGTGCAGAGCAACAGTAGTGAAACTTTGTAGTTAAACAAAAAATAAATACAAAAAAAAATAATAAATACATTAATTAACACTTTCCATTGAGTATTTCTTAACCAACTGATTCTTATAGTCTTTTGAGCTCTGTCACAGAGCTGCAGTTTTTAACTTCTTCAGTACATTTTAAGTTCCTTTTAATGGTTTTTAAATGTCTTAAGGGTCTTGGGCCTTATTGCCTTTCAGAATAGGGGCCTGCTTTTAAACATGTAAAGCACTTTGTGCCACATTTTAAAGAATGAAAAGTGTTTTATGAATAAAGTTTGATTTGATTTGATTTGATTTGATTTGTAAAGTTGCCATAAAGATGCTACTTTGATTTGATATGCATATGGATTTGATCGTACCAAAGTTTGCTGTTTGTTAGTTTCTGGTTTTTATTGTTGTAGAAGTTCCTCCAGTAACTCTTTGGTTCTGCAGAAGTTTTACTCCATCACAAAGTGCTGCATCTACAGCTTTCTCCTGTTTTTAGTTGTGTTTTTATTTTAATATGGAAGTTATTTAGTTGTTCAATGTTAATTTTATAAAGGCAAATATCTTTCAGATGCCCTTCAACTACGGTCTGGTGGTTATATCACAGTAGAACCAGAAGCTGCTGAACACATTTTAAGATGAGACAGTCACATGAAGAATTCATTTTTAGGATTGAATGGTTATTTGAATATTGGAAAACCCTTCATCTTTTATCTTTGTTGTTTTTATTCCTTTCTATCAGGCTGTGGTTTTGAACCTTTTTACACTGCTTACATTTCCTCTGTTGTTTTCATGGTTTGAATCTGGTCCTCCTCACATTTCTTTTATTTCTCTTTTGTTTTTATTTTGTAAAGTATTTTGTAACCCTGTTTTAAAAAGTGCTCTACACACAGATAAGAGTGGGTATCATAATTTCATTCCAAAGGTACAATTTTTAAGGCAGTACCTGTAAGGTATGAAAATAGTCCTGAAGGTGATGATTTCTGACCTCTGTATGATTTCAAAGGTACAAGTATCTCAGTGTCAGAAAAATGTACAAAGTTGTACCTTTAACATACATGTAAAAGGTCATCGCTATATCTCATTGAAAATGTTTTGAACAAAGTAAAACCTGACGGGATCGTCTGGATACAAAATAAATAAATAAATAAATAAATAGAATATTATTTTCATGCATGGAACATTAAAGGGTTAAAATCTATGTAGTTTTCCCTTACATATCCTTTGCATTTAAGTGACAGTTAAAAGGTTAAGGGATAACAAACAAACAAATAAGTAAAAGCTTTTTAAGCTCCTGAAACCTAAACTTTTGTCTGGTGTCCACTTTGATATTTCTCCTTGCTTTCTGGGATAAGTAAGACCTACAATAACTGAACATGGTCTTTGTAAAGGAAGTTTTTGGTATTTAGTTTTATTATAAATTTATTAGTTAGTTATTAGTGTAATTGTTCATAAATTCACTGGTTTCACTCAGAAAACTTGGATCTAATTTTTAACTCTCTCTATTTTACTTTTGGAGCTGCTGTAGAAGTCTCCTCTTTGTCCTCAGGGGTCAGATCAGAAAGTCTTGGACTGAGCTCTAAACAAATGAAAGCACTGAATATTGATTTCTCCTGAATGTTGAATTGTAGTTATGGATGATATTTAGATAGAACACAAAAAAAAAAGGGGGGGGGGGGGATTCAGTGGGCACTTGATGACAGAGTACCTGTGACAAATCTAACTTGAAGCATTTATTCGCACTTAATAAGGTTTCTCCTTCTTGTTTAAATTCTTGCTTGTGTTGTACGTCGCTTTGGAAAAAAGCGTCTGCTAAATGAAATTGTAGAATTGTAGAATTCTGCAGGTATTCCTGCCATCTTGTTTTCACTGTCAAGGGTTTAGTGTTTCGACATCACCAAAAGATGACATGGGCAGTGTCCCTCAATGTGGCTGACAGGTCAAAGTTTTATAAAACTATGTATGGTGGGTCCAAGGGACAGAAATGTAATGTCCTCATATGAGGACGCAGCACATCAGGAGGAGTAACAGGCAGGATGTTGCTGAGGTTGAGTTAAGGCCTAAATGATGCCCCACAGATGAACCAATCAGAGGAGGAGACTGAAGTAAAACTGCACAATAAATCTTTTCATTACAACAACGCGAGCATTCAATAACACTCTACAGAAAGTCTGAATTCATCACAATAACTTCACATAAAGTTATCTTCCTCCTGGTGAACAGAGATCCTCTGGATTCAGGAGGGACACGTTGCAAACACAGGGGTTATAAAAAGCATAAAATGGTAAATAAACATTAAAACCTGTGATTAATAGCTAATATTTACTTTAGTACACTTGTTTGTCACATCTAATGTCAGCGTTTATATTATATTATATTATATTATATTATATTATATTATATTATATTATATTATATTATATTATATTATATTATATTATATTATTGGTTATAGAGCTGGAAAGTTACACCCAACTTTTCATATTAAAAGCACATCAGAGGAATGACTTCTTCACTCTGAAATTTGGACCCTGAGAGGAGTTCATGAATGCAGCATCAGACCCTGTATTTACTAGAGCTGCAACAACTAATCAAATAATCGATTATTAACCGATTACTAAATTAATCGTCAACTATTTTGATAATCGGTTAATCGGTTTAAGTCATTATTTAAGAAATAGAAGTCCAAATTCTCTAATTTCAGTTAGATATATGAATATTTTCTGATTTCTTTGCTTCTCTATGACAGTCCTGAATATCTTTGGTTTGCAAATAAGACATTTGATGATGTCATCTTGGACTCCAAGAATCATTGACATTTTTCACCATTTCCTGACATTTAATTGACCAAACAACTACTCAGTTAATCGAGAGAATAATCGATCGATTAATCGATTATGAAAATGATCGTTAGTTGCAGCTCTGGTATTTACAGCTCATCACATCAGACTAATCTGATTTCTGTCATTATCTAAAGACAGATCAGAAAGATCATTCATCATATCAATATAATAAATCATAACATAAAGCTTTTTTTTTTATTTGGACGTCATATCGATCATTATTTGTCAGTGTCCTGTCTGCCACTCTCTGAAGTCTATAAACTCAGAGGCATTTAAAGCAGATAACCTCCAAAAACTGAGTTAAATTTCAGCCATTTAAAGACAAACCATGATTATTCTGATTGTTGGCTGAATTTTGATGCTTTGATCACCAAAACACAACATGAGGAAGTAGATCAGCTGTGATCTAAAACTGTAAATACAGACCTGCACAAAGAGTCCAGAGTCTACCACAGTTCAGTGCCAATAATCAGACATCATGTTATGAGACTTTGAGTGAGCTCATATTTCTGCAGAGACGTTTAGACTCAGTGTGGAATCTGCCTGAAGTGGATTCTTCTTCCCTTATTGAAGAAATGATCCCCTGAGAGATAACAGTGATACTGATTTACCTCTGCTTCAGTGTTTCCACATTGAGACTGACCTGAATGCACAGTGTGCTTATGATTCACATTAGTCAGACTGAATCAGTGTGAAGGAGGTGAAAACAGCAGGAGGTCCGTTTTTAAAGCACATCAAACTGACGGGTTCACCTCTGTGACACCTCGTCCTGAAGCCTCCTCCTCCTCCTCCTCCTCCTCCCCCTGAGCGTCAATAACTTTCAAAACTACTTTAATGTCAAAACTTCAGGCTTCAGCTTCATCTCTAACTCAGAACTGTTCATTCTGCTGCGCTTTGAATAGTTTCCTTATCTCCAGCTAACATCACAGAGCAGTTTTACCGCCACACCAGAACTATCGATGGTATTGATAATCCACAATCTGCGCACAAAAGTCTCCTTGTTCCTGGAGTGGAGTCTGAAATCTGTGGGATCAGAGGAGGGGGAAAAAAAGGTCGTTACGTTACCTGTCAGAAGCTCTGCTCAAGGATCCGAGCTGCCGTCGTCTCTGCGGACATTTCACAGATTTCCAGCCGGATTATAAAAGCGGTTAAAGTTAGTTTGAGGGCAGAGAGAGGGAGAGAGAGCGGGGAGAAAGAATGTGTGCGCGCACAGGGAGCGTCATGCTGGCGGATGAGGAGGAGGAGGAGGGGCTGCAGGAGGGAGAGAGGGAGGGAGGGGGCTTAAAGGAGAACTAATGAACTGAGTGTTTCCTTCCCTCCGTCCCTCCTCTCGCTGAGGTAACAGGTAAACTGAGAACATCTACAATCTGGTCCACCAGACCGGACCTGGAGTCTATACTCTGTGCAGTCATCAGTATATTTACTAAATCAAACATTTATATTTGGTTATGGTTTTTAAAAAGAGGAATGTTTTACTTCTCTAATTCTTTGCACCAGTCCAGACTCTCAGGAATCAGATGTTTAAGTTCAGCCTGTCCTGAGATAATATTTGGAAGGTTTCATGAGTTCAACTTTCTCGAAATCAGAGCTGTTTCTCACTTCAGCATACTTCTGCACTTACAGATATATATGTCATCAATAGAAGTTAAAGCTCTGTCCCAATTCAAAGTTCGCATCGAAACAAGTTTGTTGGAAGTACCCAGATGTGGACTTGCCCCGCCCCTTTTACCAAGTCTGCTGCCAGATGTGACTTGAGTGAACTTTTCAGTTACATTCCCGCAATACAATTTGCATCTTTCAGCAAAAAGCTGAAACAATGGTGGAGGAGAAGATTCTCAACTGTAACTGTTGCTGCCTCGTAAAAATATGACTAAGATACTTATTTATGATAGAATTTTGTTTGAAGTCAATGTGGATGAGTTCTGTAAAACTATATGTCTACAAACTGCAACCGGATGTGACGTGTAGGTACGTAGAAGAGGATGCTAGCAAAGTCCACTGCTCTTTCAATAGCAGTAGATCGTTCTGCAGACTCTTGTACCTCTAAAGTCCGAACTCTGGAACGAACTTGCCAAGTCTGAGCTTGTGAACTTGAGGAACAGACCAGACCTCCAGGTCAGCCCGCCCTGCCCTGAGTTTGGCAGAACATGCACCTTCCAGCTACACTCAGCATGTTTTGACAGGATGCAAGAGGGAATTGTGCAATTGGATTCTGGCTATTGTTCATTTCCATGGTAACGTTTGGGCTAACCATCAAACCATGATGTCACTGAAAGGCTGTAAAAAGTGGAACAAAGTTGGGACAAGGGCCCGTCTACTGAGGGTTGTTCAGAGCTGTGACCGCGACATGGATTGTTCATTGGGGGCCTCCGACCACTAGGGGCCTCCACATCCCACCAACTGTAGCCTCATCTTTCCTTTTTTTTTCTTTCCATAAAAAAGAAATATGAACCAATGGATGCAAAGTTCATTTTTTGTGACAATAAGAAAACAGTCATGATATGATGGTTTGCTGGCAGTCCCTGTGTAATGATGGTGAAGCTGAAGACAGTCAGGTGACCTGCCGTTTATTAGCGGAAAACAGAGGGACTAATTGGCATTAATTTACATGTGAAGCTAAGTTAATATTAGCAGCTAAAAGTTGGAACTTGACCTACAATCAGTCTTCCCTAACATGTATATAGCCTTGAGGATGTTTCTCACTTTGCTGGTGACAAATTGTGACGGGGAGCACTCTTCTTCCCACATGGTGAGGATAAAGAATAAACTGAGAACAAGGATGAGTCACAGGCGCTGAAACCTGTATGTAGCTACACTCACAATAGAGTCTGAACTCATCCAAGACCTGGATTTCAAAGATGTGGTGGAGGAGATTTTGAGGAGAAAGGCCAGAAAGAAGACCACTGCCTAAGGTAAGCTTTCTGTCAGATTATTTACACATTAGGGCCCATCATCGTTTAAAGTAGGTGTTGTTCCAGGAAAATGTTAGGCTGTTGTTTTATCCTCGTACTTCTCTATCTTGAAAATCCTGTGATTTGTGCCACATGAGCATTATTTTCCATACTCGCCAGGAAAATAAAGCAGTTTATAAATACCTCAGTAGGAAAACAGTATGTTTATAGTGTGATGATTGGGGTGTTATCTATATGGGAACTTACCAACGAGGTAGTACAACAGTTCATATTTCATTGTTATTGTTGATTATCTACCTTCTTTTAATGTGTGTAGGTTAACAACAGAATGAAAAGGGTTAAACAAATGCATTAGAATCAAAAAGAAATGTATTTCATGTACTAAGACGGTTCACTGACAGAGTGACGTTTAGAATAAAAGAGGAGAGTGAAGAGAAGCCTGAACTTGTGCTCCATCAACAGTAAATCAAATCTCAGCTGAAGAAAGCGGGTCAGCTTGTTAAAGCTTCTGGTCTGCTGATTTAGACATTTACAGGCTCCTCACAGCAGGATGATGACTTTTCAATGGATGAGGAAATGAGACAGTTTTACCCTGTTTCTATGACGAAGTGCAGTTTTCAAACTGTTAAACAGTCTTTAAATCAGGCAGCTATGACAGCTCAGCTGGGTCTGTTACGGGCATCCAGGCTAATGTTAGCCACCTTTAGCAGAAGTTCAAATTGACTCTGATGTATAACTGACATTGACTGGAAATGCAGAGTGCAATCCTTAAATCGGACCAAAATTCAAATTAGCTCCACTTTTATTCAATTAATTAGCACAATGTGGTTAATTCAGATATACAGTAACTATAAAAACAAATGAACACATGGAAAGAAGAAAAACCTGAAAGGATGCATCGTCTTGGAGTCAGCAGCTCCTCACTTTCTGACGTTTCGATTCCAATACTTTGAAATGTTTAAATTCAGTCTGATAACGTTTTAAATCCAGATTTAAATTTCATTAAACAGCCTGTAAGGACTCTCTGTCTGAAGTGGATCAAAGCGACACCTTTTGGCTGGAATCTTGGGCACACTGTCATGATGACATGACTCTTAACAAGGCTTGTGTTTGTTTTGGAAATGAATGGAGATCAGATCTTCTGTTCAACACTACTTTTCTTTGTTGAAGACAACTTTTTACTGGATACAATGTGACGAGGTAAGGTATTTATCAACAGTTACACAGCGCTGTTGTTTGAAACGTGACAACAAGTAAACTTAGTTGGGGAATCCTCGTTATGTCCTGCTCATCTACCAAACAGAGCTAACGTAACCTCACTCTTCATTTTATTGACAGACTCTCAAGTTTGATCAGATCACTGCAGAATAACTGCTGCATGTGGGTTGGAATGAACATTATCACAAACAGATTAGCCTGTGTTTTAGCCTTTAGCCTCTGCTCTGTCACTTTCTTGTTTAGCTTTCTTCTTCTCTTCTGCCCTTTTTCTGTCTGTCAGTTCAGCTCCAGTCTCCACCATCACTACTAAATTAATTCTAGAAATAATTTTCAGCAGAGAAAAACACAGATCTCTCTTCTCATTACTAAACTTCATCAGCCAGTGTGGTGTCATGCTAATAGCATTTAGAAATAACATGTATTGCTGTTGATATTTTAAATTGTGGCTTACAATTAGCCATATATCTAGAAGTGAGATGTTTTTATCTTAGAAAAAAAATGTGTGCTTTTATTTTGAAGGGACTTTTTACATAGAGTGCGGCCTGCAGTACAGTAGGTGGGGATAATGAATAGAATAGAAGAGTTTTGTGCAGCGAGGTGTCAGCAAGTGAAAGTACGAGGCCATCAAAACTAATGCGGTATTTGGAAATAAAACACTTTTCTTTCAGAGATGAGTGAGTCCTGGAGTCCTGAAGCCAGACCAGTTCACCAGAATCACTGGTTTAGAGACAGTTCCATCCACAGTTCTGATGAAAAATGTCTCTTTTCTGTTTTTGATGCCCTGTTTTTCCTGGCAAACCTCCTGATACTATTCTCATCTATTCCCTTTTTTTTTATTTTGCTGCATTTTTTTGAGAAGCACTCTGTAACTTTGTTTAGAAAAATGAAGAATAAATCAAGTTTATTTTATAATTTTCACTCAAAAATAAGTGTTCTGAGAAATTTTGTGATGTTGTTTCCTGCCATAATCAGTCTGGTTTTTTTGCGCCTGTATACTTAGCTCTAATTCTGTTTAACACAAAGAGCAGACTGCCTTGGACTCATCAAAAACTTGTGTTTTGAATTTTTCCACTGTTATTTTTGAGGACCCTTGTCACAATTCTGACAACAGGGCTAAGTAAAGTTGTTCATTAAACGGATGGTGATTAATTTTTAAGGTCATTCCGGGATTTGTAGTAATTTTAAATCATACCACAATATATTCACAATATGTTTTCATTTATTTCGTTAAAAGTAAAATAAAGATTAAAAGATTCATACAGCAGACATATTCCTTACTCATTAAAACATTTTTTTTGCGATGAAAGGATGCAGATTTACTAAAAAATTTACTAAATAAGTTGCCAAAACTGACCAATGTGTCAAATATGATTCAAAAATGTTATCATAAACAAAATGATGTAGCAATATTTTTGTGTGTAGATTTTTTTTAAATTGTTCATAAAAATCTACATTTCTGGCTTTTTTTGATGGGTCAGGCTTTATAGGGTTAACTCAAATATGACAAATGGGCAGCAAGTATTTCATAACTCTTAATTCTAAAAGTATAAGCTTTTTTTAAAAAAAAAAAAAGAAAAAAAAGACAGATTTTATCTTCAGAGTCGTTTTTCAAAGAGTTTGAATTTGTAATCCTGTCACCACTCAGGGCTCCTGTAGAAAACAGTGTGTGAGCAGATTTTCTTTCAAAGCTTTTGTTTGCAAAGACAACAAAAAAAGAGAGACACACAGACTTTTATAAGAAACTGTAGAACATTTTATTTCATAGACAGTACTTCGACACTAAAACACAGAATTAAACCTTCCTGTGTTTTAAGAAAATTAAGACTACAAATGCTTCCAACATAAGGCAAATGTGCATGTCAAATTTTCCAGGTCAGATGAGAAAAAGAAGAGTACAATCACAACAGCTGTATGCATTAAACACCTGCACACACACAGCACAAGTAAGAACTCATTTTGGATGACCAATCCCACGTACACACTGAGAACCATCTACAGCTTTCCTCAAAGTAACCTCAGGGAACCCATCTGAATGTGTGAGATGATGGTCATCTTCAGGAAACACTTTCACATTTGGGAAATCCTCCTCAGAGCCCTACTGAAAGGACACACCAAGGCAGGTTTACCTTGGTGTGGTTAGCAAAGTGAGAGGTCTGGGATGTTTATCTTAGCTTTGAACCACAGATATGATGGGCTATCCAGCAAACCAGCTAGCAAAGAAGCAGCTCCTGATCAAACTATTTCCTAAAACTATTTGTATTGTTACCTCAATGCTTTAACTTAATGCAGAAAACATCCAGGTTCCATCGGTTTGAAAGGCTGAATATTCAGAAAACCAGCTCAGTGGTGTGACTGAATATAACCAGAGGTGGGACAAACTCAAAGTTAGTAACCGTCTCTCTGTGCTGTTATGGTTTCTTTATCTTCTGAAGTGGAAGGAGTTTGTCTAAACTCTTTTGAGCTTCTTGTCTCCTAGCGGAAAAGGCTAGCTGTTAAGTGGAATAGATTCAAAATTTATGAGAAAAGTAAAGCTTTTTGCCTCAGAGGGGGATAATGTTAGCATGTAGCAACAGAATGCTAACAGAAAATTTGGCCCATTCTACTAAGATACAGTTAAATAAGTTCCTCTGACTGTGACAGAACCATCACTTGAAGTTATGACAGAGACTTTAAGCTGTACGTAGGTGGACTGACATCTCAAGTCAGGTTTAGCTACTAATTTAAAGCCCTCGCTTTTTTTAAATTACTATTCAAAAAGTGTCGATGATGCTAGCTCTCTGCAGAGCGTCCATGCTGAACTGGTGTTAGACAGTACCCATGCTAGAGGCCACTTTTATATCATGCATGGCAGAAAAATAGGAGGTTATTTTTTTTTAGAAATGATTACATTAGCTGACTGGTTGGGTTTTCCAAGTTTTAACATGCCTTTCCCTGGCTAGTTGAACTGCCTAACATTGCAGGAGGTGTGAGCACTTCCTGTTTCAACAGCATTATAAACCCTGTCCAGCTATTGTTCTTAAGGTGGCCGAAAGATTATAACAGCTCCCTGAAAGGTGAAACTAAAACATTTTGCGCTCCTCATCTGAGTGGCTACAGTATGCCTCATAAACCCCGCCTCCTCCATGTTAGCAGAAGGAACATCGTCTGTCAGACTGTGAAATCCAGATCCAGGTCTGATAAATGTTTGACAAACATGGAATCTGTCATAGACACTTCTTCTCCTAAGAGTTTATATTTTCTGCAAACTTAGTTTAATTAGTTACTTTGTGCTTTAAATAGAGGGAATGTTACGTCATGATTGACAGCTGTGTTGACCAATGAGGTTCCTGCAGCGCTGTGTGCAACGGGTTATAAGAGCAGCAGAAAAACGGTGAGAGGAAACGTAACAAATACTTACATGAGAGTAATTGTACTTTCCAGAACCTTGGGTGCCTGCTCCAAGCTCACACAAGCATCTGTGGACTGGACCCACATCAGAGATCGAAGATGCTTTAACTTAGATTTTAGTGTGTGTTTGTTAAAGGAAGGGGCGGGACGTCACTATTGTGGCTCTGCATGTTGATTTGTTAATCAGACGGTGTCTGCAAAAGTCTCGCTTGTGCAAGATGTCAGTGTCCATCACGGGGGTATTTTGGCTTCACTGGAGGAGATGGAGACACAGTGTCAGTTTTTTTTTCTCTTTTACTTTCCACTTGCACTTTTACAGCCACTGCACAGGAACAGTCAAGACATGTATTTTCAGGTGTGATTGAGGTTCTGCTAAACTGGTTTGACATCCTTTCTGTTTCAAACTTCAGTGTAGAATAAGGTAGACCAGTAAAGACCTTTAGTTTGCACAGTTATAAGTCTGCAGACTGGCGTTCCCAAGAAAGAACTTTAACTTTGTGTCTCTTGTAAATAAATCTAGGTGAGGCAAGCATCATCTGTGGTTCACTTAGCTTAGCTAAACACCTCCCAGAGTGAAAAAGATAAACCAACCATCAGCACACAAACCAACAGATTCATCCCAAATTTAGTGTTCCTTAAACATTATGGCACAACTTGTAAATGCACACCGACAAAAGAACCATTCAGAAGTCGGTTAAAGCATATCTGAGTCTGGTACTGCATATGAATGAACACACAGGTAGTCCACATGTTAACACAATCACTCAAACAGCACGTCACTGTTGCACCAAAAAATAACACAGAGAACATCGAGCATAGTCTTCTTCATCAGTTATTACTGTTATTACGTGTTTCCCAAAGATGTGTTTTTATGACAGCAAACAAAGAACAGCATTGTGCCAATTCTTTAGCAACAATGACCTGAAGATTAACACTGTCTACAAAAACTGACACAGCTGGAGCTTTAGACCTTAAGAGGAATCCTGGTGCTGGAAACCGGGGCCTTCTTTGAACGTATTTTGGGATCTAAATGACCAAAAGGTTTAAAACTGAAAGCATCTCAACAGGCTTTAATGGCTGCAACATGAACCTAGAAGTGAACAGATGGATTCCTTCTGAGATTTTGAAAGTTTAAAAAGAGTTTAAGTGTTTTAAAGATTTAGGGTTTGATAGTTTCAGCAGTTACATCTGTTTCTTTGAAGTCACCAAATTTAACAAAGAGTCACTTTAACTTAGAGTTAGGCATCGCTGGTCGACATATGTCATCTGAAATGGACATTTCAGATCCATCAACCCCACGTTTCTGCAGCCAAAACCAAAAACACATCAGTGTAGGAGATCAGTAACTCTCATGTTCTGTGAGGTTAAGGGCCTATTTCCACTAACAGCATTTTCTGTGCTTGCAGCACCACCATAAAAAAATGCATTTCAGTGTTTTTAGCAGTCAGCTGTTTTTTAATGGCTAAACTCAGAGCTCTCATTGACAATATTCATAGTTTTGAAACATCACGATGCTAGTAGTTGTCACTTCACCCTCACTGACCAATCAAATCAAGAATGGGTCGGATGTGTTTAATGCTCTTTTGCAAAATTCTCTTTAATTCAAGCAGATATTAATCATACAAGCAGCTCAAACACACTTTTTTTGTGCTGCAGGACCACATTTGAGAGCTTGAAGCAGTAAGCACTGATTA
Organism: Labroides dimidiatus; assembly: GCA_030710495.1. Lineage (NCBI taxonomy): Eukaryota > Metazoa > Chordata > Actinopteri > Labriformes > Labridae > Labroides > Labroides dimidiatus. The sequence goes on from CM061158.1 coordinate 25,141,589, forward strand.
GCTGCACTCTAGAGCTGAGGGTGTGGGTGCTGTTAGTGGACACAGGCCCTAAATTACTGCTGAGTATCAATGGAGGCTGGAGGTGAAAAGAGAATGTATGCAGCCACTCTCTGTTTCCAAAAACGGTGAGTGACGCCAAGATCCAAAAGTGGCTTATGGCATGCCATTGATACTCAGCAGCTAGTCAGTCAGTGCCACATGCTGGCGGCTCTGTACGACTGCCAGTCGCTCGGCACCACATGCCAGTTGCTAAGTGACTCATGCCGGTCAATCAGTGCCATGTGCAGCTTGTTCAGTGACACATTCCGGTCAGTCAGTGCCACATGCCAGTTGATCAGCACCATGTGCCTGTTGGTTGGTGGCACATGCTGGTAGGTCAGTGCAGCGTGCCTGTCAGTTAATGCCAGTGACTCAGTGCCATGTGCCTGTCGCTCAACGAGGGATTATTTAGTAGCTCAATGGGTGTGGTCATGATTGAAGGTCAGAGTTTAAGTTTCTTTCACAAACTCGCTGGCCTTAAAAATCTTTATGTACAAAGTTGGATCGTGACCAAAACGCAGGCACGTGACACTGAGTGGCCGGCATGTGACACTGAAGAACTGGCATGTGGTGTATGCTGCTTTTTGATTCAACCCTACTGAAAACAGTGTTATCTATACAGGATCTCTCTCTGGTGTTTATTCTGAAGCTCTCAGATGAAGGGGGAAACGCATTTCTATTCAACGCTCTGAAATACTAAATCGCAGCCATCACACCCTGCTGTGAGGCTGCAGCTCTAAACTTTTTGTTCCTCTCTGTAATTTAGACCCAGAATTACATCCAACGGTCCCACGGCCCTGCTTTAAAAACACCAGAATCACCCTTTAAACCTCATGTTAAGGTGACTAAAAGTCATACTGCAAAAACTATCCTTGAAAAGTAAGACTCTACAGTGACAGTGTGAGACAGGAATACTGGCACAATAACTCCACAAACTTTCAGGAACAAACACAGTCCGTCATTCTGCTTCCTGTCTTGAGGTAATCCCTTCAGAATAAAAGAAACCGTGAAATGTTCGCTTTCTCAGAAGAGTTTGGATTTTTCAACAACCTACAGTAAAAAATAAATTTGGCCTCACGCATGAAACAACAAAAACACTACATTTCTTATTGGTACTGTTTGCAAACACGCACACGCGCACACACACACGCACGCACACACACACACACACAGGTTTCATATTTCCACGTGTACAGTACACTAAACCACGAAACGACGTTCAGATGTAGGCGTTATTACAGAGATACTGTGGCTTACATTCACATGGTTTCTCTGAATGGGTGAGGAGTGTATGCGTCCTGTGCTCCACGGATGGCGGCGGGTCAGGTGACAAAACTACAGGCAAAAATGGAGGCACATTCCTCTCCTGAGGCAGAGGGGTAAGGGAGGACTTCTTCCTACGTCTGCTCTGTATCTTTACGACAGACTCTCGCACCTCTTCAGCAGAGAATCCGGGGGCCGGGGGTAGTAGCCGGTGGTGCAGGGCTTGTCGGGGGAGAACCTGGGGAACTTGTAATCCAGAGGGAGATCTGACGGAGGAGAGATGAAAAACAGGAGAGAGTGAACTGAGAGTGATCCAGGACATGTGCAGGCCACATGCGCGCTTGATGCTCTACCGCTGAAAAGCAGTTGTGATTCATTGTTCTGTGAAAAAGAAAGCACACTTCAACATGTCAAACATTTCTCTCTTTCAGTAAAAACAGAGCAGGACAAAAGATAATAACATGTTTAGCTAGAATCAAACACCACAACACAACACAGAGGACTTATGGTTCTCTTTACACATGGACCAAAGACAGAACACTGCATTACTGTTAATAAACCCTCAAAGACATACACAAGCTCAGTGTGCAGAATAAACACATTCATTTGATTCCTTTATTTTAATTTCTCTACAGCCTTTGATTTCCAAACATTTTTCACCAGGGTTCACCAAAAGCTCTTAGACAGCTCAACGTAATCTTAAATAATCTGTAAAATTAAATTAAAATATCACTGAGCTTTGAGTTTGACTGAGTGTGATCTCAAACAATTAACAGCTCAGGTCCTGCTCTAAATGTTTCCACAGTTTAAATGCCTGTAGCTATTTTTTTTTTTACCTCTGATGTGAAGCACTTTGTAACTGCATTTTGAAAGATGCTAAAAATTGATTTTTTATTATTATTATTTTTGACTGAATGCAGCACACAAAGAGGATTAGCATCAAAGATGGAATTATCACCTTAACTTTAGCACACAGTGCTGGATGCCAAATGATTTGTCCTGTTTGTTAAATAAAAGAATGCACAAAGTTATTCGCACACTTGGTATATTCAAGAGGTTTCAGTTGTTTATGTTGAATCTTCCGTTAAAATACCCAAAGTCATCATGATGCTCAAAGAACTGAGTCATCATAAGCAGTTTCAGGTCATTTTCTTGAGGAAAAGGAACTCTGAAAATGATGGACTGGACCCCTCAAAGTCCAGATTTTAACCCCATTCAGAAGATTCGGGGCTCATTGTAAATTAAGGTGGACATTGTGGTCTATGTCTTAAGTTGCAAAAGTCACGGGATAACATCAGTGTTGAAGCTTTTGGGAAATATACTGACACGATGCCGGAGACATGAGCTGCTGTCACTGCTGCAAAAGGTGGACAAACCAAATACTAATGTTCAAAGTAGATAACAACAGAAGGACTCACTTCATCTGATATTCAGATATTCTAACTATTTCTTCTTCTGCAAATCTTTATCACTTCAAATATCTAACCCTTTATCTGTAACTTTTTGCAGTGAAACAATCATTGACCCCAGAAATTGCTGGGACACCTTTTCCTGTTTGATATTATGCCTCTGAAAAGAAAGCTGTGTCATCAAAACATCATAAAACACAGGCCTGCAAACTCAAAACCATCGTAAATAATCGGTTCTGACCTGTTTAAGGAAAAAATGAGAAGCCGAGTCTTGACTATGCTGTGATTTAGTGTCACATAAAATGTTTTAAACTGACTGAAGTGGATAAAAAAATGAATATTCAGACACGTATCCAACATAAATCAAACGGCAAACGAGTGTGGAGCTGCAAAGTCAGTTCTCTGGGGTTTTCAGAAGTTATCAATCATTCTGTCAACACAGTGAAGACGTAATACAAAAATTTGAGGCTTCTAAAACACTGTTTTTAAAGCTCGAGTTTGGATTTCAATCTGTAACCACAGAAGTGCTTCAGCATGAAAAGAACGATCAAGACAGCTCAGTTCAAGCTTCGACTTTCTTCTCACTTTTTATAACCTGAGAATTGTTTGTGATAACCTCAGGTTTGTATGGTTAGCAGCTTTTATTTCTCGTTTATTGACATGACATTTGACATTTCTCCAGTTTCAATCATAAGTATATTTTATATGTACTTATCAAGCATCATGGAAGCTTCTTCACACACTAAACAGCTCAGACTCCATATCTCACCTCAGGTACAGCTGTTTGTTGTCTCTGCTGCATTGACAAACATCTTAAAATCAGACTCACGACTCCACCTGTTTTTAAATCTCTCTGTTCTGGACGATCACTGTCTCTCACCATGCTTACTTTACTGATACCCGTCTTTAAAGAGGAGGTTTTGTAGGGCTGGGCGGAATGGAAAAATTTTCATTTTTTTTTTCATATCAGTTTCTCATATTTGACATATTTAATGGAAGAGTGTTCTCAAACACATTTTCTTACAACTGTTAAAGAATTTCTGCAGATGATTGGCTTTTAAAAGCCTATTTCAATAAACTCCACAGACTGGGTGAATAAATCAAACGCACCAGTTGACAGTTAGCATTTTCTCAGACTTCACAAGAGAGACGTCATGTTGAAGCAGGGCGTACACGCTGAAACGGGTGGTTTGATGCTGCTTTGCTGTAGTTTTGATCAAATGTAACAAACGTTACAGAAAGTTTGTGGTTTTATGTCGGAGTTACGTCCTCCTGTGCCTTGGTGCACGCAGGGGAGAGTGTGCGAGGAGGAGCTCTGATCCAGACTGATGTAACTTCTGCACTGCACATAACCCTTGAAAAATTCAGTGTGAGTAATGCAGAGCTATGATATTAATATATAACGTTCTTGACATTGTTTTGGGCGATTCACCGATATACGAAAAATTCATGTCATCACAGAACTAAAGATCGTTTCCCGTGGGATCTGGTATACTGCACAGGTTTAGGGTTTTTTGGGCTTCAATCTGTCTCTCTGGTGCCCCCGAAGTAACTTTAAATGTTTTATGGCTCAAAGAAATCCCTATTTTCCTCTCACTGGTGTTTTAGAAAATTCTTATTCAGCCTGTCTGAATCACTTCCTTTTAGCTGCTTTCACTTCAAGGCTCCCCTCTGATTGGCCAGCCCTCTGGAGGCCTGTCAGGGGCAGAGCTATGGGCAGAAAAGACCTCGGTGTTTGAGGCCCGCTTCTTCAACGTGTCATGAACCAGTTAGGAGATCTCATGCCATCTTTGCTATCTTTTGTGTGTTTTGATCAATTTATAGACAGATTCAGGGATTTCTAAAACATGTGTAGAGGTTTGAGAATCTGAACATCCAGTATTGTTACTTTATATCCATGTTTAAAATATGGGAATTAAAATAGCCTCTCTTTAAAACTGATAACCCCTCTTTAAAACTAATAAACTGTTTTTGGTGATTTCAGCAAGAGTTGATTCTTCCTCAGTTTTTATTTTATTAATGTCACTTTAATTTGTCATTTTGTCATTTTAATAATCATCTCTCTTCTATCTGTCCTGTCTCTTTCTCCTCTTCAAACTCACGTGAAGTGCATTTTAATTGGCTCATCCCATTTGGACCTTTGCCCATGTGCGACTGTCTTTGCAGTTAAACCAGCTCTGCGTCTCCTCCCACGTACCTGCTATGTGCTCCACACTGGGGATGGCCATGGTGCTGTATTTGTGGATGCAGTGGCAGCACCAGGTCAGTTTCTGGCACTCCTCGTCTCCTCCTCCACTTTTGTGTACGTCCACAAAGTAGGAGCCCCACTGCTCGGACACGGCGGAGGGGGCCTTCATGCCCTGCTCCTGTTCAAACAGTCCACACACACACACACACACACACACACACGCACAAAAAACAGAATTATGTAACTGTGTGTGTGAGGATTCATCTTTAGACGTGTGCAGACTTGATAAAAGCAGAAGAGAGCTCTGCCCTTAGCTTTGAGAAGAAGTTCCTTCTGGCTTTAATCCAAGAGCTGTGGGTTATTATGACTGTAACGTGAATCATCTTTACGAGAATCCCCCGCTCTCTTACTCATAAACACTCTAATAACATCAATACTTTTTTTTATAAGCTCCAAGAAGTCATGAGCAGCAACTTTTGCAACAACAGGATGTGGGGTTTAAAAGGAGGATGTGGAGAGAATCAAACCAAACTCAAAGCAACAATGACAAATGAGTGCTTAATGCAACATCAGCCAACATTACCAGGAACTGTGGAGACATGATTAATATATCCGAGAGTTATCTCAGAGATTTATACCCAGTAAATGTCTAAAAATACTTCTTCCAGAAAGCAGAAGGAAAGAGGACTGCCTGAGGACAAAACTATGTGGGGAATTTTTAGAGTTCAGCATGTTGGAGCAGAAACCTCTGACCTAATCCAACACAGATGATCAGACTCAACACCAAAGATACAACAGATACTGAACAGCCCCAGGTGAAATGTGCTGCTCATTGATCTGCCGACTTGGAAACGGTACCACAGCACCAGAGTGGGTCAACAGCACGTCAGCGCCACAGTGTGAGGATGTCATTTCTCATTATCACCAGGATCTTCTTAATCACTGTCCAGACACTGATACCAGGACAGGTTTCTTTCAAAGATCAGAGTCAGTGCTCGCTGTGAGGAGCGTCTCAGAGAGCTCCTCACTCAGCTCAAGCATTTCTATCAAGTGGCAGGGAATGCCAGGCGTCATGTTTGGAGGAAATCAGGCACCGCTCATCACCTGGACAACACCATCTCTACAGTGAAGCATGGTGGTGGCAGCATCATGCTGTGGGGATGTTTTTCAGCAGCAGGAACTGGGAGACCAGTCAGGATTGAGGGAAAGATGAATGCAGCAAAGTACAGAGACATCCTGGATGAAAACCTGATCCAGAGCGCTTTAGACCTCAGACAGGGGCCACGGTTCATCTTTCAGCAGGACAACGACCCTCAGCACACAGCCAAGATATCAAAGGAGGGGCTTCAGGACGACTCTGTGAATGTCCTTGAGGGACTTAGCCAGAGCCCAGACTTAAATCAGATCCAACATCTCTGGAGAGATCACCGACGCTCCCCATCAAACCTGATGGAGGTTGAGAGGTGCTGCAAAGAGGAATGAGTCAAACTGCCCAAAGAGAGGTGAGCCGAGCTTGAGGCTTGGCTCGTGCAGCCTATGGAAAAAAATCATCCAAGAAATTTGTTGTGTGGTAAGGGCTGAATAGAATTGGAAGACCTACAGTATCTGAACCTGTAATGAGGTTTTTACCGTCATGTTTTTCACAGTGACAAACAGCCACGTTTCTTCCCACAAGGAAAATTCCTGAACTGTGGGATTAAAAAAATGTACACCATCGAGCACCGCTCATTTAATCCTCCTCGTTTTCTTTATTTCTTTATTTTTATTATTTGTCTGCTCTTATTTTTTTTTCCATTTACAGTATATGTCAAAACATTTCATCTCACTCATGATGAGCCTGTCTTACTTAAGTTGTCTTATTTGTTTATCGTATATTTGTTATGAAACAACAAAAACAAAGTAAAAAAAAAAAAAAACTTTCAACATCATGGCCATCAAAGCAGGTTCACCCTGAGAGTAGACCTCAAGATGTTAAAAGAAGTCTCCAAAATCCCTGAAATGTCATCACAAGACGGACTGACTAAAGGGTTCCAGGGAAAATGTAGACAAAGACCAGGACTTCAGGACTTCAGGAATAATATTTTGGACTGATGAGTCCAGAACTGAGTTATTTGGACTCCAGAACAGAGGAAAATGTTTGGCATAAACTGAATACAGCTTTCCAGGAAAACAAACGTCACACCAGCTGTGAAGCATGGAGGTGGAAGGGTCATGGTTTGGGGATACTTTGCTGCAGCAGGACCAGAATCCACCATGAAGTCCACCAAGTATCAGACGGTGCTTGAGGAACATGTGAGACCTTGATCCAAAACAGACCAGAAGTGAAAAACTAAGAAATGGAGAGTCTTGGAATGGCCGAGTAAAAGCCCAGATCTTAAACCCATTGAGATGCTGTGGGATGACTTGAATCAGACTGTACATCTCACAGCTGAAAGAAAGGCAAAAACATCAACTACTAGGGGGCAGGGTGTCCTCACTTTATAATGTTAGGATACACATTTTTTATCTATCTCTTTTTCATTTACCTGAAATTAAATCACCTTCTTTCTCTGAGATGAATAAAAACAGGATTAGACATCGATATGTGAACATTTCTTGATAAAGAACTTAATATTTAATGGGCTGTCCAAATTCAATCACATAAGTGTATTCCCTTTAAAAGCTGTTGGCTGATTCAGAAAACTCAGTCAAAGTTTGTGTTCATAATTGATGTTAACAGTTCACTGACTCATTGAGAGAACTGATGTGGATGTCTGAGCTGTCGTCCTCTCTGGTTCTAACTTAGACTTTCTTTGCACTGCTGTTGAGAGTCAAATCAGTAGACTCTGACCCACCTTCTCCTCAGTCATGAAGGTTTATTTTCACACAGATTACTGTGGCGGTTTGATTTGTCTGAAACTAAAATGTTCTCAGAGTATCAGCTCATGTAGTCAGGAGACGGAGCAGAGGCCCACAGAGTTGGGTTTGGGGGTTGGGGGTTGCAGGGCGGAGCGATGGTTTGCTGCTAAACGGAAACAGCTGTTGCAGTGAACTCACCTCAAACTTGCCCTTTTTCTCCATCGGCTCCACTTGAGCCTCATTGGACAGTGCCGCGTCGCTCTTCTGGACACCCTCCCCTTCCATTTCCTCCACGATCATCACCGTCTCCCACTTCCCAAAGCTGCTGGCAGGGAACATGTCCGATCTCATGCTGTCTCCGAAGTACACCACCTGCAGGGGGGAGGAAAGGAAGGTGACAGAGGACAACTTAGTTAGTTTTAAGAGAAGTACTCAGGTTTAAGTGCTGTGATAAAGTCGCTGCATTCCTCTCTTAGCAGCAGTCAGAGTCAGCTGGCAGATACCTTATGGACCCCAAGGGTGAACTAGACCAGACACGACCAGTCTGCAGAACTAATCACAAACTCTTTGACCATCACGTCTCTTTTGTCCTCCACGTATGGAAAGAAAAGCAAGCTGAGGCAGGCCTGCAGAGACACATACCTAACCTGAAGAGCAGGCACACACGGCTCAAAGCTTTAAATCCATTTTCACAGAGACATACCTCAGCTCCTTTCAAACAAAGAGGGAAGGAGCTGAGAAAGAGAAATGTCAGACATTAAAATGACAAAACGCAGAAGTCTGCTGAAACACAGACCAGAGTAAGAAAGGAACAACAACAGATTAAGCAGAAAAGAATCCAGACTTAAAAGTATTAAATCTGAGCTCTAGATATCATCCATGCCATGTTTGTATGACCTGACCTCTACAAAAGTCAGAGGGCAGTGGTTGCATCTCGCCCCCCCTCTCCCACAGAGATGGGACGTGTCTCCAGCTGACCCTTCCTCATGTAAACAAACAGGCAGACTAATCAAGGGCTGTTGCAGGCCAGGCCTTTGGGGGGAGGGGGGCTGTCAGGAATCAATTTCTTCCAGACTTTCCCAGAACTGCCCAAGACTGAGGCACGAACCCTCATTGCACTCCTCATAGCTCAGCAGTGATGCAGCTTGAGTCACAGGATTAACATCATAAATGCAACCCCAATTCCAATGAAGTTGGGACGTTGTGTAAACTGTAAACAAAAACAAAGTACAATGATTTACTAATCCTGTTTAACCTATATTCAGTTGAATACATCACGAAGACAAGATATTGTTCAAACTGATAAACTTTATTATTTATTCATTTTGATGTCTGCAACATGTTCCAAAAAAGTTGGGACAGGGTGAACAAATACTGGGAAAGTAGAGGAGCTCCAAAAACACCTGTTTGGAACATTTAAACAGGTGAGTGTCATGATTGGGTATAAAAGGAGCATCCCTGAAAGGCTCAGTCATTCACAGGCAAGAATGGGACAAGGTTCACCACTTTGTGAACAACTGTGTGAGCAAATAGTCCAACAGTTTACGAACAATTTTTCTCAATGTGCAATAACAAAGAATTGATGGGTTTGATCATCTACAGTCCATAATATCATCAAAAGATTCAGAGAATCTGGAGAAATCTCTGCACGTAAGCAGCAAGGCTGAAAACAAACACTGAATGCCCGTGACCTTTGACCCCTCGGGCAGCACTGCATTAAAAACCAACATCATTGTGTAAAGGATATTACCACGTGGGCTCAGGAAGACTTCAGAAAACCATTGTCAGTTAACACAGTTCATCACTACATCTACAAGTGCAAGTTCAAACTCTACCATGCAAAGACAAAGACATATATGAACAACACCCAGAAACACCGCCGGCTTCTCTGGACCCGAGCTCATCTGAGATGGACTGACACAAAGTGGAAAAGTCTGCTGTGGTCTGATGAGTCCACATTTCAAATTGTTTTTGTAAATCATGGACGTGGTGTCCTCCAGGCCAAAGAGGAAAAGGACAATCTGGATTGTTCTCAGGTCAAAGTCTCAAAGCCAGCATCTGTGATGGTATGGGGGTGTGTTAGTGCCCATGGCATGGCTAACTTGACCATCTGTGAAGGCTCCATTAATGCTGAAAGGTACATACAGGTTTTGGAGCAACATATGCTGCCATCCAAGCCACGTCTTTTTCAGGGACGTCCCTGCTTATTTCAGCAAGACAATGACAAGACACATTCTGCACGTGTTACAACAGCGTGGCTTTGTAGTAAAAGAGTGCAGGTACTAGACTGGCCTGCCTGCAGTCCAGACCTGTCTCCCATGGAACACAGTGGAGAACATGACCCTGTCACAGCTTTTTAGGAATGTGTTGCAGCCATCAAATTCAAAACGAGTCAATATTTTCAAAAAATCAATAAAGTTTATCAGTTTGAACAATAAATATCTTGTCTTTGTAGTGTATTCAGTTGAATATGGATTTGAAAATCATTGTATTCTGTTTTTATTTACATTTAACACAACATCCCAACTTCTTTGGAACTGGAGTTGTATTTACAGAGGCCAAGAACTCAACATGTTGCAAAGAGGAGTCAATGAGGATGGACACGGTTACATCAGGCTGAACCAGACCCAGCTTTGCATGAGGCTGAGCACCAAGAGGGGACTCAGAGTACAAAGGATCAGGCTTTACAAATCTTGCCCGTACCAAACTGTGCTGATCTATAATGCACTGCTTGTTAGAAACAGGGCTATAGTTGTGTTTGTGGACAGGGGAGACATTTTGGGATTACTTTCCTTTTGTCAGATATTCAAACTCTTATCTTAGTTATATACTGTATAAAAGAAGCTATATTTTACGGCCTCTGGCTTTTAAAAAAAGCTCACTGCAGCCTAAACATGAAGTGTAATGAGGGCCGGGGACCCCGTCTCTTATCAGCCCATCACTCAGAGGGGCAGTTAAAGCTGAGGCCTGGTCCAGGTAAACAGAGCTGCAGGCATGCAGAGACCTTAATGAGTCCATTGTGCTGCACACTGTGTGGGGCCTGGATCAGGGGGGGCACAGGGAGGGCAGGGGGCTCAGCAGACAGCAGAGTAAACCCCACTTTATCAGTCAGGCTCATGTTCACACACAAACTGTCATACTACTCTAAAACTGTGAGAAATCCTGCCAGCTGAGTGACATCAACACATCTGGTTCTAATGCAGCTGAGGACGACCACAGCCGGGTCCTTCCACCTTCAGCTGGGATGGAAATGACAGAAAATGGCCATGAAAGGTGTTGAATTCAGCACATTAAAAGAAAGTCAAAAATAAGTCATCATTTTGAATGTTTAACTGAATTCAGAGAGTTCAGTTAACACAAGAAATCAGCATTTTTCGATCCACTGCCTCTTTTCAACCTAGTTTTGATGAAAAATGTACATAAACTGAAACAAAAAGCAGAAATTTCATTTTGTCTTTTAAATAATTAGCAACATTAAAACTAACAGTTTCTGTACAAGCATAACATATCTGAAGGAACAAGGATTTTCTGTTACTGTAGAGATTTGTGCAAAAACATTTAATACTGAAGTTGAGTCAATTAAAAAAACAAAACAAAAACAAACTATAAATCTTAATTTTAAACTAAATTGAAGAGACATTTTGGTGTTTTATTTTCTATTTGTACCATTAAAACCTTAAACTAATGAATTATATGCAGTGAAATATATCCAATAAATTATTGTCCTTATGAAAGAAATACCTTTAAACATTTATTATCGCAAAGAAAACAATACGACCATATGATGACAGTTTAATGCTATGAATTTACTTATTGACAAGTCGGGTTTTCAGTACCCTGAGTTCACCACATATAGACCTCTGACGTTAGTTCAGCAAGGATGCTGAGTTTGACAACTCAGAGGCTGAATAAAGACTTTGACATCATAAAAACTTGAATGCAGCACAGGAGAGATCCACTTCACAGGAGCTAAAGAATCAACAACAACTTTCAGCTGGTCAGTGTTTAGTATGCTACGGTAATCCAAACTCTCCTCTCTCTCTTCTGAAACCCTCCTCAGACTGATCAGAAGTGCTTGTCAAACTTGGCCCCTAATCTCTGTGTCCCATCAGCTCCTCTCTGACCCGTCCAGGTTCAGCCCGGTGCTCAGAGCATTGTAATCTTCCCTGAATACCTCCATTCAGCCCACCTGCATTAAGTCCCGTCAGGTGAAAGTGGAGAGAAGTGAAAACACAGAGTGCCTCAGGTCACCCTGGAGGAGTGTTTAAAGCAGCTATAAGTGCAGGTTGACACTGAATTCCTCAAGAGCTTTCTCCACGTGGCGGGGGAACAGAGGGGGCATTCAGCAGACGAGGGGAGGAGGAGGAGGAGGTGGAGGAGGAGGTGGAGGAGGAAGGGGGTGATGACGAATCCTGCTGGGTTGAGCAGGGCTGGGATGGTCTGTTATGCAAGGTTTCTTTAACTCTTGTCTGTCCAGTGGGATGATTTGCATGCAAAGACAGAAGTGATTCAAAAAGAACTTTTTAACAGATATCTCATCGGCCTCAAAGCCAGATTTAAGTTAGATTCTCTGGAAGCTTCTTTTCTGTGCTCATATGTCACAGATGACCTACTGCTCAGGTTGTAAAGTCTATGGTATGGAAGCCCAAAGATGCCTGGTGGAAAAAAAAAACTTTGGCTGAGCTGCTTTGTAAAGAGGGTTATAAATTTTATTGTGATGATTCTTAATTAACTAAAACAGGATATTAAAAATTAGTTTGTTTATAGCAAAAAAAAAAAACTGTTTCTGATATTATTTTGGAAATGTCAGTGAAGAATTCACTAAATCATTTCTCTGTTCATCCCAAAGACAGGAGACTTAAAACAAAATATTCTTTCATTTTTTTTCCATCAGCTGAAAAGTTTACACTCCTGTTTTCAAGCTTCAAAAATAAGTCACTCAGAATAGTGATACCAATATTGGAGGCGGATTGAAAAGGAGTGAAAACAAGTGAAAACAATTTGCCTGGCATAGAAAGAGCACTTCCAGGTACTGATGAGGCTGTGCCAACCAGTATAAGTCCACCAGTATGGCTTAGTGTCAACCGTTTTACACCTCACCTATAAGGTACAATTTAACTAACAAAGGGAAATAATGTTAAGGTAAAGGTGGACTGAGTAGTTCCTTCTCTGCTCCTCTCTCTGGAGTTGAAACGGAGGGGAAACAGAGGGAAGAAGTTGGTGATGTGCAGCAGTAGAGCCAGAAGTACAGTGGCCCTGAGAGCTCACTGCAACTTAAGAAAGTTGTAAAGAGGCCGCAACACAACAGAAATGTTTCCAGAGGACACTTAAAAGTGATGCACACGTCCAGACCATAGACTGTATATAGAACGGACAGTGTGGCTCTGCCTTTTACCATTCTACGGTTTTGAAGCCAAAAAACCTCCGTTGCGGGAGCCGCAATTGGCCGCCATTGTGCAGCCAGAGTCTTCGCTGTAGAGATTTACGAGGAACTCTGGGAAAATCTGAGAGGAAACGGGTGACAAAAATATCTTGTTTTTTTATTTAGACCATCTAATCTCTTCTTAACTTTGCATCCCGATGTATTTTATTATTCCTGAAAAAAACTACACAAGAACGGCAGCTGTCAATCATCGGCAATCATCGTTAATCATCACCACAGCATACGGATGAGAGAAACGTTTCTACGAGGTGTAATAATTTTTAAAGTTTGACCACAGCCCATCTAAAATGAACAGAGAGGCGGAGTTTTTGTCTTGTACTGCAGCCAGCCACCAGGGGGGGCCGAGCGAGATGATGTCCATTTTTTTTACAGTCTATGGTCCAGACAAGCTTGTTGTTGACACGGATTTTGAGTCACAGCCCTATTAAGGTTCTCTTTCTATCAGTGGTGTTGGAAAATGAGATGAAGGTGCTTTTAATTAAGTTGAAATACTGAGTCAGCATTTCAACTTATAGATCTTCGACTTTCTATTCACTTCTTCTTCTTCTTTTTCTTCCGTACGTTTTTTGGCACCTATCTCCTTCCACAATTTTTCACCGATTTTCACCGTTCAACTTTTAAACTATTCAGCTACTTTAGGACATGTGTGCTATGACTTTTCTCATCTCTAACTCTTAAAATTTTTAAATTATTTCACTTTTTGTCAAAAAAAATTCCCATCTGAAATGACTGGGGAACTTTGACTTTTGCTCCTTAAACTCCTTCAATTTTGAGCTCCTCAAACTTCATCATACTTCCACTTACAGACTCCATTCTTGCTTTAAAATGTTCACTTATCTTTCCACTTTTCACTCATCTTTCAACTTTTTAACTATCTTTCACTGTTTTTGAGATTTCACTCCTTAAGCAACACAAACTTTTGAGATTTTTCACTAGAAACTCAGCTCTCAGAGTGCATGACATCATCAGTCAGAGTGGAAGCAGCAGCTGATGACACATCAGAAATTTCACAAACAAATCGCTCGTAGGCCCACAAATTTCACTCCAGGGTCATAAAAATGGCATCAAAATGTTCCCTGACTCCTCCTGCTTCTAATAAAAATGCTTTTGGTGGCAAAAATTATATCCTTTGGCCAGTAAGTTGCCAAATCCTGGAGAACACCTGATTTTCCAGCCATTGAGGCCCAGTCATTCTGTGATCAGACACTCCTCCTTTGTAACCACTTTTTAAAACAAATTTTTAAATACTTTTTCCTGGCCCTACTTATATAAATTTGACATTGGCCGATTCCTCCGATCCTCTGGATTCCCACGGTGCGCTCATTTCTCTGATAGCTATAACGGTTTGGCCACAGCGAGCGTTTGTTCGGACCATTTCTCACCCCAAAATCCAGCCTGAGAGCAGCTGACACAAAGAAGTGACCGTTACACTTAGCAGCTGTCCTTTGAAGTCCCATCACCATGGAAACCATGCAGCTGCCCATGAATGATGACTCATAAGGACATTCTGGGGCATTCGGGGAGAGCCTGGCTATATTATCAAAACAAGCACACACTCACACACACAGACACACAGAGTCAGGACTCGTTTTGAATCAAATAACTCAATTTAAACCATGTATTTTTAATGAAAGCTTAAACACAAAGGTTTTCTTATCCTTGAAAGGGCATGTAAAGGGTTCAAACGTGTATGTGTGTGTGTGTGTGTATTGATGATGTGAAAGGTACATCAGTTCACACAAAACCCCCTCACATTTAAGTGCACGTAATGCTTATGTCTGTGTGTGTGTGTGTGTGTGTGTGTGTGTGTGTGTGTGTGTGTGTGTGTGTGTGTGTGTGTTTTTGTGTTTGTGTGTGTGTGTGTGTGTTTATATGTATGTTTGTGTGAGTGTCTGTGTGCGTTTGTGTGTGTGTGTGTGTGTGTGTACTTCTTTACTTCACATGACTTTATGCTATTTACACATAACTCATAGATTTTGCAGTTATTTACATTTTTTCAACATTTTATTGTTTAAACAGTCTAAAGACTTCTTCAGTTCTTCTTTGCTCCTTCTTTTCATGCAACTTTCTCATTTCTTAATTGTTCTCACTCCTTCTTCTTTACTTCCTTTACTTCTTTTTCTTCATCACCCCTTCCCCCACACTCCTTTCCTCATCACTCTGGCTTCACTTTCTTCCTCACTGCTTCTTCACTCTTTTCCCCACTGTTTCTTTCTCGAGTCTTTTACACTCCATCTTCCTCTTTACTTTTTTACTCACTCTTTCTTTTTCAATCCGTCTACCTCACTTCCTGGTCTTCTTCACTACTACTGCTTCACTCTTTCTTCTTCACTTTTTTTCACATTTCCATGGTATGCTTTTTCTTAAAACCTTTCAGCAATTTTATTTCACATTTTTTCACATTTTCAGCTTTTTTTTTCACGATTTCAAGTCTTCAGCGTCAGCATTTCAACGCATTTTCTGCAAGGAAATGCAATTTCTCTAGTTTATTTTAACATTGTGATCACATGATTCAGATTTTAGCATTCTGGCTAATAACGGAGATGTACATCACTTTTAAGTGTCCACTGGAAACACTTCTATGTGTTGTGGTCTTTGCAGCACATTTTCTAAATGCTGCGCATGTGTCGTCAAATTGATGAGGGAGTTTTCTTAGTTTGCTTGTGTTTTGACTTTTTGCATGTGTTTTCTTAAAGTGCAGTGCTGTGAGCTTTCAGGGCCACCGTACAGAAGGGCAGTGCTGTGTGAATGTGGCTTAATGTGTTTACATTCTGTGCCTCCTATGTTTGTATTTCTTTGTTAAAGAGTTACGTGTTTGAGATCTTAGAGAAGGCTAAACTTTGCTGAATGATGAACAGCAACATGTACCATCTTCAACAAAACAATACGCTCAGAATCGCTGTGGAAGAGCAGAAAATGTAGCAGACTTGAAACGAGGCCACCTGACGATCATACAGACCACACTGCCCTCATGTACTTTAGAGGAGCAGGGCTGTATCTTCCTCTCTCTGGAGAAACAAAGATCTTCATCATGACAGTAAAACTCAATGCAGAGAGATACAGAGATGAGATTCTGCAACCAGCTGTAGTCCCACATCTCCACAGCCTGGAGCTGAACTGCAACAGGACATGGTTTCTCAGAGGTTACCTCCAGAATTTGGGAGTGGAGAGCAGTCCTGACCTCTACCCCATTCAACACATCTTGGATGTGCTGTTTGTGCCAGAGTGACCAACACAACCATGTAAGCTGACTTGAGTGAAATGCTGGTTGAAGAATGGGAATACAGCCCACAGCAGTGTGTGAGCAGCAAGAGGAGGAGGAGGAGCCTACTGACGCTCCTGTTTGTTCAATGAATAGATTATTAAACTGCCACCTTGTCTTGTTTCTTCAGACTTCAATCATCCAATCCATCAAACACCAAACAACAAACAAGAGCCAACAGCAGAATAAGCTGTTTGGCTTCAGCACCTGATTAAATATTTGTCAAAGTTTTCCAAAAACAAAGAGATGAAAGTTACAGCTGTTTTTGGACTGAAGAACAGCTTCTTAATCTTTAACAGACGAGTCCACTTCTGCAGGATCCTGTCAGAAATGTTTTCAAACACTGAGAAGAACAAACAGTCAGAGGGCTCTTTGGTACTTCCAGCTGACAGACATTTCATATTCCTCCTCTTTGGCTGACTCATAATGTTTGGCTCTTGAATTTATACTCCTGTGTAGTTTCGTCCAAAGCCACATGGTACAGCCTGCTCTCTCTCTCCCTCTCTCTCTCTCTCTCTCTCTCTCTCTCAGGCAGCTTTCAGTGAACTGTCAGATGGGACTCTTTGTAGCTGGCTCAGATTCAGACTGCTGACGGCTCAGGTGATTCAGCACTGACTCCAGTCTGTTCAATGTGACCTTCTTTTGCTCCTCAGTGTACTCTGTAAAGTAGTTTGCACTCATTCTGAAGAGTCAAAGAGGGCAGGGTCTGAAACTAATTTACAAAATTAAGGATTTGTTTTTAGGGCTAAGCCGATCCGATACTTGGTATCAATATCGGTCCGATACTAGCCAAAATTACGGGATTGGATGTATAGCAGTAGTACAACATGTCCGATCAGATCCTTCAGCTGCTAACAGTTCTTTGTGCGATATGCTGAGATAAAGAGATAGCCAAGCAGGCTGCTGGAAGTTGCAGCACGTGTCACTTGAGCAAAAATTAGAGCGAGAGTGGTCAGCAGCAGCACTGCCATAATGTCAGCTGTGTGGACTTACACTGGACTTCAAGAGAAAAATAACTAAACATCTAAGTGTAATCTAAGCTGTGTGAATGTGTGGAGGGGTGGCAGCAGCACTGGAATCTTCAACACCACCAACTTGATAAAACATGTGCAAAAGGAAAGGAGTGTGCAGACTTTGTGCTAGCAACGAGTGCCAAGAGGAAAAATGAGCCACAACTAATAACACATTACAGGAAAACTGTTGAGAAGTGCCAGAAACTCCCTCCAGACAGCAACAAAGCAAAGCTAATAACGAGAATGTTACTGTATTCAGTTTGCTGGATGACCGACCACTTCCTGTTACTGAAAATGTGGGGTTTCAACATTTAATTAAACATTTGGAGCCTTGTTACAAAATTCTAACCTGACATTTCATCTTTGAAACGGCCATCCTCCATTTATAACTGAACCTCTTACGACATCATCAGCCGTGTGGTTTCCATGGTGATGGGGAGCCAAGCTAAATTCTAGAGCTGCACACCAGTCCTGGTTATAACCTTGGTCTGAAACCCTAACCCTAACCCCTTTCTGACACCACCACTAGATCCGTGGGCTTGTGACATCACCAGCTGTGTGGATTCCATGGTGACAGATCATTTCCATTCATTTGAATGGGCAAAAAAATAAAGAAAATGATGAATATTTTAAAAAGTACAAGGGTTAGAAATTTGAATAATACGCCCACACTCCTCCTGAACATTCTGAACATTTTACAGTTGAAACTGTGAAAATCGGTCCTAAAATTGTTGGAGGAGTGGTGAGCAATTAAACTTAATAAATAGAGCTGGCACTCTCTAATTTCCAGGCTTTAGATTTTTTATTTATTAGTTAATTCAGTGCAGCTAATTGGATATCAGGTGTAACAGCCTCGAGTTTCTGTTGTGAAGCTTTTACTTTATTTTAAGTTGTAGTTATTTAAGTTATGATGTGAACTGAAACTTGTCTATCATTGTTGTATTTCATTGAGGTGTGTACATGCTACACTGAGTGCTAAGCCGTGTCAGTTTACACCTGAGCTATCACTTTTTCTTATTTGGTTTATCACTCACATTTGAACTTTTACACAAATTTGCACTTTAAGTTTTATGTTGAATGGTGCAGAGTCTGCTGAGTTCAAAGTTCAAATGAAAGTTTAAATAAATCACAGCAGCCGTACCGCTGCTTAACTTGAGTCATGATGTGGGCTGTTGTTTTATTTTCCTTTAGGGGAACAGAGTAGTTCTCCAACAGTTTGACACTGATGCTTTTTTTAGATGGCTATACTGGGAAAATCCATACAAGTTTATCCTGAGCAAGTTTCTGTTTGGTTTTTTTATGAGTGAGTAAGGTATCAGTTTTGGTACTGGTATCCACAGATACTCAAATTTGTGGCATCAGTATCAGAATTGTGCCATCCCTACTGGTTTTAAAACTTCCCTGTGATAAATGAGGACAAAGTCAGCCTGCATAGGGTTTAAATCTCTCACTGGAAATAAAGTCCAAGAAAACGTGAGTCCTGCTTTATGGAGCTGGGCTCAGCAGAGGTAGAAAAAGAGGCATTTGTTGGACGCAGACGTAAGAATGAGCTTCATTGTATGCTCAGTAAGTATGAGGGGGGCTGGCAGCACTACACGCTGGCACACAGCAGGTCTGTCCAGATTCATGCCAAGGGCCACGTTCTTCTGCTCCATCACAGCAGTGTGAATCTCCCTGAGCTGATTTATCGTGAAGCCTCCGTCTCTTTCAGCCTCTGCCAAGAACCAGACTTGGAGTAAACCTCAAAGCGAGCCTGCTGTCTGTCTGTCCGCTGTAGTATAGAGAAGGCCCACATACCTTTGGCTCCGGTTTCCCCGTCATGGTCTTCAGCAGCTCGTGGAGGTGCGGCCAGTTTCCCTGCGAGTACCAGCCCGGTTTGTCCAGCGACGGCAGCCCCTCGCTCTCCTCCACGTCGTTCACTGAAGGAGAGAGAGAGAGAATCAGACACCACAGTTTGACCAGACACACAGCTGCTACACGACCACACAGCGCCCAGTCCTACAGCACCAAAACCATCTCAACCTCACCGCTGAGCTCGCCAGACGGGCCACAGGGAAGGAGAGAGGAGAGGAACAGAGTGAATTAGACTGACTGAGAGATACTTTCACCAAAGCCCAACCTGAATGTATATTTTCCATCCAAATGTTCTGTTTTTCTTTCATAACTTTCATCACCTTTAACTGGCTGTTCAGATATAAAGCTGCAGCTCTGGCTTCCTGCAGCCTGTTGGAAAGATCACTAACAGAACGACAGAAAACCACCTGATGAGAGTCCTCTTTGAGTTTCTTAAATAATGAAGCTTTTGTCATTCAATCATCGGCTTTATCGTTACAGTGGAATATCTTAATCTAGTTTCAGCTGAAGTTGCAGATAAAGACTGTTTGACAAACTTTTTTAAAATTTACTGACTCTTGAAACAAGTCTTGATAAAAGTCAGGATGAATTTGTTAAACCATGGAACTGGGAAACTGTTTATTTAGAAATGAAGAGACTGCTCCATGTGTGGACTGAAAATGAGTGAATCATTGAAATGAGTAGCAGCTGATATCTCAACAAGAAAATACTAAGTATAATATACAAAGAAAATAATAAGTCTCTGGAGATGTTAAAGTGTTTATTTTTAGCACCAAAATGAATCCTTAAAAGGGAGTATTGCACATATTTTACCCCTATGGTACCCGAGTGGTATCTTACGACAGTGTAAAAAATGTAAATTTTTCAAGAAAAAAAAAAAATTCGAGTCTGTAAAGTCAAAAATTTACTAGTTTATTAATTCTTAAATGTACGACTTTATAAAGTCGCAAATTTACAAATGTATAAAGGCGTACATTGTGCCGTGTTGTACCACATACTCCATCTAAACAGCCCAGAGATGTAACCTTCTATATCCTTACATCTGCTCACTGCAGTGAATTTCTTGTTAGATCATCTCCTCCAGATCAGTGTGCTGCTTTATTCTGAACAGCCTCATCATACGACAATGTCTTTTCAAAGTCTGGATGCTTATAATAATGTGATGATTCTAGGATATGATCAGCAGTTTCTCCTTGTTGCTGAGACAAAGTAGGAAGTACAGTTTGATGCTGCAGGCTGACGGGCAAAGGGCAGCTTGTTAACAATCTACTGACTCAAAGTTTTCTTGTAAATGACTTTATGAACTCTAAATAATTCAAGTTTGATTTCTCACAGGTTTACACCTTTAAATACGCAAAAATTGGAGTGCAGATGACCGAGTGGTCTAAGTCGCACTCCATGAGGCAAAGCCCTGGAATGGGCGGCCCGGGTTTGAATCCAGCCTGTGGCGTGTCACTCCCCACTCTCACTGTTTCCTGCTCTATCCGCTGTCCTGTCCTCTCACAGTGAAAAAATACCGTTAAAAAACTTTGACGTTTTTTCTTGAAAATCTTTGACTTTATAACCTCAAAAATTTGGAGTTTCTTTATGAAAATTTACAGCCTTTGAAACTCGAAAAATTTGAGTTTGATTTTTCATGGATTCATGACTTTATAAACTTGAATTTTTTTATGTTTCTCCTGAAAATTTGCTTCTTCTATTTGCTCTTTAAAAAAAAAGAGAAAAAAATATCATTATTGCCCCACCCCTCAAATGTGCCATGAGCCAGTTAGGAGATACTTGTTTGATGACCTCATTATTTCAGCAAGTCTGGGGAAGAGCTCATGAAGATCAGCTGCTATTTTTTTTTAGAACAGAGCGTCATTCAAGGATTGCCCTTGGATGGACATGCTAGCTGGATTTGTCTTGAAATGTCTTGCTTCTGAACGTCTGACAATGTGGTCACATTATACTGCATGTGTATTTTTGTACTTACTGCTTATATGTTTTATTAAATCTTAACTTCACCATTAACATTATGGATATAATACTCACATTTCTGACTTCTATTTCCTCAATTTTTTCATGGTTATATTTTGTAAACGAGTGACAACAACACACAAGTATTTCTATTTTTGATTATTAAATCACATGACCTGATGAATTTGTGAGCAATAAACACACTGACTCCAGCAGCAGACCTTCATCTCCAGGTTCTGCTGGTGAAATTAAATTTTCTGCCTTGCAGTCTGGAGTTGAGCCCATTTATAACAAAAAAAGTTTGGTCGCATGTTTGGATGACTTCAGGTTGCACAATCGCTGCACACTTTTCATTTCAGAGATGGTAGATTGTAGATGACTGATTCATTGCAACATCTGCGGTTTGCTGCTGAAACACACGAGTCAGCAGAGTGATGATACCATCATCCTTCAAAGGATGCAAAGGAACATCTCTCCACACCAGGCCCTCACGCTCAAAACAGAAACGCTACAGATACATGACTGGATAAAATCATTCTTAGCTGATCAGACAACACAAACAGTTTGAGTAATGGACGCTCTAAAGCAGAGATACACAGCCATGACTGTATTCCTTTAAAGCTGTGCAGAAACCATGACTCTATATGGCCTTCTGAAACTCTCAACCTTCAGCAGACAGAGTTCAGCTGTGGACTCTTAAGAGCTCTGTGGAAAATAAGGATTTATAACCTTGGTAGAGCGTCAGGCTTTTATTAAGCTGTTCCAACTGCGGCTGTGTTTATGTTAATACGAGGAGATGTTTGGGATGTTCTCTCAGATAACGCCTGTGAATGACCCTTAGACTGCACTTCAGCAATTCCAAGATACAACCCCAGTTCAACAAAAGCTGGCTGTAAAAAAACAACAAAACAACAACAGAATTTGGTTATTTACAAATTCAGATTCATCAGATCACAGGACACTTTTCCTCTTCCCTTTAATCCCGATTGGGCTCAGGTCCAGAGAAGTCTCCTCTGTTTCTGGATCAGGTTTATAACAGATTTCCTTGTGGCATTTTGCATTTTGAACCTGACTTCGTGGATGCAGAGATGAACAGGGTTGAGAGACAGTGGTTTGTTGAAGTGATTTTGAGCCCATGCAGTGATTTCCACTACAGAGTTTTGAATGCAGAGCTGCCTGAGGGGCTGGAGATCTGGTCCATCCAGTATCAGTTTTAATCTGTGTCCTGATTCTCTGAGGATTCAATGATGTTACATACTAGGGCTGCATTAATCGTTAAATTACAATCTTAATTCACACGTGTACGTGATCTCATTTCTAAACAAGGACGATTCTTCAGCATTTTATTTCATGGATTGCATTATAAACAAATGTCCTCCAAATGCAGCAACGCCGCTGCCTTCTCCTTCAGATAAAAGCATCAAGAAACAACACATGAGCCAGTGGCTGCCACGCAGTTATGTGAGGAAAAAGTGAGTGAAAATTACGGTGAAGGAACGTCTGTACTAGGGTTGTAACCAAGGGGTGTAACAGAAGCGAAATAAAAAAAATGGCAAAAATAAAATTCAAAGATTCACATAATTCAATCAACTAAAAAAAATTAAAGAGCCCCAATTGCAGTGCAGGACGGTTCCAGTTCCCAAAGTAAGCAAAGTTCCTGCTGCTCACTCCACTTGAATGAACATTTGAATGTTCTTTTTTTCAATTAAAATTTTATGAAAAAATGGTGGCCAGACAGTTGTGATCTCATTTCTAAGCAAAAAAATTGTGATTCACATTTTTGCCAGAATTGTGCAGCCTTATCATGTACTATACACAATGACATCCACAAATTCTTTCTCAATATACTCTTTGTTGGGTGGCAAAGGGCTGGAAAATTTCTGGTAAATTTCAGGAAAGTTTCCTGAAATTTTCGATGGGACTTTTATCTCAGTAATACTGGAAATTTTCAGGGTTGTGTTGTCGTCAGCTTAAATAATTTTTTCTTAAAAGTTTTCAACTTGATTCAAAAATATTGCATTAGACATGTTTACATGCATGTCTGCTTACAACAAAACAAAATGTTTAATATTAATACATGTGTATGGACAGGTAAATGCGGTTAATATCAATTTCCAAAAATTCCCCCAAAAAGTTTCATACGTTGACAATTCACAGAATTTTGCAACCCTACTGAGGAACATTAATTTAATTCAGTGAAGCCACATTTTATTCTCTCATTCGTACAGCGTCACACTCTGTTTGTTCATAGTTTTGTTGTGTTGATGATTTTCTTCATCTGAAGTCTGTGAAATAACTGCAGCAGGACCTGCATCTAGAGAAGGCTCTGCTTTCAGATCTCACTAACCACAGTTTGTTTATGGAAAGAAAAAAACAGATAACAGGCAACACTTGATACGTCTCATCCTCATTACATCGGAAGTGGTTCACTGACTTGTGGTTACTTTGCTCAACCACCACTCTGCAAAACATTAGCAGGTGTATAAAGAGACAGTTGTGTATTTATCTCTTGTGTACTCAGTTCCTTCTCTTGTTTTCTTGTTTTCCTTACAGCAGGATTGAGTAGGACACTGGAAAGAGTAAAGTGGGAACAACATGCTGCAGAGGACTGAGGGTTGGAGTCGATCCTGCGCTGCCTGTTTTTAAGACTGCAGCCTCTGTGTTCTAACACTGAGCTAAAGCAGATCCGCTGCTCGTCTTTATAGGTATTGCGTAGCCTGAAAGTCACATCCTGTCTTCTGTGGAATCTGAATAAGATCACTGATATTATCAATGTCATATCATGTGTGTGCAGATAATCTGTTCCTGTAATAAAGCAGAGTCATGGTTTCCAGGTTTGTTTTTTGGTGTTTCTGCGTAATGAGATTTTCTGTAAAGATTGATGTATCATGTAACTTGTACCACCTTGCAGGCTGCATCCTGTAAACCAGTATGACACAAACATTGGTTTTAAAAGCAAAGAAATTTTATTATGTTATGTGTTTTTTTTTTCTCCTGAAGATGGCGCTCGAAGAAATAAGCAACCACTTCAATGCACAAAGCATGCTGGTCAAACATCCAGGGGGACCTGGCTAGTCTCTAAGAGTTGTTGCTCAGGCTGTGCTAAACTACTGAATGGGAAGCTGGCAGGGTGCTGATAAAAGATGGGAAGAGAAAGAAAGAGGGTCTAGAAAGATCTACACATCTGGAGAGAATCTGCTCTTTGCTGCACTGAAAATCTTTACAGTTTAAACCCTTTTCCCTCAAAAACAGACTGTGTCTCATATCCCAGAATGACCTTTGACCTTATAGTTCACACTAATTTCATTCTGTAGACCTTTGAAAAACTAGGCTATGAGTTTTTATGATTCATTAGATCAAAGAAGAGTGTTTAAATGTCCTTATATATATTGGATATTGCTTCTGCAGAAGATATAAGCTGTCTCCCCTCTAGCAATGAGTCAGAGTCTGGGGAACGCAGTCTGGTGCCCCTTAAGGAGACGCAGTGGCTACATCATAATATTCCTATCCATATAGTTAGCTTAGTCAGCTTCCAGACCGCCCAGGCTGACGGGGATTCAACTGTGGGGCCGTTTACATGACGTTTCACTGGAAAACACAGGGAAAAAAATCAGCGTTTACACGGAAACACTGAGGGACTGAAATCGCTTTAAGTATCCATGCCAGGCCTGTAGTTGGTGATATGACTAACGCGACCACGTAGCTACTATCTGTTTCTTCACAGACCGGAAGAAGTCCAGCCAGTTCAGACTGCAGATCTTTGATTGCAGAAGTGGAGCGACAGATGTACATTTTGTTGAAATTGAAGTTGTTTACACAGTTTCTGTTAAGTTTCTGTTTAAGGTCGGCTAAAACACTGTTTCAGTATAAATGAGAGGCTGAAACACAACAATACCTTTGTGTTTAATCCTTAAACCATTGTCACACCTTGGAGCAGTAAACAAAACGGCGGGAGGTTTTCAGGTCAGTGTGGCTTATTTAATGACATATTTTTCACTTGAACTATGACTATCTAACTTTGGGTTTTCAGTTTTTGGGGAGTAAATGTGCAGTATGCTGACAAACTATTTTATACAACAAAGAGAAGAATTAAGCTCTTCTGTTGGAACTCTCTGATGAAGTCTTTTCACAGCTGCACACACACATTCATAGAGTTTTACAGCTGGCACCTTGTAGCATCTTCAATCAATCTAAGGACCACAACCTTCCCCTGACTGACTGAGGAGCCATCAGAGCTTCTTCTTTAAGGAGGTAACTGCTTCTCTGGACAGGCATGGGTCTTTAGGTTGACTGAGTGATGTTGAAGAGCTGCAGTGGAGCGTTAAAAGAAGATCCTCACTCTCTCTGAAGGAAACGGACAGAGCAGTCCACCCTGGGGTTCAAACTGAGGTTAAATATGCTATAAATATTGTGACAGAGGAGAGCGAAAGAGCAGGGATGAGAGAGCACACATATGGGACTGTATACACACACACACACAGATACACACACACACACACACACACACACACACACATACACAAGTGGTAACAGCTGTGAGGATACTGGACTTTGAGAGGACAGAGGAATGAGCGGCATGTGGTCTGGATTTGAGAAACCTGTTCAGCTGAGATGAGCAGGAGGCTTTATGTGTCTTTTTGCACTAAAATAAAGGTGGTGATGATGGTGATGATGATGATGATGATGATGATGATGTACAAACCTCTTCCAGACTGAGGTCACATGTCGCTTAATTTAACACCTTTAGCTGACCAAATATATTGTGATTGATGCTCATCTCGTCTGCAGATAGATGCAGGAATTAAAAGAGAATTCAACCACGACAACTGGATGTAAATCCCTAAATTCAAGTCTGATATCAGATATCAAATAGTTTCGATATCAAATAATTAATCCTCAAAGACTTAAACATCTTGATGTCCATCTGTGAAGCACAGCAGGGTCAGTGTCAAACTAGATGTTGACCTTTAAATAAAACCTTAAAATCCTCGGAATTGACTAATTTACAGACAGTTAAGGTCAGTTTTTAACATGAAAATCCTTTAACTGCACAATTTAAATTATTCCAGAAGTGCGCAAAACCACACGCTTTTCCTTTGTAGCAACATTTCCTCAGACAGCTGAGCTTATTACTAACAGTTACTGCTTTTAGATTTGATGTGCTGTCGTTTGAAGTTGGAAAAACGTGTTGTCATGTGAAAAGGACGATGATGATGACAAAGGAAACATGGCTGCCTGCGATTAGTCAGATATCAGTTGATGACGATTATTTAAAATGCCATTAATTGGCCTGATACGTCAGCTGACAATTAATCACAAAGGCTCGTTTTACTCAATCTCCATCTCAGTTTTGATAATCCAGTCAGTCAGGAACTCTCTCATCGAAAGAATTAATTATTTACATCTAGAAAGTTTTATTTGGAGGCAATGTCAAAGCCTGAGGCGGAGGGAGCACACCTCTCTCTCTTTATACTGATCCATGAAAAGCCAAGGCAGGGAGAGCAGCAGCAAAGACCCGGGGGGCAGAAAACAGAGCAAACATCAGTGATGGTACATATGACCCTGATGAAATCAGGCATAAAAGGAGGAGCTGCAGTTTCAAACGTGTTTTGTGTCACTGCTTCCTATGTTTTTTTTTTTAATTCGGTTTTCTAAAAAAAAACATGTTGTACAAAAAGTTAGCACACTAAGCACTGTCTTTAATGTCAGATGAATCAGTGGCAGCTTTCGCCTGAATCAGGAGCTTTTTACTGGCTGTTTAGAGCATTTCTCCTCTTTAAAGCCATAAAAAGTTGAATCATCGATGTAGTAAAACGACTCTTCTGTCAAAACTTCTATGATTAATCTCTATCGTCCAATCAATAAAGAAGAGAATGTGAAGAATGCAGAATAACAAGGGATGTTCTCCAGCTAAAACGGGAGTGTCCAGTCTGTGTGGAGGCCAGAGGAAGAGCAGATGCTGATGTTTTTTCTGCCAACGTGGCAAAACTCAGGAAGAGCGAGGCAGAGAGGGAAAGAGAGAGAGAGAGAATATTTGAGCGAGAGGATCATCCTGTCTTCACACATAATACATCCCCAGTGTTATTGTTGGCAAGGAGACAATCCAGATGAGGGGAGCATTCCTACAGACTGACCCTGCCAGCACACACCTTCAACATGAGCACCCAGGACCAGGGGCCCAGAGGCCCAGAGGCCGGGGAGAAGGTGAGCGAGTATGAAGGTAACCTGAGTGATGTGGAGCTTCCACTGACGAGGATCTGAGCCAGGGAGATGTTGGCAGCTGATGTTTATCTCAGTAATAAAACCAGCAGCTGTTTGAGCTGGAGTGACGCCCCTTTAGAAAAAATACCACCAAACTACTCCAAGAGATGAATAATACCAGTAAAAATAACTACTCTGTTAAAGGGCCAGTCCGCCAGATGACAAAACATAAAGAGTAAAGGCCGATAAGACTGTGCTGTTGTTTGCCTTGTTGACAGCAATGACTCTAAATGCTGTTCCTCATACTGATGTCAGTCGCTAATGTTAATATTTACCATATCCATTCATTTAAATACAGGTGTGTTTGTTTACCTGCCTGCTGATTCTGGGTAAACACGAGCAAACTGATTTAGTTTCTTTGTTAAATGTAGAAGATGAGGTTTGCACCAGGGCTGCAAAATTGTGGAAAAAATGTGAATCAACACTTGTCCTTTGAGCAGCATGCTGCTGCGTATCCTCTGATATGACCCTGTTCTGTTAGAGTTTTATCAAATTGGGTTCAATGTTGGTGCCTGGTTTGTTAATCTAGTCAATAATAACAGACTTGGTAGCCTGGTTTAAGTCACAAGATTGCAGGGAGAAGTCAAATCTAGCTAAGCGAGGCGACTTCTCTCCTGCTGAGGCCAGATCACCCTCTCAATGCAGAGTATTAGCCCCATTTCCACCAAGCGATCCGGTATGGATCAGTACAGTTTGGTACAGGTTGGAGAGCCGTGTCAGCTACGTAATAGCGTGATGGAATAGCAGTGTGACACAGTGTACCCCACTAGTAAATCAAACAAAGAAGAAAAACCTGAAACAGTGAACTGTTTTGTGACGCCATTTTCCAAAGAAAAAGAAAGTTATTTTTACAAAGTCTACTGGAGGTTTAAACATGGTGGGGTTGTGTGTTGTTCTTTATTACCGCTGTCGCACGGAAAGTGACAATTCTTTCAACCAATCAACAGACTGCAGTGTTTCTAGCTCCACCTTCTGTGGTCAGATCGGTATGTCTGGTACCAAAAAGTGGGACGGTACAGGTCGGTGATTTGGGGACCTGTCTCAGTTTTACTCAAAGAAAATGCCACAAAATGTGTTCCTTACTGACAAGAGCCGAACTGAAGTGCTTGGTGGAAACAGGACTTTAGTTTTCTGCCCTCAGACAGATGGTACAGACTGCCTGTGGTGAAGACCAAAAGGCATCTGGACTCATTGTACCTGCTGCTATTTGTCTGTTGAATCGTGGTTGAATTCTCTTGCTCATTCCACTTTTAGTCTTCTTTTTGATGATGCTGGAGAATCTCTGTTGGGCTTCATGTTTCATGTTTTATGTACTTGTGCACCTGACGTGGATGATTTATACGTTTTGTCTCCATCTGCAAACAAATTTCCCTGAGCAGACAATAAAGATACCTTTGACCTTTTGACTTAAAAAGATTTGCCAGTAGGGTAAGAAAACAAGTTTCTTAAAATGAGAATAATGTTTTAGTACAAGCAACTAAAACAGCAAATGTTTCTTAACCCAAACCCAGATCTGTCTACTCTTTACAAGCAAGTCAGGCTTCATTTTTGTCTTTTAATGCCTTGAAATAAGAAATCTTCTCACACTGGTGTTTAAAAAAAAAAAACTTACTTCAAACACTTTGTTTAAGCTGCTGTCTCTTTAAGGCTCCCCGCTCCGCTAACCCCCTTCCCTCTGACTGGCCAGCCCTCTGGTGACCTGTTGGGGATGGAGCTATGGGCAGACCTTGGTGTTTGAGGCCCCATTTCCAAAGTGTCATGAACCAGTTAGGAGATTCTTATGTGATGACATCATCATTTCAGCAAGTCTCATGACGATCTGGTGCTACTTTTAAAACGGCGTGTTTTGATCTGTTTACAGACAGATTCAGGGATTTCTACAACATATGAATATGAAGAGGTTTGAAAATCTGCACACGTTTAGTCTGAACATCCAGTGTCATTCCTTCATATACATGTTTACAGTATGGTACAGTGGAATACCCTCTCTTTAAACTACACATCATGGCTTTTAGCTGCATACTGTGCCTGACTGGTGCATTGGTTGTGCATTATGTCAGATGTCAGCTGCAGTTTGTATTTGTGTTTTTCTCTGTTTAATAAAAATTTGAACATCTTTGTGTTTCAGAGTCTGTGCTGGGGAAACAAGTGAACAGGGACTCAGGGACATTGTGATATGTGATTTCTCTTTGTGCTGACATTGTAAAGACTGACTGATGAGGGAAAAAGACGGACACGGTGCAGTGGAGCGTGGGAGCAGCAGCCCAGTACTCACCAAGAGTCCTGAAGGGCCTCTGCTGGGGCACCAGGGAGAAGAATCCAGGCTTCAGGGCATTCGTGATGATGACATCAAACAGCTCTTCAAAATCCTTCCTGTATCGACCGGAAAAACAACATTAGCCTCTGAGATCGGCGCCTGGCCTCTGTGTGAAGGACAATGTCTGGAAAATATCCAAATACTGTGAATTACAGCAGCAGCACAAAGAGTTGAGAGGAGCTCCACAGAGTGTACCCATGATGAAAACATGTAAACAGAATACCTCCACCACTCAAGTAAACACTTAAAGAAGGTGGTGTACACGCTCTCTGTTGATACTGAGCATGCTCAGAGCTGTGCAGTGTCTCCAGGGAGACCTGAACTGCTGTTTGTGAACGGAGTCTCTTCAAGATAAGGAGAGAAACAAACAACAGTAGAAACTTCCTGTGGGAACACTTGAACCAATCATACTGATGGATGAACGTGTTTGTGTGTGTGTGTGGGACTGCGTGAGAAGCTGTTTCATGACATGCTTTTTTCATATCATAAAGCAGATTACAGCACGTACACAGCAGAAATAAAGAGACTGAAGTATGTTTGATTCAAACGTGACCCTATCTCTTTAAAGCAGGCATGTCCAAAGTCAGGTCCAGGGGCCAATCATGGCCCAGCATCCATTTTCACATGGCCCTCAGTTTTCATCTAAAAATTTATTAATTATGTCACTGAAATGAATCATGTTCTAAATGATGTGAATGTTTACATTTTCTGTCAAGGTCACAAACCAATCCAGTAACGTCTCTCTAAACTCCATCTGGACTGAGCATGAGCTGCTTGTATGAAGCTGAAGCTCTGTTCATTCAGCAGAAACTCAACAACTCTTCCAGCCCGTCTTTAAATGAATGAATTTATCAGGATGAGGATAGTTCAAAAAAACGCATTGGAGACACAAGACCAGATTAAAGTTATGAAATGGAGCAGAAAAAAGAAAAAGTGGTGCATGAGAAAGAAGAAATCAGAAATATTTTGGTTTGCAGTTCAAAAAAGTCTAAATATGAAAAACAATCCTGATAAAATCCAGGTCCTGATCCTGCCATAAAAATAATCCTTGGCTCATGAGTGTCCCAACTAATGCTAAAATTCTGGTTACAAGCTACTTCAGATACTCCACCGCTGGCACAGTGTTTTAGAAAGACTCTGAAAGGGAGGATGAAACAGAGCTGATTGGACAGGTTTATACTGAAAACACTTGCAGATGAAAGTGAGGAAAGTGTGAAGAAAAGGGCAAAAATCAGCCAGTTATTCTGCTTCAGCACCTCCATCAGCATCTGCAAGTCATCTGATCTCCAAGATAAATGATGAACATCATGAAAGCAGTTTATTGCGCTACATTCTGTTTTATACAATATTAATTATTTCAAAGTAGATTTTTCTTATTCAAAAACATGTAACTAAAAATTGTAGTGTTTTGGGGGGGGTTCAAAACAGATAAATGGCATTTCAATTCATTTTAATGGGGAAAATTGATTTGACATGTGAGTAATTTAAATTACAAGCTCTGTCACTGAACGAATTTAACTCGTAGGTCAAGGCACAGCTGTATTTTCCCCACATCGCCCCCTAATGGAGAACATGTTCCTTGGTCTGAAGCAGAGTTTGATGATGTTTACACAGCAGGTAACACTGCAGAAAACTGACCACTGATCATCTGGAATGAAGAGACACCTGAGGGACAGGTGAGACACCTGAGGGACAGGAGAGACACCTGAGGGACAGGTGAGACGCCTGAGGGACAGGAGAGACAGCTGAGAGACAGACGAGACGCCTGAGGGACAGGTGAGACGCCTGAGGGACAGGTGAGACGCCTGAGGGACAGATGAGACGCCTGAGGGACATTGGAGACAGCTGAGAGACAGGTGAGCTTTGATTTCATCAGTCTGTGATGATGGGAACCACTTTGAGACTGATTTTTTAACAGAAATCACAAAAAGAAAGATTCTGTCAGTAACAGCTGCTGGTTCTTGGTCATTTCCACAAAAACTCTAGAGGACTCTTTCCTCTAAGGAAAGAGTCTGGACACACTTATTTTATAGGGGAAAAAAAGTTCTTTTGGACAGTTTTAAAAGCTTTTAGGAGTAAATCTCATGGATTTACTATCACAGAACCATCTTTAAATCAGGGTAGATAACTCTACGTCTAACACCCACATTTGTAGGTGCTAGACTCTGCTATGCCTTTACTCTTTGACATGTTTTGGAGTCGTAACCTTCACTTATCTTTTCATAAAGTAATGAAACTGTTCCAGAAGATTCATCTGAGAGCTGAAATGCTCAAATCAAATTTTATCCACCAAAAGCTTTTATCTGTCCTGCTAGCCTGCTCAGACAGTCAGTCTATGTCTCTTGAAACAACGTTTTGTAACATTTTTCAGTACACCAAAGACAAAAAGTACACTCCAAAAGACATAACAAACATGTTGAGACTTTGTTGAGAAAAATATTTGGAAGATGTATGGATGGAGCTGAAAACCATTCAGAGTAATCAAATACTGAACACATTTCAGCATTATATCTTGGTAACCTGATGAGGGAAAAAATCCAATACAAGGACGGATATTTGGTTAAAATGTGGAGCAACTACAAAAGCAATCACCAGGAAGAGGTGAAAAAGGATACTCCTAATCCTGGAAACTGGTTTTACATTGTTGAGGAAATATATGACATGTAAGTTTGTGGAAAGAATTTTCTAAGTTCATGAAGACGCTCTGTGTCCTGTTCTTGAGTCTCTGAACCCTCCAGCAGCAGCTCCTCTAGACAGCTTGTTGGGTTTTTGCCAGCAGTTCTTGTAAGTCAGCTCTGGTCTTGTTGTGTTACTTCTCACAGCTGACTGTCACTGGCCCACAGCCGCCACAGCGCGGTCGAGAAACACTTTCCTCCAAGAAGACAGAGACTGACTTTCCTCCTGAGTCTGTAACGCACAAAACTCCTGTACACTTCCTGAAATCTTTAAGGCGATTTGATCAGTGTAAAAAGCAACAAGTAAAACCTGGTCTCTGGGAGAAAAGAAATGCAAACAAAGGATTGATAAATAAATGAATGAATAAAAACAGCAAGACCCCTGAAGCAGGCTAAAAGATCTGTTTACAAAGCAAACCTCCACAAAGTCAACCTCCAGCAATAACAAGCTGGTCAGTCTTGCTTCACAGCCCAAATCCTCCCCCTGAAAGTCGTAAAAAGTAGAAACTTGAACATGATTTTGAGCACACACAGCTGGAGCTGTGACTGCCCTCATCAGGAGGTGACACATGCAGGAGGTCACAGATGCAGGAGCAGAGGCACAGAAACAGCAGGGGGAGCAGGGGGGAGCGCTGAGGAACAACAGGAACGACCAGGCTGCTGCTGAACAGGAAATGAAGAGGAGGGGGGGCTGGGGTTGGGGGAGAGGTTAAGGCCACACAGGTCCTGTGAGACAAACTGGCATCCAGAGACAAACTGGCCCAAACTTAAACCTGTTTTCTGCCTCTGCAGGACCTCAGAGAACAATCAGCTCTGAGTGTGGAGAGCGAGGAAGCAGACCACCTCAGCAGGCGAGTGTGGCGTGTGATAACAACACCTTACAGAGAACAAAAAGAGCTTATAGTGTTACAGCACAGCAGCACACACACCCTGTGTTTATCCAAGGCTCTCTTACTGCTTGATCGAGTGTGTAACAGGGCTTAGGACACAAAAATAAGCCCAAACCACACAGAGTGCACTGCAAACAGAGGGAGGCCAGCAGTACACAAAGCCGGTGTTCAGCTACAAAAAGCTGCTGAGACAATAAGCCCCTTAGCTGCACAAATACTGAGATATTATGTACTGTGGGTGGGAATGTGTTCAGGGATTTGTTGTTTATAACATCAAAGTGAAAGAAAAACAGGCTGAAAACACAGGACACGTAAAGGTCTTCAAAAGATGACAGAGGAAAAGTTCAGGCTATCCAGTACTCAGTATCTCTGCAGAGAGAGCGCAGGGTGTACTCTCTAATGGAGCCTGAAATAAAAAAAAAAAAATCAATCAACTCTCTGCAGGGCAGAGGAAAAAATCAGAGCTAAATCCAGCCTCTAGTTAGCTGCTCTGTCACTGCAGCCTGGTTTATACTTCCGCATCGAATCAACACCACATGATACAGACGCAGCCGACGTGCCTCCTCTTGAAAAAGTAGCCATCCATCGAAACAACTCAGGTTTCTTCTTCAATATTAAATTATACAACCATTGAGAAAAAAAAGTAAGATGAAATGTACTGGGACAGAAAATCTGATGATAAACATACAACAGTGCCCTCAGGTGTTCGAGAGGAATACTGCAGAGCGATGCAGGCTCATCAATGCAGTGTTATGTGGTAGGGTTGTAAAATTCAAAGAATTTTCAAAGTTGGAAACTTTCCATGAGAATTTTTTTAGAAATTAACAGGAATTTTCTGAGAATTTTTGGAAATATATATAAATTGCATTTTCCTGGTCATATGTATGTAAAAACATCAAACGTTTTGTTTTGTAATAAGCAGACATATATGTGGTCATGTTTATTTTTAGTCGATAACAACAACAAGAAAATCCCAAAAATTTCAAAAATTTCCAGCAAATTTTTTTGGAAAAATTAATTTAAGTTGACAGCAACAAAACCCTACAAAGTTAATATTATATAAGTATTCCTGAGCTAAACCTCCTCAGGAAACTTTCCTGTTATTTACTGGAAATTTTTCACCTCTATGCAACCCTGGCCTGTAGCACCTAGTACTCACGACTGCATGGGCCACTACAGCGTAAAGTCGACCCTTTAAAGCAGGTTTTAGCAGGGAAGCAGATGTTCAGAGTTGGGAACATTGGCGTGAGCTAACTTGTGTTTGTGTTTACTGTTAATGACTGTGCATGTCGGTCCTTTCCCAGCAAAGCACAAACATCAGAGCCTGTTCACACGTCTCGCCATTAGCAATGAAAACGGACCATTTGTGCTAATGGTGACAAAAAAACATGGATTAGCAGGATGCATGAGCCAGGTTAATGCCCCAACAGAGCGTTAAATTAAAATCTGTGTAAAGCAAAATTTCTTCCAAACATATTAAACAGGTCACAAATGTATTTCCTTAAAAAATGTCAAAGCTGTTCAACCATTTAGGATTTAATTGTGGAGCTCGGCTTCACAAACTGTGTTTCAAATTTCTGTATTCAGGATTTAATGGAAATCATAGCTGTGTTACATCACAGAACCATCGTTAGCACAACCAGTGGTGGACAGTGAGGGGGTACATTTACTTGAGTACTGTACTTAAGTACATTTTTTGAGTATCTGTACTTTGCTTGAGTATTTATTTTTCTGGAAACTTCTGACTTTCACTCCACTACATTTCAAAGACAAATATTGTACTTTCCACTCCACTACATTTATATGAAGCCTGTCTTTACTTTTTCCTTTTAGCACAGCTTGTCATCAGCTGTCTGTGTTTTTCTTTTCTAAAATGTAATTGGCCACACGCTGTGCCCCTCACAGAGGGGAACAAATCACAGTCACTGCTCACACCAGAGATGAATTTAAAAATATGTCCACAAGACTAAATGTGCTTCATCTTGTAGGGACTTACATCACTTTCCACAGACATGGAAAAATTCAGGGTAGATTTTGTGTGGTCTACAGGTTTTAAGGCACGTGTTATGTTGCCATGTAGTTCCTAAAAGTAGAGTTGTATTTTGTTTGTTGTAATGGACTTAACTTGCAGCTCCTTCAGAGTGAATGTGGGGAGAAAAAAGGCCCTCCTGTCTTTTTGGTGGGGATATTTTTAAAAAAAATGACAGCTGTCTTTATTGTTTTTGATTTCATTTTTATGCTGAAGTTTTTACAGGGGTTTCTGTAGAGTTTTTATAGCAGAGTGGTTTTACATGCAAGTCAGTTCATCATGAGCTGGTTTCAGAGAGTTACAAGGTTCTATAAAAACAATGAGAAAACAATACAGCGATGTACTGATATCAGAAAAAGTACTTTGCACTTTTTACTTTTAAATACTGAAGTATTGTTAAATACATGTACTTTTGAATACTTAAGTATCTTTTAAAGTAAATACTTTAGTACTTTAACTTGAGTAAGATTTTGACAGAGGGACTTTTACTTGTAGTTGTGTAAGATTTGACCATGAGAATCAGTACTCAGTACTCTGACTCAAGTACTGGAGTTGAGTACTTTGTCCACCAATGATCATAACCCCGCCCCCTGATGCAGCAAGCAGCAGTCTGTCATTACTTTACAAGGCAACCAGAAACCGATAACCACCGGCAGAAGCAGTTATCTGTCATAGCAACACCCACAGGCTTCTGAAGAAACGGGTGTATTGATAGTCTAACTGTATTTGTCGAGGCTATAACATTACTCGTCAGTAATCCATGTTGTTAAATGTGATAAATGGAGAAATCAATGATCATTCTGATGGAGACTGTGAGGAATGAGGCTGAGCTCTATCAGTGTCTGACTCAGAGTCAGTTTCTGGATCTGATGGATCAAACAGGTAGGGCTGGCTCCATCCCATCACGCTGCTAGCGCTAGCTTCCATTGTTACTGTAGGTAACGTCCATATACAGTACACGGAGGCGGATCCCCTCCCAGTCGATGGGCTGTAACATTAGCTGCATGCACGGCACAACCATCTTTTATGACTAATAGACTTGATTGTGTCATGAATGGACATGCATACTGGCCCTGGCTCTAAAATATAAAGCCTCTGTGGACATATTAAAAACTGCAGGTATTTGAGTGTCCACAAAAAGGAAACATCATAAAGAACCGATCTTTACAGCAGAACACATTAAGATCATGTGATAAAGGTTAATTTCTCAACTTGAGTTTTTCTATTTTTTATTCTATTCAATTTCTAATATAAACTGTTGATGCAGAACTTTACAAAAAATGTATTTCCTGAAGTTTTTTTAAGTTCCCTCCAGAATAAAAGTCTTTATTTAATGATGCTACTCCTCTTGCTGCACAGGCAACAGGCTGAATCATGAATTCAAAGCTGAGCTACATCTTCGCCAAAATCTTTAGGATCTTTTACCATAACTCTTTGCAACTCTAGAGACACAATAAAATGTGTTCAGCTAATTCATCAATTATGACACAGAAAAAGTGTCTGGAGATGTCACAACAAAGAGTCTGAAAACAGTCAGAGTTGCCGCTCTGTGTTGTGGCTCTTACCCCAGGATGTGTTCACAGATGAGCCTGCAGTAGTCGCTGTGGGAGCTGGTGATGAGGAGGAGCACCTTCCCGGCGTTCTTCATGCTGCGCAGCCAGGCCTTCACAGAGTCCGAGCAAGGCTGCAGGTACCGGCCCGGGTCCCTCTTCACTCTGGGGAAGTACGTCCCTGAATCATCTGTGAAGAGACGGTCACACAGTCAGACAGTCAGCTGGAGAATTACACCTTAGTTTTATGATCCACATTTGAAACACTGTATCCTCATTATGGAGAGTTTTACGCTCACAGTGTAGTGTGTTAATGTAATGTAGTGCTAATGTGGGCTAGCATCTTCTAGTTCTAGGGCAGTTACCTGTCCCTTCACTAGTTGAAGGATTAAATAAATAAAGGTATCACATGTGGACATGGATGTGAGGTCTTCAGCACATTTTGCAGAATGGATGTAACAATCAGAAACAAGAATTTGGCTTTCCTTCAGATTCTCATAACTAGAAAAAAAAAAATCAGAAAAGCATGGAGCTGTGGTGCTTCTTTTATAAAAATGACTTCCACGGACACATGCGTCTGTTTCTCTGGGTTTGGAAATAAATGCTCACAGATTGAGCCACAGGTGAACAAAGGCTGAAAGCTGCTGAACAGGCCTTCAGAGTTTTGTTTTCCTGCAGGTAAAAAGCAGCTCAGGGTCACGTCCCCCGTCGATAGGCCTCCCTCCTTTTGAAGCCCCCCTGCTGGCGTGCTGCAGAGCTAAATAAGGCTGTGTTCTGTTCTGTGTTATTAAATCCCTGTCCACTATATAATATGACTCTCCTGTTCTCAGGAAACCATTTAAATTAAGATCATAAAAACAAACAGGCACTTCATGTTCATCAGCTGTTAGTGACGGTTGTTATTTCCTTTAAAACATACAGTGGATAAAAGGAGGAGGATAAAATGGCATAAACCTGCATCCAGCCTTCTTCTCAGAGCTTTCTGGATGCTCTCTCTCTCTGGATATTGATCAGTTCTTCTAAAGCCCAGAAACCAAGCCATGGAGTTGCTAATGCTAAGCTAACAGACTGTCTTATGATTGTTTTCAAATTTTGAACCTTATCCACTGTTACTTCAGAGGCTTTGGGTATTGATTTCTGGTTGCCTTGCAACGATATTGCTGACCATCGCCGGCAAGCTAGCTCAAAACAACAAACGTGAAATCATTAATGCTAGACACTATGAATCCACCTCCCATTTTTATTTATTTTGTCGCTTTCTTGCTGTTAAAAGCTGGTTATTAGAGCGAGTATGACAGCAAGGCTAGCATCATCAGCTTTGTGGTTTCCATGGCGACGTAAACAGGACCTTTAACTGGAACAGCAAAACCAACAACCGCTATGAAGCATGGGATATCCCTGGAGTGTTACCAAAGGATGCTGTAAAGCAGATGCTATTAGAATAGAATAGAATAGAATAGAATAGAATAGAATAGAACAGTATAGTATAGTATAGTATAGTATAGTATAGTATAGTATAGTATAGTATAGTATAGTATACCATAGCATAGCATAGCATAGAATAGAACAGTATAGTATAGAATAGTATAGTATAGAATAGGACAGTATAGTATAGAATAGAATAGAACAGTATAGAACAGTATAGTATAGTATAGAATAGAATAGAACAGTATAGTATAGTATAGAATAGTATAGAATAGAATAGAACAGTATAGTATAGAATAGAACAGTATAGTATTGTATAGAATAGAACAGTATAGTATAGTATAGAATAGAACAGTATAGTATAGTATAGTATAGCATAGCATAGTATAGAATAGAATAGTATTGTATAGTATTGTATAGTATTGTATAGTATTGTATTGTATGGAATAGAATAGAATAGAACAGAATAGAATAGAATAGAATAGAATAGAACAGTATAGTATAGAATAGAACAGTATAGTATTGTATAGAATAGAACAGTATAGTATAGTATAGAATAGAACAGTATAGTATAGTATAGTATAGCATAGCATAGTATAGAATAGAATAGTATTGTATAGTATTGTATAGTATTGTATAGTATTGTATTGTATGGAATAGAATAGAATAGAATAGAATAGAATAGAATAGAATAGAATAGAATAGAATAGAATAGACATTTATTTATAGAGCACATTTCATTATGGGCAAGCTCAATGTGCTTTACATTGAGGATTTAAAGAAAAAAAAAAAAAAGATTACGATGCAAAAATCAGATCAGAGACAAAAACTCAAAAACACAAAGAGTAATTATTGAGAGAACAGAAACATTTCAGTTTGGCTTTGAAAGTAGAGACAGTTGTGATGGACCTCAGGTCAGTCTGTTCCAGAGAGAAGGCCCACAGTAACTAAAGGCCCTCTCACCAGACTTTGATTTGATTTTTCAGATGACTATCAGACCTTCACCTCATGACCTGAGAGCCCTGGTTGGGTTGTAGAGTGTGAGCAAGTCAGACTTGTACTTGGGAGCAGAATCACTGAGTGCTCTATAGATTAATAAAAGCATATTTGAGGAGGTTCTATGTTATACAGGGAGCCAGTGGAGTGTTTCCAGGACTGGGATGAAATGATCAAATTATCTTGTGTGTGTCAGGGCTCTGACTGCTGAATTTTGAATGAGCTGGAATCGTCTGATAGATTGTTTGGGTAACCCAGCATACAGAGCATTAAACTAATCTAACAGGGTTGTGATGAATGCATGGACTCATTTTTTCTGTGTCTGTTTGAGATTTAAAGGATCTGAGTTTTGATCTGATCTTTAAACAGTAAAATGCTGTTCTGGTAATGTTTAGAGATATGATTTTCAAAGCTAAGGTCGGGGTCTAAAATAGCCTCAAGATCTCCGGCCTGCTCACTGTATTTAATGGTCTTTAATGTGAGGTGTAGATGGATGCGTTGTCTCTTTTTTAGACCAAAAATGCATAACTCAGTGTAGAGAAAGAATGAATGAATGTGTGCTGTAATGTGTCTGGTTGTGCTCATGTGTTCTGTAATAAAGCCAAGTGTGGCTGTTGTTCCACGTCAATGTACCTTTTTTATTACTTTATCATCAACTTGACAAGGTTTGGTGAACTCAGAGCGCCCTGTTATACTGACACATTAGTGTTCAGCAGCAATTTGTGTTCAATGACAGCTACCATGAATGATCCCTTGAGGGGATCAGTTAAAATGCCAATAACATATCAACTGGATGATGCCAAAATCAGCCCCAATCTGAGTCTAGGGATTGGGACATCTCTAGTTTAAGATAAACTTGAAAATCTTCCAGAATATAAGAAAGGATTGAAGCCTGTAAGTTCTACTATCTGAGGCACAGTCGACCAATGTTATATGCTAAATAAAGTCTCACATAGACCACTGTTTCCACTGATTCTCTTACTTGTTGTGAATCAGAGTCTTATATAAAAAAACACAACAATAGTTCCTTCACATTATGCTCTCAGTCTTCGTGGTTGATAAAGTAAAGTCTGAGGTGTTGATCTATAACTTTAAAAAAGAAAAATACTGGCTGTGTCTTGAGTATCCATTGGATCAGAAATTAGACCAGCCCGAGAACCCCCTTTGCTCAGTTCTTGGGTGAAAGTCGACTCTGTTCATTGAGGCAGCTCATAAAAATCCAGCAGTGAGAAAAGTTTTGACATGCTGCCCTCATGTGGTGGAGCGCAGGGCCAGCACATGAGGGAGAGAAATCGTCTCTCAGCCCGTCAGAAGGCAGTGCACAGTCCAACCAGAGGATGACGACAAACACAAACAGGCCAGGGTTAAGATCCCAGACCTAGGCCCAGGGTTCACACCTTTCAAACGTCCCAGAGGCAAACATCTGGATCTGCTTACTCCTAAACATCTTCAGAAGTTTAAATTGGACTCACAGATCATTACACCTCCAGTCAAACAGAAAAAACAGGTCAGCAAATCAGCCCTCAGTTAGTGGGGGCTGCTCCTCCTCTGGGACCCTGCAGCCTGTCCTGCCTCATTACCCACATCCAGGGAGGTCAGCCGGGAGAGCTCCCATACCAGCAAAATCCCATGTCGCACTTCTGTGAGAGAGAGGATAAACAACAACTGACCCCGCCACCGTACTTTGTGTCACATTTGATCGAAAGCAGTTTTAATTTGAGGGGACCTGAAATCTAGACTGGAACCTGAGAAATGATCCTCTGAGAGATGAAGACTGCTTAAAACAGTCTCAAGTCTGGGATGTCAGATTTGGGCAGTTTAATTTAGTGACCTGTCTGTTCTTGAATAAGTAGAGAAACATCATCATTCAAAAACCAGTTCCCTGTGGTATTTAAAGAACATTTATGTTTAAAGAACGATATTATTTGGATCATGTTCAGAAAACTGTTTACACAGATTTATTTCTTCCCCTCCAAAGCTAACATCATCGTTTGATAATGATACAGAACACAGGAGGAAAGAGTTTAAACATTTTGACCACAACACACTCACACACACACACACACATATTACAGTTTATGTATCTTAAAGTCTTGTGTTGAGTGTCATCTTTGAGAAGCAAAGGGGTATCTATTCAGAGCTGCACAAAAATATCAGCAAAAAGGGATAAAAACTGCTTTTCTTTCCCATGAATTCCCGTTATTTCAACAACAACATCTACTCCTCTAGATGGCGCTGCTCAGCCAATGGCTCCTTCAGTCTAAAGCTGCCACAAGCAAACGAGAGCAGTAATTTTTATGTGGAAAAGTTACAACCTCTGGTCTTACACAGTGAAGCGGATCCAGATGTATCAAAAACTGCAGTTCCTCAGCTGTCCACTTGAGGCTGGCTTCAGAAGTACCAGAGCCACATACACACCCATTCAAAAAGCTGATCTTGAAAGAAAAAAAAAAAAACATGTTTACAGTTTTAAAAAAAATTGGCCTGACGTCAAACAGAGGGTGAATTTTTTTTTAAACTCATGATATTTGAATATATCAAGGTTATGAGCTTTGCATGTTAAGCTGTGTGGCTGAATTGGGAAATTAGTGTAACGTTTGAAACATCTTGCTTTGAGCCTGTCTAACTTTGGGAACAGTTTAGGATTGCGTGGTTTTGGGGGCTCCAGCCCTGACAGCAGCGTAGATCAACGCCTGTATTAGCAGAGAAGGTGTCATCTCTTTAGCTGTCTGTGTGGCATCAGACTGAGGGGAGAGAGGCCAGGCTAACGCTGCAATGCATTTTGGGACCGATCAACGTGATCAATCCTGCTGAGTGGAGTCTATTTAAACTCTGCTCAGGTCATCACCAGTGCCTGTTTACTACAGCGTGTGTGTGTGGTGGAGTAAAACGTGCCTCTGCAGACTCTGGCTGTGAATGTAGGGCTAGAGTGCCCTGAGGGCCCGCAGGCCTGTGGTCGGGCGCCGGGCCTGGACAGCTGGAGAGCTGCCCAGTCAGAGGGAGCCGCGGCCGGCAGCAGCTCAATCTCTCTCACACATCAAAGGAGCCTGACAGGATACACAAATCAACAGTCGCAGTGCAAATCAGAGCCGCGCACGGGAGCGTTTCACAAATAGACACGCCAAAACGTGATGATGTGACAAAGTCCAGAGCTTATTGATTTAATTTATGGTCCAGTTAGTGAGCAGGGTAGATGAAGGCAGTCAAAACAGACACACAAATTAGAACCTGTCCCTGTTGTTTTAATGAGCATCAAAATGCAGCACACAGTGCGGAGCTCTAAGGGGAAGCTGTAAACACAAGTGTTTTCTCCGAAAAAGGCTTAAAGACAAGCTGTGTTTTCCAGCACCTGTAGGAACCACGTGGAAAACACAGGCCGGGCCCATTTTGTCTGTATACTTTCCATTTTTAGCAGACCAACCACAAATTGCTGCATCATGTCCCTCATGGTTCACACAGGTTTTTTATTCCTTTGCTCCGTGACTGAGGAGGAGAATCTTAAAATGTGAAAACACTCAGCTCTTCTAGTATGAATTCTGTCAACCAGATTAGATTTGGCTTTCTGTTACTCTTTTTTCTTTTTTTTTAACTGAACAGCACATTTATCTCCAGGAGCTGAGTGTATCTGACAACCATGACCCTCCCTTGCAAAAAATATATATAGTTTCCCTCTAAATATGTAGCAGTAAGTGAAGAACAGTTAACACTAGTGATGGATTTTAATTTGCTGACCCTAACTGGGTTTTGATGGGGTTTACTCTGGGTATCACTGGAGCTTTGGACCACCTCAGCTGTGTTCCCCATGACTCAGAATCATTTCTTTTGGATTCTCGGTTTAGAATCGCTGCATTTCTGGATTTGATGTCTGTTAATCTGGGAATCTGTTTTGACAGCAGCTGAAATTTTGAGAATAACATCACAAAACCTGTACACTCCTGTGTTATTTATCTTATATTTCAAAGATACAATTTTTTTTAACTTTTAAGGGCACAAAGATCTAAATCAGCATGTCCTGCCATTATGTCCTGCTCATCGACCAATCAGAGCTAACGTAACCTCACTCTTCATTTTATTGACAGACTCTCAAGTTTGATCAGATCACTGCAGAATAACTGCTGCATGTGGGTTGGAATGAACATTATCACAAACAGATTAGCCTGTGTTTTAGCCTTTAGCCTGTGCTCTATCACTCTCTCATTTAGCTTTCTTATTCTCTTCTGTCCTTTTTCTGTCTGTCTGTCTGTCTGTCAGTTCAGCTCCAGTGTCCACTCAAAAATCACTGCAGCAGAGAAAAACACAGATCACTATTAAACTTCATCAGCATGAAGTCTGCACTGTGACTTTTATCCTTCTTTTTTGCCATTTTACTTTCTTTTATTTTCATTTTATTATTATTTTTTGCTCTTTTAATTAATTTTTAAATTGTTTCTTTTAATATGTTTTGCCGTTATGTGAAGCACTTTGAATTGCCTTGTTGCTGAAATGTGCTATATAAATAAACTTGCCTTGCCTTGCCTTGCCTTGAAGTTAATGAAGTTGGCAAGATGTTGTCATAGAGACTTCAACGTGCTGTAAATCAATCCTGTCCTGTCTGACAAGATCAGGAAGTGAAGAAACAGCATTTAGAAATAACCTCTATTGGTGCTGTTAATCTCATTTCAAATTCATTCATTCATTCATCTTCTATACCGCTTATCCTGCTCAGGGTTGCGGGTGGCTGGAGTCTATCCCAGCTGTCTTAGGGTGAGAGGCTGGATTGGTCTCTAGCCA
Organism: Labroides dimidiatus; assembly: GCA_030710495.1. Taxonomy (NCBI): domain Eukaryota; kingdom Metazoa; phylum Chordata; class Actinopteri; order Labriformes; family Labridae; genus Labroides; species Labroides dimidiatus. Next base: position 25,185,770 of record CM061158.1, read on the forward strand.
ATCACAGGGCTGATACACAGAAATGGACAACCTTTCACACACACACTCACACCTACGGACAATTTAGCATCACCAGTTAACCTGATGAGCATATTTTTGTACTGTGGGAGGAAGCTGGAGTACCAAGAGAGAACCCACACATGCACGGGGAGAACATGCAAACTCCACACAGAAAGGCACACTGTGCCCGAACTGGGATTCGAACCGGCAACCTTCTTGCTATGAAACAACAGCCCTAACAAATTGTGGATTACAATCAGGCAGATATCCAGAGGTGAGACTTTTTCAAGATCACTTAGAAAGTCCTCACAGTCTCTGAATTGAGTTGAGCTCCAGTGTTATCTGCCTTGAGTTCTTGAAACCTTGACAGGTTCACAAATGTTAAGTTTCATCTCACCAATTTCCAAATGTTTCCTCCCAGGAGAAGAAATGCTGCTAAAGTGAAGAAAAAAAGTCACAAAGAACAATGGGACAGTGGTTTCTGGACACCCGTACGCAGATCACTGTGGGGGGACAGTGACGCCAGTCGGGTAGTCGCTCTCCCCTCAAAGCAAACCTGAGAGACAGTGCAATCTGTCATTACACCTAACCACCGAGAGCTATATTTAGCCTGAGCTATCTTAAGAAAACTGAGGATTCACACATCGAAGTCTGAGCTTTCTTAAAGGATGAATCCTCACGTAGCATACAGCCCCCTCTGACACCTGAAGCACTTACTATAAAATTACCCCTCAGATTAGACACACTTAGGTTAACCCACCTCATTTGATTCTCGCTGACTCTCAGAACATTTTAAAAAATCAGCTTTAGTTAAACGTGTAAATGTCTGAGCAGGTCCAGTCAGGTTTGTTTTAATCATAGGTGGTTCATGACACTTCAGTGATGATTGATCCTCCCATCTAAAGGTGCAATCTCCATAAACAAAAGCTCACCAGGAGCATGCTGGGAGCCCTCTTACACACGACTCTGCAAACAATACATGTGGGAGGCAAGAATTTTTCTGTTTCCATTTCACAGCAGTTGTTTAAGGTGGAGTCATGCACATCACCTTGTCTCTGGACTTCCTTCTTTTCGCTTATAATGCCTCAAAATAATCCAGCCATTTCTAATTTACCTCAATGTTTTTGTTTTCCATTCTTTCCTGAGTCAAACTTACACTGGAGAAAAAAGTTAACTAAAGATACATTTCCAAAAAACCCAGACAAAAACATCCCTGTCCACTCCACATTTACAGTTTTATAGTCCTCTCATGGTCACAGTGACCATGTCTCTCAGTCTGACGTAGCAGACTGAGGTTATTGGCTGTCATGTGATGAGTTGCGTAAAGAAACTCTTGGAAGATTTACTTTCCAGATAAAGATTATTCTACTAAAAAACTCACAATCACAACCTGAAATCACAACCTGAAATCTCAACATGAAGCGCTGTTAATATTATCAGCGCAAAACAGACTTCACATCTGTCTTGCAACTGCTTCGATTCCAGAAGTGTCCACTTGAGGCTGGCTGCAAAAGCACCAGAAACATTCAGACCGATATAAAAAGGAACCATATCCATAGCAGAAATAAAAATGTTTACAGTCAGATTTAACAAACTGTTTGGGTCTGAATTTCTCAATTCTCCATCAACACACAATGTACAGATGTCATGTCTGTAAAGTTTTCGTTATTTTGCACATTCTGTTTCATGTTTTGGTTTCCTGTTTTATTTTGAAAAGTCTAACTCTTGTCTCTGTCTTTTAGATTTGTTCCTGTCTGCCCTGCCCCGTCTGTCACACCTGATTCCCGATTGTCTTCCCCAGCTGTGTCTCATCACCCCTTATTATCTCTTGTATTTAACCTCATGTGTGTCACTGTCTTGTCGCCAGTTTGTTGAACTTCACAGTCCTCGTTCCAGCCTTTGGTCATAGTCTAATCTTGGCGTGGCGAACCTTGTTTGATTCTTGTTTAAGCCTTTTTGCCTCACGTTTTGGATACCTCTGCCTGTTTGGATTGATTACCTGTGTTTTGAACCCTGCTTGGCTGACTATCTCCTCTGTGTACTGAACTTGGATTGTCTTATTAAACCCTCTTGGCCGTTTGTCTGCAAATTTGTATTTGTGTCCTATTCTGGGTCTGAGTTCTGACATAGGGCAGAATTTTTCCATACGTTTTTATAAACCTTATGAGTTTTGCCTATACAAGGGCATGGCTGACTTGACTGACCGATGGACACTCTGTAGCTGTCTGTGAAGAGGCTAAAGGCCCATTTCTTTACCTCATCCAATGGGACAGTGACAAATAAGGGTTGGTATCAAAAATCAGCTTTAAACTTGTTAAAAACATGTTTGATGTTTGTTTAAATGTGCATTTTGCCTTTCTGTTGATGTCAAAGTATTCAATATGAAATCTCTACCATTTCTAACCAATAAGAGAATCAGCCCCATCAAAATGTCCAAATGGTGTTACCACAAAAGCATAGAAAGTATAATTCACCTTCCTAGAAGTTTTATGGAAGTGTGCTGATGAAATAAGTTATTTGTGATGAAACGTCTTCTTAAACTTTATTTAAAATGTTTCATTTCGATTTCTGGGAAGCGACTCGGATCCCTTTTTTTAATTGCAGTCTTACTGTGTCACCAACATCAATACATTACAAGTTCAGTACCAAAGTACAAAGTTTTATGTTTGGGATGTTTAAATTCACTTTGGGGCGACTACAAACCATTTCTGGACGACGGTATTACAAAAAAAAGAAAAAAAAAAAGAAAAGAAGTCGATCTGAAGTCCTGGTTAGGAATGTGTTTGTGAATTAGACATTGTAAGGAACATTTTAAAACTGTTATTGTTGCATGCATGCTAAGCAGAAGTTGTGCTTATCTTTGAGCAAACACAGGCCAGATCAAAGTGCAGGCAGTGCTTCGCATTGAGTCAGACATAACAGTGTGCATCCCCACCCTGATGTGTGACGTTACCACTGAGCATATATAGACATTTGTTATAAAGCTGTGAGCGAGCGACAAAGGGACCCAAAAAGCAAACAGATGATTTGATATGTGGAAAAAGGTTCCCACTGATCCCAACAGAGAGCAACAGGCACTTCAACTCACTTGTGGATTTGTGCTGTTTACATGCAGCCCTGTCCTCAGAGACAGGAGGCTGAGATAGGAGCACTGAAGGTAAATGTTGCCTTCCTGAGCACACATATTGAGCACAAAGCATAAACAGACAGACATCAAGCTCCTTCGTGTCTCACCATACATCAAACACTCACAAAGCAGCCTGGTATCAAGTTGCACCACTTTGGTTTTACACATCTCATTTGTCTGAGGCCTTAAAATGATTCATCCACTGATTACGATAACTACAGTTAGCTTCTGTTTAATCTGCACTGCTGGTAATATTTATCTTTATGCTGTCTTTCCCCACCCTAAAATAAAGGAGATGAATGGAGTTTATGGAGCAGAGATGTGAAAATGAATCAGAGAATTCCCCTTTCAGAAATACAGTTCCTGATCCTCTGGATATCCCAGAAACATGGCTGAGAGAAGCTCTTATGAATCAACTTTGTACTTTAGCAAAAGATCCCTCACTGAGCTCAGTGGATTGTCCAGGGCCAAAGCAGATTAACAGTTTCTCTTACACGAGCTGAATCTGACTGGTCAAGACCGAGAAACAATGGTCATTAAAGTCAGTGTTGATAATCAGATTTAGACTTTTTGTTATTCTGGTTAAAATGATCTTTATGTCCTGATCTCAATCAAAGCATGATGTGTTCTTAAAACAGAGTGAAAATATCTGCTGTCTACAGCAGGAGTAAACCTGGAAAACACCAACCAATCCTAGCGTTTAGGATCCAATTTGTTAAACCAATCAAATCCCATCCTGCTGTTCTGCCCGCCTCCCATACGTACCCTGATTAATGCTAACGCAGTGCAAACAAAAACGATGTGCTGAGCCTGTGGTTTTGAATCAGTCATCATCATATGGTGGTGAATCAGTGGCGCTCGTGCATGTGAGCGGGGGCGTCGTTTTGGAGGAGCTCTGAGTGTGGGAGGGCGGGGCCTAAACAGTCCTGAGGAGATGCTACATTCAAATTCATGCTAGTCTTTCATAACTACCAACCCTGCCTTTAAAGGTGGATAACAACAGTGAGTGACGCCTCAGGTCAGATCAAATCAATGTACAGAGAGGAGTTCTACTTCGTGATAAGTTTCATGATTTCTTTTGCCTGTTGACACAGTGGCAAAAAGCTTCTGACTCCATTAGTAGACAACACAGAGGATATTTTTAACACAATTATTACTTTTTATCAAGAGCACCAAGCTCAAGATTGCTAATGGCCGACCAGTAACCAGCGATGAGCAGAGCACAGAGGTAATGTGAAAGAGACATTGAACAAACTGAAGAAAACCAACGAGCATAAACTACAGCAAAGGATGCCAACTAAGTATCTACTTCCAGAAACTGTTGTTAATATTTTCGTCTTCCTTTGATATTAATTACTGTTACTATTCTTCTTTGTTTGTTATTTCAAGCCACTAACTCCAACATGTGTTATAGATTGTTTTAACCAGCGCATATTAATGGGAAAAAATGACACTGTAATATTTCTCTTTCCTGCAATATATATCCTGACATTCTTTAAAGTTGGGGGGAGGTGTGTGTCTGCAGAAACAACTTTCAAATTGACACTTTTCCTAGTATGTGATGTCCATAAACAGAAAATCTCTTTAGTCCTGGCTGCTAGTGCGAGCACGTTTAAAACAAAAGCAAAGACGTTAAATTAACTCATTTAGCACTTTCCACATCAGTTTAGGTAAAGGCTTGGCGTACGGGTGACTTCACTGTCTGACTTTAAAGTTTTATGAAGCTGTAAAAACATGTATAGAGTTGCCATGTAAACATATAAAATGCCACACACACATGCTCATTTGGCATGGCAACCCTGTGTTTAATGAAAGAACAACTTATCCTGTAACAAACTCCACCACTGGCATACACGCTCCAGAGCGATAAAAGTTCAGCTGACACATTTCAGTCATAAAATGAGAGCAGGTTGCAGGTTGGAGAACTGAAGAAAACTGCAAACCTGCAGGGGATTTTATAGTGCAGAGATCAAAGGACTGACCACAGCGTTACGCCTGAATTGGCTTCCACTGCCTCCAGAAAGCAGCAGACAATCAGTCTGAGGAAGTTCAGAAAGTTTACTCGGTGTTGAGCTACACAAATTTAGCATCAATTTAGCCGTGGACTCTGAGGTGAAATGAGTGGTCGGAGACGTGGTGGATTTGATGAGAGCATTTTGGTATTTTTGCAGCTTAATACCATGTTTGCAGTGAAACTGCTGACTTTAAAGCCGTCTTATTTTGGATTTGCTGGATTACCATAAAAACCATTGCTGTGTCCCTTCACCAAGGCTGTCCCCTGGCTCAGAGAGAAATTAGCCATTACTTCTCCTAAATTGCTCCCTCTCTGCTGAATCACATGTGTAAATGTTGCTAAAAATGTGAAATAGTTTGCTGTGTTATAACATAATCAAATGCAAAAACAGTAGTGTTTTGTAACATTCACTATCTGCAGCATCTACTCTCTTTCCTTTCAACTGCGTATCCCACCGAAATGAGTGTTTTCCATATACACAAAGCCAATGGAGCAAAAAGTTGATTTTTATTTTCTCTCTGAAAAGTGTCTCAGTAATTACAGAGCAGCCGAGGCTGGCTGAGGTCACCTAACCAGTGGTCATTATAGTTCTGCAGGCAGCCCCCTGTATGACAGGCCTGTGTCCGGTCCTCCCTAGGATAGACCGGCAGCATGTTTCATATGAGGGGAACAGTCCACCTTTAATAAACTTGGACTTTAAGTTTGTATCAGGAGTAGGTTCCATAAATTGTGCTTTAGAAGGTGTTAGTTGTTTAAAATGAGGGGTTCATTGTGGCTTACTTAAATTTTTCTATGGGCACAAATGTAAATGGAATATAATTAGCATATGAATGGCCCCACTGTTGTTGGAAACCCTCTAAGTTTTCAATAAACAAAGCAGTAATGATGTTATTGTGGTAAATTTGGGCCAAGATAATCGTGTTGTAATTCTGATACCTTAACAGCCTTATTCTAGACATTAAAAATACTTACAGAAAGGCTGCTAGGCTAGGTGACTATCTCCAACAATGAGTTCAAACAGCTTGTGGCGTAAAGCTACTGCTGGTTTGCTTTGGCCCACCTCGTGGTTAAAGTGGTACTTGCAATTTTTTTCGGTCTTGGTCTGTATTGCCATTGTTTTATTTTTTTTTCTCATCCTGCCATCTCGTAATTTTTCCAATATATAACTCACTTTGATTCTTTCCTGTAGGAAATATTAACAAAAGCTATTCCAGCAGCTTGCTCTATTTCACTTCATCCCAAACTAACCCTGCATCAGTGTGTACAGGCTTGAGTGAACGCAATCAAATCCCTGCAACCCCCTTTGAGCTCTGGTGTTCCCCAAGGCTCTGTTCTCGGTCCAGTCCTTTTCATAATTGATCTCCTCCCTCTAGGCTCTATTCTCTGTAGATACGAGGTTCAATTTCACTGCTATGCGCACGACACCGAGCTACCAAACCCACCTCCCTCTCGCCTCCCTCTGTACCTGTCTACAGGAAATCAAATCGTGGTTCTCCTCCAACTCTCTGAAACTTTACAGTGACAAAACTGAGATTCTTCTCATTGGCTCCAAATCCTCTCTACAATTCTACAATTTCATTTAGTAGATGCTTTTTTCCAAAGGGACGTACAACACAAGCAAGAATTTAAACAAGAAAGAGAAACCTTAAGTGCGAAAAAATGCTTCAAGTCAGTTGGGTCACAGCCTTGCCATCAACAGACTCCCCCAAGTTTTTTAATGTATTCTATCTAAATAGTAGCCACAACTAGAATTCAACATTCAGCAGCAATCAATATTCAGTGCTTTCATTTGTTAAGAGTTCAGTCCGAGACCTTCTACTCTTACCCCTGAGGACAAAGAGGGGAAGGGTCAGATTAAGTGCCAAAGTGTTCCTTGAACAGGTGAGTCTTTAGACCTCTCTTAAAAGTAGAAGGGGACTCTAGGGATCGTAGTGAGTTGGGTAATTCATTCCACCATTTCGGTACAACAGAGGAGAAGAGTCTGGCTAGAGATTTAGAGCCATGCTGGGCTTGGAGCACCAGGCGTCTCTCACAGGCAGAGCTTAGCGGGCGGGAAAAAGTGTAGACCTGGATGAGGGACTCAAGGTAGGAAGGAGCCGTTCTTGTCACTGTTTTATGAGCCAAAAGAAGAGCTTTGAATTTAATTCGAGCTGCCACTGGGAGCCGGTGAAGAGAGATTAACAGCTGGGTGACGTGTGCTGTATTGGGCTGGTTAAAGACCAGACGTGCTGCTGCATTCTGGGTCATCTGCAGAGGTTTGAATGTAGACACAGGGAGACCAGCAAACAGTGAATTGCAGTAGTTAATGCGTGAAATCACAAGAGCCTGTACCAGGAGCTGTGTGGCCTGTTGTGTCAGGTAGGGTCTGATCCTCCTGATGTTACAGAGGGCATATCGACAGGACCGAGCAATCGAGGCCACATGAACCTTAAAGGTCAGCTGGTCATCAATCATGACACCCAGATTTCTGGCAGAGTTTGTGGGTACTAGTTGATTTGATTCAAGCAGGACACTGACATGTGGTTGAACAGAGGAACAGGCTGGAAGGACAATGAGCTCAGTTCTGGACAGATTTAGCTGAAGGTGCTGTTACTTCATCCAAGTGGAGATATCAGCCAGACACGCTGATATCCGAGATGAGACAGATGTGTCACTGGGTGGAAAAGACATGAAAAGCTGAGTGTCGTCAGCATAGCAGTGATAAGAGAAGCCATGTGAGCGGATCACTGCACCAAGTGCACTCTCTAAAAAGCTAACAGTGTCACCCTCACCATTGACCAACTCCATACCTCAATGATCTCTTCCTCTTCAACAAACCTTGTTGTACACTAAGATCTTCATCCTCCTTCAGCATCAAACATCCTCGCAGCCCGCTTGACCATCATTAGGTCCAAGCCTTCAGTTGTTTTTGTAAATATGTATTATGTAAATGTGTGTGTTTGGTTTATGTATTTGTTTAATTAGGGCCCAAGCCCGAGAAACGAGCCAGCTTTGAGAGTTGCAGGTACCTGTTGCACCCAATGTCTCTCCACCAAAGCAGCGAGTTTCTGTTTGCAGACAGAGGAGTCTCCTTCACTTAGGCTCACATGTCCAGGATGCAGCCGACATTTCAAACGGGTAATTAGAGTTCGAACATGAACGTTTCACCTCATGTTTGAAACTCAAATAAAAAGTGACAGCCCTCATAACGAGTGATGCAGACTAGGGATGCACCGATCCAACTTTTCTGGTCCCGATACCGATACCGTTACCTGGGCTTTGGGTATCGACTGATACTGATCCCAATCTGATACCAGTGTTAAAATAATAACCTGCATGCCCTACTGTGGGATGAGACTGGTAATGTTTTGGGTAAAAGGCAAAAATTAGTACATATGGAATTTCTGAAGTTTATTTATTAAAACTATAAAGTGCTGAAATGTTTACCAGCAGTTTGGTAAAAACAAAAAAGATCAGCTTCAGAACTCACAGAAATTAATATTCAGTCATAAACTTACACATTCTAGACTGGTAATGCAGCAAAAACAAGAGCATTGGAGGGAACGTTCAAGTACAAAACTGTTACACCACTGTTTGTAACCACATAGTGTTAACAAAGTACAAAACAGGGCAAACAACCCTGTTTGATTTAATCATAAAGTAACCATAGTGTCAGCCAATCAAAATGGCACTGCAGGATGCATATCCTTGACTGAGGAACTCAGTCACATAAGACTATTTACAGAGACCTATTACAAGGGCCCCAAAGTTCTTCCCCGCCTTAGGGCAACATTCTTCATATTTACTGGTGAATGGTATATAGTATATTCTATTATATTCTATTATTTTGCATTGCCACTTCATGATGGAAGTGAAAAGAATTTGGTACTCATCAGACATTCAGAGATAAACAATTTCTCTCTTTTTTCATCCTGAATGCTCTGTGGTTGTAGGTCATTTTTATTTAACAGCTTTTATATCCAGAAGAAAAGAAAATTATGATACATCCCAATTCCACTGAAGTTGGGACACTGTGTTAAACGCAAAACAAAAAAAAAATAATCTCTCATTTTTAATTTTATGCCTGCAACACATTCCAAAAAAAGCTGTGACAGTGTCAACAAAAGACTGGGAAGTTGAGGAATGCTCCAAAAACACCTGTTTGGAACATTCCACAGGTGAACAGGTTCATTGGAAACAGGTGAGTGTCATGATTGGTTATAAAAAGAGCATCCCTGAAAGGCTCAGTCGTTTACAAGCAAGGATAGGGTGAGGTTCACCACTGAACAACTACGTGAACAAATAGTCCAACAGTTTAAGAACAGTGTTGAATGATTGCAAAGAATTGATGGATTTGATCATCGTCAGTCCATAATATCATCAAAAGATTCAGAGAATCTGGAGAAATCTCTGCACGTAAGCAGCAAGGCTGAAAACCAACATTGAATGCCCGTGACCTTTGACCCCTCAGGCAGCACTGCATTAAAAACCAACATCATTGTGTAAAGGATATTACCACGTGGGCTCAGGAAGACTTCAGAAAACCATTGTCAGTTAACACAGTTCATCACTACATCTACAAGTGCAAGTTCAAACTCTACCATGCAAAGACAAAGACATATCAACATATTCATGGACTTTGAGTTTAGTTTAATAAAACAATTTTGTTAATCTGCACTTGGGTCGCCCCTCTTCGTGTTTTTTCCTGCTGGATTACGACAGAATGAACTGACCTTCAAAATGGACCCAGAAGATTCTTTTCTTGATATGGACATTTTTCTAGAATTAGTTGTTTTCAATCTTTTTTTAAATGTGCCTTTGAGACTGATAGCCCCAGCAGGAGGTCTTCCTGGGAGGGGACCCAACTGGCTATTTTTCCTGGCACCCAGGGAGGCTACCAACAAAGATGGGGCAACCAAGGCCCCTGGCATCGCCTCTCACCCAGGCAAAACCCTGCTAACCTTAGTGTCTGCAGTTCACCAACCACCCCCTGTTCCTCGCTCAGAGGTCCTGCCAAGCACCAGCTTCTGCCGAGAGGTCCTGCCAAGCACCAGTCTCCTATATGCGGATATCCTGCCTACCCCCGCACCTCAATCAACTCCCAGGGTCATCCCTGCTCCTCGATTGGCTCCCAGGCTGACGCCAGCTTCTTGCTTTGCTCCCAGGCCGACCCCAGTGCCCTGCTTGGCTACCACACCAAAACCAGTGCCCCCTTCTGCTGCCATGCTGAGCCCTGTTCCTGCGCCACGCTCAACTCTCAGGCACAGTCCTGTTTCTGTTGGATCTTCCTTGTGTTGCCCACAAATGTTTTTCCTGTGTTATTTATTTTTTTCCTTCAACAGTGTAATCTCTTCTCAACTCTCTTTCCTGACATATCTTACTACTCCCAATTTTTTTTATTGCAGATTCACATGAATCACAGAAATTACCTATTTTGGATCCAAAATGGTGAATTTCGCCGAAAGGTGACTTGTTTGCACCCCTGTCTTACACTTACCCTGTTTCTTTGACAAAGGATTGGACACCATGAGGCGGATTTAGACACAATAACATAAATTATACGACTCAGTGTTTGTGCTCCAATAAAACCGTCCTGCAGTGACTTTTGGAAACATGAAGTTCCCATTTAGGGACGAGCAGGGACCTTCAGACTGTGTTTACATGTCTCAGCAGAGCTAAACGAGTGCGGTGCCTGAGCTTTGTTTTACTCTTTCACAGCTTTGTTTTACTCTTTCACGGCCTCACTGAGTGCTTTCTCAACAACCCATATAAACAACACATAGTTTGATGTTTTTCTCTCTTTCATTTTTGAACACTCTCACTGGCTGCAGCCAGAGGTTGATGGAGAAAAAGCTATTTGAAACATTTCACAACAACACAAACGAAGTAGATCCATTTAGATGATGATCTTTAAGCACGTTGCCTTTTCTTTTGATGCAGGACTATAAATATTAAAACAAACAATGCAGCTCTTTTCGCACCAAGCATATTTAATCTACGAGAGTATTTTAAGTCTTATATAAGCCACTTGAATGGGTGTAATAACTTTTACTGCCTCCAGATCTATGACTATTTGGACTATCTATTCATCAGCTGTGGTAAAAATCAGACCAGGGATATTTATACGGCCCGTGAGATAAATGCTATTCGTGACTTGCTCCTTATTCATTTCCACTGAGGGATGCCTGGATGCCTGGAAGCCTGGTTTCTTTGGATTGGAGGGGGAAGAAAAGCTAAGTGCTTCCGAGCTTCCTTAAGCATTCTTCCCACCATGCTAAGATTGGTTCTCAGGGATTCTTCCCAGCCCAACACCTAAAATAAAACCTAACCCGAGAAAAAACAACAACAACAGACCTGAGCTACCAGAGCAGCCCGGTGGAGGAATCCACAATTTCCAGTCTATTTAGGACACAGGCCACCCGGGGTTGATAAGCACTGGTTTCAGGATGCCATAAAGACCTCTTCAAGTACATGTTTCAGCGCCAAGACCTGAGTTCATTGGTAGAACGTTTATTAAAAATAAAGACCCAACAGGTGAAAGGTTCAGAGAGACTTCTCATGGCTATGAGAGAGAGAGCTCTGAGGCTAAGTCTGTTTATATCATAAAAATCAAAGATATGTCAGGGCTCCAGTCTAACACTTTGTATCGGTTGCACTGGTGCATCAACACAAAATTTAGGTGCACCCAAATTTTTCATTGGACACCTTTAACACCATAAGATCACCTTTTACTGCTCTCCATAACTTTCATATAAAGTGAATGATTTTAAAACAAGACTAAGTTGAAGGGAAATGCTGTTCTTCATTTGAAGCACAGTTATATATAAAAATAAAGCATTTAAAGTGCTTCACTGAGCTGATTTGACATTTAATTCATTTTTCTAGATGAGAAGAATTTCTGATTCAAATTTGGTGAACAGAAACTCTTTGGCAATGTTGTTTGCAACATCAGTGTTTCCCCTAAGTTTATAGCCTGGCAGGGTAACTGGTAACTGTTTTTGGTGTAATTTAAGTTTTATTTTTTCATCTACTTTATCTTTATTAGACGGGCTGATAAACATTTGTGAATAATACATTTTTATACTAAAATTATCTGATGGAATACACAATTATAGTTACTCAGTTGTTAGAGAAGAGTGAAGATAAAGAGCTTAAATGGTAATAATTTGTATGTTTGATTTGCACACATTGGCCACCGCTACCTATGTCACTGCCCTCAGTGAGTCACCCCAGTCTGAAAGTCTGGACACATGTCCTATGTGCACGCACCGGGGGCGGAACTCCACCGCGCGCGATGCAGAGAGCTGTGAATTGTGAATAGCAAAGAGCCACCTGAGCTCTTTTTCTTATTGGTTTAGACCACTACATGATCCTACCATGAGTGTGAGCTTAGTAACAGGAGATCACAGAGAGAGATATGATGCACTTGAGAAAGAAATCTGTTTTCACCTGGGCAGTGTCAGGTGTACCAGTACGACCAAGAAAACTTTTTTGTCACACTCTAGAGCCCTGTATGTTTCAGAGGGGTTTATATAATACACAACAAAAAGTATATGCCTGAACCTTAGACTTCCTGATTCATATACCTTATCAAAACATGGACTGACAAAAAGCTTTTGCTCCATTCTAGTACATAGCTTTTGTAGAGACAGATGTGATAAGAAAAAGAAATTGGCAAAATGTGAGTTTGGTAAGGCCACTGTAACATATCTAGGCCAACAGGACAGGTAAAGGCCAAGTGCGCCCCCAAGGCCAAGGAAACTGCCATTGCAGAATTTCCTGTTCCATCCTCCTGGAGATCACTGAAGAGTTTTTTGGGGATGGCTGGTTATAACAGAAACTTTTCTGCTGTTGTTTAACTACTAACTAACCTTCTTAGTCCAAAGGTTGACTTTGTGTGGACCCAGGAGTGCCAGCATGTTTTTGATAGTGTCAAGTCTCTTTTAAGCCACCCTCCTGTGCTCACTGCTCCTGATCTCGCTCATCCATTTAAGTTAGAGGCGGGGTCGATCACCCGGTGTGCTACTTTTTGAAGAAGTTTAACAGACATCAGGTAAACTATTCCACCATAGAAAAAGAGGCTCTTGCTCTGTTGTTGGAACTCCAGCATTCTGAAGTGTTTGTTGGGTCCAGTCCTTTGTCAGTTGTTATCTTCACTGATCGTGACCCGCTCAGGTTCCTAGTGCGCATGTACAATCATAACCAAAGACTAATGGGGTGGCGCTGATCGTGCAGGACTTCAACTCGGTAATCCGACACAAGAAGGGTAAGGAAAACGTCTTAGCAGCTGCTATGTCCAGGCTGTTGAGTGTGTCTGTTTTTGCCTGTGTGTGTGTGTGTGTGGGTGTGTGTGTGGGTGTGTTTGTTTGCTCCCTCTTCCCAGGCTGCCAGGCAGAGTTGAAATTGGAGTGTGTGGCGCCAATCAGGAGTGTCGATAGGGTGGCACAAGTCTCAAAAGGCCATCTGGAGCTTCAGTCTGCAGGCGACCTGTTCTGAAGTGATATGTCACCCAAACCTTGTCTGCGCTGGGTTCCTCGATTAGACTTATAAGGCGTCCTCTATGATAGATCTGCTTTGTGTTTAGACTATTTAGTTTCCTCCTGATTGTTCGTTTGTAAACGTGGTTTTGAGTTTTGTGAGAGATCCTTAGTTGTACGCTTTATTCTACTTTTATTTCATAAACACTTCCTTTACCTTGACACCTAATTTTCACGTTACTTCCCTTTACCCGCTTAAGAACTGTGGTTGTAACAAACAGTTAATGTAGATTTCTTTCCCTTTTTTCACGTTAAAATTATTTTGATTTTAAATTTTAGATTATTCAGATTAACGCTGCTCAGCTACAGTACTGTGTCTGAAACATCACCTAAAGGAAGGAAACAGCTTCGTTTTGCTTGTTCTGTCAAATTCAGGCTTTATTATTTTAAAGAACACTTTGAGAGCATTTGCAAAATGTCTAATCAGTGTTATATGGTGAGCACTTATTGATGACTCACTTATGTCCAGGGATCCCTGGTAAATGCAAAAGCATTTTTAAGACTTCAGGATTAGTTGCCGACCCTGTTTTTTTCTTTAGTTTCATCCACTATGGTCTATGGTGACTCCTACACTCTTCAGTAGTTTTCTGCCGGCGTCTGTAGCAGTAGTCTAGGCTGCACCTGTATATTTAGCACAAACTCATACCTCAAACAGGGATGTTTTAACCCTGTTTGACACAAAGTGCTAATTACTCTTGCCAACTGATCTGTAAGAATGTGCTGTTTAAGCATGCAGTGGTGTTATCATCTTCCGTTGTTAGCAACAAGATGCTTCAGCACATTGCCTATATTTTTCCAAGAGCATTTAATTAAATAAATAATAATTCAACGCCTCAATTCCTAATCTTAACTGCACCATGCTGAAAGCATTACTGCTGACAGTCCTTTTTTAAATGCAAAACATTAACTTAAAAATGGGTGACACGTGTCTGTGAGGAAATCCTGTACAAATTTGACTTTAGCTTTACTGTTTCCATCCTTTTATTTAAACGTAACGTCAACAACTCAGCTTTGGAGGTTTTCTCAGTTTTTCAGAGTTTGTCTTTGGCACAGCACCAATTATCCTCTTTTCTTCACCCATTTTAGGTTTGTGTGTATTCTGAGAAAGGATGGAAGTGGTGAACTTTTTGGAGCTGACAATGCGTTTTGGAGTTGTCACCTCAGAGACAGTGAACATAATTTAGGAGCAGTGTGAAAGGAATGTCAAAGGAATCCAAAAGCAGCACAACAACAGCTCTGACACATGGTGTTTTCCTCCAGTGATGGGTCAGTTCAGCTCCACCTTTCCAACACGAATTGACTTCCATCTCATTTATTCTCTGTTGTGTTTCGTCCTCTGTTTCTATGGTGAAAATAAACTCCTCAACAACTCCTTCACTCCTGAACATGTTTGGTTTTTTGAAGAAGTTGCCACTTTGCTCTTTCCATTTTTGTCTTTGTGCACCATTATTTTAAACCCTAAGTAACTCAGTAAACACTGCCACTCCTCTCAGAGAAACATAAACATAATAGAGTCCAGGCTTTTTAAGACGCTGGGCTAAGCCTCGAACACCTTGTCCAACCACAAACACCCCGTTCAGTCAACGGATAGAAATATCTGCTTCAAACTGAGACATTTGAGGATGAAGGAGTGATGTTAGGAAGTACATACGAGTATGGATAAATGGTAAATCCTCATGTAAACTTTGGTGAACTTCAAACTTGTATACATTGGAGATGTTCCAAGTGTAGAAACAAGAGAGCAGAGTGTTCATAGGAGGAGTGGGATCCTTTCCATACAGCAAGTAGAAGGCACAATGTAACAAAGACTTGTTTCTGATTCCTGAGCATGCCAAAAGGACGCAGTGGTCAGCAAACCTTCAGTTTGCAAGCGTGTAACTTCCCCTCGTAAAACTGCCCGAATAAAGTTGAAGAAATGTGCCAATATTCAAGAATACACATGAAACTGTAATATGTTGTCGAGCTCCGGAACAGCCACATGTAGTAAAAGGTCTGTTCTTTGGCGAAGAAAGGGGGCCTTAGTGGTCTCAGAGCAATATACCAAACCACCACTTCTTAACATGGCTCCGTGTGATGATGGCATGTAATTTGTTGAAAAGATGTGTCAGGGCCATGGGAACACTGCCAATGTTAAGTTGAAGGGGGACATTTTTTATGAACTTGCAACTCAGGTGGTGAGAAGAACAACCATTAACTTGGACAGACATTCATGGGTTATTGATGGGTCACTTCATAACCAAGTGAGTGAAATGTTTGGAAAATATATGCTCAAGTTAACTTTAATGCTATCAATGTGTTTTAAGATAGTTGGGAGCATGTTGATGACACCACACTGGCCAGCAAAGTTTAGCAGCGAGAAGAGAGGTCTGTGTTTTTCTCTGCTGAAAAGGATTTCTTGGATTAATTTTGTAGTGATGTTGGACAGTGAAGCAAAACTATCAAAATGAAAAAGGGCGTCAGAGCAGAATTAAGCCAAACAGGAGAGAGATAGAGCACGGGCTAAAACACAGGTTAAACTGTTTGTGATAATGTTCATTCCAACCCACATGCAGCAGTTATTCTGCAGTGATCTGATCAAACTTGAGAGTCTGTCAATAAAATAAAGAGTGAGATAACGTTAGCTCTGATTGGTGAGGTTGGAGCTGGTAGATGAGCACTAGTAGGACATAACCAGGATTCACTAACGTTACACATTACTGACATGTCTCAGAGCACTGGGCTGTGAGGAACACTGAACAGATAGTTGTAGGAAATGTTGTCTTGAACAAAGAAAAGTAGAGCTAAAAAGATCTGCTCTCCTTTTATTTACTTCAAAACAAACACACACCATGGCAAGAATCATGTCCTCACAACAGCAGGTGCAAGTGCTCATGGGAAATGGAGTCCTAAACTGTGGAATGATGTTCTGTTCCACATAAGACAAGTCCTGTCGCTGTCTGTTTTGATAATCCGTCTTAAAACCCATTTTTTTCCCCTGGCTTTTAACCCAGCTTGAGACTTGGCTCCTGATTTTAGGTTGTTTTTAGTTTTCAAATGTTGTTTTATTGTTTTTAATTGTTTTAAATCAATGAAAGTTACTTTAGTGCTATCGTTTTATTTTAATTTTAATTAATTTATTCATTTTTGTATGCCTTTACGTGCAGCACTTTGTCTCAGCTGTGGTTGTTTTTAAAGTGCTCTATAAATAAAGTTGAGTTGTTGAGTTGAGTTGAGTTGATCCCAGAAAAACACCAGCTTTTCCAGAAAGTCCTCACAGGCCCTTTAACCCATACAATAGCGAGATAAACGTTGCACAGGTTAATAATATGACTGGGTAGAGAGAGGCTGAGTCACACAGGAAGACAAATTGGGAACAGGTTCATCAATCTGTGAGATACTGAGTGAGAAATGCGCACTAGAAGTAAAAAAAAAAAAAGTCAAATAATTGGTGGCTTTCATCCAGAACATAATATCATCAAAGGATTCAGAGAAACTGGAGAAGCTCTGAACAATCGTGACAAAGATCTAGAGCACCATTTTTTAACCGTTATTGCCTCGATTACTTTCTTTTTACTTATTTCAGTCACTCGACCCTTGAAGAGAGAAAAAGAGAAAACTTGTAAACAATGATCATGGCTCACTTTAAGACACTCTTTGCTAAGTTTACAGACTGCCCTACCTCTGCTCCTCCACTGTGGGGATGCAGCTTAAAAATATACAGTAATTAAAACTAACAAAGTGCAAATATTTCAAGGACGAGATGTCTGTGTACTTGTTCTTACTGGTGGCTGATTCTTCTAAATTACTCTGGAGGAGTTCTCACAAAACATCAGAGTAAGTCAAATTTAAACACAGATCCTGTAAATGCTGCTGACTTGCAGCTTTTGAAGGAGGCGCAGTAAAAATGAAAAAGCCTCGGGCGTTTCAACACTCACTCCATTTTGACAAAGATAAATGCCTCCAAAGCAGCCCATTACCTGCTCCTAAAACAGATCTGAAAATGAGAGTCAGATCTGATTTTGCAGCATTATTTCACTTTGGTCCCTCCTTCGCCTGAGACCAATCTTCCCATAGTTTCATAATGACTTGGGCGAGACTTTGTTGAGATGAAATGGAAGGAAGAAAACTCAAAAGGATGCAGAGGAGGCTTCTGGTTGCTATTCTGAATACACTTAGCCTCAGGTTGGTCAAAATCCAGCCATGACTTTTTTGTCTTAAGTCCCTGTAATTGCAGCTAACACTCAGTCAGGAGGTCCGGCTCCAGTCATTCCATTCATAAAGCTCTACGTGCCTTTTAGTGGGATATTTGGTTTATTAAAACGTTAAATCAACGTCACTTCCCAGCTTTAGGTCTATCTTTAGCTCCTGCTTTCCACTCCTCTCTTCCTTGCTGGCATAGACACATCAACCCGCCTTTTTTTTCTTTTCTCTTGGGCACTCTGTCTTATGCAAACTTCTGCAAGAAAACAAAAACACCTCAGCAAGTTATAAAGTGTTGTGTCGTTGCACTAGTTATTCAAGTTGATCCCTGAATTAAACATATTGGTCAAACTTCCCCTGAAGTTTGTTGGTGAATTCCTTTGTTCTCACTTTACAGAATTTAACAGATTCACATCCAGCTGTGTACTGGCAGGCAGCAACAAAAACAGTCTGTATGAAGAGCAGAAGCAGGTACATTGTACTCCAATTGCAATGGCATCCAGGCTTCCGTAAGCTATAATGCTGAGTAAGACGTCACATCTCCATAAGCCTTCTCAGCCATTGCTCAATACTTTGTTGAAGCTCCTTTGGCAGCAGTCTCAGCCTCAAGTCTTTTTGAATATGATGCCTCAAGCTCGGCTCAGCTCTCTTTGGACAGTTTGACTCATTCCTCTTTGCAGCACCTCTCAAGCTCCATCGGGTTGGATGGGGAGCGTCGGTGCTCAGACATTCTCAGATCTCTCCAGAGATGTTGGATCAGATTCAGGTCTGGGCTCTGGCTGGGCCCCTCAAGGACTTTCACACGCCTGGCATTCACGCCAAAGAGTTCAATCTTTGTCTCATCAGAGCAGAGAGTTTTCTTTCTCCTGGTCTCAGAGTCCTTCAGGGGCCTTTTGTCAAACTCCAGGTGGGCTGCCATGAGCCTTTTACTAAGGAGGGGCTTCAGTCTGGACCCTCTACCATACAGGCCTGATTGGTGGATTACTGCAGAGATGGTTGTCCTTCTTAAAGGTTCTCCTCTCTCCACAGAGGACCTCTGGAGCTCTGACAGAGTGACCATCAGGTTCTTGGTCCCCTCCCTGACTAAGGCCCTTCTCCCCTGATGGCTCAGTTTAGACAGGCGTCCAGCTCTAGAAGAATCCTGGTGGTTCTGGACTTCTTCCATGTACAGATGATGGAGTCCACTGAGCTCATTGGGACCTTCAAAGCAGCAGAAATGTTTCTGGACCCTGGATCCAGATTTGTTCCTGGAGACCATCCTGTCTCTGAGGTCTACAGACAGTTCCTTTGACTTCATGCTTGGTTTGTGCTCGGACATGCTCTGTCACCTGTGGGACCTTATACAGACAGGTGTGAGCCTTTCCTAATCAGGACCAATCAGCTGAATTTACTCACATGAAGCTGGAGGAACATCTCACGGAGGATCAGAGGAACCAGGATCAACCTGAGCTACATTCAGAGCTTTGTGGAAAAGGCTGTGAAAACTTATGTACATATGCTGTGTTAGCTTTTTATTTTTAATAAATTTGCAAAAAAATTGAATAAATAAAAAATCACATTCATACTATGGGGTGTTGTGTTCAAAATTTTGAGGGAAAAAATAAATTTATTCCATTCTGGAATGAGGCTGTAATATCCAAATGTAGAAAAGGTGAAGCACTGTGAACACTTTCTGGATGCACTGTAGAAATCTGGTCTAGCTCAAACATTAGCACTTAAACATTTAGATCTCCTGACTTTCTGGAATGCATTGGAAATGATGGATTCAACCTCCATTCAGCAAACAAACATTGTAAAAGTAGTTTTCTTCTCCTTCTGAGGACAGACCTGACAAAGATTGACTTTTGACTTTTTACCACTCTGCATCATGAAGTGAGCCAGAGTCAAACATTGTGTTTACTGAACCGAGACAGCCTGGTACTTGAAGCAGTGATACAACCTCTATCCTGGGGGATATAACAGGACAATAAATGACAGCCAGGAGGTTATCTTGGCTTGAAGTTGTTTTTGAAACTACTGTCTACACCGAAATTGCTAAAAAGTTAACTTCTGTTTCCTGAGACTCCAATCGTCAGACCATAACAGAAGATGATTGCTGAAAGGTTCTGGGATCACCACCAGCAAAACAAAACTTGACCTCAAAGCACTGCAGACACTAACTACTCAGTGCTTCATGGTTGCATAAATTTGTTTTGGGTATTAACTAGAAACTTTGACAAAATGATCAAAACATAATATTAACAGATTTTTTTTTCACATTTTTGTTTTTTGGCTCTTTAAACACTGTCAAAAATAGCAGAAATATTGATTTAATGGATCCTTACCAGAAATGTTTTGGAATAAAAATGTGATGCAAACTTGTTTGTAGAAAATATGGAAAACAGACAAAGGACATTTTAGGATACAGCCTCCGTCATCACCAGTGATAATTAAAGCCACTGAAGAAACATGAAGTCATGTCTGTCTTGCAGTGGCAACATGTTCGGATATTTGGAGGGCAAAACAATGGTTACAGCAGCAGACCCTTCACAGATACCACCCACCCTGAAATCCAGAGGCGTCTGGAACCAATGTGAAAATCTCAACACCATGCTCTGTCTGTGCAGCCTTCAATGCAGCACATCTCCCCTCCTAATTACATGTTTTGCACTATGACAGCCTTTCACCATACACAACAGGAGCCTACCCAGACACAGCATGAAGATCTAAGTGGGCCTTAAGATTAAACCTCACAGAGGACAGATTTAGATATGGAGGCATTAATTCTGACACACCAAACGAGAGAGAGGGAGAAAAAAAAAAGATTCAAGTGCAATAAAAAGCTGTCGTGCCTCACTGTGGTCAAAGCCACTTTCATGGTGAGATGCAGAGGCATATCTGCAGCTCACAAAGCTGTAAAATGCCGACTCCACCCCCACACTACTCTGTCATTTCACTCAAGCAGTTCCCCAAAGATGCCCATGGCTTGCTGAGCGCTCATCTGCGGCTCTGAAACGTTGGCAGTTTTTAAATGATGCAGGCAAAAGAAGAAAGAGCTTCACCAAAACCTGACAGTTTTTACACAGTTTATCCCAGAGGAAGAGAGTGACTGATTTATCAGACGTCAAACATTGCATGATTTTATATATATATATATACACATATCAGGCACAGGCAGACACTGTCTTGAAGCTGATCAGGGATTTTCAGTTTACACACAACTTCATCTGCATTTACTGGATCGACATATTGACAAACCACACCACACTACAACATATCTATGATATCTGTCAGCTGAGACTGTTTACATCCAGGTAGTGCAGCTTTAGCAAGCAGTCAGTAAGAAGAGCAGATATGATGTGAAATAATTCATGTTGAGAAGTAAAGTTGTTCCAACAGTTGAACTTTTCTTTTTTTTTTTTTTTGTAGAACACCTGAAGTGGTCCCTTTGTGACAAGGCTGGATGCTCAGCGGCCCCCAGGTAATTTGAGTTTGAGACCTCTGCTCTAAATCATAGTTCCAGACCACTCCAGTGTAGCAATGCAGCATTTGTTTTAAACCTTTACTGCCAAAAATATCATATTTGATACATGAGTTTCAAAGACCTCTATCTCATCTACATGAAAAAATATTTTCATTAAAAACCTGTTTAAATAAATAAATAAATAAATAAATAATTCTTCCCTCTTTAGGATTATCATACTACTACAAACAGCTAAAGTTGTGTTTTTGCCTTTTTTTAAAATTGCTGCTCTCAGGAAATTATCCACACACTTTTTTTCAGGGAAATTATTGCTTATTTTTAAGTAGTTGCAGTAAGAACAACATCAAATTTGTTACAATTTTTTTTTTAAAAATGTGTATTTTCTGGATTGATTGAATGCATATTTACTGAAAACTTCACTAAAAAAGTTGCCAAAACCATCCAATGTGTCAAATATGACACAAAAAATACATCATAAACAACAGGCTATAAAAATATTTTGTTATTAAACGGGTCAATAAACATCTCAGAAATAAATTAAAATTTGCTGGCTTTTTTTGATGGGTCAGGCTTTTAAGGGTTAATAACACAGGGTGTCCATAAAGTCCCTTTAGAATTAAATATATATATATTACAAAGGCAATCAATGAGATATCTTTATAAGATTTATTCTGTGTACTCAGAAGAGTTTTTGTTCATATTGAATTTGTGTATTTCAGGCATCCTGTTGATAAAAGAGGTTCTGTTAAATAATGCCCTAAAAATAGCTACCCCTCAAGCAAAGGCACAATCACACACAAAATCAGGTACTGCAAAACCACAGGGTTGTGTTACACATATCGTGTATCAATCAGAGATACGGGACATCACTGATCTAAAGCAAAAGATCACTGATGACACCATTGACAAGGCTCTGCTACAGCGAACATGACAAGAAATGGAGAACCGTCTTTATGTGCATGCAACTAATGGTTCCCATATAGAGATGTGTTAAATTAGTAACAATGACTTTAATTTCTACTCCTTATTTTGTAACAATTAATGCACATTTGACTGTTAATTTGCTCTTGTATATTTTGTAAAATGTAAAGAGACTTTATGGACACCCTGTATGTCTAAAACTGAAGGTGATAAAGGTAGTTTCACCACACTCAATTAAAAACACGCAGTTGAACAAGTTGTAAATAAAAAGTGATAAAAACAATGAAGTGTTTGACAGTTTTACTCAAAACTGACTTAGAAGAATGAGCATATGCACGTAAATCAGCATTAAAATGAGGCAGGAGTCTGTTTTCAATAAAACCTAAGGTTCACAGTAACTTGCTAAATTTTCTGGTGTAACAGTACCTGTTGAAGAAAACTGAGAAAAAGAGACTTCTGTTGGTTTAAAGTTATTTGACAATCATAAAGAAAGTTCCCTTTTTCAGTACAGCCTATAAATGTATTTCATTACTTAAAAAAAAATCCCAAACTCAGTCCCCTCTGGAGTGCTTCTGATCATTGGCTTCATTTTAGACTAGGGTTGGAAGGAATGGAAAATTTTCTGTAAATTTCATGCAAGTTTCCTGAAAATTCCTATGAGAAGATTAGCTCGGGATTTTTCCCTTTTTTATATATTAACTTGATTTAAAAATAGAGCATCAGACATGTTTGCGTGCTTGTCTGCCTATAACCAAGCAAAATGTTTAATATTTACACATGTATATGACCAGGCAATTAGAGTTGATGTAAATACCCCCAAATTCCCAGAAAACCCCATTGATTCCTGTTAATTTCTGAAAATTCCCATGGAAAGTTTTCAACTTTGAAAATTCCTGGAATTTTACAACTCTCTTTCAGACTGTTTCATGGCCCCACAAATGAAAAATGTTTGACTCCAGCATTATTCACTGAAGCCTGTGCACAGCTGTACCCAGGTTGGCTTCTTTACATTCTTCATCATCATCTTCATCAGTGCCTTAGCTTATACCTTATGTAAACCCACACTGAATTGAAGATTACGTGTGTAACTTTAACTTTTAGACACATTTTGATGGTAAATAACAGAAATCCACATTCACAGCTGTGCCCCAGGTTCAAAGTTCCTCCAGTGCTGTAGAGAGAGTCAGAACAAAACCTCAAGTCTGCCTCCTGGTGCCTTAACGCTGCACTGTGGAAAGCCTTCATCAGTTTGCAGATATCCTCAGACGGACTTCAACCTGCCAACATCATCACAGGCTTCACTTTTAGACTCAAAGCTGAAAACAAATCAAGCTCACCACACTGGAAGTGAAACTAACTTAGTCAACACTGCATGCTGTTTTTCAAACTCAGACTGCAAATAAAAAAAAAAAAATCTGTCCATCACATTGAACCAAACTTGACAAAATTAGCTATGTGGCTCTACCACAGCCTCACCAGTACAGAGTTTCAGACTGGAAGAAAATACCATCAGTCCTGTATAGTCTTTACTTTTCCAGAAAAACACACGGTAACCAGCCACTTAGTCAATAACATGTTTTTTTAGCACTAAACACCTGTGTTTCTGGAGTTAAAATAAAATCAGTTCAAGTTAAAAGAGGAGAGACTCTGGTCTGACTCATCTGACAGAAAGTGTAAATAAGAAGGTTAAATTTAAGAGCAGAGTGAAACGCTTTGTAAATTTAATTGAACTTCACCCGGTTTAGATAAATCAAGAAATAACTCATTAAGATGTCAACCTAAAGTGAAAATGACAAGAGCCCCTTTGCTGCTGCTCTGCACAGATTGAGAAATGAAAAAAGAGAGAAGGCAAGGAGGAGAGGGAGGACCGGCACCCTAAACGCAACAGGCCTCCTGAGGACATGGCACCCGTCATTATAGATGACATCACAGCAGGGAGGGAACTTCCACACGAGGTAGATCCTCCACGATGGTGCAGACCAGCTTGGTATAAATACCTTGAGCCCAGCGCCCTGGGAAGCAGCAGCTGCCGCTCAGACAGATAGACTCCACATCTAAAGGATATAAGAGTGCCGGGACAGCAGCATCCCGACCCCACACTGTTAAGGAGCGTAAACCTTCCAGGTAAGGTGGATTTTCTCTCATTTCAGGTTAACACACAGGGGATTCCCAGCTGCAGCCTGGTTCTCAGCTTGGGGAGGGCTGCTGGTGGGGCACTGATGTTGCAAACATAATGAGCCATGTGCTTCAGCTGGGTCTGCACTGGATGAGGTTTCATAACTCTGACTGATCAAACAGAATCTTTTAACTGCTCTGTAAAGAATATTGGTGGATTTAACTGTGAGAGAACTTTTAAGAGAAACATACAACAGCTTTATGATCGCACTGCCAAGAAAATTAGACATAGATGTACAAGGAGTTTTTCAACAAGAGCATGCCTTATAAAGAAGTCCAGTGTAAACATTGATTCACATTTATCTTCGCTTACTCTCTTGTTTGCCTGAAGCAACAAAAACTCAAATGCACTGTGGCTCTAAGATGATCCTGCATGGTCTCATGAAAGGGTTCTGTCTTTGCAGGTTTAGCTTCCAAAGATGGACTTGAGAGTAACAAGCGTGATCCTGGTCCTCCTGGCCTTGGCTGAGGCAACCCCTGACAGATACTACCACGTGCCCAAAGTGAGCAAGACTCCCTACCCCGTCAAGAGTCATGGTGAGTGATGTCTGCCTTCTCTTATCAGAGCTGTTCATGCAAAAAACTTGCACTTTTGTTCTCAAATTTAGAGATAAGGAATATTTGCTGCAGATGCAGGTAGTTCAAAATATCTGCAGGAAATAAACAGGACAATAAAAAATGCTTATTCATCTTAAATAAAGTACAATAATTTGATGTGAGCCAAAACCACTTAAACTCCAAATCATTTTTTTTTCCGATTACCTGTATTACATTACATATAAATAGAACCAGAAAAATGAGACTGAAATACAAGCAGCACTTTTGGGTTTGCAGACTTCCCAAAGGCAAAGAAGCAAGTTGATGTTTTAGTTGCTTTGTTTGGTTTTAAAACATTTTAAGCAATCCAGGAAAGAAATGTGAAGGTAAAAAAGACAAATGCACATATATATACTTTTAGGAAGTGCATTGAATTGAGTCCTTTTTAGGACATCTTCACAAAGCACTGTTTAATAAAACTGGGACTGTAATGCTGTGATCTGACAGTGATAGCTGCCTCTGATTGGCTGCGAGCAGGAAACTGTGGTTGAGGTGGCTAACCTGCTGTGAATGTGTATAACTGTATACAGCTGGGAGTTGGTGGCAAAGCAGTAAAAGTGCAGTTGTGCTCTGGATAAATAAAGGGTAAAGAAGTTAACCATCAATTTCCCCTGTGTCATAAAGCAAACAAATACAGAGAGGCCATGACGTGACTGCTACAATGATGTATAACCCTGCGTTCTATTCACCAGCCCCACCACCAGTGATTCTAACTTTGTGCTTTTCTGCTCATTTTGTTCATTTGTCCAATTCAGTTTTTACAGAAGGCTCTGATGTGGTTTGTCTGTTCACATAAATTGACCAAAAAGTAAAAAACAGGAGCTCAAATTTGACAGATGTCCAAAACAGATGTTGGTACAACGTTGCAGGAACGCCCTAACAAACTTTTGTGGTTTTGAATTCACCCAACACATATTGTGCTTTCATGTGATCAAACAGTAAATTTAATAAACAAACCACAGCAAATTCACTGTAGCTGAGACAAAAAAAGCCATTTTCCCCAATGTTAAAGTGTTGACTAAGGGAGCTGGATTGTGAATAGAAGCAGGTAGCTGTGGGAGAGTAACGGTCTTTTGCAGCAGGTTATACATGGTTCAGCTCTCAGGTCAGCTACTGTGGCAGGAATTATCGCTGTCCTCCAGTTTGTGGTGTTTCTAGCTGCCAAAAAGACCAATCCTGGCACACACGTTCCCTGTGAGGTCTCAGCTGTGGATTTATGTGGTTTGAAAATAACAGCCCTGTCAAAACATCTTCCTCTCAAAACACAACAATTTCACAAGGAAGGTACAATGATTGGATTCTCTCAGGGGTCATACTTCTCTTTTGGCAACTTTGCTTTTAGATTTATGGCGTGCAAAGAGATACTCCCTGTGTGCTGTGAAGGACGAGAAAATCCCTTCTCCTTTAGTGCAACAGCCAAAGGGCCTTTTTATTTAATGTTGTAAGAAATACATAAAGGTGGGCTTGGGCAAACAATTTCATTTTCTATATTTAAAAACTAACCAGTGCTGCATTAAATAAAAAACAATCAAATATCTAAAAAATGTGGCATCCTGTGGGCTTTGGGACAGAAAAGTGGACTTAGCATGCCCCGTCAACATATCTTCAAAGGCAACCAGTAAATTAAAAACTCTGAACAACAACATACTTTCCTGATGTTGACCCCAGAGACAAATATAGGTTTGCAAGTACAATAAACTTACGTCAGATACACCAATTTAGTGGATATACATGAAGTCATCTGACCTTATCCTCAGACTCTATGCTATGTGGCAGGAAATGCATGGTGATGCTGACAACTGGCAAACCACTAACTATACATCCAGGGTCACAGGCACAGCAGCAAATTAAAGGGTGCAGCATGGTTCAGACAAATCATATTGAGAGGCATCAGAGGTGGTGTGTTGGGTTCAAGACTTACAGACATAGGCCTGGTGGGAACATCACCTCAGAGTTGTGGTGCTGTCAAGGCTATCCTGAGAAGAAATGAGAACCCTCCCTACAATCATAGGAAGCAGGACTGTGGTCTTATTCAGAATACCAAAGCCTGAGTTGTTCAAGGGCAAAGAAAGGTTCAGACTTTGGGCATTGAACGGGAAGAAAGACGGCAAATTATGGAGAGAAAAACGCTTAAAATTTCACTCCTTGATGATACACACTTGTACAGTTTAACTAATCTTTATTTGTTCAGAGATTTGAAATCTTCTGTCTCTATCAGTTTAAAACAGGTTTTGCATTAAACAAAGAGACCCTAGATTGCTCACTGTGTGACATTCAGGAGTGTATCACATAACGGGAGTGCTAACATCCCATCACTTTATGCCCCCAGCTGTTCAAGGTCAAGATGGTCCTCCAGGTCCTCCAGGTCCTCCAGGACAGCAAGGACCAATGGGACCACCTGGTTCCCCTGGGAAGAGTGGTGTAGGACATGCTGGAGCACCAGGCCCACATGGACCCCCTGGACCCCCTGGCCACTCTTATCCAGGTAAACCCGGTGCCCCAGGTAGCAATGGAAAACCAGGTACTCCTGGCAAGCCCGGTGAGAGAGGTGGCCCTGGAGCACCTGGACAAATGGGTCCCCGAGGTGCACCCGGTACACCTGGAACTCCTGGACCTGCTGGACTTACTTCAGTTGGAAAACCTGGACCAGCTGGCATTCCTGGAGCTATGGGACACAGAGGAGAGCCTGGTCTGAAGGGACACCCTGGTATTCCCGGTATTCCTGGTACCAAAGGAGAGAGAGGCGTTGGAGTCCCTGGAGTTCAGGGAGCCCCAGGACCAGTGGGACCAATGGGCCCATCTGGTATGCCTGGCAAACCTGGAATTGGTAAACCTGGTGCCACTGGCTACCCTGGAGAGCCTGGCAAGTCTGGAATCCCAGGAAGAGATGGTTCTCCTGGTCCAATGGGTATGCCAGGGCCAAAGGGTCACACAGGACCTCAAGGCACAGGTGCACCAGGGAAACCAGGTCAGAATGGAACCCCTGGCTTGCCTGGACCTATGGGTGCAAAAGGTCCACAAGGTCCAGCTGGTCAGGCTGGTGCCCCTGGCATGCCAGGGATTGGCAAGACAGGTGAACCAGGAATGCCAGGGGGAAGAGGAGGTCCTGGTAGTCCTGGAACAACTGGTCAAAAAGGAGAGCCTGGTCCAACTGGTTTTACTGGTCAACCAGGTGCTACTGGTCCTATTGGCCCAGCTGGTCCTCAGGGTGCAAGAGGATTCCAGGGTGAGAATGGCCCCCAGGGACCTAAAGGTGATATTGGTATGGTTGGTGCTCCAGGCCCAAGGGGAACCAAAGGTGAGCAAGGAGCTCAAGGATTCGCTGGAAAACCAGGCACCCCCGGTGCAGTAGGTCCTGCTGGACTGCCAGGTCATCATGGTCCTCAGGGTCAAAAGGGTGCACAGGGCCATGGTGGACCCCCAGGAATCCCAGGTGCAAATGGTGCCCCAGGAGCAAAAGGACACACAGGACCAGCAGGAGCATCAGGAAAACCTGGTGAGATGGGACTGCCAGGTGGCATGGGTCCAGTTGGACCCCCCGGCCCATCAGGTCCCCCTGGGCTTAAGGGCCATCCAGGTCTTCCAGGCCCACCTGGCCCTGCCGGCCAGGTTGCCAAAGGATATGCTGGCCCTCAGGGTCCCCCTGGAGTTCCCGGGGCAAGAGGTCAAGATGGTCTCCCAGGCCCCTCCGGTCCCCCAGGTCCACCTGGTCCACCAGGAGAGGTGGTTTACCATCATGAGAAAGCCATGCCAGTCAAGTCTCATGAGGTTGTGATGCCTCATGAGATGATGAAAGCCCCAATGTCTGCCTTCAGTGCTGTGTTGACCCAGGCCTACCCCCCAGCTGCAACACCCATTGTGTTCAACCAGGTTCTGTACAATGGGGAGAACCATTATGACAGCCACACTGGTATCTTTACCTGCCAGGTCCCAGGCCTGTACTACTTCAGCTTCCATGTCCATGTCAATGGTGCCAATGCCCTTGTGGCTCTCTACAAGAACGACGAGCCAGTTCTTTTCACCTATGATGAGTACAACAAGGGCTTCCTCGATCAGATGTCAGGCAGCACAGTCCTTAACCTGCATCCTGGTGACAGAATCTACGTTCAGGTCCCTGATGAGGAGAGCAATGGTATATTTGCAGCCGATAATGTTCACTGCATTTTCTCTGGGTTCTTGATTGCCTCAACGTGATTTCACAAAATTTCCAAATAAATCTTGCAACATGACAAAAATTGAACTGCTCAGAGAAATTAATCAGATTAAATATTCAAATTCAGATAAAAAAGAACTTAATTTTACCAAGTTAAAACTGCCTCATTTAATTCTGTACAATTATCAGAAAGTCTTTCACTTGATACTTGACCAGCAATGGTATAAATGTGTAATATTTTGAAATTGATGGTTTAACTGGACCCCTTTACCAGTTCACTGACCGTGTGTGCTTTAAAGTGTTAGAAAATGTGAGAAAATATTGACACAGATTTCTTAAGTGGTGCTTTACATCTGCCTGTAACATTTACAGTAAGCCTTTTACATGTGTTTATTTTTTTAATGTCTGTCGTTCAAGATTTTTCCTGTGATATGAATAAGAAAGACACAAAAAACTGTTGTACTATATGTCATTAGAGATCAGCACATTCTCACAAGCACTGTGAAAAGCAAAACAACGCAGAATAAGAAAATCAAACTGACTTTTTTAAACAACAATGTCCCATTGGATGTGTAAAGTTGTGTACCACTTACTGACCAAAACACGGAATAAAACTTATAGTTTGAAAATAAAAATGGAGTCTGTGTGTTGTATGTCCAGTGTAACGTTTGGATGGCATAAGTAATATACACATAAACAAATGAGCTGAAGTATGCTGGTTTGGAACAGAGACATACCTTTGAAGGCAGACGTGTTGTAATTGTAGTCGATGGCAGCAACCATATCTTTCCAGAAGTCAGAATTCACCTCATTTCCTCGCTACACACAAAAAAAATGAATGAATAAAAATTTTAGTATGTTTTTACTCATAATCTCCATTTAAAATATATGATGACCGTTTTAATACAGTACCTTATGTAACATGTCCACAACTCTCCCACAGAGGAGGGCCCCGGGTAGGTCGAAATAGTTGTCATAGAAGTAGTATTTGGCTGCAAAAACCACACCAACGCATAAGTCAGTGAAAATGTGAAGAAATAGATTGGTAGACCCTGGACATGAGCACACTTAAAGGGGAATTCTGATATTTCAAAAGAATAAGACAAAATACTGGGTCTGAAGGGGTTAAAAGGTTTCGGAGGGCAATATCTCGTTAGTAATAACTTACAAAAAAGATCCCCCGCCATGATCAATTAGACATGCAATCTCTCAACACTCTGCCCCTTGTGTCGGATCACCTGTAGCACCTGACACAGGGGGCAGGTAAGTCTCTCCAATATGTACAATGTGCAGCTGGTTTCTGCTGATATTATTCTGCTCTATCTTAGTTTTTTGGATCATTACGATACCCCACACCACTAAGAAGCCTCCTTCACATGTGGATCATCTGTTGTGAAAACATACTAAGAGGTAAAAAGTTTCTTCAAATGATGACATTCCTCCAGAGGCACATGGACAGAGGAGTGAGGTAAATATAGGGAATAAATAAACACGGTTTGAAATATTAAAACTCCTAGCAAGGTATATTTTCTGTTCCCTATTCCTTTTGTCCTTGGGGCAATGTCACAATCTTGGAGTCCTTACAACACATGCTGCTGATGAATGTCATCTAGAGATCAGTGGGGCTGATATTTGGGCCTCTAAAAACTAAATTTGAATATTATAAAGTATTTGAAAAGCGTGATCTGAAATGGAATTTAATGAGTTCAAATTCCCTTTTTGCTTTAAAATAGTGTTTAAGAATTGAAAATTGAACTCACGGTTCTTAAAATTCAAAAATTAGTGATGTCCTGCTCAGCATTTTTTGCCCCCAGTACCGATTTCAATCTATACTGAATATACCAAGTCCTGATCCGATATTTGGGTTTGCAGAGATAAAGTTTGATAAAGTGGTTAGAAAGAGAAGCTGCACACTTTTTTTTGTTTGTGCTTTAACAATAATGAACTGTTAAAAATAACAGCTACAATTTGTCTTGAGTTAATTAATTTCATTTAACTTAGTCCAGCAGTTTTAATGTTAAACTCATCTGATCTGTTTTACATGCTCTCCTGTGTGAGGCCCCTGAACTGGTGTGCATGTTAGACAGCACGCTAAAATCCCAGGCTGCCCTGAATGCAACTGTTATGAGATTGTGCAAAAAATATTAGACACTATTGCGACTATCACATGTTTTTCTCCTTTCATCGAAATGCTTATTTTACCACAAGCAGGATTACAACTTAAACCAGCCTGAATCATCCCAGCTCCAGTGAGGATGGATGAGAAACCAGGAGTCTGAACAGCAGGACATACTGTGGATAATGGAGATGGCATGAACCTGCGTCCCACCTTCCTTTCAGAGCTTTTTGGAGACTCTCTCTCTCTCTCTCTCTCTCTCCGTGGATATTTATCTGTTCTTTTAAAGTCCAGAAACAGCGGTGCTGTCTTTCCCCTGTCAGTGAACTGCGCTGCATATTGTTTTAGGATGTTTTGGTTGTATTGAACGCCTTTGGAAAAAATCATCACACACGTTCTAATCTGATATATTTGTACTCTGCTGACATTTAAGCCACAGACTTGCTAATGCTAAGCTAACAGACTGTCCTGTGTTTGTTTTTGCCTTTTTGAACCGTCTGTCCCTGCAGAGGTACCGTAGGATGCAGTAAAGTAGATGTTGTTGCTGTAATGTATCTGGTTGAGCTTGTAGGTTCTGTAATAAAGCTCAGTGTGGCTGCTGTTCCAGATGACCAAATGCTCAACTCCCCCAAACCCGGGGCCAGCATCATTTCTGTCAGTTAGGCACTATTATTTTTAATTAGGTTAATTACAGTTTAAAAAAACTAAACTCCGTTTCAAAACATTAAATTCAATTTCAGATCATGCTTTTCAAATTCAATAAAACAATCTGAATTCAGTTTCTGGTGGCATAAATCTCAGCCCATAGATCAGACACATAAAGAAGAGAGAAATGGCCAGAAGACTTGGATAACAAACTGAAAAAAATAGTAAGTTAATCAAAACAGTTTGTGAACACACACAAACATGATGGAGAAAAAAGTGATTTTGATTTAAATAAAACTAATTATAAAATTAAAGGGTGTTTGACACAATAAAGAAGCCTCGACCAGTGTAGATCACTTGTTGAGATATTGGAGTATCCCATGAAATATTTCATAAAGCAACCTGGGTTATTTGGGCTCCTTAAAAACAGATGCTGTTGTCAAAAGTTCAGACAAGAAAGGAGAAACGTTAGGAGGCAGGGCAGGACACACTGCTCTGGGCGTCACTTGTTCCTCTGTTATAAAAGTAATAGATGACAAAAGTGTTTCATAACTCAGCCTGGAGAACATTTGAAATGAATAATTTTCAAAGGCTTTCGTTTCTTTGTCTGCTGGTTTGGGCTGTGTTGTGACTACTGTCAATCAAAGCGTTGGTTTTCACGCCCACACTCCCCTGAAAAATGGTATCTACTGGAAAAATGGCTGTTTTAAACCAGGTTTTCTTACAGTTAAAAGTGTTAATTTTTACTCAGATTTTTGTTGATGCTCAGTGACACATTAAATTTTGATATCTAAAGTCATTTTCCTAGAGACCATAAAAACTTCTAGTACCTGCTGTTCATTTAGGGTCAGATTTAAAAATGTTAGGAGCTGGTTATTCTGTTTTCAGGTCACATTAAGACAAATCTCATCATCATACCAGATCGTGTGAAGGAAGTGTTGAGGCTGTTGAAGTGCTTCCACTCCCTTTTTGGACCATAATGTTTGATGATCTCTTCTGTGCTGAGGTCATTGCTTCCATGTGTGGCTCTGGTCAAGTGAGAAATAACACATTTTAAACATCTCAGGTTAAAGGTCTGTGAAAACAAAGGGAAAGTGGGTTTAGAGGGGGGAGCAGATCAAATACAATGACTGCAGCAGGAGCGTACCTCAGGACAGTTCCATCCTCAGCCAGCTTCACCAGGTTTCCATCCTCCAAATCCACCACCAGACCTTTGAAACTGAACACAAAAAGCAGTATGAACAAGGCCTGGCTGCTCCAGATATCACATTTGTGTAGAGAAACATCTTTTTTCTGATAGCCAGTGAAACACGGTTACTCCCCTTCCACATGTGCACAAAATACAGTTAATTCCTGACTTTATTCAGGAGGGCTGTGAACACAGGCTCACAAATTATTCATCGCAAAGTTTACCAAATATCAGGGTAATCCGGTGTGAGAAAAAAGCAGGTAAAACTCTTAAACATTCCTCGGCAGCAAGCAGCAGGTGCAGCTCCTGCTGTTTAAGCTTCAGCTCCTCCATTAAACAGCTTGTGAGGACTCTCTGTCTGAAGTGGATCACAGCAACACCTTTTGGATGGAATCGTAGGCACACTGTTCTGATGACATGACTCTTAACAGACGTGTGTTTGTTTTACATTGAATGGAGATCAGATCTTCTTTTTAACACTACTATTCTTTGTTCAAGACAACTTTTTACCAGATACAATGTGACAAGGTAAGATATTTATCAACAGTTACACAGAGCTGTTGTTTGAAACATGACAACAAGTAAACTTTGTCAGTTTGTTCTGTAGTTTAGTAGCAGGATATTTTGGTGCCTCTCGCAGTCCGGTGCACTGAGATGTATCTGTAGGCTAATGTGTAACGTTAGCAAATCGTTATGTGCTACTCATCTACCAATCAGAGCTTATGTGACCTCACTCTTCATTTTATTGACAGACTCTCAAGTTTGATCAGATCACTGCAGAATAACTGCTGCATGTGGGTTGGAATGAACATTATCACAAACAGATTAGCCTGTGTTTTAGCCTTTAGCCTGTGCTCTTTCATTCTCCTGTTTATCTTTCTTCTGTCCTTTTTCTGTCTGCAAGTTCAGCTCCAGTCTCCACCATCACTAAATAAATTAATCACAGAAATCATTTTCAGCAGAGAAAACACAGATCTCTCTTCTCACTACTAAACTTTGTCAGCTGGCATGGTGTTATCATAGAGACTTTGGCATGCTGTGAATCAATCCAGTCCTGCCCAACCCGATCAGGAGGCTGAGAAATAGCATTTAGAAATAACCTTTAAGTTGTGGATTAGGAATGGGCATACAGCTAGAAGTGAGATTTTTTCAAAACCACTTCGAAAGTCCTCACAGGGACTTTAACGATGGACAAATCATTTTAAAAAAAAGCTCTTTCAGCCCCTCCAGACTTCATTTCTCGTTAGTGTACATTTGTCTTGCAGATGTAAAAGCTTACAGGATATACAGGCATTTTAGATGGATCCTATCAGGGGTGGGAGAAAAAAATTGGTTCTCATAAATGTTGCAATTTTTTGTTTTAAGTTCAAAAATGTTTTTTTTCCAAATATAATCCTTAAGTCTTTGTTGATGAGCTGGCTTAGAAAAAAGTTACATCTTTTCTCCAGCAAATGTTTTTGTTCAACTTTCTATTAACGTGATTTCAGATCACCTGAATACATGAAAAAAACACTGACTCACATGTGATGTTCATTTTTTGGGGAAAATATGTCACCCGATTTAGTCTGTAGACATCATCATCATTCAACCTTTCCACATATTGAATAATTGCAATTTAAATTGAACTGGCACCCTAAGAATTGTAAAAGAATCAAATCGTAAGAAAAGCGTATCGCTCCAGATCTTTTCGTTGCCTTATCTCTTATTTAATTGACGGATAGTTTTCTTTGGACTCTCCTTAAAGAGAGCAATGTGACTGATTTTTTCACCCCTTTGATTAAAATAGATAATAGTTAAGGTTTCTTAATCTAGAATATGATTAATCATCTTTCTGTAATGCAGT
Source organism: Labroides dimidiatus (assembly GCA_030710495.1). Taxonomy (NCBI): domain Eukaryota; kingdom Metazoa; phylum Chordata; class Actinopteri; order Labriformes; family Labridae; genus Labroides; species Labroides dimidiatus. The sequence goes on from CM061158.1 coordinate 25,220,708, forward strand.
CCGTCACTTCAAACATCAGCCTGATCCTGCACTAAGAGCTTTTACCTGACGCACTCCTCTGACATCTTTGCTTGCAGGGATTTTACTGCAGCACTAACAGTTTGTTTCAAAGCTGCCAGTGGATTCATTCTAGTGTGTAATTCCTACACACTTGTGTACCTATTAGTCATCGTACCCTGAATTATATAAAACCAGGCCAAAGACTAAAAAAAAACCCTCTAGTTTCCCCTGAAAATGTCTGAAAACAACTAAAAGTCATTGCACTGACACAGTCCCTGTTGACTGGGGGGACCTGCAGCTGCTGACTCACCAGAAATCCCAGGTAGCGGGGGTCAGGTTCAGCAGGTCCTTGTCATAGCCTTTATGCTCCACCAGATAGCGGGCAAAGCTCTCATAGATCAGCTGCAGAAACAATGAAGAGATGACAACAGTTACTGCAATGAGCTGCACAGTCATGATGAAAATAAAGACAACAATAGAACAGTCAGCGTGTGCCGATGGATGCCTGGATTACAAAGGTTCACCTACAAACTAAAGACTACAAAAAAAAAACAACAACTATGAAAATCATTTTCTACTACTACACTTTCTGCAAAGCAGTCTTTCCTCTGTTAGTTATTTATTATTCTTAATGTATAGATATTTAATTATTCACAAATTCAGATCACTTGGTGATACTGACCATAGACTGTATATAGAATGGACAGTGTGACTCAGCCTTTTACCATTGTATGGTTTTGAAGCCAAAATACCCCCCTTCAGAGGCGCCGCCATTGTGGAGCCAGAATCTGCACAGTAAAGAATTTAAGTGACAATTTTTTTTTTTTGAAAGTCTAATCTCTTCTTGGTTCTCCTTCCTGATGTATCTCACTACTCTTGAAAAAACTACACAAGGACGGCAGCTGTCACTCATCGTGAAATGTGACATAAAACCTTGTTTTTCACTTCTAATAACTAATGAAAAAGAAACTTTTCTGAGAAAAGAGGTTAAGGGACAATGCAGCCCAATAACATCTTCCAATCACCACAGCATACGTATGTGAGAAAACATTTTTAAGGTGTATTTATTTTTTAAAGTTTGACCACTGCTCCATTGGAATGAACAGGGAGTTTCTGACCTATACTGCAGCCAGTCACCAGGGGGAGCAGTTTTGTGGCGACCTCACTTCGAGCTGGGCGAGATAACCTCCTTTTTTTTTTTTTTTTTTTTTTTTTTACAGTTTATGATACAGACCCATTGGCCTCCCACAGCAAATTGTGCTCACGACAGCTTATCTGAATGATCGGCTGAGATGATTGGCTAAAATGCAGATCGATGATCATTTAAAAAACGGCTCTGATCCAATGGTTAAGATTCGGATCATGAGATCCCTACTTTAATCCCAACTGAAAATAAAGATTTCAAATTCATAACTATAACTTAGTCTCAGGCAGAATTCTGAATTATTTGGTTCCATTTGCAAGCTCCTGAAGGAATGTGACTTTTACCTCTGAAAAATAACTTCAAAAGCCCCTAACAAAGCACTGTGAATGAAAAAAAAACTCCTATATCAATGCAAGCAATGTGATGATATTTGATTAAACATGGGAATAAAGAAAGGAATAAATCAGATTTCTGGGTTTAAACTTGCGCTCAAGATCTTTTTAACCTTCATCTTTCTCCTTCCTGCATTGGTATGTTCCTGTTTCCTGTATCCTTAGGAATGAATCATGCATGTCAAACAGAGAGCATCACTGAACCCCAGGCCTGACCCAATGATTGGCTGTAATGAATGTTTTGTCACAGAGATGTAAATACTCTATCTGTGCCGTGATAGTCATATAACAGAGCTTTAGAACTGTGAAAACACTCTGATATGAGAGGATGCTGATGAGAAGGAGCACAAAGAGGATTAACAGACACGTATGATGTTCACCGCCGACGTTCAACCTGTGAGTCACGCAGAGTGACTGCAGCATCAGGAGCATCGCATCACCTCTCTCACACACTCAGTGACACACACACCTCTCTATTCCTCTACAAAACACACTGTACGTTAAAGGTGTTCATGGGTACAGCAGAGGGTGAGCTGACATTTGGTGACATTGGAGGTATTGACGGCTTCGTGCCATTTTCAAACCAGATGTGTTGCAGATCGGAGCGTCACGGCCACCGTATGATAATGTAGTGGAGCTAGCTGCACGCGCTGGCTGCATACTCACCCTGGAGGTCTCCTTCAAGTGGTAGCGGCACAGCGTGTGGTCCAGGTCGAAGCCAATAACATCACATTCCGACAGGCTGAAGTACTCGCTCATTGTGGCTGGAGCTGCGGGGGAAATGATCGTCCGCTGTATACACACTCACACTGAGATGTGTCAATGTCACCGTAACGACGGGACTGCGTACTGTGCACGCGCTGCTCTCTCCTAGCTCACAGCACAGCAGAGGGGAAAGTCAACGTGATCTTCTCTTCAGGAACGAAACGGTAACCACTAAGCAGTTGAAGAGAAGAAGTTAGCCAGAAGGAGGCAGAAGTTAAACGCCTGTGTGCCGGGAGAAGGCGGCAGAGAGGCGAGCAGGGGGAGAGCGTGCAGCGCTTCCGGGTGTAGAGCCAACCCGTAATACTGAGTGTAGATGCGCAAAATAAATCTGCGATGCGCATTCCTTTCTGTAGTGCTGGAGGTCAGCGGCATTTGACAACTTTATAGTGTGAAAAATGAAGAGATTTTCTACCGGAAAATGGATGTGACTCTACACTATTGATTAATAAATTAAATAAACTTTTCTGTATCACATCAGTTTGTTACATACCTACATTAACTGACAGTCTAATTTAGTACCATCATTTTAAGATTTTTGTATTGCTGTATTTATTTATTTATTTATTTATTTATTTATTTATTTATTTACTTAAAATACATATAGAGAAGATAGACAAGAACACCCCATCACACAAAATAATAGAAAGAAAAGAGAGAGAGGCACTTGATGAGTACACTTGATGTCCAAAGTTGCCAGTAGACTGTGAAAACTAATTCAAAAAGAGACTGTCCATTTTTAATAGACAGTCCTGAGTAGAAAACACACACACACACACACACACACACACACACACTCACACACACACACACACACACACAACGCATGTTCTCCCCGTGCATGTGTGGTTTCTCTCCAGGTACTCCAGCTTCCTCCCACAGTCCAAAAACATGCTCACTAGTTCAATTAGTGATTCTAAATTGCCCGTAGGTGTGAGTATGAGTGTGAATGGTTGTCTGTCCCTATGTGTCAGCACTGTGATTGACTGGCAACCAGTCCAGGGTGTACCCCGCCTCTCGCCCAAAGACAGCTGGGATAGCCACCCGTGACCCTGAGCAGGAGCAATGGCTATGGGTGGGAGTCCGTCAGTATGCCAAAACAGCCAAAGATTACAGATAATATAAACATAGCATAGCAGCACGGACCATAATTAATATGTTTTATTTATCCAAAAACATCAAAAAGGGTTTCCACACCTTAATAAACTAACCATCAGAGTTGTTTGCTTATACAAATGTGCTCCTTCTTAGCAATGACAAGTATTTCATTGAGCCACAGTTTGAAACATGTTGTAGACTTCCAGTTTAGCTATATCATTTTTGCACTGAGAGCATGTTTTGGTGGGAGGGAAAAGGCCTTGTCAAGTCAGAGCTGCCAAAAATTGCAGGGTAGAAGTCTGGCTGAATATTTGTTTCAAATTGTTTTGAAAACCAGTGAAATATTTCACTCCAGAAATGACTCAGTACTGGACAATGCCAGAACAAGTGTGATACTAAACCATCTGCAGGATCAAACCTATCACACAAGGGGGAGACTGAATTAAAGATTTTACTCAGTCTAGTGTCAGAATAATGGAGTCTACAGATAACTTTAAATTGAATTAACATCTATCTAGAGTTTATAGAACAGCTTTTTATACGAGACAAGCCCTCCTCCATCAGTTTATCTGATATTAATAAAACCTAGTTCTTCAGCCCAGGTTTCTTTGAGCTGACTTGTGCTCACTGGCATCATAAAAACAAGTGAATTATTATAAGTAAAAAGACAACTGTCCATAAGGGAAGATTTTCTGTTTTTCCTTTTAGATTTAAGAGCTTCCTTTGATTCTTCAATCATATTATTTTATTGGAATGATAGGTTGGAATGTTTTGTTTAGTTTTAAATTGGTTTTTATTCTTATTTATGATAAATCTTTCAGCAGCTCACAGTCATCTCATGCAAGTTGACCTGCTGGGCTGCTCAAAGGTCAGTCATCGGACCACTCCTCTTCTCCCTTTGAACTCTTGGGACATATTATCCCCAGCCATAATGTGAGTTTCCACTTATATGCGGATGATACTCAACTGTACCTGTCTTTTAATCTCTATAATTTTAATCATTTTAACACCCTGGAAAACTGACTCCAATATATAAAATGCTGAAGGTCACAGAATTTCCTGCTGTTAGATCTTGATAAGACTGAGGTGATGATTGTCAGCACTGGTTCAGCATGAATACGACACATCTAGGTTCACTATCAAAGAATATGTAAAAATTTGGGTGTCATCTTTGACGAGAACCTCAGGTTGAACCAGCATGTCAACCTTAACGTACAGTCTTTTTTGTGCAGCTGAGGAAAATATCAAAAATGAGGTTGCCTTTTTCATGAAAAATCTTGAGGCTCACAGTTTAGTTCACCAGAACTAAAAAGAGGAACTCCATCACTCCTGTTTTAGCTTTCCTTCACCGGCTCACCATATTTTTTAGAACTGATTATAAGATTCTAATGTTGTCTTTTTAGGCAAACTCTGGGTTTGCTCCAAATGCATTTCTCACCTCCTCAGTCCATACATGACCGGGTGTAACCTGAGGTCCTCAGCCCAGTCATCAGCCTTGATTTTGGAACAACCTGCCTGAGGAGATCGCATTCTCTGTCCTCTTTTAAAAACACATTTTTATCAATGTGCTTTCACAGAAGATGTACAGCTGAGTGCTGCTTTGGTTTTATTTTATTTCACTTTTATTTCTCTGGCAGTATTACAGGCAGGATCTTACTTCCTTTGTCTTTTTGTTGTTATTATTATTGTGTTTACTTCTTTTTGTCTGGTGGTGATTTTTTTTTTTTTTTTATCATTTATCATTTTTTGTTTTATCTTCTGTGAAATTTTATTCTTGCCCTCCTCACACTTCTCTTTATTTCTGTTTTATTTTGTAAAGTACTTTGTAACCCTGAATTGAAAAAATTGCTATATAAAGTGTTTATTATTATTATTATTATTATTATTATTATTATTATTATTAGTAGTAGTAGTAGTAGTAGTAGTAGTAGTAGTAGTAGTAGTGGTAGTAGTAGTATGTGTCAGCAGTTTTAATTACTTAATCAACTGGCTTCAAGGATATAATTATATAATTTCAACAGTTAATTAAGGCGGAAATTCGTTATCAATCATAATTTTAAAATGTCATTTTTATGCTCTGACCTATTGGTGTTTGTCGGTAAATCTATTATAATATCCTTCCTGAGTGATTGGCTGTTTCCCGTTTCCCGCTCTCAGGTGTTCTGCTCCTGCTCAGCCAAACGAGGCCATGACGTCACCAGGTGCGAGCCTCTCCCCATTCCATTCCTGAGCAGGTGGAGGTGATTGGTGCAGTGGGACATCAGCTGTTAACTCAGACTAAACACTAAACCAGGAAACTTTACATTTTACTTTCAGTTAGAGCGAGCTGCGTGTCCGGAGGGCAAAGAGTCCTGCTCTCCGAACCCTGGATCAAGATGATTCTTTCTGGATCATGAGCGAAGATTCATCAAACTAGCTGCTGTTTTTATTCCCAGAGCAGAATGACATACTGTGATTGACAACCGCACATCCAGCCTGAGGCACACCATGGAGATCCAGAAGAGGCTGTCTGAGTGTTGGCAGAGTTGTCTGGCGTGTTTTGAGAAACCGAACAAAACCGATGGACAAGAGAAGCGGAGAAAGATCGATCCAGCCACAATTATTGTGAACCCCCAAATGCGGGAACTTCCTAGTCCTACCCCTATACGTTTACCAAGTCGTCCATCAGCGAGGTCAGACGTGTTTTACATCGCTCGGTATAATTACACTGCCCGCACAGAGGAGGACCTGAGCTTCAGTGCTGGGGACACTTTGGAGGCTCTGGATAAAAGCAGACGGGACTGGTGGTTTGCCAAAGCCCTCACCGGGGTTTCATCTTCCAAAAAGGGATACATCCCCGCTAATTTTGTCGCTCCTTTGGAGAGTATTGACGCTGAACCGTAAGTCCGATTCTAACATCATCACCTGTCAGTTTTGAGGAAATGAATGGACGCCCATTCTTGCCATCACAATGCAATAGAGTACAAAAAAAAAAATCTCCTGTCAGCCATAACAAGAAACAAACTTTTCCAAAGAAATTATTGTCCCAAAATAATGCCTTTTTGTAATATCTATAATATAAATACTGTTTACATGTTATTCTACAATAATATAAATACCGCCTGAGAGTCCTCACTTCAACTTCCATCCAGTCAACATGCTTAGCTGTTAAAGTGCATAGACCACAATTTGAGAAGACAGATAAAACTGTGCTGGTTTCTCATGTATCTGGTTTAGTGTCTATGTCAGTTTAAGCAGTTACAGCCTACAGACAACTATATCTCCATTTACTAGATCAACATACTGACAAACCACACCATGCTACCAGGGGAAACTGTATCTGTCATCTGAGACTCTTTACATCCAGGTAGTAGAGCTTTAGAGCATTATGGCATTTAGATATGGATGTCTTGAGTTTTAGTCGCGTTTTAAGTTGCAGCTCTGTATGTTTTTCTGATGATCTTTCAAAATGTTTTTATCTTCAGGGGGACTTAAATGCTTTTTCAAAATGACGATCTGTGAGCACAGACTTAAAATGTCATATTCAAAGCTGGTTGACATTTGCATTCTTTAAATTGATTTTTATAGTCAAAAATAACTTTAGGCATGTAAATTTTATGAGCTGTGTTTTCAGAGCGGTAAATCACTGCATGTCCTGCAGAGTGACTTGGTTGGTTAATAGCTATCAGTAATGATTCCCACAATCAAAGGCTCTGAACTGTGGAACCTCAGCAGTGTGTTAAAAGGCTTTGGCTAGTATTTCATGGACAGCTGTATATGGTTAAACTGACTGTTCTTGCTGAAACTAGAGTTATCATGCAGCCAATTCAGTATGTCATGAAAGGCCTTTAAATGCTCAAACCAGACCTGTTTTATATAACGTGTTTGTGACTTAAAGGTTATGAAAAGGGATTTCATGTAACTGTGATGCCTCTTCAGCTTACCTGACTCATGAAACCTGTTTCTCCTCAGCTGTTCCCTGGTTTTTCTCGTTAAGTCACACAGACAAAAATAGTCTGGATTCCCTTCATTGGTCTTGGCATCATTTGTGTCGTGGTTTCTATGAATCATAACACTTGAACTGATGATTGGTGGCTGGATAGGAAAGAATGAGTGATATGACACAATGTTATGAAACCACAAGGCTTATCGCATACTGATCTGAGGACAGTAGCACAGTGTGAGACTCTGGGTGATGTTTGAGTGCTTTTAGTATCAAAAAAAAAAAAAAAGATTTATTTGACTTGTGTCGGTAAACTGATATTTCTTTATTTATATTTGTAAAAAAAAAGAAAAACTTAACAAAAGAATTTCTACTTTTTTTAATTTGTCACAAATAAACCGGATAATACATAAGTAGAAGATTTGAGCCCTGTGCTCAGTTTGCATGATTTTCAGTCAGTGCAATATTTTATCACCTCAGAAACTTTTTTTTAAAACATATATCAATGTCGGTAGATAGTAATTATCAACCATAACAGAAATGTTAATACCGAATATCCTTATCAGACAAAATTTCCATATCAGTTCATCCCTATTTTTGATCAGTTTACAGATAGATGCAGGGTTTTGTGCAACAAATAAATATGTAGAGGTTTGAAAATCTGCATAAATCTGTTGCTTTATATCCATGTTTAACATATGTGAAAGCAGAATACCCTCTCTTTAAGGTGTAATGAATTTAAAGTATTGAAAGGCTACATAAAAACATGTAGTATATCAACAGTTCAAATTATTCAGCACTTCACCTTAACTATTTTAGTTGAAAATGAAATCAAAGTAAAAATGTGATATTGAGTTTTAGTGTTAGGCTTTTACTAAGCCAACTGTTATTTGTTAAATCACCAACGACCAACAGAGTCAACCCTTGATCTGCGCTAGTGATAGATTTATTTCCTATTGTCAGAGACTGACTGCCTTATTTTTCTGTTTGGTCCCTGATTTGCAGATGGTATTTCCCAGAAACTAAGAGGCTGGATGCAGAGAAGCTGCTGCTGGCAGAAGGAAACAAGTCCGGAGCCTTTCTCATCAGAGAGAGTGAAAGTCACAAAGGGGAGCTCTCCCTGTCAGGTATGCCAGAGAAGATGTAAAAAGAACGTATTGCTTTAAATACTTCATATTGAAGTGTACATGTCAATCGAAGGTAAGGTAAGACTAGGTGAGCAGGACTTCTGCAGGAATATCTCTGTTGACATTTCTGTCATCATTCAGCTCTCCTTCTTCTTTCTTCCTCTCCAAGCTTTAACATTGACTCACCTTTAAACAGAGATGAGTTAAATGTCTTTGAACACTGTTGTTGTTATCTCTTCCTCTTCTGCCTGATGTGATGTTGTAGTAGCTCAGTGGTAGTCTCATCAGCTCTACTGTCCATGTCTGGATTGCAGGACAGGATGCTCCTCCTCTTTGCTTTGTCAGAGATGTTTGGGGTCCAGTAGCTCCTCGGGCTGCTCTCATATCTGTGCTAACCACTAACTGTCATTATTTCCTGAGACCAGACTTAGACAGACACTAACCATTTTACCACAGAGTCAACAGGCAGAGGGGGATGTATTAGGTAGTATTGTTCTTACTGTTGACAATCAGTCCCCATTGTTATGGAATTTTTGACAGATCAGAATCAGGAATGGTTGATAAGAAAGTCAGATCATAGTAACATTTAATCATGAACACACATTATCAGGCATCTCTACTTTAAACCGTAAATTCAGCAGAGTATTTAATGCCAAAAAAAAAAAAAAAAAAAAAACAAAGAAAAGAAGATAAAGAAATGTAAAAATGGTTCAAGTTTTCCCCTTGGAGCAAGGTGCCTGGAGCAGGCATTGGAATAAACAGACTATGTAAAACGCTGCACATCTTGACTTGTAATCAAGCATCTTTTGTTTTGTTTTCATCATATTTCTTATCTTCAGAATATTATTTTCAAAGGAGGAAAAAGGAAACACGTTTTTCAGCAGCTTTTTCATTTCCTTTCTCAGCTCCGTGGCTCAGTGGCTCACATGCTCTAACAATGTATGTTTTTGAGGCCATAAGATTCGCAAACATTCTCTCCTCCCTTAAACCTCCCAGATAATTTAATCTCTTCTCTCTCAGTCTGAGTTTACAGTTTTTCCATTATGATGCTTGAGCAGCAGGAGCTCACTTAAGTCAGTTGATGACCTGATGCATCTGGCAGCCACAAACCTCAGGTTGATTTATGTAGAAATCAGGTCACTCATGTATTATTATGTCCACATCATGTTCATTTTTCTGATTTAGTTCAAAGCAGTCTCAGCTTTTTACATTTTTGATGTATCAAAAAGAACATTTAATGCTTTTATCTCTCATTAGCTACTGTTTGACTTCAGCTTTTCAGTCTGGACCTGTGATTGGTATAGTTTCAACCTCTGAGAGAAACACAAAGGACCAGGAACCACTTTTTAAAGTATGAGAGCTTTATTAGAGGCACATAAATATTCAATTTTTAAGTTACTTTTGGGACATTTTACTCTCATATTAGACTGGACAGCAGAAGAGAGACAGGAAATGTGAAGAATAGAGTTTAGACATGCAGCAAGGAGTCTTGGTGACGGCTGTTACAGGGACTTTAGCCTCTGTACATAGGGTGAATACTTAAACTGCCAAGCTGAACCAGCCACTCAGGATACCAACTTTTACTACAAAAGTATCAACACACCTCGATACAAACTCAAAAAGGAGTTTGCATGTCTCAGGTCATTACTTATTGGTATAAAATACTTGATTCTGATTGGTTAGAAACCCCAAAAATGGTAAAACCAAATCAATCACACAAATCAGTCCACAGAAAGGAGTCCAGGATGTTCACCTCAGCCTGTTGATACTTTGGGAAAAATATTAGTAAAAGCATTCTTAATCGGTGGAGGATATTTTTGATAGCAGATCCTGTCCTGCAATCCAGACTACAGCAGCACTGTTTTTGTAATGGATGTTTACTCAACTGTTACAAACCTGTCACCTGTTTATTTACTTGTTTCTGCACTATTCATCTTAGTGGAAGATACTTCTAGAGAAGTGTTTCCCAAATTGTTTCAGACCAAGGACCACAACACCCCCCCCCCCCCCCAAAAAAAAAAAAAAAAAAAAAAAAAAAAAAAAAAAAAAAAAACAGGCATAATTCTTTTCAAACTTACCAGTAGACCTATGGCTTTGGAACAGTTAAACATTTCATCTTCAATGAAATCTAAATTTTCTGCGCTGTGGGAAAACTCATTAAGTTTTAGGACCATGGATAAGGGCTGATCACGCCATCATGACAGAGGATTTAAGGTTAATGAGCAACTCACTCAGAGTGTAAAATGTAACCTAAAACCTAATCGAGTAAGATTTCATAATTAGATAATTATAATAATAATTAGATAATTAGCCTAAGTCAACAGTTTGCTCTGGTGTTGGACTTCATGTGACCTTTTCAGCTTCTTTTATCCACATCTCTGAGAACTTCTGAACAGAAAACAAATGCACATCTGGCTCCTTAACATTGATGAAGAGAAGATTCAGGGGACACGTTTATTCTGTTGTACTCATCAGTGAGGATGTGATTCATGACACTGAATCTTTTCTCTCTCCCCATTCATCTCAACAGTTTCACTTTTAAATGTTATGTAAAAAAAGAAAAAAAAATACAAGCTTCACTCCAGGTCATGGCAGGCGACAAATGGAGAACCACTGCTCCGAAAGGCACATTGGAGACCCCAGGCTGTGTGCAGCGACTGAATTGGCGTGTTGTAAAGAAGAGACATGGCAGAACCAAGTGGGAAGCTTCCCTTTTTAGAATATGCAGAAGTGTTTTAAATTGAGGGTTGGCCTCAGAAACACCAGAAACCACACACAGACCAGATAAAAAAAAAATCAGTATTAATAAACATGCTCACAGCTTTGGTCTGAGTAGCTCATTTTATGGCTTCACAGAGACTACGTCCATTTATTACACAGTCAGTTGCTTCCACTCAGTTTTTCCAACACGTTCTTCCATGTTGAGAAATAATGGTCCTGGTCTAGTTTCCATTTTGTTTTGCATATTCAGTTCTAAAATGGAACTGATTTGATGCCATTTCTGTTGCCCTGCAGCAGTAAAGACGTTCATAAAGTTGTGGATAATTGATTTTTGTCATCACACTAAACTAATTTATACAGTAATTGACTCTGGGATATTACCTTCCTTCTTGTTTTGTCCTCCAGTTCTAGATGGTGGGACGGTGAGTCACTACAAGGTGCAAAGACTGGAGAATGGGCACTACTACATGAGTGTGACCCAGACCTTCCTGACACTCAAAGAGCTGGTGGAGTATTATTCCAAACAGGCGGATGGCCTCTGTGTGCGTCTGGGTAAACCATGTATTAGGGTAAAACAAGCGTCTTTTCATTAATTCCGTCACTCCACACTCCCTGAAGTCTCTTTGACATGTTGATACACCATAGCTCACCCTTTCTGTGTAGGCATTGGCTCCACAGACTAATGGTTTGTCCTACAACACTGTGGACAAATGGGAGATCGACCGCAAGTCCATCAAGCTACTGTACAAGCTGGGAGCCGGTCATTTTGGGGAGGTGTTTTTGGGCGCCTGGAACTGTTTCACACATGTAGCAGTGAAGACCCTCAAGCCTGGTATGCTAATCTCTCCTTTCCTTTGACTTAAAGTGTTTAAACCTTAAGCAAAGTATTCAGGAACAAACAAGAAAGAGGTGCTGAGAGAAACCAGGTAACTAAAGGACTGTTTGGTATGTTTGATGACATTATTTAAGATCAGATGGTTTTAAAACCACCTGAACCTGGGACAGAAGCACACTGATGTAAAACCTGCCCAGTGGGGCAGTTTAGACTCAGATTAAACTACTTTCTCTGGTGCCTCAGAAACCCTCCTCAGGTGTGCTGTGGTGGCAATATGCACACTGTCTTTCTACCCACAACACTTAACCAATTTCAGTTCATCATTATCAGCTTTCAGGAAACTTGAAGAAGAAGAAGACTCAGGCTGCTCAGATGGCTTTAGTTGAAATAGTTCATATATAGCTCGGTTTGACCGTTGACAAACAGTACATATGGATGCGTAGTGTAATGCGGAGTCAATTCTACAGGACCACTCTGTGTGCTCAGTATTTATCATTCCTGAGGTTCCTTCTATCTAATAAACCAATAGATTCAACTTAGCTTAGGATGTCAATACATGCTACAAAAAACTGTTCAAGGAGACAGGACTGTGTGTATCTGATCCACCTCAGACTGGAGCCACACTGTGGAGTACAGATAACTTTAAGGCCAAATGCAGGTTTGTGACTATTTGACACAGAGGCAATTTACAGAATAACTAAAGAGAGGAATAAGGCAATAGGAAAATTTCACCACAAGGTGCTAGTCAAAAATTAAAGCTAGCTCATAGGTCTTTGCAGGCTTACGTTTCCTCCCAAGCACTTGTAGTGGTTAGCTTGCAGATACTGCGACCCAAGTCCTTTTCACTTGCTGTTTTAATGAATAAGAAAGAAAAATCGGCAGCATATGGGCACTTGAAAAGGAACTTTTTTAAAGGGTTTACAGTGTTGTAAACAAATACTGAAACGTGAGCCAGACTGATTTAAGAGGAGCTGGTGTCATTACTCCTGAAACCACTCATACTCTAGATGGGGCGTGACTCTTCGCCCAGGTACACAAGAAAACAGACAAGAATTAAAGGGCTGTTTCAGTGTTTTTAAAGTGGATTTGAATGATTTACATGTCTCTGGTACCAGTCAGCTTGGCCCCTTTGATGAGAAACTGCTGGAGAAACAAGGTGCAAGATCTTGTGAAGATCTTATGAAGCTCTCATGCCATTTTTATAATGGACATAAACAGGCATGGAAGGATGTTGGAATCATGCTGTGTTTAACTAAAAAAAAAGTTTGAGGTGTTTTATGTTTATATTGAATACATTATAGGCCAAACAGGAAAAGAATATATGAATTTTTGAAAGCACAAACACTGAGCTGTAGCCTCTCTGATGGTGGCTGACAGTAGCTGTGTTTACATGGAGCCTAATATTGGATTAGAACTGGTTTACAAGCCTAAACTGAATAAAAATGCTCCATACAAACATCTCAGTCAGAATAAACAGGCTGAAACTGGATGGAATTTTATTCAGTTTCACAAGGGTAGAATATCCCTTTTCCCAAACCAATGAAAAACAAAGTTTTTCATGTAAACGGAGAAACAGAAAGTTGTAAGGCTACATTACATCTGCGCTGCTCTGTCTTGACGTAAATGCGCAGTGAAGTTTACATTGAAAATATGGCGGCTTCCAAACAGAGCACACAGAACTAGTCTGTGGTGGCCAGTTTCTTTTTAATACAAACTCTGAAAGAACTCAAAATTGTGACACGGTTAGACAGTAGGAAAACAAGAAATATTGAACTATTTAAAAAAGTCCACGAAACATTCAGCGAAGTTGGGATAGACCGAAACATCGAACAAATCATGAACCGCTAGAAAACTCTGAAGACTGGCTACTATGAGGCTAAACAGCATCTTTGATAAATCACGTGATGTTTTCATAGATCTACGCATGTCACACGTCTGTAAAACAGCTGGACGGATGTAAACACTGGATCGGAATAGATCAGGTCAGATTTAAACAGTTGACCTCAGAGCTCTATCAGAATGATTTCAATCAGAATGAAAAAAGTCTGCATGTAAACTCGACATCACTGTTTACTATAGACTCTACCTGAGAGCAGGGCTGCACAGGTGTATTTGTTCTATTTTTAAATTATATTCCCGTCACATGATCACCATCATACACCAATATAGTAGTTTGCAATCCGCACTCTGTCTCTCTCTCTACAGCCTTTTGAAGAAACTGGAACCTTTAAATGCAGATGTTTTGATTTTTTTTTCAGTAATAACTTTTATCTTATCCAGGTTTAAGTCATAGCTTGGAGAAAATTTTCTTATCCTCAGAATTTTGTCACCAGTATTGAGTATTTGCCTGAGGAGGCTTTATAAATACAGGCCCGGTCTGTGGAATAAAACATACTGAAAACTTAATCTTTAAATATTTAAAATGGCAAACTGCTCATGATGTTCATGAATTTATTTGTTATTCTATGTGGGTATGTCTTTTCTGTAAAATGAAGTTGAACTTGCAGCAAAAACAGAAAAAACAAACAATTTGTGTCACTTGTTCATCAAACCAAGATGGCACAGCCTAAAACCTAATTAAGATCTGAATAAAGAAACGTTGTTAGTTCCACTTAGTGTTGTACTATTACCATCATTGTGTTTAAGTACCCCTTTTCTTCAGGCACCATGGACCCTAAAGAATTCCTGAGAGAGGCCCAAATCATGAAGAGCCTGCGGCACCCCAAGCTGATCCAGCTGTACGCCGTGTGCACCACAGAGGAGCCCATCTACATCATCACAGAGCTGATGGACTGGTGCCTGCTGGAGTACCTGCAGAGTAAGATGACTCACTTTTACCACTCGTGTAAAAAACAAGAGACTTTATGATTGGATCTGAGTCCAGGGCTGCTTCAGCTCCTCTGTCCCCCTACCTGACTCTGAGATCCGGTGACCAGCGCAACAAAAGCATTTAATATCCTGCAGTTATTGATCTGTCCCCACGTCATTAATTTTACTCTTTTCTCCTGTCCACTGCCAGAGGGTTGTTTGCTTATTAAATTAGTTTGATAGCATGCTCATAAAGAATACATTATAATGAAATTAAACATTAAAGAAGGACATGTTTTAGTTTCTGCCATAAAAGACGAACACTCTGACCAAGCTCTGAGCTCTATGAGGTTTCTGGCTGTACAGCGCCAGACGCTTTGATGTGAAAAGACAAATAACATGACTTTAGTTTTATTCAGTAACATCTAATCCAGACATGTCCAAAGTCAGGCCCAGGAGATGATAGTGGCCTGAGGTCCAGTCCCATATGGCCCCCATCTTTCATCTTACAGTAATGTCACTGAAATGAATCATGATCTAATTGATACATTCACATTTTCTGTTAGGTGCACAAACAAACCGAAGTCTATCCAGTAACGTCTCACTAAACTACATGTTGACTGTGCATAGTCAGTTTGTCTAAAGCTAAAGCTCTGTTCATTCTGCAGAAACTCAACAACTCTTACAGCTGACGTCTCTAAATGAAGGAATTTATCAGGATGAAAAAAGGTGAAGTTCAAAAAAGACATTAGAGACACAAGACCAGATTAAAGTTATGAAATGGAGCAGAAAAGAAAAAAATGGAATGGTCCATAAAAAAGGGAAATCAGAAATATTTGGGTCTACAAATGTTGTTTGCAGGGCAAAGTAGTCTGAATATGAAAATCAATCCTGATTAAATCCAGATCCTGATCCTATAATAATATAATAAAAACATACTGACATGTTTTTCTCATATCGCCCCCTAACGGAGAACATTTTCCTTGGTCAGAAGCAGAGTTTGCTGATGTTTACACAGCAGGTAACACTACCCTCAGGTGAGACGCCTGAGGGACAGGTGAGACACCTGAGGGACAGGTGAGACGCCTGAGGGACAGGAGAGACGCCTGAGGGACAGGTGAGACGCCTGAGGGACAGGAGAGACGCCTGAGGGACAGGAGAGACGCCTGAGGGACAGGTGAGCTTTGATTTCATCAGTCTGTGATGATGGAACGAGGAGGTTTGAGCCACTTAGAGACTGATTTTTATAGAATTCATAAAAGAAAGACCTTAAAATATAGGGCATTTATGTCACTTGGACAGTAAGTAAATAACAAGAGTGGAGTTCAGGGCTCATTTTTCTGTTGATTATTACACAGGAAAAGGCAAGGTTTGACGTGCTACTCTGTGTATGAGGAAAGACCTTTTTGTGTGTGAAAAGACAATGAAAACTGGATGTCATTGGAAACTCTGCTTTTATCTTAAGATCCATCACAGCTACACGTTTGAGCAGGTTTGAGTCCCTTCATGTGAAAATAATTAGATTATGATAAATCAAAGCCCCCACGGAGCTTCTGATGGACATTAACTCACTCCTTCACTGACCATCTGTATTATCATTATAAATGCAGTATGAAAAGATACTTTCATTTAACTCTTTAAAGACAGCAGACTAATTATGGATTAAACAGAATTAATCACACAAACTGAAAGAGCTTAGTGGTGCTGTTCTAGACACAGGGGGAGCTGATGAACATGGTCACTGAGTCAGCGTGTAGGCTGAGTGATCTACTTCTCCTCAATGCCAACATGTCCAGGATTTAGGAGACAAAAGAAAATGCTCTGTCCATAGGGGGTGCCAAAATCTGCACAACCCAAAAGTTCTTCACAGGAGCTTTAAACTAACATCTCTGATGATTAAAAAATGCATGGACCTGTCTGATGATCTGCCTTTTTTACAGTGGATAAGGGTGCCAAGCTTAAGCTGTCTGACCAGATCGATATGGCAGCTCAGGTGGCCTCAGGTATGGCCTATCTGGAGTTACAGAACTACATTCACAGAGACCTGGCAGCCAGGAATGTGCTGGTGGGGTACAATAACATCTGCAAGGTGGCTGACTTTGGCCTTGCCAGGGTCTTCATGGTGAGTGATCTTTAAAGAGTAACTGTGCTCAGTTTGATGTGCTCTTATTTCAGAAGGTGTTGTACCTTTACTCACTGTCTTACCAGGAAACTGAAGCAGCAGCATTCTCCAATAATTACACACACTGCTTCCACTTCCTGGTACTGAGTTAACAGGTTTAACACCTGTGCTTGAACACCTCTGGGAATTCAGGCCCAGGTGTTTATGTTCCCAAGCTGTCAGTGCTGGTGAAGGTACTAGAGGGCCAAGTAGGTGACTAGTTAAAAGAGGTTTTATATTGTGTTTTTTTCTGAGCCTGGATTGTAGATCACCAAAAATGTCAAAGTTTTTTAAAGTTTAAAGAGCAAGTTAAAAAAATTCTATCTAACCATCAATCCATCCATCCATTCATCCATTCTTCTATCCGTCAATCTGTCCCTCTGTCCATCCATATAGTACCGACAAAGTGAACCAAGTCAGCTGCATTTAGCACTACAGCTGTGAGGGTCAGAGGCTTGCTAACACTGGATTCTCGCTAAAAACGGTTCGGTGGTTTAAAAGTTACCTGAGCAGTAGGAAAAATGTGTCAGGGTAGATGGTTTACCTTCCATCTTTTTTAACATAAAAAATGGTGTCCCACAAGGGTCCACACTGGGCCCTATTCTTTTTGTGATCTATATTACTAACTTATGTAAAAGTGTCAAAGAGGCAACGTTCACCATCTATTATGCTTTGTCATCTTCTCTGTTGCAGTACAAAGAAATACTTGTTAACTTTGGCTGATTCTTATTGCCAACGAGACTGAGATGATGTACTTCTCTAAATCTAAGAGGACAGTGAATAGAATAGAATAGAATAGAATAGAATAGAATAGAATAGAATAGAACTTTATTTGTCATTGCAACAAGTACAACGAAATTGCAAAAGCCCTTCAGTCAGTGCAACAGTGCAAAAGGAGATCAAATAAAATAAAGTATATATGTAATAAAATAATGTCACTAAGGTGCATTATAGAATAGCAAGTTTGATTCAAGTAAGTAATGACAATAAGGTGCAAGAGGGGAAAACCCTCTTGCAAGAACGATTTTTACTTCAACTAATGAGGGAACTCCACGCTTTGAAATATCTGGCTTGTTACGACATGCATTTTTTGGTGTTTCTTTTTAATTACCGAGCTGTACTGTGATGCCCCTGCAGTGCCATCTAGGTTTGGTACTGTCATCTTGGGGGTGTGTTTGACCCGTGCTTTCCTCCTGTAGCACACTGATTGGTGTGGGATCAGGGTGCTGAAGTTACTTAAACTCTTGCAGTCATTAACACGCTCTCTCTGCTTCCCTCCTCACAGGTATATGGTATTTTGGTTCTGGTTTATGTTCTCCTAGGTTAACCTCTTGTTTTGTCTGCCATCTACAACACTTACACACATCTTTCACTGCAAAAGCACACCACACACCACACACACTGATTCTGCTGATCTTTCACACCTCATTCAATAATACTTATTTCTGAATTCCAATTTGGTTTAATTTGGTTCAATCTTATCAAATAAAGTATCATTTAATTTAAAGGTTACATGGTGTTTGTCTCCCTTTTGTCATGATCTTTTGAGTCAGGTTGTGACAGTACCATCCCCCTTTTTGGTTCCCTTCTGTTAGGGTGCCAGACATACCAATTCGACCCCAGAAGGTGGAGCTAGAAACACTGCAGTCTGTTGATTGGTCGAAAGAGTCACTTCCCATACGACAGCAGTAATAAAGAACAACATATAACCCTGCCATGTTTAAAGCTTCAGTCAACTTCATGAAGATAACTTTCTTTTTGCTGCGCATTGTAACAAAAAGCCACATGCCAATCACAAAGAAAAGGAATTGCTGGATATCTTCCATCGTTGCACTTTGTTTGCGGTTTTGCATTTTTCTTCTTCACTGGATTCATTAGCGGGGTACACTGTGTCATGCTACTATGAGGTCATGCTATTACGTAGCTGACGCAGCTATCAGCATCCGGCTTAGTCTACCATGAAGGGCACAGTTGGTTGTTGTGGGGAAATGCAAACAGGATCAGGCTTTACCGATCCGACCCATACCAAACTGTACTGATCCATACCAGACCGCTTGGGGGAAACAGACTGAAGGCTTTTTGTCATTTGTTGCTCGGAAAGAAACCTTATCTGTACATAGAAGAATGGAACATTGGTTTATCTTTCTTTATAAAGCTGTACTAAAGGATCTGCCGTCTTAATTATGCTCTTTACTGACCCCTAAAGTTCTTTCTGGTTCTAACATTTGCTCCCACGGACAGATTTTGATTCTGTTTGTGGTTCCTTGGACTCACTGTGTCTTTGGTCAAAGTGCTCTCAGTGTTTTTGCTTCTTTATCTTGTTCTAAGCTACAGGGCCATCTTAAACTGGACCATTTTGTTAGTCTGGGTAATTTTAAAACTGGGAGCAAGAATCATCTGATGAGCCTATGCACTTGTTTTACTGCTGAATGCTGCTGATTTATAAATTAATGTACATTTTGTTTGTTGATGTCTATTGTTCTGTCTTGTTGTCTGTGTGAAACTTTTTGTGCCGCTGTCTTGGCCATGTCTATCTTGTAAAAGAGATCTTTTCATCTCATTGGGAATATTCCTGGTAAAAAAAAAGGTTAAATAAAATATCTCCTTATCTGTCGGGAGATATTTTTTGATCAGGTGTTTTCTAAAACTGAGTGACTTTGTGTTTCATTCTGTTTGTAGCGAGAGAATGAAAACATCTATGAAGCCAAAGAAGGGACTAAGTTCCCTGTGAGGTGGACCGCTCCAGAGGTCATCCAGGAAAACAGGTTCAGCATCAAGTCTGACATTTGGTCCTTTGGGATTCTGCTGCATGAGATCATGACATTTGGACAGATGCCGTACCCAAGTAAGACTTCAGTCAGTGATGCAGTTATGAAGGGTGTGAACGTATCTCATGCCATGAGATCTTGTGGTAGTACAACTTGCCAGTAATTTCTGGTAAGGCTGGTACACAGAGCAGCCAACATAACAAAGTCTGATGTTAGCCTCCACTTAAAAACTGTTTATGTGGTAGAACTTACAGTACGTATTAAAAACAACCCTACACAGTGACAGAATTAATGACCAAGCAAAGACCACGAGGCAGGTTTCCAGCTGCCCAGAAAGTGCTTGCACATAACATAGTGAAACTTCCCACCCAACATGGCGTCGTGTCCCTTTTTTGCTCAGGCAGAAGCTACAACAGCTCCAATCACACAAGTTTATCACACAATGTTTGTTTCCATCAGCTTGAGCATCATAGAAAACTGCTGAAATTTCTTAATCTGAGAAAACTATTTGATACCTGCTGCCTTTGCTCATGAAACGTGCTAAGGCTCGGCCCTAATTAAACGATTCACTCAAACTCTGTCCACCTGTGTCCACCTGCGAAAGCTCAGCATCTGTTGCACCGAGATGACCAATCTCCTCCTTCCATTCATCTCCCAACACTCATCTGGGTCTGGGTCGAGAGGGCTGCAATGTCATCAACGAAGCCCAGTGGCCCCTGTCCCAGGCCACTTCCAACAGCTCCTCTGAGGTGATACTAAGGCACTTCTGGGCCAGCCGAGAGATATAATTTCTCCATCGTTACCTGGGTCTACCCTAGAGTCTCCTCCCAGCTGGACAAGTCCAAAACACCTCCCCAAGGGGGAATCTGGGAGGCATCGTCACCAGATGACCGAACCACCTCATCTGGCTCCTCTCGATGTGGAGGAGTAGCGGATCTTCTTAGAGCCTCTCCCGGATGTCCATGCTCTGAACCCTTTCTAAGGCTGAACCCAGACACCCTGCAGAGAAAGCTCATTTCAGCTCTCATAATGCACTCATCATCTTGTCCTTTCAGTAACTACCCACAGCTCATGACCTCATTGGAACATAGACTGACCGGTAAATTAATAGCCTTGCCTTCTGACTCCCTCTTCATCACAATGGACCAGTATATCGCCCACATCACTGCTGCTCATTGGGCTCTTGCTCATTCCATTGAGCAAGAGCCCGAGATAGGGCAGAGACTCTCTCCCGACCTGGAGTGGACAGCCCACCCTTTTCCGACTGAGAACAATGGCTCGCCCTATTGTGAGCTGGAGGTCGATGTTTGATGAGGCCAGTAGGACCACATCATCTGTGAAAAGCAGAGACGGGATCCTGAGACCCCTGAATCTGACTCCCTTCACCGTTTGGCTGTGCCTTGAAATCCTGTCAATGAAATTAATGAACAGAATCGGTGACAAAGGGCATCCCTGGCTGAATACAAACCAAATTCTCGCTCTGGAAATACAGAGATTGAACAGCCTGTAACAATGGGTCATCAACTACATATTCCAGGAGTAGCTAATAATAAGCCTTTTCCAGATCCACAAAGCACATGTGGACTGGTTGGGTAAACTCCCAAACTCCCTCTTGCACCCTTGCAAAGCTTTAGAGCTGGTCCAGTCCAATCACCTCATGCAAGACTTTTAAAAACTGAAAGATCCTAAAAAAAATTATAATAAATTATCATTATCATTTCAGTGACTTTCCCATCCTAACTTCCAGTTGTATCTTATTACCCAGAGAAAGAACTCAGTTTCTTTCTTGCACCAGATGTAAGATGCTCTTGTTTTTTTTCACTGGTGCATCACTGTGTATGTCATCAGCACCAGTCCAAAACTGGGATAGGCATGAGCGTGCTACAGAATCGGGATCAAGCTCTATCTAGAAAATAATGTGTCTAATAATTCAAATCAGGAAAAGAGCATATATTACAGTTTCTGAAACTGGTACATGATGTTTACTTGCACAAAAACAGGATATTTTAGAAACCAGGCTGTATTATTTTTCCTTGTCAGTTTGTGGAAAGGTGTGGGAAGTCATAATCAGACAGAAGACACATTCAAGCTTAAAGATTTCTAAATGGACTCCATTTTTATTTCATTTTGTGATTTTCATTTGAATTAATGACATTTTACCCCACAAAATGTTACTCATAAAAATACTTTCCTCCCTTTTTATCTGTGTTCCTTGCAGCCTTTACAAACATGCAGGTGATCCAAAGGATTACTCTGGGCTACCAGATGCCTTGTCCCCCCGGCTGTCCTAAAACCATATATGGCATCATGATGGACTGCTGGAGGGAGAACGAGTTTGATCGACCCACGTTTGAGACCCTGCAGTGGAAGCTGGAGGACTACTTTGATATTGATGCTTCGGAGTATGATGATACTGTCCGTAACTAGCTCTATGACAGGCTGTGGACTAAGAAAAAGAAACAGTGAAATCATCTAAAACAGGAGTAAACGCACCGTGCTCTGAACTCGCTGCAGTCAAATGAAGGATCTGATTGGATGCTGTAGCAGCAGTGAGTTCTTTCAGTTTGCTTTATGCTCTTTGAAACACGCTGACAGCCTCGTCTGAGTCCTTGAGCTCACCAGACTGGATGAGGCGTCTTTCAGCAAAGACACAAAGCTACAATCTGTCCATCTGGATGAACTGGTTCCTCTGGCACTCCACATAGCGCTTGTTCTTTCCACTGGCTATCTGCCCAGTTCTTACCTGAGCTGATGTGTGACTCATGTTCACCACAAGTTCCTACAGATCCTTCTGTTTGACGACTGAGTGATAGATGGGTTCTTTAATCCGAGCTTACTCATGGTCATACAGAGCTGCTGCTCCACTTCAAACCCCTGTGACATATCAGCAAACGATTAACTATCGACTCAAAGGAACCCGGCCATCTCCACAGCCCCAAACACCGGTGTCAGAGTTGGTGTCGTCTGATTAGTCAGTGCTGTGCTTTGCAGTCAGGAAGCCTCTTTGTGTTGGCCCTGATCAGCTGTTTGGATTCCAATCTTCCCCTCCAACAGCTTACACCATGAGTTGAGTCATTGTACAATAACAATAATAATAATAATAATAATAATAAAACATTAGGGGCTAAAACGAAGTCTGAGAATGAAAACTGAAGAATTGTTGTTTGGTGAGGCAGGGAGCTCTGGATGGTGAGTGATGCAGGCTGTATGTGAACTGCTGGTATCCTCTGAAGTCATCTTCATGTATCCACAGTAAAGATCATGTCCTCGTCTCCGTTAGAATCACGGTTTGTAGTTCGGTTGTGCTTTCGTCTCCTTTCAGCCTGCAGATGTGAACAGATGATCAGAGACGTGGATAGGAGTGATTTCGGATGGTGAGGTTAAGCTTTTTGATATAGGATACACTTTACTCAACATTTGTGTTTCTGTTTCTCATATCAGCTAAATGATGCAGTAGAGTAGACCCCATCAGTGTGGATTCATATCCTAACTCCCTCACTGTGTTGTTTAGTGCTGAGACAAACTGATAGCTTTAGATTTATCTGAATGAAGGGACAACATTTACTCCAGCATTTTTCAGCTCCTGTGGACCATGGGACATATCTTAAGATGGAAATGAGTAATAAGTCGTCACTGATGTGGGTTTCTTCTGGTGACACAGATCCTTAGGGCTCCTTTTGTCTGAAGGTTGAATTGCTGACTAACATCCATTCCTGGTAAAAGATTGAGATGGTGGCTTGACAAAATGGTTGATTTCTGCAGAGGTGAAAGATCACTGCAGCTGCATTAAAACACAATGGTTCCAGCACAGCTAGCTTATGTCTTCAGGCTGAAACAACCTGCTGGACATTATTCCCATGGCCCCCCAAACAGGAACAAGGTTTAAAATACTGGATACACCTTAAAATAATTCTGTTTTGATTTTCTTTAAAGTTGGGTGCACACATTATGTGACTTAAAGGAGTAACAGTTGACCCACCGATGAGCTGCTTTTACCGTATCTCATGACACCTTCACCACTTTCTTCTAAACTTGATTATGTTCACTTAATCTGGTTCACACATTTAATTCATGTTGAATTCGCTGTATGATGACATCTCGACTGGACAATGCGACTTCAGCTAATCGATGTGTCGGGGCAGGACGAGCAGGACAAGCAGGACTTGTTTTTTAACACATATCTCAGTGCACGCTACAGCGTGAGTAAAGAGAAGGAATCAGGAAGTATTCTTTCATTGACATGTTACAGTTAATTCTGGGAAGGAGAATTATCGCAGCTGCACATCACACAGCTTATCAGCTTTTGTTTTAACAGCTGCAGCCAGACTTCAGCCTGCTCACTGTGGTCTTAGTCTTTATGCTTCAGTCTAGACCTGCTGATATCTGCTACAGACACCCTGGCTCGAGAGGGTCCAGCCTCAGATACACCAGCTCACACCTGAAGTGAGACAGAAGTGATGAAAGCATGAAGGAAATCCTCATTTGTATCTTAATAAATCTCACTACTTGTTTTATAACCATGGAAGTGCTTTTATGATCCGTTTGTATTATTCCATAACTGTTCTGTTTGTATTATATTTATTAAATTGTTTTTATTTACAATTACTTTGGTTGAGTCGTTTTGTTTCTGCAGACATGAAAAATAAAAAAAAAGTTTTTTTAACGTTTGTTGATGTAATACACGTGTCAGCCACAAGAGGCAGCAGAGCACCCCTCAGTGGAAAATGATGAAAATGGGATGAGATGAGATTCAACCTCGTCATTGTAAATATACAAGTACAGACGAACAAGATGAGGTTTGACATCTCACCAGAAGTGCAATATGCATTAGGTGCAAGAATCTATGCTATTTAGGAAGTTATTACAGTTATTTACAGATACAGACACAAACAAGCAAATTGTTGGGTGTGTATGAATGGGTTAGTGGGACGCTATAGATAAATAAATGCTATAAATATAAGTATATTCTACAGATTAAGGTGCGATGAACATGCTATGCTTGTAGACAAGTATAAATGTATGAATGATATCAGAATAATCTACAGATTACAGATACAGATTATGAACGTATGAAAGAGGCAAGAGGACAAACAGTCTTAGGGCAGGGTGTGTGTGTGTGTGTATGTGTGTGTGTTGGGGTGTGTGTGTGTGTGTGTGTGTGGGGGGGGGGGGGGGGGGGGTCTTTAAGGATACTGTGAACTTGATGCAGACAGGTGCTGTGTCCCAAATCAGTCACTTCTGAAAATGCACTTACAGGAAGAAGTGCACAAAATCTTTCAGGATCGTTCTCCCAAATCAAACACTGCAGCTTTGCACTTACCAGAAACTACGATCGCATCTGACAACCGCTCACAGGTGTTCCTCTTGTTTATGTCCATCAACCATCAACTGATTCGTTCCCGCCCCTTCATCTCCTCGCGAACTTAAAGCTGGAGACACATTCAACAGTCATCCTGTTGATGTGAATGGGACTGTGTTGGCTTCCTCTTTCTCTCCTAAAGTCCATGATGAGCTCCTTTATCCTCCTGGTGTTAAGGAGCAGGTTGCTGTCAACACACCAAGCGGCTGCACCTCCCCCCTGTAGGCTGTCTTATCGTTGTTGCTGATGAAGCCAAGAGAGTAAGATAGTAAGTGATCCTCACGCCTTGTGATTTAAATATGATGCTTCCAGGGAGTTGTTTGTAATTTCTGCAGCTAAATTCTAAACTAATGATCAAATAGAAAAGTCATCAGAAAACTGATTTTTCACAGTCTCACCTCAAAACAAGAGCACCAAACAGCTCAGGACACAACAAGCTCCCTCACTCTGTCTGGTGTATTTCTCCAAGATTCTGTTGTCTCGTCTCGTCATGTGTGTTGTGTTCAAACTGTGAAAATAGAGTTTTAATGGGTGGGTCACAAAGCATAATAGCATTAGCATAAACCCTCCTGCTGCTGAAGTGGCCTAAATGCTTTCAGCACATTAGCTTTGGTGGTTTTCCCGCTCGCTCGAGTCCTGGATAGTAGTCCTGATGACAGTTTGCAGCTAGCTAACCAGTCAGCCACTCAGCTAAGCAGTCATGTCTCCTCCTAGTCGCTCATGCATCTTTCCTGAATGCCACAATGTGCTGGGTGACAACTCTGTTAGCTTATTTAAATTTCCTACAGATGACCAGGTGAGGAAGAGATGGATCAATTTTGTCAAGAGGAGCTTCTGTGGACCACCAATAAAAACCACCAACACCCGTCTCTGCAGTGTCCACTTTACCCCTGATAGTTCAGATAGGTTTCCATTCAAGTCAGTGTATCAACTTACACTGAATCTGTTCAGCTGCGTGGCTGGTCTGGCATGTCACAGTTAATCGGCAGCCATCTTATTTTTGCCGGATGCCGGAGCTGTGACACGTCAATTCAGAATAGAGAAGATCAAGCAGGACATGAAGTAGTGCAGGGAAACTAACTTAAAAGAGCCTGAGACTTTCAAAATAAAACAAACTACATTTAAACCAGATCGTATTTATCTTTACCATTGAAACAAAACATCACAATGAGTGAAGACACACCAGGAGTCAACAGGTTTGAGGTTTACAACATGAATGAAGAGAGGTTTATTAATAAATAAATAAATAAATAATGTAACTCCAGCTGTCTGTCAGTCATGAGCACTCAGCTGGTGAGAGTCGACAAACTCATTCAACATACAGCAGATGTAGATGGTGTATTTGAGTTGTCAGGGCCATTGGCCTTTCGTGCCCGCCAGAGTGTAAGTGTTATTAATATTGTAAATTTGGGCAATTTAATGCATTTTGCTGAAGGTGCAAATAAGTGATTTTACACAGTGCATCTTGTCATGGCCATGTAATGTTAGTAGAGTCCTTCTGGCAGTACAAAGATAAATCCACAGGTAGTATTTTATGTGCACCTACAATATAGCTATAACAAGGAATTATAGACTGGGGTTTCAACCTGCATGTTTTACCCTCTTTGGCCACATGGTGGTGCTGCCACTCTCCTGATGGCCTGATTTTACGTTGCTGAGGGAGCAGGCAGGTTCATTTCACCTCCACCTGTAGGAACACAGGACCACAGGAACAAATATGAGCATTCTGGGAGAGCAGATGGTCTAGTGGTTAAAGTTATGCTCCATCTGGCAAAAAAGACCTTAAGTGAGCAGCATGGCTTCCAGCCTGACCTGTGGTAACTTTCCGGCATGTTACTCCCCACTCTCACCCTGATTTATCCACTGTACTGTCCTCTCAAAATAAAGGAACAAAAAAAAAAACTCAAAAAGAAATATGAAAACAATGCCACGTGTTTTTGTGAAGCGGGATATAAAACACTTTTCAGAACAAGCTTTTATTCATGAGTTATTTCATGCTGACTGGGAAAAAAAAAATCTTTATCATTGCTGATATTAAACGTGCTCGGAGTTTTTCTTTTCAAATTAAACCATCAGGCTGCTGGGTACAATAAAATCAGCTGGCCAAGACAAACTGGTGTCCTACTTTTTAAAAGTAGCTGCTGATTTTATTGCCCTGCCCTTGATGCACATTTTTAACTTTTCTTTGGCAACTAATTTTATCAGTGATCCCGCTATCTTAAATAATTACAGGCCAATTTCTAAATTCTCTGTCTTGGCCAAAGTCTTGGAAACCTTTATCAGGGAGCAAGTAAAGTTATTTCTTGACAGAAACAAAATTTTAGCAGCCTCTCAGGGAAAAAAAGCACAATTTCAGCATTTCTTAAAGTTGTTCATGGTTTTAGTAACATGTTGGATAATGAGCATTGTGCAGCTCTTTGAATTGACCTGTCCAAGGCCTTTGACACAGCTGACCTCAAGCTGCTGAAGCAAAGACTGATTTTACTAAGTTTTTCTGATCAATCAGTCAACAGGTTTGTAAACTACCTCTAAGATAAATAACAGTGCGTTCAGGCTGGTGGAGCTATCTTAGGTATGTTTTTACTTGCCAAAGGTGTGCCTCAAGGATAAGTCCTAGGTCCCCTTTTATTCATCGTTTGAACAAATAATATAAATCATAAAGTTTTTATTGTAAATTTTCACTTTTATTTATAGTGTAATTAGCTGCTTATCCAGGATGTTTGAGTGGTATGTGACGAGTGTGTTGTCTGTGCTGATGACCCCTCTGCCCAAGACAGTTTTCTCCCAAGGGGGGCAAATAAAGACACTTTGACTTTGACTTTTATGCTGATGACACCATGATGTACTGCTCTGCACTCACTCTAGACCAGGCTTTGACACAGTTACAAACTTCTTTTTATCCAATCCAACAACATTTTTATGACTTAAAACTTGTTTTAAATGCCAACAAGACAAAAACCATGCTGTTCTCTGGTAAAAATAAATAAATAAATAAATAAATAAAAATCAAAGCCTCAAAACCAGCCATCAATCAGCATCCTTTGAGGGGGTGCTGATTGAACTCATATCCCACTCCTCACATCCAGCAGCTTGTAAAAAGGTTGAAGCTAAAGTTGTTGGCAAACAGTCAATAAACTGTGTTTTTTTTTTTTTTTTTAGCACTTTTGTATCGCCTTTTATTTTTTAGACTGGAGGTTGCTGATTGAATTTTACTCAAATCTATCAATAAATAATCACAGATTGCTTTGTTTTTGCTGAGACAGGGTGCTGCTTGTCTCTGAAAAGACACTGATCTTTTCTGACGGTCAAACACACAAATGGAGATTGTCTCCAGAAAGCTGCAGATCTCACAATAAGACTTCTCAAGGCAAGGTCAATCTATCTTGGTTTGCACATTTTGTTCCTGAAGCTTTAAGCTCCTCTTGGGAAAAATCCTTGATTTGTATTCCCCCAATTTGCATATTAAATACGTACTTACTTTAAAACCTTCTTTTTGTTCTTCCTTCTATATTTGCATTGGCTATCTGCTCTAATTTCATTATTTATTGTTTCTTCATATATTTTATCAAAAATCTCTGAATTTTTTAGCTTGATTTTGGATAAACATGCAGGCTTGGCATTTATCCGTACATGATTTGCGTGATTTTATTCATCTACATATTGGTGAATGTTTTGATCCTCAACTTTAAGGTCCTACATGTCTGCTCTGATTTACTGAAATAAGAAGTTAATCTTGATTTGCGATATTAACTACATTTAAGATGGATTGATAGATCCCAAATGCAAAGCTATCCCCTTGAACATTAAAATAAGAAATAAATGTTCATTTTAAAGACATCTGCTGGTGATAATAATACAGTTAGACTGTCAACTCTTGGTAGTAAATAAGATCTTCAGAATTGTTGCAGGCTTTTTCGTTTCCAGCCACACCCTTCAGGTGGATTCTAGAAGCCCTTAAGTGCATCCTGGGTATGCTTCATGTACTTTCAAATGAGTACGCCTGAAGGCCCTCAGGTCGGATGACAAACCACTTTAAATCACAGCTGTGTGTCAACATCCTGTTCCTTCATAACACAGATTGAATTAGGTCATATGTTTTTGCTAAACTGACATTAAATTTATTAAAATTGCCTCATTGTTTTTATCACATGTGTGGTACTACAAATACAAAAATAATTATAGCTTTTTTTAATGCCAGCATTGATATTTTTGGGGTTACTGTTTTAAGAGATAAATGGTCAAAACTTGTATATGTTGTCAGTTTTTGTATGACTGATTCTAGACTGTATTCATTCATACTTAGGTCAAAAGGCCCCTTCATAACCCATTTTATCTTAAAGATGTGCACAGAAGCAATACTCAACTCAGACAAGTTATTTTTCTTTAAACTCCGAATCAAAACTGTAAGCAGCATAAAATTGTCTGGTTGTTCAGTGGTTGGTCAGAAACAACAATCTACTGTGGACTCAAGTTCTGTTACAGAGGAACGGGTGTTCTGGAGTAAGGAGCGACCATGCTAACTGAGACCTTCAGCTAAACATGTCACATAAAACTTCCCCAATTAACAACCCCAATTCCAATGAAGTTTGGATGTTGTGTAAAACATAAATAAAAACAGAATACAATGATTTGCAATCCACCTATATTCAACTGAAGACACTACAAAGACAATATTTGTTGTTCAAACGAGAAACTTTGTTGTTTTTTGCAAATATTCACTCATTTTGAATTTGATGTCTGTAACACGTTCCTAAAAGTTTGGACAGGGTCAACAAAATAATAGGAAAGTTGAGGAATTCTCCAAAAACACCTGTTTGGAACATTCCACAGGTGAACAGGTTGATTGGAAACAGGTGAGTGTCATGATTGGGTATAAAAGGAGCATCTCTGAAAGGCTCAGTCGTTTACAAGCAAGGATGGAGTCAGGTTCACCACTTTGTGAACGATTGCGTGAGCAAATAGTCCAACAGCTTAAGAACAATGTTTCTCAATGTAGAATTGCAAAGAATTGATGGATTTGATCATCTACAGTCCATAATATCATCCAAAGATTCAGAGAATCTGGAGAAATCTCTGCATGTAAGCAGCAAGGCTGAAAACCAACATTGAATGCCCGTGACCTTTGACCCCTCAGGCAGCACTGCATTAAAAACATGGAACCACGTGGGCTCAGGAACACTCCAGAAAACCATTGTCAGTTAACACAGTTCATCACTACATCTACAAGTTAATGTGTAATAAAGGACTGGAGTCAGTCTGGGAGCCTACCACTGAGCCAGGACTTGTGTCACCTTTCAAGGCGCCAACCACAGACTGTAAAAAAAATGGACGTCATCTCGATGGCTCAAACTGGTGTTGGCTGGGCCCCTGCCAGGAGTAGTGGTGGACGGTGCCCCACCAAGGATGTGACGTGGGAAGGTCTTATTGCCTTGTATGCTCTGCATTTACTGAATCTTATGAAGGCAGCTCAAAGCAAGGTCTAGCTTTTCTGCACCACTCTGAAAAGGATGGAACAGGAAACACTGAAGACTTGACATGGGAACACATACAAGGAATACTTGAACACAGAACACTGTTAAACAGAAAGGGTGGATAAAGGGTAAAGACAACAGACAGAAGACAAAGGGCAACACATAGTAAGGCTGGAGTCAATGAATCAAGGGCAGCACGAACATGCAAAACAGAAAGTATGACTGTTTGCAAACAGTCAAAGAAAAAACAGAAAGGGTTGGAGAGGGATTAGAAAAACAAGCTTCTCTAAATCACCCATTACATGTTTCCACTGTGCCTTTCTAACATCACACTTTATAAGAGGCTCAAAGAGACGATCATCTGAGGTCCTCTGTCCTTATACAGGCAGCCGTGGACTTTAAGTGCTCAGGACAGTTGTTGTCTTTAATAAGCTAATCTGTTGGGAGAAAAGGAACAAAGTAGAGGGAGAGGAGACAGAACATACAGCTGTAACAAAGATGTCATTGTTATTTATTCTTTTTCCATGACCCTAACCTAAAGGAGCAGACCTGTTTGTTATAAACCGTCCATCAGATCAAACATATGTGTATTTTGCTTAGTTTTTGGTTTCCAGGTTTGTAGTTCTTTAGGCTGTTTTATTTATTTAATCAATTTGTTTACCCATTTGTTTACACGATTCTCATACGAGTCCACAAGCTTCCTGCATGTCTCTTGTGGGATGTTGGCCCACTCTTGGCAAAAACCCGAAGCTGGGTCAGGTTGGTCAGTTTCTTAGCCATCACTCTGGTCTTCAAGTCTCGCCACAGGTTTTGAATTGGATTCAGGTCAGGACTCAGACTTTGGCATCATTGTCCTTGAACCATTTCTTCAGGACCTTGGCTGTGTGTTTTGGATCACTGTCCTGCTGGTACGTCCAGCTGTGGCTGAGTTTCTCAGCAGATTCCTTCAACTTTTCATCAAAGATTCTGATGTAATAATGCTTTCTCATGGTTCTTTGGACCTTAAAGAGGTTCCATTTGAAAGAGAAGCATCCCCATAGCTTCATGTTTCATGTTTCCTTACACTTCTGTCCATGCCTGCTGATGTTTTTAACAGTGCTGAACCTCTTGTACTTACTTGTTGGTTATGCTCTGGATGTTTGCCACAGGGACATGATACTGCTCTGAAATGGCCTCGTACTTCACTGTGGGCACTCACAAGACGTTGACGTAGGTCCTCACTGAGCGCTTTTCTCTTGGCCATGATGACCAGAAATTGAGAATGACCAGAACAATTTTCTTCTATTTATACATTTCTGGAAAGATGTTTTTTTTTTCAATCATTATTCAAAATTTGGTCTTCAAGAAAGGTATTTATTCCATTGTAACATCTTGATTAACACATTTGGGACATTGAGATAATATCAAGGGTATGAATAATTCTGAACATGAGCAAATATTACTTTTCGCAATAAATATTATTATGCAAATATGGTTTAGCCAATTCATGTGTGGATTTGCAGCAGCAATTGCAGTGTTTGGGATAAAAAAAAAAAAGCAATAATTAAATACAATAAAAAATAAATTCTTGCAGCAAGGGGTACTGGGATCAGGACCAGCTGCTGTGAAGAGGACTGGTCCGGGCCTGCATTTCTGATCAGACACTGGGACAACCCATTTGATATTAAAATCTATCATGGCGTTGTTTCTTTCCAGACAACAATATGTCCTTCAGGTAGATGCAAAATAGCTTTTGTTGACTTTGCAAGGCAAATCACCAAGACGAGGCTCAGCTGTGTTGCACAGATTGGTTAATGTTTTTTTTCTTGGAGAGTAGCACTAATGTGACAAATTGACTTTGACAGGACTCTCCATATGATCCTTAAATTAGTGCTGCTCACAGCTCAAACTTTGGGTCCTGAAAAATCCTGATTTGGTCCTCTTCATCTATGAAACAGGCTTCCTGCAACCCAAAGACGCCATGTTTATTCAACTGTGATCATTATCTTTGACACATTTGTGTCTGAACCTTTGCCCTCTAATCTATTGTCTTGTGTGTTTTTCATTGTGTTTCCATGTTAAGTCTTCTGTTTCTGTTTTATTTTGTAGTTCTTGCTTCCTGTGTGTCTGGTTTAGTTTCACCTCATGTCTTTGTGTGTTTCCCCTCTCTTTGATTGCACTCATGAGTTTTACCTATTTAGTTCCCTTTAATTGATGGAAATTGAAAAAAGTAATTCAAACTCCAACCAGCCAACAGAGACTACATTATTGATCATGGTTTATATTTGTGATTACATTTAACAATTATGTGAAAGTTACCGTAAGGTAAATAAATGCACTTAACAGGCTAACAGACATGTTGGCCCTGCCTTACTGGGCTGAAGACAGTTGCAGTATTGCCTTTAAATCCACCAGAACTAATTGAAATTTGACCACCCTGTCACAATAA
Organism: Labroides dimidiatus; assembly: GCA_030710495.1. Classification (NCBI taxonomy): domain Eukaryota; kingdom Metazoa; phylum Chordata; class Actinopteri; order Labriformes; family Labridae; genus Labroides; species Labroides dimidiatus. Next base: position 25,253,704 of record CM061158.1, read on the forward strand.
AACGGCACAGTGCTAAAGGATCTGATGGGATGGTAAATTTGACCCTGGCACTTCTTCATGGGGCCAGGTTCCTTACCTGGAATACATGCTTTTCAGAATCATTTATAACCAAATAGTTTTTACATTACAATGAAATTGTTTTGGTCTGTTGGTGCAAACAAAAAGCAGATAGCATAAATAGAATAATATTAATAATTTGGAAAAAACAGAAGTGTTTGTGATAAACATTCATTAATTCATCTTCTGTACTGCTTATCCTGTTCAGGGTCGCAGGTGTCTGGAGCCTATCCCAGGTGTCTTAGGGCGAGAGGCGGGGTACACCCCGGACTGATCTCCAGTCAGTCACAGGGCTGACACACAGAGACAGACAACCTTTCACGCTCACACCTACGGACAGTTTAGAATCACCATTTAACTTGATGAGCATGTTTTTGGACTGTGGGAGGAAGCCGGAGTACCAAGAGAGAACCCACAAATGCACGGGGAGAACATGCAAACTCCACACAGAAAGGCACACCATGCCAGAACCGGGGTTCAAACCGGCGACCTTTTTGCTGTGAAGCAACAGCACTAACAGCTGCGCTGGCCTGGTGATAATTATAGGTACAGAATATCTGTTTCAGCTTCAATGTATCACTGTCTTAGCATAAATTGTGTAAAACTAAATACACTGTAAAACATATACACACACATAGACACAAATTCACGGTAAAATACCGGCAAATGTGGTTGCCAGGAATGTACTGTGAAAAAAAAATTAGGAAACTGTAAAAAACAAAACGGTTCCGGTTTGGTGACCCTAAATTTTACAGTACAAGAACATTATCTGATTAGAGGGCACAGGCTGTCCATACTACACACATGTTAGTGATGGCTGATCAAGGTTTTGTTGGAGCTTTGACACTTTTTTCAAACCATGTTTTCATTACTCAAGGTTTCAATGACACAGTGCTTAAGTAGGACATCTAGTAATCAGTAAAATGAAGGGCAATTGATATATTACTATTACTGTTTCATAGATTGTTTGGGATTTGTTTTGCCTGCTCATTCCTGTTCAATAACACTAAATGATTTTATGGTTTCCAGCTGGTGCATTAGTAATAATTAATTCTAATACAATATTTAATCAGTGTAACACTTGTAAAAATTATGAAAATAAATATTGTAGACCATGTTTCTTATTCGCCATGCCTGTTTGTATCCCTATGTATGCTTCACTTTGGGACAGCTGTGAATCAGTGGTAGAGTCATCGTCTCTCTATCGGAAGGTTGAGGATTCCAGCTCCTGCAGTTGTACATGTTGAAGTGTCCTTGAACCCTAAAATTGCTCCACTGTGTGGATGCGTGTGAATGTATTAGATAGAACTGATGGCTCCCATATATATATATAGAAAGTCTCAGCCATCAGTGTGTGAATGTGGTGTGGATGGGTGAAAGATCAGCAGTGTAAAGTGCCTTGAGTGGTCGGACAGACTAGAAAGGCGCTATATAAGAACTGGTCCATTTACCATTCACTTAGAATATGTAAGACCCCGCCAAGATCCCGCCAAGTGAGTCACATGACAATCCAAACCAATCAAGTGATTCGTTGACGTTCAAAGCATTTAACTGCTTCAAACGTCACTTGAGTATGTGAGACAGCACAAGTCACATGATCAAACCACGCTTCAGCACAGTGGTTCAACACATTTGTCCAATGAGCTACTGCATGTCTCAGAGCCGTGGGTGTCAGAGGACCATCACCACCAGCTGTCAGTGCTCAAGGGCATGGACCGGCTGTCTGTGCTCTACAGCATGGGCCAACTGTCTGTGTTGCCCGGCATGGACTGGCTGTCTGTGGTCCACATGGCACAGACCGTGTACCTTATGATTTTTATACTGTTTAGTGTTGTTTATGTTAGATATGCTGTGCCAATTTTAAAATCAAGTGCGAAGTGAATGTTTTTTTATTTTATTTTCCCCAGTTAACTTTAAATTACTAACACTGGGTCAGTATTTTAATTGGAGCACAGACAGCAGGTCCGTGCTATGTGGAGCACAGACAGCCAGTTTAAGCTGTGTGCAGCAGAGATAGCCTTTGGCTGCCTGCGTAACAAACCAAAGTACAGCAGGGTTTCATATCCACTGCATTGCCTCATCACTCACAGTTACAATGACATCAGAACGGAATTGTAGAAGAGCAGTTTTTTGAAGGTTGGTTACAGAGAATTTTAATAGAAAATTATGGGAATTTTGGGTTAGCCTGTTAATATTTTGAGTTGGATTTATACAAGATGATAATTTGGATGCAGTGGACATGAGACCCTGCTGTGCACTGATGTGTCACATGGGTGGCAGGGCTGGTTAAAAAACACAAACAAACAGTAACATGTGGACATACACCTTAAATTGTTGCAATACCCAATTTAGCAGCAATAGGCTTTACTGTAAAATTATTCTCCTCTCATTCTACAAGTTATGGACTGTAATCCACCACACAGTATCGTACTGTTCAAATAAAGTGTGGTAGATGAACGGTAAATCAATTGTAAACTACTGACAGCAGTACTGCCAGTATTTTGCTGTTATTTTACATTCATATACTGTAATCCAATATACAGTATAATATTGTAAAATAAATTACAGTACATGCACTGTAAAATAACTGCAAAATACAGGCATCCCTGCTGCCAGTATTTTACTTATATTTTAGTGAAATGTTTTACAGTATAACCCTTGTTTTAACACCAACCAACTATAAAAGGCTATTGAAAGCTGTATTTTTTTTTTACAGCAAATTACAGTATAATTAAATACATATTTTTTGTTTTTGTTTTTGTTTTGTTTTCAGTCAAATAATATGCTCATGCTGTAAAATTTAGGGTCACCAATCCGTTTTGTTTATTTCTTTTCTTTTAATGGTTTCCCCATTTTCTTCATGGTTCATTCCTGGCAACCACAGCTGCAGGTATTTCAACCTATTTTGATTTTTTATATTCATTTATTTATTTTTACAGTTTATAAATACACAGTTTCTCCATCTTTTTCTGCATGTCAGAAATATGACTGATCATTGTTTAACAAAACAGGATGGAGATAAAAAAATCAACCATCAGTCAATGAAAAGGAAGTTAAATCAAAGATGATAATCAAATCTGTTTTTATATCACCTTATATTCATAATTTCATGCTTCTCATTTCACTCAGTCACTGTTAAAAATGGAGCCAGACATCATCCATACCTGTCGGCTGTACATGGACTCCTCTCAGCCTGCTGGACCATTTCATTATGCTAATATGATGAAATTCCGAGCCCATAACTGCACCAGTCCTTTTTATAACCACAAAACTCCTATGACATCATCAGCTGTGTGGTTTCCATGGCGATGAATCATTTCCATTCATTTTAATGGGCCCAAAAAAATTATTAAATGCTGAATAATTTCAAAATAACAAGGGTTCAAAATGTGAAGCATACACACAATTCTCTTGAACATACTGAACATTTTAAAATTTGAAGAGTGAAAATCGATGACAACTTGGTGGAGGAGTAGTGAGCCAAAAAACGAATAAGAAAAAATATAATAAAGTTGGATTTCTAATAATTCATTATTGAGAAAATGTGTCGTCATACAGGTATCAGAGTGCTCTACTGTGGGCAGTAAAACAGATGAAAATGAACTGCAAACCAATTAGCAAGACCTATTAAGCAGCCAAGCAATAAAATAATAATAATGCAGAATAAAAGTTTTTCTGCAGAATTAAGTCTTGAGTGGTAAGACAAAACAAGGAAATGATTGTGCCAGTCTGATTTCCTCTGGCAGGTTGTTCCAGAGTCTAGGGGCTCTCACATAGAAACCCTATCACTCTTGGTCTTTAGTCTGGATCTCGATATATTTCTGAGCTGATCATAGCAAGATCTGCCACCCATTTGTGTAATATGAGCTCAGCTGCCAAAGACACAAAGGGGTAACTTGTTTTTTGAACTGACATTCGTCCTATGACGACGGAGATTGCTTGATTTGTTAAACAAATATCCATGAAAAGCTAGGAAGCTCAGTGCCTCTGCTGCCAGTCCAGCTGGTGAAGAGACACGCCATTGATGCAAATAAAGCACAAAGTCAGAACACTAGTGAGTTTTATAAACCGCCTACTTCCTACTTCCATCACAAACAACACACCAGCTACCATTAACCCACCACAAATCCATTGTGCTCCTCAAAATGAGCTCGCTTGGACAATCTTGATATTACCTGAAGTGTGCAGCCAGACTGTCGAGTGCTGATTCCAGCGGAGGGAAGGAGTTGTCGTTTGATTGCTGTATGATAGCATGAGCAAAGACGAGGTGAGAGCTTTGACAAAGGTTTTCTAATGTTTTCCTACATCATAGCTTCTCAACTGCTCGAAAGACATTTTATTTATTTGTTAAAATACATCAAATTGTGCTCGTGTGTTGATGGATTTCTAAAACTCTCAGTGAAGTGAGTCCACCACAACTTCTATTTGAATGCTTTTGGTGTCATAGCAAAGGGAAACCATGTGAGATTTGTTGAGATGTGTTAATATGAGTATATGTCGTACTGGTAAAGAGTAAATAAAGAAGGCAACCATGCTGTAAAAAAAAAAAAAAAGTCAAATTTAAGATAAATACCGGCAGCTGTGGTTGACAGGAATGTATCATGAAAATAATAGAGAAACTGTAAAAAAACAAAACAGTACAATGTAAAATCAATATCCCATCAAATTTATGGTAAAATACTGTCAGCCCCCCTGCGCAACATCCCAAAGTACAGCAGGGTCTCATATCCACTGTGTTCCCTCTTCACCCTGTATCAGAATGCTGTCACAACAAAAATGTAGAGGAGCAATTTTTTGAAGCGTAACAGTTATTTACCATTGTTGTTATCATTATGTAAGACAAATTATTTTACCATAACTTTGACATTTTTCTTTCTGTGAAGCAAAAATTAAAAAAATGTAGATACCTCTGGAAAGAAAAGTCATTTCAGGATGAATATCTCTTTGAATGTCAATCACTAACAGTGATCAATACATACAATGTATGTACAACAAATACAATGAACTTTGCAGCTTGTAGCAGCATTTCTGACATTTTTTAATGTACCAATTTTCTATTCAAACATGACATCGCTATTAAGTAGGTAGCTCCCTGTTGACGTTAATGTTAGCAGCCAACTAGCCAATTAGCTTACCAAGATTGTCATTCTTCGTCAGAAAATAAATCAGCCACGGCGTGTCATGGAAGGACATTTCTGCTTTGCAGATTTTGCATTGCACACTTTTCTCCTTTATTTTGGAAAAATGCTCCCAAACTTTCGAGCTCTGTTGCCGGCTAGCCATGATACTGTTGGGCGTAACTTTTCCGGTGACATCACGGGTTACCCCGGTTACCACTTCTGCGCGTATGCGTCAAGGACAGAATGGCAGACGAGACAGGTCAAAGTACAGCGGCAGTTTTTAAAGGAAAAATAAAGTTTAAAAAAATATTAAAACGATGACGTCGATTATTAAATAAGTCGCCGACGAATTTGATCGTCGACGTCATTGTGACTAGTCGACTAATCTTGGCAGCCCTAATATATACATACACATACAACCCTCTTCATTCCGTGAAGTTCTTTTTGTGTCTGGGGTTCTTTGGCCTCTATTTCTCTAATACTTTGATGCAGAGAGTTTTGGCTCATATCACTGGAATCTGTGGAATTTCTGCTTTGATCTGAGGTGTTGATCTTTTGTTCAGCGTGTAGTGGCGCAGCAGTAGAGATGGAAATGTGACAAGTGGGCTGACAGTGGAGCCGCACAGAGTTTGATATGTCATTATTAAATCATCTGTTATTTGAGTTTAGTTTGTGGCATGTTAAAAAGCTTATTGTCTTGTAGGTTCTCATGTAGCCCAGGTCTTGCTGTTTAATTTGATGGTCAACATCACTATATTCTTTTGTGAGTTTTATTTCACGCTGATAGCCGAGCTCGTCAAACTCCCCCAGTTGGGGGGCTCTCAGGTTCAAAGGGTTAATCAGGAATCCCGAGTCCTTACGCCAGTAAGTTTTTCTAAGAGTTTTAGAAGTTGTCTGTTTTTTGCAAATAATCCACAAAGGGGGCAGATAATCCAAATATTTGGAGAATGATGCAAGTTAATATGTTAAAACGTCCATTTCAGACAGTGCTTTGTAAGGGGAGTTGCTATGTGTACTCTGGACCCAGTGCTAAAACACCTCTGTGTAACAACGTCTGTTTTCTAACTTAACAAGAAAATGAGCTGGGTTTGAACTCACCCACATGAAAATGCCCCTGACCATAGTGGTTATGTGCTGTTACCAGAGTCTGGGAAAACCACCAACACTGACCAAATCCACAGGTGATGCCATCAGGTGAGAGCAGGGTCATCCACTACATTTGCCTATGGGTAATAACTGAAATAAATAAAATTACATTCTATCCTCAGTAATATATTATTATTCAATATATTAATTTTTATTCCAAGTGTGTATTATTGTTGAGTATTTTTCTGCCTACACTAGGGTTGCAAAGAGGTGGGAAATTCCTGGTAAACTTCCAAAGCTTGGGAAACTTGGATACTGAAATCAGATTTTTATTTATTTATTTATTTATTTTTTTTTTAAATTAACAAAGCTTACTTGACTTTAAGTGTTGACAGCCACATATTACCTGTGATGGAGTTAGCAGGCTGTGGAGAACAGCGGCAGGAGAAAGGCCTCCTGAATATGTTTGAAGCTCAGGAAATGTTAATCTCAAAGAGCGTAGAGTTGAGAGCTGATGCAGAGGAGTTTTAATGAAGAATGGACTGCTGAGTGTTGTAATGGACTGGGTGGGTTGTTGATGTTAGCATAGTGGTGATGTATTGTACTGTGAAGATGACTTACTGAGAGTATTGATATTTCTAGAGCTCAAAGTTAACACATCACCATTGTGGTGAGGGCTGGGTATCATTAAAGAAATTTTGATTCCTGTATCGATAACAGTACCTTCACTTTGACATCTGTTCCTGAACAATTTCTTTTTCAGTTCCAATTTTATATCATTTCTAACAAAAAGAAAATTAAATTACACGTTACGGTACAATTCCTAAGTTTTAATTTCAGCTTTAGTGTTTTTCTACTCTGTCTTACATAGAAAAATAAAGAAATAATGTCCAGTACAAAGAACAGTTGAAAACAAGTGACAGGACAGTATAAACTCAGTACACAGTTATAAATGTTTATAACAATAAATGAACATTCTTCTGTGATTCTGATGTCAACCCTCCTCCTTTAACCGGGCTTTAGATCAGATAAAGTGACCTATAAGAGACAAACATCGTCTGCTCTGGCTGCAGCTTTGAGGGTCTGCTGTGAGCGGAGGAGTCTGTGTTTTGGAGAGGGGAGGGGCTCAGCGCCCACTGTTCATTGAGAAGCAGCGGTTGAAGATCAAAACATGCTTTCACTCTGTCCCAAACTCCAGAAAAGTCGTTAGATTTGTTACTAGTTGCTTTTTGGAAAATAAGTCGCAAGAGGGGTCTGAAAGTCACTAAATATAGCGACAGAGTCACTAAGTTGGCAACACTGTCCTGCATGCCGCAACCATGTTTAACGTTACAGCCAATCCCTGGTGTCATCAGATCTTGATCACATGATTAACCCTTTGAGCACTGAGATTCGGCACCAAAAGACGAGGCATATTTAGATACTTGGTTCTACTGGAGAATTTTGTTTGGTGCCATAAAAGTTCATTATCCAGACCTAGTGGAGATGGGGTTCACTGATTGGATGGGAGTAACTTTTGTTCATCTGTGACCCATAGACAGTATAATAATTGGATATAGTCTCTGTGACGTCACCCATTTGTCTCTATTTTTAAGTCCTGACGCCAATCATTGACAGGGGCCATATTGTAAATGGGGCGGGCTTTAAGCCTCCACACTAACAGCTATAGGGCACTCTCCTGTCAGTTAACTGAGCTGCGCCACTGATTGGGTGAACTCGCTATGTTAATGTCATCAACTGCTGAGTTTAAATTTTTTTATTTTATTTTTTTTTTTAAACTGCTTTTTATGCCTGGTGTGTGTGTGGTTTCTAGTACTTCTGGAGCCAAGTGGACACTCAATGAACTGCAGATTTTAGCATTTCTGTATTGCCATATATTTTCAGACTGGAGGTTGCCACTTGGTTGGTTAGCTATAGCCAGACGTGTGTTCATGTTCCTGTGTATTTTCTACACGTACGGTTTTGACGTGTTCATCCAGGAGCTACAGAGAGCTCAGTTTATTTTTGGCATTGGTTATGGCCCATGATAATCTGTGAACAGTTCTCAGTAAACCTGCAACATCAAATTGAGCTTAAGTCTCCAAGTCTAAAGAAAATAATATGAAGTGTCACCACAACACAAAGTATGCAAGCTTTAAGGAGTCATATCCTGAACAGGAACAGAGAAGAGGAGTTATTAACCCAACTTCAGCTGAACAAGAGAGGGCAACAAGTGCATCTCTGCATGCAACCAGTCTGTGGTTATTTATGATTGAAGACAGGTGATTTCAGAGGGCTGATCTAAAAAATAAATAGTTTGTTCTCCTCATTAGGGTATATTCAGTTATATTTTGAGGGCCAGGTGGAAAACTCTGGTAGACTGGATTTGGCCTGCAGGCCACCAGTTCACATTCACTGGATTAGAAAATGAAATGTGTGGCTTACCGTATCCTGAAGGGTAAAACAGATAACTGCTGATAAAGAATCTGAAAAGCTTCAGGAATCGGTTCTGCAAGTATAGAAGTACACTGATCCATGAGTAAATCAAAGAAAAAGTTAACACACATCCTTGTGGGGCCCCTGTGCCCAGTGAGATGGTTTTGGAGGAGTTGGTGCCAGCCCTCACAGTTTGTGGCCTCCCTGTGAGAAAGTCCAGCACCCAGATGCACATGGAGGTGTTGACTCCTAAGTGCACTGAAAAAAAAATGATACTTTGGACCAACCTAAGAAATTACTCTAATTTGTTACACCTAAAGCTATTCGTTTTTCTCAAATTATATTTCTGATGTGGCTTAACATTAAAATTTGATACAGTATCAATCAAAATCCATCCTGAAGACCACACGTTGTTGTAATTTGTTTCAGCGTAATTTTTCATTTTGAACAAACCTAATATTTATGATTCCATCCCAGTTAAACTTTTACTTTAGAAAAAACTGATTAAATCACTCTAATTTTGTTAATTTTTGTTATAAGCAACATTTTAAGGTTTCCTCAACTCGAGTTCTCAAGTTGGTACAAAGTAATACCTTCCAAATCAATGTACAGCAATTTGTTTTGTTACATAAAAAAAATCTGCACAGAGTGCTTTACCACACTGGGCAAGACACCTTCTAATGTTCCATTCTCATGACTACTGTATATAATTTTATAGATAACTCAACTGTCAGAATTTATAGTGATTGAACCAGTGTTTAGTCAAACTGTGACTTAATGGGGTCCCTTATCAACTGCATACCCTTCTTACTCATGGTTACAGTAAATATAAAGTAAAGTAATGAGTGAGTCAGTTGGTGGCTCACAAACAAGTGTAAATGAAAATATTTGTAAAACAAATTATTTGTAACGTAAAATACAATATCGACTGACATGGCTGAAATGCATTATGGGAATAACTTAAATAGGCTAAACCAGGGTCACATGACATGGAAATCTCTGGCCTGAAGTGAAAATGCTATTTCAGTAAAATGATTATTTTGATTTAATCCAAGATGTTTGCTTTTTGCTTTCAGGCAAACTGAACCAAACAGGTTGAAAACAAAAACCAGGGTTTTAAGTTAGACCAATTAAAAAAATGGAATTTGACTAAATGACACAGTTGGCACATGAGAACGTTTGTAAAAGCTGGCACTATAAATAAAACATACTGTCGCGTCCCATGTAAGAAACATTGAAACATAAGCTCAATTTGATTTTAGACTGCTGAGTGCATGTAAACATACTGACTGTGGCTGCTCCACCAGTCAGAAACATTCACCTGCCAAAGTCCCTGGACCTCTGGAAAGCTCGACCCTCCCAGCAGGCCTGTTTTCAGGGGTAGATCAACAACCCCAGAACTAAAGTTCTATCCTAGTCCAGACAGTTGAAATGCGCAAGATCCATCAGTTTCAGGTGCTAGTTTCTATGGTTGAAACAGTTTCTGTTTCAAACTGCCCTGAGACCTGCTTTGAGTCCCGGACTGATGAAGCCAATAGAACCACATCATCTACAAAAAGTTCTGCAGAGGCCAACAAACACTGAGGTATAATTCTGACTGATCTTACATTTTAGTAATGCAAGAACTGGATGAGTCATGGGCCCAGTGCCAAATATTCCTGTAGTAACCCCTAAGGAACACAGCACTAGGCCTTCTTCAAGTCCGCCAAACACAGATAGACTGGAAGAGAAAACTCCCTGCATTCCCTCATGCACTGCCCATGCTCTTCCTTACCACTCATGTGTTCATGGTCATTTGTTTTGGCCTTTGTGGGTGATTTTCAAATAAGATACCAATATACTAGGTCTCACTAACCACACATTAACCACACATTAAACTATGATTTTTGTAGCATTTGGACTGTAGAAAACAAAAAGGTTGTTTCAAAGAAAGGACTCGGACTGACGTTCTGAACTAGGTCTTGGAGTGGGTGAGGTTTTAACATGTAAATCACAATGCTGTGGGCTATACAAATGTTAATCAGTGTGTGTGTCTGTGTGTGTCTGTGGTCTTAAAGCGATACATATGTGAATGGTGGAAAATGAATGTATTCATTGTCTATGGCAATGCAATCAAAATGTGCTTACTCCAAACAGTAATAATCTGTTTTTGCTTTATTGTAAAGAAAGAAACACAAGAAGGTAATTTCTCATCTTTTATCGTCAATGAATAATTCGTGAAGTTTGCATATTAGTTCAACAAAAGTATATCAACATCTATATCAAAATATGTTAAATAAACAGGAGTCTGATTATCTGAGAAGAAGGATTTAGATGGATTTGAAAGATTTATAAAATATTAAATAACTGAAAATATGTACATAGTTTTATTCACATATTGAGGTAAATCAGTGGTGCTTTATGCAATGTTTTGTCATGATAGATGGTCCAGTATGAATCCATTATGCTTGTTCCTCTTAGGGAGTAGAAAACTCATCTGAATCTTTGATGCACTTTGCTGTAGCAGATTGCATCATGGGCAAAGTTTCATTGGTCTGTTCTGTAGTTTGCTGTGTACCTAGTATGAAAACATTGAGTTATTTAATTTTAGTATTGAAATGTTTGTGTTTCCAACAGAGTTACAATGATTGCAGGAGTGTTCCTCTTTCTGATCGAAGCCGTGTTTCTCTTCAATCAGGTGAAGCTACTTCTGGGTTGACTGATTTTCAGACATTTTCCTCACAAATTACAGTATGCAGGAAATAAATACATATAATATAAACTTAATTTGAAATCTCTCTGTTTTGTTTTTGCAGGTCCTGGCAGCAGGTAAGTTCCTTGCTTAAATGTCTGAACACTTCTTGCAATTTCAGTTTCCTGTACTTCTGTACTTGGATGTGTAAGAAATACTCCCACTGGAACGGCATAGAGCTGCTTTTAGAAAGTCCAGTTTTGCAACTGTTTGATTCAAGAAGACTTTCAAATGTGAATCAACAAACCCTGGGCAGCAGGGTCGCTGGCTGGCTGTGCTGCTCTGTTAACCCCCCCCCCCACTCACTCTGTCAAAAAAATGAACATTCAGTGACAGGTGCTACAAGGTGTGTCACAGTTGGAGACATTTGGCAGGAGGCCATTGATGATTTCTGGAGACAGAAAGATCACATATCAAGAAGGCACCGCAAGGGTCTAAACTATCTCAGACAACAAGACAGAGGATCAGCATCGTCATGAGAAAAATCTAACCTCCTTTTAACCATCTTTACCAAGAGTGTCTCTGTTAGTTTGGAGCTACAGTATTTACATTGAATAATTCAATAGAACGTTTGCCAACCATTGTTATCTGGGCTATAACAGATAAGCTAATGACGCTAAGCTCCAGAAGCTAATGCTAGTTTAACTAGAGCCCTTTGGACAACAGCTAACAATGATGGACGATCACCAAAGAACAAAAACTAGGACAAAACACGGCAATGAACTCCAACAAACAAAGAGACATGATGAACAACACAGCTAGGTGCTAACGCTAGGCTAACATTAGCTAACATTAGAGAAAATCCAAAACTGTCAGTCAGACTGCTGTGGAGGCTCCAGTGTTAAAGATAACTTTACATTTCTTTCCAGCAAAGTGAACACATGTTGCCTCACATACGATGTTGAGTTACCTTAGAACAGACGTAAACATCCTTGTTCATTTTATTCATGTTGAGTTGATGTTGTGGTCTACTGCACAACTTTATCCAAAGAAGAAACTTTTCTCGGTTGAGATGTGGCTCAAGGAAAAGGTAACAAATACACTCCATTGTGTCAGAGTTGCGTGTACCCCTTGAGCACCGTTTGACTATTTTTAAACTTCAAATCTGTGGGAAAAAAAATCATAAAACTAAACGAAAATGATTTTCTGCAATTCATTTCAATGGATGTCTGAGCCGAGAATGTCCGAGTGTATGGGAACATGATGCATCATGCCATCATTTGACAGTTTTGTCTTGGTTGTCAGATTCAGATTCATTCTGAAGGAAACAACTGTAAAAATCCAGTCCGCAGTTTTGAAAAGTTGTAACTCCGTAAGTTGTTTTCTCACAAAGAAAATACACAACACATATTATGTGTACGACTTGATTCAAACAAGAGTTTACAAATGTATGCAAAACTATGGATTAGCATGCATACATTTAATATATGTGTGATTTTGTATATTTGTACACTCATAATCTTTTGACAGTAACCTTACCCCATAACGCAGCAATTTTGTATTTGTCGTATCAGATTTTTGTTTTTTTAAATTCTCCTCTCTGGTTATTTGGGGTTCATATGTGCCCACAACCTTTCAGGTCAAGTAATAAGCCTAACCATAATTCCTTTCATTTATTTCATCTAAATTGTTGAGTAAACACACAGTATCACAGAAATAAGAGATGCAGGAATGTCCTTGTCATTTCTAGAATATGTCTTCACTGCTGAGTTGATGGTGGAGAGCAACGCGACCATGGAATCCAAGACTGTGCTGACAGCTCTGAGTAAAGGAAAAGAAATCCAAGTTCTTTACAACAAACAGAGCCACACAGTTTCCCTGGTGGAGAATGAACTGATAGCAGGTAATGTGTCAGAGCTTTTTCTAATTCACAGTATCACACAGGTTGTTTTTTAAGACAGTGAAAAAATATGGAGAGGAATAAAACACAGTCCAGCATCAAGCACCTGCTGTTTCTGCCTCCTCTGTAGAAAATTGTCCATTAAGAAAAAAGAAAAACTCTCCTTCTTGAGCCCAGTCTGGCCCACAGACGGATCTTTTTGGGGTAGTTGGTGTATTGTTGTCAGTTTGAGTGGTTTACCGTTCATTCTTAGTGTACTTGTTCTGCCTTGTACATTTTGTTACACACTTTTTACTGCCCAGAGTTTATGTTCTGAGTATCCTTATTTCCTAAAACAGAGATGAACAGTGAAATTGTATCCAACTGCTTATGTTGTCTTTCCTTTAGATTTAAATACTGCCATAATATTATCGTAATAATTTTGGGGCTCAAAAACCATGATCTAAATTTCTGATCTTCAGAAAGCCCCATTTCTATACACTAATATTTCTGTACTTAAAGGCAGGGTTGGTAGTCCCCCCATAGAGAGGCCCCTTCACTGTCCGCTTTTAAAACTCGTTGAAACACCCACTTTTACTCTTTGTCTTTTAATCTCAGTGAAACTTAGTTCTTTTGTCTGTTCTTATTTGCTCTAATTTGTTTTAATTTGTTTTCTTTTATGTGTGTCTGTTTTTATCATTTTTATACAGCTCTCTGTCCAGCACTCTGTTTTCAGCTGTGGTTCTTTTAAAGTGCTCTATATATAAAGTTGGTTGATTGGTTTATTTTAAGAAAATGGCATTGATTGCCATCAGGACACAGAGATCATTTTAACGAGAATAACAAAAAGTGCATCTAAATCTGATTACCAACACTACCTTTAAAACTAAAAGGGCACATTACTTTGGCCTATCAACTAAACCTTTAGGAGTTTTTAGAGCCTAAGACACCATTCAGAAGCCAAACAGTGCTATTTATTTCCATAACTGTGCTAAAAAACGATTTCAATATAATACAAATCAGAGAACACAACCCCAAGAAAACACAAAAAAAAAACAAACAAAAAGAAAAGAAAACATTAAAAATAAAAAAACGACAAGAAACAACAAAAATCCAGCAACAGAAGAGAGCAAAGCAAAAAATACAATCACAAGAAACACAACAACCAAGAATATACAACTGAAAAGACAACAAGTGAGAAAAAATAAATAAATAACAACAACAAATCAGAATAAACATCATAAAAAATTAGAAATCAAATTGGAAGTCCACAGCAAAAGCAGAAAATTTAAGTGTAAAAGAAGTCATAATGTTCCTCATGTTAATTTGAAAACATGATAAAAAAAAATGGGCAAGAGGAGAAGACGAATATTTCAGGAAATAAGTCATAAATATCTGTGGAAAAAGTCTGATATTTGTGAAGGCAGATTAGCCGCTCTTCCAGACACACATAAGCTTATATAGCATGTTTTCATTTTCGTCTTCTTCAGAGGACTGTAGCAAGTTTCTCACATCTTTTCAGATTTGTTCTGTCTTTTGACCTGTAATGGCCCCTGAAGAACGCCTGTCAAACCTTCACAGAGATTTACACCCTGATATAAATTTGTTTTATTTTTAAACCTGTAATAACTTGAACCTAGATTATGTTTCTCTCTCTAGAGTGCCTGCTGTTTGGAGATGACACAACTTGCGACTGCTCTGAGACGTACATTTGGAGTAATGAAATCTGCTACGATTACACCTGCTGCAGTGGCGACACTTGTTCCAAAAATGTGTCTCACATAACCCCACTCTGTGTACCCAAACTCCAAGGTGACATTTCCCACAAACTACTTCTTTTTTTGTGTGTTTGTATTTTTCAGGGTTTGTTGAATTTGATTTTCAGTTTAAAATTGAAAGTCACCTTTTCTAAACAAAGCCTCAATAATCCATTATTTGATAAGGACTGAAATTGTTCTTGATGTTGAAATTAAAGAAATAATAACCTTTGCATTTAACATAGTTCTTATCAATGGATCAGTTCAACTGAGTGAAGGCAAGTGGGATCCAAGTAAAACCTCACAGGTAAATCTTCACTCGCAACTTAGGATGGTCAGAATTTTTAGTGATAGATAGGTTATAGATTGATAAATATATTTTTATGCATGGATTTAACTCAAAGTTGAATACATGTTCTTTCTTTTCAAGCTTCAAAAGGAATTTGAGAAACTGAATGGCTTTGAGAGCCTTAATGTAACGGGTCAGAGGTAAGGTACACTGTAAATATTTGACATGCAGCACACACAGCCTGTATATAAGCTGTCTAACACACTGTAAAAAAAATTAAACTTTCCAAATCAAAATGCTCAAAAAAAGTTTTGTTGGGGATTGAAGGGATGCCAAACTCTGTAGTTGTTTTTTGTTTTTGTTTTTTAAAATTTGCTCTATTTACATTTACTCTTTCATCAACATCTATTGTGTCTTTAGACTATATATCGACAGGATAAAAAAGCCTTTACAGTCACTGGATGTTCCCTTACAACGCCAATGTGTCATCTTGTAATCTTGTATTTAGCTTTAACTCCTTACTGCCTGAATTAATTTTAATTATTAAAACCTTTTTGTTTGTTTTTGCATTCTTACAGATGCTAAATTGAAATGATTCCTCAGCTGAAAATTAGGGAGACTTTAACCATTCAGACATTCACAGCTCATATCATCATCAAAAGATTCACACAGTGGAGAAAGCCATATGCAGGAACAAGTCTTTATTTGTTTACTCAGACCCTCAGACAGCACTGCACTAATAAAAACAGGCATGACTCTGTAGTGGAGATCACTGCATGGGTATGGGATAGAAGTGTCGGCCTAAATTTTCCCATCAATGGACACTTTAAATTTTATTCAATTCATTTAAAGTCTCCAACATGCTGATGGAAGGCACATGTAAAGCTGTTGTCACACATTAATCATTATCATTTCAGTCTATAATTTCTTTGTACATAAACACCAACACAAAACAAGCTTTTGATATCCTTCACATGAAATGATCTTCTACCAATCCTCTCTTGGTTTCTCCTCCAGGTTAGGTGACAGCATTGCTGACTTTGAGGCAGCTGTTGTTGTCAAAGTTCTCACCTCTAAACTTCAAGAAATAGTGACTCAGCTGGAAGAAAAATTGAAGGCCGTACTTTTAGTCGACACAAAAGGTCAGTAAAAAGTCTTAATGTTTATTGTTTTTCAGTTGGATCATGTAGAGTGTACACTTTGATTTTTGGTTTTACCTGAATCAGGGAAGGACTCTAAGAATATCACTTTAACTTAATCAGTAACTGGCTACTGTTAAACTGAGACATAATAAAGTCTTAGCTCAAAGTCACTTTGTACTTATCCCCAAATTACAGAAAACTCAACATCACTCAGCTCTCAATAAAGTGTGATAAGCCAGACACCATAAGACCCTTTTACAACTTTTGACATAATAAAGAGGCCCACATATTTTGGCAACAGAAGCACCATTTAGCTCCTTTCATTCAGACAAGCTCTCGTTCTTTAAACACCAAATTAAAACTGTAAATAAAAATGTCTGGTTTTTCTGTGGTTGGTTTTTAATCTCAATCAGTCAATCAATCTCAGGACAGTTTTCAGAAACACAGTCTAGTTCATGTAAAAAAAAAGAAAAAAAAAAAAGATGTTTTTTTCAAGACAAGCTGAGAAGTCTGATCTCATCTTAACCCACCATGAGTACAGACCTTTGCAGCATTTAGTGAGTTACAATGGAGAGGAAAAACTTCCCTTTAACGGGCAGAAAACTCAGACAGAACCAGATGTTAGACAGACATCAAGGGTTAGAGAGAGAGAGAGAGAGAGAGAGAGAGAGAGAGAGAGAGAGAGATGAAAGTCCACCGGGACTCGGTGGAGTTCTGCTGCTGTTACAGAGCAACCAGTGTTCTGAAGTAAAGAGTGTCCTTGTTAACTGGAGACCTTCAGTGATTATCTGTGGTTAGTCTCCAGTTAACAGAGTCACACTTCACTCTGAAACACCAGAGCCGTCTGTGGCTGTGAGTTATTTAATGTGTTTCTGTTCACTAGGTTTGACAGTTAACTGATGAAACTCTGAATCCAGTTTTTACTTTGTGAACCTCATAAAAAAGTTTGTTTGGACTGAGTGTGAAAGGAAGTTTAAATGATTATGAACAGAAACAGATTTGAAGTTCAACGTTAAACTACAGTATATTATAAAACTGTTAACTATGATAATTGTAAATCCTAAAATATCAAAGCATTAATATTCTGATAGATTTGGAGCAGTTCTCTGTCTGGACCTGGTTTTCTGGATCCTTTATTCTGACCCAGGTCTCAGACTCAGCTCTCTGAGCTCTTTTTGGTTTGGGAGGGTTTCTGCTTTATTGGCACAGTTCATGTCTTTATATTTCAGTCAAGTCAGTGTCGAAGGATAATTTAGTCATAAACATGGAGTGACTGTGTGTTTAAACCCCTGCTGGATATCTCCAATAGTACCTGAATATTTTCACATCTTTCTGATGTCCTCCATCCACTCACCAGTTTCATACAAAGCTGGGGGTCTTTAACTGTTCTTCCATGTGAGATATTGTAGGTAAAAATTGTGGTTTTCAGTGGTGAACTGCCTTACATAGCTTGACAAACCACTGAACCCTGCAGTACTTCTGTTGTCAAATTGTTAAATCAATAATCAGCTGGGTTTTTAGAAGGAATTTTCTTGAACACCTTTTACCTCAAACCTTTGGACTAGCATTCTTTTATTTGATAGAAAGCCTAAAAGCGAGTCAGTGAATGTGAGGAGGAGAGATCATGGACTGACCTGCAGGGAAGGGTTGAGGCGTGGAGTTGATGTTTTCTGTTTCCTTCATCACATAGGAATGGCCACCATAGAGTCCCCAGACTCTCGGGTGTGTTATCATTCTTCTCCAAAGCTGCAATGCACCTTTGAGGATGAGACAGAAAGAGCTGGCTGGAGCATGAGCAGGAAACACGAGTACTTTGAGCTCGCTGAGGGAAGTGTGGTGAAGCTGAGCGAAAACTGTGCCACGCAGGAACTAAAGTCCTGTGCCACTATTACACTTGAGAAGGTGACCGGCATTTGGAAAGGTGAGTCGACTCTTATCAGAAGTGTGATTCAGATCTACACAGGGTTAAATAAGCTGCTTAGAACATTGTTGATATTATACCAACATTAAATTCAAGTCCTCAGTTTAGTTGATCACAGATAGAATTAGTAAAATATGTCTGTGAAGTATTAGTATCAGTGGAAGAAACTGTTCAGAAATCTGTTGATAACCTGGTGATTAAAATAATAGGCAATTAAGTATCTGCATTAAACAACTCATTGAATTAACAAGTACAGGCAAAATTTTGACCTAAAGTTCATCTTAATTAAAAAAAGAAACAAATATTTGTGCTCTGAAGAGGTCCACCTTGTTGCTACCAAATTCAACCCCTTCTTCTTTTTTAAACAACTGTTTTTTTTTTATTATTATTATTATTATTTTTCACACATTACACAGATAAGAACAACAGCAAACAAGAAGAAGAAAAAGAAGTAAAGCACCAGACAATTGATGCTTTTTTTCTGCCTAGTTCTATTAAAGAATTAAAAATGTTAAAGTCCCTGTGAGGACTTTCAAAGTGATCTTGAAAAAGTCTCTCTTCCAGATATCTGTCTGATCCTAATCTATAATTTAAAATGAGATTATCAGCACCAACAGAGGTTATTTCTAAATGCTATTTCTTAGCTTCCTGATCAGGTCAGACAGGACCGGATTGATTTACAGCACGTTGAAGTCTCTATCTATTTCTGATTTATTTAGTAGTGATGGTGGACACTGGAGCTGAACTGACCGAAAGAAAAAATGACAGAAGGGCAGAAGCAGAATAACACACCATCTGACTTTAGTCATATTTTAGTCATCTGCAACCTTTTCGTCTAGCTTTAGTTGACTAAATATAATTCGGTGCTATACTCCTATATAAGAGTTTTAATCTTAGTCTAGTCTTTTCATCTTAGGCTAGTTTTAGTAGACCAAATATTAGCAGATTTTAGTTAAATATCATGTAAACAACCTAACTGTTGTGAAAACCTGCTGCAAACCGTGTGAAGTTCTGCCAACTCGTCTTAGTTCTCCTCCTGTGTAACTGCTGCTGCTGCTGAGGGGCTATGAACACATAGGTTTACCTGTTAGGCTATGTGACAGCTCATCATACAGTTATTTGAATTTAATAATGTTATAACCACACTGTTCATAAACATGGACAGATAATCATTTTTACAAAGAACTGTTTATTATCTGTCAGGCTGGTCACCTATAATAAGGGAGGACAGAATAATTATGTTTTGTTTTGTTTTTTTTAAACATAACCGTCATCTGAAAAAACGTGAAAGAAAAACTTAACGTTACTGACGTTAAACATCATTGTTGCTAACATTGCATTATTAACACTGACGTTAACATTAAAGTCATTTTCACAGGCTTGAGCAAAATATTGGTTAAAGTTATCCTTGCTTAGGTACCTTTCGCTCACCCTTTTCTCTCTCCCTTCACTCCGCTCTGTCGCCTTTTCACCGCCGCTCTCAGCGAGCCGCAATAAAGCCAGAAAGAAGTTGAGACTCCAATTTTCATTTTTTTTAAATTACATTATTTGCAGAGCAGTGTCACATTTCATGAGTACAGTTCCACACTCTTACTGTGGTGCAGGTGCAGGATAAGAAGCGTGTGTTAAAGGAAGCATTAGAATAATACACTCACACGAACGTGGTCAGATGAAATTCTGACTCACCCATTTTGGTCCCAGCCTTGAGCGCTGAGGTTGTTTAGAGTTAGGCTTTGTCAGGGAACTTATTACTTTTCCCAGAAAACTGCTGCTCACTGGATATTTTCTAATTTTTTGGACCATTCTCTGTAAACTCTAGAAATGGCTCTTTCCAGTAGATCAGCAGTTGGTCAAATACTCAGACCAGCAACCATGCATCATTTAAAGCCTCTTAAGTCTCCTTGCTTTTCTGTTCTGACCCTCAGTATGAATTTCAGCAGCTCTTCACATGACATGGCATTGTGGTACAATTTCAACTCTGAAGGTTCACAGAGAGAGAACACTTGAATAAAAAGCATTTTTAATGTTAGGCCAACATGACTCAATGTATGCACTTCTTCAGGGTCATAGTAATACATTCAACAATCAACATTTCAACAGGTGTATGACAGAAGAGCCCCAAAAACATCCACTTATATATGTATCTATGTGTCATCCAACTGAAAGACTAAAAAAGTGGGTTTGGTATATGGTCATGTGACTTCAGGCTATTTATTGTCCCAGGTGTAAATCTGGGTGAAGTGTGTGAACTAACTCAAACTCTGTAACCTGAGAGAGAAATGATTTCTGCAGGAACATACGAGTGTGGATTCACCATTGGGTCGGTCAGGCACACAGCCAGAACCAAACTGGACGTGGCTCTCCTTCCTGATGAAATCACTCTGAGGAGCGACCCTCTGACTGTGGACTGTTCATATACAAAGGTCCCTAAAGTACAGGTTAAAATCACAGCAACTATCTTAAAGAGCCCAGAGGCCTTTCAGGTTACCTGCAGCCTTCCAGACTGTAAAGCTCAACCGAATGAAAGTAAGTCAAACCACCTTTTATTTAACAACTGTAGCCTTTCCTTCTTTTCTACAAGAACTAATTAACAACAGTATTAAAGTACTTTAATAAGAAACATTACCGCAAATAAGAAGTCTACAAATTCAGCCAATGATCTATTAATCAATAGAATTCAAAAATGTAGTTCTGGGAGATGAATAACTCCTACTCAATGGTCTTCTCTGAACTTGATATTGTAACTGTGTTTCTGTCAGCTCCTGGTGTTCCACTTTAAAGAGTTACCCTGTAAACTGGAGACCTTCAGCTGAACGTGTCAGTGGGTATCCAGTTTACAACAGCTAATCAAACACAGAAGAAATCCTCGAGAATGGATCCTGGTTTAGTTTTAAATTCTTGTAATAATATCCTCATCAGATAAGTATTTAATGATGATCTGAAGCTGTCTGAGAAGGATGCATCCTGTCGAAAGTCAACAATCAACACGGCGACAACTTTGTCACTCATGCTTGTCTCCTCTCAAGTGTCAACAAATCTGTCTAGTGCAAGAAATCACATTCAAAACCACCACAGGCTGAAAATCCCCCATGCTAACAGGCTAACTACAGCACTAAGTGCTGGAAGTCAAAAACACACCAAACCAAAAAAAAGCTGTTCACAGCCGAAATAAACATGTTTACAGCCTGCTACAAAAAATGTCTCATGTATGAATAGTTAAAATACACAAACAACACACACTGCATGGAGGGTGAATTTTTTTCTAACTCGGCAGTTTATACGATCGTAAGATCACGAGTTCGCCCAATCAGAGGCACAGCTCAGCTCACGTGACTGATGGGCCGCCTATAGCTGTTAGTTTGGAAACTCAAAGTCCGTCCCATTACCAATATGGCAACACCAGGTGATTTGCTTCAAAACTCTGTTTCAGAAACAGACAGGTGACATCGAGGGGACTACATTCATTAATTATACAGTCCATAAAATTTTCAGGACCCTTTGATTAAAATGCAGCTTAAAGGTGTATTTCAACCAGGAACCTTTGGTTGTTGGTCAAATTATCTCAAGAACTAAACTGTCTGTGTTTTGACCAAGGGACTGAAGACCTGGGTAGCTTATCTGAAACAGCACCGGAGCAGTATAGGGCAGTAAGACAACAACAAAGGCCTTTCAGCAGAAATGACACCACAGAAGCAGAAGGCAAGGCACCAGCTTTGTGTGCAGTGTTGCAGCTATCCTGTTAGCATGGAAGATATTCAACCCGTGCTGGTTTACTTCACTGCAGATGGATTTGTTGACACTAGTTGAAGCTCTAGAGAAAGCTGTCAAAGCCATTTCTAAAAGCCCCGCGCAGCTTTGACAGTGAAGCAGCAGACCGCTCCCCCTTCTAGAGATTGAAGACGGCAGAGATTCACCCAGGTTGATTGAGGACTTTCAGCAGAATGCATCCTTTTCAAATGGTTTAAACTTAGGATATTTTTTAGGTAAGGATATTTTGACATGTGTGTATACAAAACCTAAGTCCTTGGTTCGGGGGGAAAGTTCCAGTGAATCAAACACAGCTTATGTCTGTAACAGCTGAGCAGGCTGCATGCTGGGAGCTCAGTGATCTAGACGAATAATACAGCACTGAGCTCTATAAGATGCTTTCGCTTTCACTTTCATGTTCTAACTACTGTCCTACTGTTGACTTTTACTGTTTGTTGATTAAGATATAGACAGCCTGATAATAGTAGTTATAGGAGTTTGAATGAATAGGTCCTCAGCAGCCAGTGGTGGTCAATAATGATCCAGTAAGAGACCATCTGAAGACTTCAGCCTGATCAGAGCACCATGATGATGGAATGCAATAATCTAACCCAGGAGGATGCAGGGACTACTTCTTCTGGATCACTTTGTGACACGATGTGCTTGGTCCAGTAGTATTAACTCTTACAATAATGTTTCTTCCTTTTACAGTTATTAATGATGACCAGATCTATGCCTTCACGGCTCCTATCAGCTGCAAGGAGGTCAAGAAAGAAAGCAACTCTGTGACTATCACTTTTACAAACTCAAATAAACAAAAAAGGTCTGCAAAAATGGATATCCCAGTCATCTACGGTAACTGGTTTTTGAATGGATTGTAAATTCTTTTAAGGGTTTTAAACCTGCCTTGGTTTCTATTTTGTCCACATTTTGAAGATACGATCCCTCCAGTTTGTACTTTATTTATTATTTTTTCTTTATAAACTAACACTTCTCTTTTTTTTTTTAGACAATGCAAAAGTTTGCAAAGAGGAGATACTTGATGGAGACTTGTGGCCAGACACCCCTGGTAATGACACGGTCATTAACCGAACATGTCCA
This sequence comes from Labroides dimidiatus, assembly GCA_030710495.1. Classification (NCBI taxonomy): domain Eukaryota; kingdom Metazoa; phylum Chordata; class Actinopteri; order Labriformes; family Labridae; genus Labroides; species Labroides dimidiatus. The sequence continues at coordinate 25,276,889 of CM061158.1, forward strand.
GAGGGCAGAACTGGCTATAAGTCACGCACTTGTGTTGGCTCTACTTGGCAGCCGGTGTTCTATCACTGTGTCCACTATGAGTTAGAGAAAAACCGAATGGCTGCAGATGTAAGTGGGGCATTTCTATGACTATAAGACTCTCCTCAAAAATGTTGAGAAGTGGCCATAGATGGTCTTTCAACTTTTTATCAGACCCTACAGGCATTACTGTCAATATTATGTGCCAATAATAATCAACCCCAATTCCAATGAAGTTAAAACACAATAAAAACAGAATACCATGATTTGCAAATCCTGTTTAACCTATTTTAAACTGAATACACTACAAAGACAAAATATTTATTGTTCAGACTGATAAACTTTATTTATTTAGTTACCAAAAAAGCTGGGACAGGGTCAACAAAAGACTGGAAAGTTGAGGTATGCTCTAAAAACACCTGTTTGGAACATTCCACAGGTGAACAGGTTCATTGGAAACAGCTGAGTGTCATGATTGGGTATAAAAGGAGCATATCTGGGGGAAAGTGGACAGTGATGGCATGTTGGCTGCAACACCAACTTTATTAGAGCTGTCAGTCTCCACCCAGTGTTGTCATCAATGATGATGCTGATGAAATTATTTAGTTGACACCCCTTTTTTTCATGACAATAATAAGACAGTGATGAGCTAAACATGGCTCTTTAATGACTGAAACATGACAAGAAGTTTATGCGTTTCTGTTGATGAGATGAGACTGGAAGAAAATGTTAGTATGTGCTCTGTCAGACGTTCAAAATGCATTACGTTTGTGTAATCTGTCTCACAAGTTTACAGACCCCTTCAGCAGCATTTAGCTCCATACATTCAGACGAGTAATCATTCTTTAAACACTAAATTCAAACTGCAACTAGCATAAAAACGCCCGGTTGTTCTGTGGTCATTCTTTTTAAAAATGCTACTATACCATGGAGTCAACTTCTATCGAGTCCTGACCGTTACAGAGCAACCAGTGTTTTGGAGTTAAGAGTGACCGTGCTAACTGGAGACTCTCAGCCGAATGTATCGGTTATGGTCATGCTGATGCTCAAATTCAACATTGGTTTGGCCATGACGCCTCTCCAAAGGCCTGAAACGCTGTCGATATGCTTCAGGGGCAAGTTTATACGATTTTAACACCCCAGCTTTAATTTCAAGGTAACTAGTACTGTCATCAGCACTCAAAGATGAAAACATCTCCTGCGCTTTCCCTGTCAGGATGCACTATAGCAGGAGAGCACAGTCTGCGTCAGACAAGTCCCTGGCTTTAGCAACATATCTGGATTGCTCTCATTGAACGGGGGCAAGAGACGCAGATTATTTACATCAAAAAGACAAATAACCTTGGATCCTGTCCTGAAACATCACCAGACCATGTACCATCCTTACGTAAAGTCTTTTTCAAATCTTTTCAAAGTCTTCTGATGTAGAGGTAGCATTACTGAGTGTTGTTGAAAGGAAAGGTGATGGAACACAGTGGCAAACATGACCCTGTCCCAACTTTTTAGGAACATGTTGCAGACATCAAATTTAAAATGAGTAACAATTTGCTAAAAAAAAAAAAAAAAAAAAAGAAAGAAGCTAATGCTTATCAGCTAGAACAATGAATATCTTGTCTTTGTAGTGTATTCAATTGAATGAAGATTTAACAGAATTGTTAAATCAAATCATATTCTGTTTTATTTATATTTTACACAACGTCCCAACTTCATTGGAATTGGGGTTGTAAATGGCGGCTCTAATGTGTTTCTTTGTTTGCCTCTAGAACTTTCTAAAGGGACTTGGGGCTACTGAAAAGGGGGCTTTGGATATATTTGAACGACTACGGAACAGTTCGGCTGCATTCAAGTATGAGTCAAGTGACACTACAGCCGACATCGACATGTCCATCAACATTCTTGATACCATGGCCAAAGCATCAGAATACATTGTCTTGCAAGATACCGTCTTAAATGTAAGATCCTGTCGTTATGGCTGTGATGTAACTTTTGGTTGTATGGGGATTCTTTCATTTCAGTTCAGTTCAGTTCATATCAAGCTCATAAATATCGTTAGACTGTAGATCACCTCAACAAGAAACTTTTGTTTTCAAGGTAAGGTTATAGGAGCATATCTATCACAGCCCATGGTAAAAGCCAAAGACCGTTCACACCTCTGAAAAAGAGTGGCTCCTACATGCCAGGGTTCAGCTGTGGTGAATGAACCATGAAATAGTTGAACCCTATTGTGATTATGTGTAATAAGTTATTTTATCTGCTCGCCCATAGTTGGGATTGTTTAAATCTTCTCTGTGAGCTTTGAGTGTGGCATCTTTATCTATAGGCTCCATGAGGACTTTATAAGTGATCTTGAAATACTCTGACTTTTATATATTTGCCTGTTTATAATCCACAGCATAAAATAAGACAACAAGCACCAGAACTGGTTGTTTCTAAGTGCTACTTCTCAGTATCCATGTTCAACCCATATAGCACATGGACTGAAAGTACCAATGATCACATTATGCAAGCAAGATCTGTCCTTTTTCTTGAAGAAAAGTTTGTGATAATGTTCAATCCAACCCATATGCAGCATTTATACTGCAGTGATCCGTCAATAAACTGCTTGTTGAGGTTGGAGTTGGTAGATGAGCTCTAGTAGGACATAATCCGGATTCACTAAAGTTACAGACACATCTCAGAGCATCCAGCTGTGAGGAACGCTCAACTTCTGGACACTTAACTACAAACTGACTTTACAAAGTTTGATTGTTGTCCCGTTTCAAAGAATAGCTCTACGCAGTGCTTAATTTGTCCCCAATCAGGTGCCGGGTCCCCCTTCGAAATTGTGCGCCGAAAGAAACCTTTTTTCTCGGGTTTTAACGCGTTTTTATCTTCTTTTTGACCTTAATTTCCGCACTTATCTAGTATAACATTTGCAGCAACATTTGGCACACCATGTGGCCCATCAGAACACTTGGAATCAATTTGGAATGAGCAATTTAAATAACTGACATATTGCAAATAAACATATTTTATTGCTAATGGGATTTTTTTGTGTGTCACTGTCATGTAAGCACCACGCCAAAAAAAAAATACATACAATAAATTTAACAAAAGCCTGAGAATCAAAAATCAAGAAAGAATTAGAAAAAAGGTCTGTATTTGGAAGGATAAATGACCAAACTTCACTAGAATGATGTGTTGTGCACTCTGCACAGTAATAATGTATCCAACCAAACTTGACAGGCAGCAGACACAGTCTGATTAAATGTCCTGTCTATTTACCACGTTGTTGTGTGCTTTGCCCACAAATAACTTTATGCTTGTTAACCGATTGTCTTCTTTTGTAAACTGTGAGCTGAGTTCCAGTTTCTCGTGAGCTGACGTCACTGCTCCCTCGTCCTTATCTGTGCTACTGACTGCACAGACTACATCTTCAGCGGCTATTATGCTGTCACCACCCGTATCTGCGGAGCCGGGCTCTGCCACCGGAACAACTTTGGCCAGTTTGGGGTCTGGCTGACCGACTGGTTTAAAGAAACTTGGGAGTTTTGATTGTCGCTTTGACATTTTAGCAGGCCAAGTGTAACAGCGTTGTCAATCACCTGGCTGTTAAGTGTCGTTTGCGCGCGGTGCCGGTGCGGAAACAATACCTTCGCAATGCGCATTGCGTTGTGACACGTGACGGCATGAATCACTTTTCCCCCCGTTTTACCTCATTTCTGAGTGAAATGCATAAGAAATAAGCCAACAGGCGTCACTTCAGAGAGGATTAAAGTGCAGAGAAAACACAGCTAAAAACACAGTTTAATTATTGACAGGAAAGGTGACGAAGCAGATCAAAGAGGTGCCGGAGCGGATCAAATAGGTCCTGGATCCGATCCAAGAGGTCCCGGAGCGTGCTCCGGCTAGCTCCGGCACAAATTGAGCACTGGCTCTACGTAACTACAAATAAATACATTATCTTGTTTCTTTGCATCCTGGGAAAAGACTTGAACAAAGAAAAATGGAGTTAAAAAGAAGACTGGCTCCCCAAAACAGTCATGTCTTTATAATAGTGGGTGCAAGTGCTCATGGGAAGCTGCATCTTTATACAGGAAAAATACTACTGATTCTCACAGCAGCTTTAATGTCTCTGGAAGGACTATTTGTTTAATGTTGATTGCAGTGATACCTGATTTCCCATGAGCACCATCATTCTTTGTCGTAAAGACACTAGCTGTGCCAAGGGGTGTGTTTGTTTTGAAGCAAATGAATGGAGAGCAGATCTCTTTATTACTACTTTCACACTGGGAATACACCAGGTGTGTCTCCATTGCTTGTTGACTGTATGCATTATCTCACACTGGCTTCATGTTCCGCCTGGCACCAGGCAGGACCCAGACAGCAGTGGTCGAAGACTAAAAAGTTCCCACAGTTCCCACTCCATTGATGAGCCTTTCTTCTTTCATGCTGGGCTGTAAAACCTCAAACCTGTTGACTCCTGGTCTGGCTCTGCTCATTATGTCAGTTTGTTGCTGTAGACAAGATAAAAATGATTTGGTTTTGACACGCTTTGTTTTATTTTGAAAGTCACTGGGTGGTTGCAATGCATGACTTCCTGTTCCACTCGATCTACCCAACAGTGAACTGATGTATCACTGCTCCGGCATTCAGCAAAATATAGGACTGTTGCGTATCCGCTGCGACCTACCAGAGCAGGGACACAAATGGACCGCAACAGAGCGGATCCAGTGTGAGTTGACACATTGTTTTGAGTGGAAACCTATCTGATCTGATACCGTGATGAAGCGGAGCTAGACTAGAGATGCATTTGGTGTATTTCGGCTGTCAAAACTTCATTTCTTCAACTCACTTCTCACTGCTCAACTGTGATGGGCTGTGTTGTGCTGTAAAGGGACTTTTTGATCAATATGCCATGGATCCATGTTCTCCTGGGAAAATCTGACCTGACCACAGATATTGAGAAATAACATTCAAAAAACAGTTTTGGTGCTGATAACCTCATGGAATCATGGATTATTTACAGGAAAACATAAAAGTTAGACCATTTCTAGATCACTTAAACAGTCCACACAGGGCCTTTAAAGAGAAAAAAATATAAATGCATGACACACCATGTGGGAGTGCATGCTTTAAAGAAGGGAAGGTTTTCCTCCCTGTTTGTTGTAGACTGTTAAATAAGAAGCTAGATTGCACACAGAGAACATTTTTCCATGCAGTTTCATTTGCCAGGACTGTTAAGGCTAAGTACCTTGAATTAATTGTGTTTTACTAATTAATGTTTTTATTCCTTTATTTCAGGATTTTGTACACTCAGCAAGCAATATGTTGGACAACACCTGGACTGGGATCAACAAGTCTGTTTCTTATGAGATGTCATCCAGTTATCTTGATTCAGTAGAGAGTCTGGTGAAGAACATTAGAGTCAACCAGAGCAATGGAATGAACAGTCAAAACCTTGAGCTCAAGTTCTGCCATAACAGTGAATGTAGGCTGTCTGTTTTTAACATCAGCGTGAATCTGAACAAGAGTAGTGGGACAATGAAAACTCTAGGGGTGAAAAACCTGATGGATAAGTTGAGAAACAACTATGGTGAAACTGAGCGTACCAGCCTCTTGCTATCAGCCACACTCGAAGGCAACAACGACTCATCTGTGGCGATTCGACTGGACTTTCCTCGAGAGCAGCAGAACTACACCAAACCAGTCTGTGTCTTCTGGAACACCGCAGCCAAAGACTGGTCCAACAAAGGATGCTTCCTTAAAAAAGGCAACAATATCCAAACTGTCTGCAAATGCAATCACCTGACTGCATTCTCCGTCCTCATGGCAAGGGGGGATGTGTCTGATGAAGTTCTAGATATCATTACCTACGTGGGCTTAGGTGTGTCCATCTGTTCTCTTATGATCTTTCTCCTCGTGGAGACTTTAGTGTGGTCCGCTGTGGTCAAGACTGGCCTTTCACTCTTCCGTCACACAGCCCTGGTGAACATTGCTGTGTTCCTTCTCCTCGCTGACTGCTGCTTTTTGGCGTCTACATCTCCTGAGGACCTCAGTGAAAACATGTGCCTGGCTTTGACCATATGCAAACACTTGTTTTTCTTAGTCATGTTCAGCTGGATGTTGTGCATGAGTGTCATGCTCGTCCACCAGCTCATATTTGTCTTCAGCCCGCTGAGGAAAAGAGTCTTCATGTTTCTTTCCAGCATTGTCGGCTACGTTTGCCCGGTGCTCATAGTGGGCTCCAGCTATGTCTACTGCAGATACACCCAGAAGCCCTACTTTGACCCAGAGATATGCTGGCTTGTTTATGACAGACTCTTGGAGGGCTCCATACATGCTTTCCTTCTCCCAGTGGGAACTGTGATTTTCACAAATCTCTTTTCCATGGTGGTTGTCATCATTACCCTGGTGAGGTCCAATGTCCCTGATGGCAGCAAGGCCGATGAAAAGGAGACGGCCAAAAGCATTATTAAAGTGGTCCTTTTCCTCACACCTGTCTTTGGATTGACATGGGTTATCGGCTTTGCAATGCTCATACTTGGAGAAGAAAACTCTTTTTTTCAAGTGTTCAACTACAGCTTCACCATCCTCAACTCCTTTCAGGTACTTTGAATGTAATCCTTTATTTTTTCTTATTATTATTAAAAAAGATGCTCTGCATTAATACTTCTGGTGGGCAGTTTGGAGCAACACAGGCACCACTTGTACGAACCATTCAAGTCTTAACCCCATCAGACATGGGTTCAGCTGCATTGAATGACATCTAGGTCACAATTTTGATGAAAAGAATGAAAACAAAAAAATGTGATTTTATCCATTTTTTAAAAAAATTATTTATGACAGAAAATCAGACTAAACTTAAATTGTGTTTTGATTTGACTTCCTTTGTTTTACATTGTTTAGCCAGACATGCAAATGTTCCTGGGTGAGGGATTTCCAGGGAAGACAACAAGATGAAGTAGCAGGACAGAATCACAAGGAGAAAAATTAATCTTTTATTCATCCCACAACGGGGGAATTTAAAGAGCTAGAGCAGCAACAAGAAAGTGTATACTGCAAAAACATTACAATAAGATTACATTAATAGAATAATATAATACGTGTAACATAGAAAAAACTATGTAGAGAACTATTTAACCACAGGAAGTATGAAAAGAACCAATATACAAGTATGAAATGTGCACAGACTGATAACATGAAGGTGAAGAGTCTTCTGAAAGGTGTGAGACATGTCCATCAGAGACAATAGCTTGGCCCCTCAGCTTCATTCGCCCATCAGGGCATGACGCAATCGCTGCATGTGCAGCAAGATCCACCAGCAAACAGCAATGAATGTAGATAAAACCTGTCCCCTACAACAATCATACCTGGTTAATTGTAACCACAGTTTATTGAAAAATTGTCAACTTTGGGGGTCTGGCCACGCCCACTGAGGTCCCAAAAATCCTTCAATATGTTTCCATCCTCATTGTATTTAGTATACATACGATAGATGTGAAGATCAGAAAAAAAATGTGGGATGAGTTTGCTCAAATATGAACAAATCTGCAAAATTGGATATTGAAGTCTTTTTCAAAAATTTCAAAACTTCCTGTTTGGAAGTCATTCTGTTCATAAGAGACTCCTCGGTAACTAACTTTTTAAATTGTCTCTAAAGTGCATTATAGCAAATCAGATCAGACAGCTTTAAGGAGAGATGCATGCCTCTAATGAGTAGCTTATTAAGTTATTAAAAATCAAAAAGTAATGCTTTACAAAAAAATACAAATGGGAATAAACGGAAATTAAACTGGTAAAAATGATCTTCTTTTGCAGGGCCTCTTCCTTTTGCTCACTGGGTGTTTTGCAGAGCCAAAGGTATGTTTGACATGTTTGGACAGTAATTCATAAAGCATTACTGCAGCTTCACTGTACAACCCCAATTCCATCGAAGTTGGGATGTTGTGTAAAACTTGATCAAAGACAGAATACAATAACTCGCAAATCCTGTTTGACCTATATTCAGTTAAATATATTACAAAGGATAGATATTTATGGTTCAAACTGCCACAAACGAAGCCACGCTGTTGTAACAGGTGCAGAATGTGTCTTGTCATTGTCTTGCTGAAATAAGCAGGGACGTCCCTGAAAAAGACGTGGCTTGGATGGCAGCATATGTTGCTCCAAAACCTGTATGTACCTTTCAGCATTAATGGAGCCTTCACAGATGGTCAAGTTAGCCATGCCATGGGCACTAACACACCCCCATACCATCACAGATGCTGGCTTTGAGACTTTGACCTGAGAACAATCCAGATTGTCCTTTTCCTCTTTGGCCTGGAGGACACCATGTCCATGATTTCCAAAAACAATTTGAAATGTGGACTCGTCAGACCACAGCACACTTTTCCACTTTGCGTCAGTCCATCTCAGATGGACACGGGCATTCAATGTTGGTTTTCAGCCTTGTTGCTTACATGCAGAGATTTCTCCAGATTCTCTGAATCTTTTGATGATATTATGGACTGTAGATTATCAAAGCCATCAACTCTTTACAATAGTACGTTGAGAAACATTGTTCTTAAACCGTTGGACTATTTGCTCATGCAGTTGTTCACTAAGTGGTGAACCTCACTCCATCCTTGCTTGTAAATGACTGAGCCTTACAGGGGTGCACCTTTTATACCCAATCATGACACTCACCTGTTTCCAATGAACCTGTTCACCTGTGGAATGTTCCAAACAGGTGTTTTTGGAGCATTCCTCAACTTTACCAGTCTTTTGTTGGCCCTGTCCCAGATTTTTTGGAATGGGTTGCAGGCATCAAATTCATATTCACATGCACACAAATAAATAAATAAATAAATAAATAAATAAATAAATAAATAAATAAATAAAGAAAAGGTTATACGTTTCAACAATAACTATCTTGTCTTTGTAGTATATTTAATTGAATACATGTTAAACAGATTTGCAAATCATTGTTTTTCAGTTTTTATTTACATTTTACACAACATCCCAACTTCATTGCAATTGGGGTTGTAGTTAAATAAACAACTGAACACTCACTATGACAGTTATATGCCAATAAAAGTTAGGCATTAATCCTCCTTTAAAATGTGAAAGCAATCTTTCTCTGTTACTTTGATCAGGTCCGTGACGAGCTGTTTCGGCTTATTAAGGTAAGTTTACCAGCAGGGTTTCATTAAACTCACTCCATTAACTGATGTAAACATGAAATATAACTGTTTTCCTTTACTTCCAGGTTAAATCTAAAGGAAGAAGTGAGAGCATGAAAAACCTTACATCAACCACCTACACAAAAGACAAATGAAGACAAAAGAAGAATGAGGTCAGTAATTTTAAAATAAACTCATCCTTTAGTGCTTTAGTTTACCTATTGTTCAAATCGTATTAGTTTAGCATGTGAGCATACTAACATAAAAGAGCAAAACTTCCAGAGCTCAAGTTCTGCTGTTTTGAGACTATAGTCATTAAAAATGTCATTTTGTGTTGAAAACAAACTTTCTTGAGATTGATAAATCAGATTGGATTGGATACCCTTAATCATGTTATTTTTAGCTGATATGGAGATCCTCTAGTTTTCATGTTAACCTTCAAAAAAAGACTAAATGTTCCAGAACAAATCTTGAACCAAGTTGAGGATGTAACCATTCTTTTCATAGCTTTAGATGCGCTCCAGCTGTGGGTCGTGTCAGAAAGTTGATGGATAGACTTTAGAAAAAGGCTGAACTGTTCTTTTTGTTTATTTATTTATTTTTTATTTTTTCAACCACATCGTCTTTAGATAAAAGTTTGTTGAGTTAGGATGAGGTCCCAGTTGTATCTTATCAACAAAAAGACAGAAGCTAAACTGAAGTGTTGGAGACAGGGGCTGAAATTAGGGTTTCCGAACACACCACTGAGGTATTACAGCTAAAACGTCTCAGCTTGAAACTGACATTGAAGAAGATAGAGAAGGAGATAGTAGAGATAATGAAAAAGATAGTGAAGGACACAGTGAAGGAGACAGAAAAGGAGACACATCATGGATTGTTCCTAATACGAATCTGTGTGTTTTGTACTTTTCAGACTGGGTGACAGAAACAAGAATTCCACTTCCTGTTTTCCTTTTTCCTTTGATGGATTAAAGGTGTAGAGGATTGTATTTAACCCTTTAACCTGCAGCTCAACCGTTTGGTCATCATTTTGTGAGTTGTTATGTCTCACTGTTGAACTGAGAAAAACCTGATTGGATCGTCTCTACAACTTGAAATAATTTTTCTGAATTTTGTGGATCCTGATTTAACTGCTTTAATGACATAGAAAATTATATAAAATAATTCATAATTATTAATCTCTTTTTATGGATGGAATGTTAAAAGGTTAATCAATAAATAGACTTCATATCTTCAAATTAAAAAGTGAAAGTTAAAGGCTTTAAGTAGTCTGACCGTCGTCTATGAAACACTTGTATATTCCTCACATGTTTATTTCATAGCTCTGACCATAGCTTATTAATATTTACAGTAAATGTCAGTTTGGTTGTTGAATACAGTTGAATTCATCATGTGTCCTTCTGTTAAGGAGTGTCAGATGTATATTTTCTGTTCCTGTTATTGTATAGCACTGACACAAGCTGATCAGTCATTGGTTGTTGCATATTTTATCATATCAGTTTGTAATTTCTGTGACTCTAATGACCAAGATGTTGTATTTGGAATAAGTTTGGTTTTCAGTCATTTAACTGTGTGACCATCATCTGTATGATTTATATACATGTATAGAGAATCATATGTCCTGTAATAAAATAGAGTAAAATGGCACACATCGTGTTTGACATGACTGAGAAACATAAGTCACACCTGTACATGAGATACCACAGACCCATTCATTTCCTTGATATGTAACAGCCGTGTGTGCATTTTGACAACAAAAGTACCTCAGAGTTCAATAGTTTGTCAAAATACGAGAGGAGGTTCATCATGAAAATTCAGCTTTTACCTTAAAAAAATCACTTCAAAGAGCAGTTAGTTACTCACAGCTTCATGTGAGTCTGAGACCTGGGTCATAATAAAGGATCCAGAAAACCAGGTCCAGACAGAGAACTGCTCCAAATCTATCAGAATATTAAAGCTTTGATATTTTCAGATTACTAATCAGACTGCTTCAAAGTTTGATAATATACCGTAGTTTAACGTTGAACTTCAAATCTGTTTCTGTTCATCATCATTTAAACTTCCTCTTATTATTCACTCTCTATATTGAATCCTAAGTGTCATATCTGGTCATAATCTCAGCTCCAAACCAATTTTTTCATGAACTACACAAAGTAAAACTGTGTTCAGAGTTTTATCAGTTAATGTGACTTATTTACAGTCACGTTATGACCTTAGTCAGACTGCTGAGTGAATGTAAACATACTCACTGACACGTTCAGCTGAAGGTCTCCAGTTAGCACGGTCACTCTTTTCTTCAGAACATTGATTGCTCTGTAACAGTTGAAATCCTGTCAGAACTCAGTAGAACTTGAGTCCACAGTGGAGCATCATTTCTGACAACACAGCTTTTGCTGCGTTCCTTGGTTGACAATTTTTGTAGTTTTTCTTTCCAGCCTCTAGCTGAGATTTGTGTTGTTGTTTTTTTGGACTTTGCTCTCCAGCGTTTGCTGAGTTTTTTCTCTTCTTATCATTCATTGTATTTTCAGCAGCGTGCGTAGATATTGTTTTATGAACTTTAGCTTCCTGATCATTAATCATCTTCATCATCATCTCTTGGAGCGTCACCTGTTTTTGAGTCCTGCTTTTGGGTCCTTACGCTGAGTCTTGTCAGACAGAGGTGATAAGAAGTTGTTTGACTTTTACCTGGGGAAAAGTTGAGTCCTGTCTTTCACTGTAACTCTCTGTTCCACCAACTGAACCCTCCGTTCAGCAGAAATCCATCCGTTGATGAGAAAAGCAACATAACAAACCTGCAATGAGGTAGGAGCTGACAAGCAGGGGCATGTCAGCCCACACTCCAATTAACATATTTTTTTAAACTTATATGTATGTTTTAAAATTACAGGATTACCTGCTACAGCCTTAACAAAATAATAATAATAAAAAAATAAATAAATAATAAAATAAATAATAATAATAATAATAATAATAATAATAATAATAATAATAATAATAATAATGCTAAACTAAACTAAACTAAACTAAAACTGCTAACTAAACAGTGCTGCAGTGCACTGAAAATACTTTTGTACAAGCTTTCTGTAGTTGTACTTTAAAATTTAAAATATAAAATAAATACTTGTTATTAATTGAGAGGTACTTTTTCCCAACTACCAATAATATACAAGTAATCTCCTTTACAACAAAACATATAAACCAATACTATTATTCATCATCATTGCAAATCACAAAATTGTCCAAAATAAATACAATCACACAGTTTTGTTAAATTGTGCAGTACTGATGTAAACTGGGTGACGTATCCTCATAAATTAAAGACAGTTGTAAAAACAGTGCTATTTTTTTTTTTTTATTATTATTATTATTATTATTATTATTATTATTTATTTTCTTATAAGTGTTTCTTCTTTTGTAAATCGCCCATGGAGGGGGTGTCATATTAAAGCTGGCCTAGGGCGCCACATTGGGTAGAGCCAGCTCTGAGTCAGAAGGCCTGTTCGTCAGAAAACTAGTTTGGATTCAGTTGATATTCTTAAATTCAAACTAATTTTCTGACTAAAGGGCTTTAGGATAATAAGGTGGGCTGTAACATTTTAAATGCTGCTAACAGTTTTAACTTGGAGTTTAAAGAACAATGACTCATCTGAATGAATGAAAGAAACTGAAAGCTACTTTAGATACCAAATGTATATGCACATGTCTGATGACGTAGATTATAAAGGGGTCTGCACAGAACTCAGTGACTCCTAGTTTATGAACTAATGATTGTTTTATTTATGGATTTCAAAATGAAGACAAAGGAAACACAACTGACCCCAGACAAATGTGCAAATAGTTTTATTTCTGTAAAACAAATATTAATATTGTTACTGGGGGTCCATCCTGTTATAATCTTGGTCCTCATTTTGTCTTTTATATACACTATAACTCCCAGCGCTCAATGATACAAGTTATATTTGAATTCTTTTTCGAGTGCAACTCTAAAACCTTTTCCACATGAAGACCAGGATGGTAAAGGTCCGCACAAGGGTTCCCTGTGCTCCACCAATCAGAGCTCCTGAAATACCAACATTCATGTTCTCACAGCTTAAACCAGAGCAGTGGTAGGTGGTCCATGTCGCTGCACACCTGAGAAAAGACACGGGATGTGTTCTTATCTGATCAGATGATTGGTAACTTGGATACACTCTGTCAGCACTACAACACAAACACACACACCTGCTTGATGCTGGTTCTTCAGTCTCCATACACAGGCTTCCGTTCAGTCATGGGTCGGGTCAACAGACCGAGCTTCTCTGTGTTTACGAGCCTCTAGTTTCCTCCACATGTCACTTTTTAGCTTTTGAGCAGTCATTTCCTCTCCTGGAGCCACAGATCTGACAGGTACCTCTGTCTTTATCAGGTGGGTCAAATCTGGTGAAACAACATGTGGAGGTCTAAACTGGAGTATGAATCTGAATCTGATACAAGATGCAGAAAACAGAGAAGTGAGCTCACCACTGAAGTCAGCAGTGATGATCAGGTCGTCGTTCTTCAGGAAACTTCTCCTCCGTAGATGCTGGTGAGAAATGAACGTGCTCCAGCCAAAGTCCTGACCACGGAAACACTGACAGATGGTGTCAAACACTGCTCCTGACTCGGCTGTCGGTTTGTTCCAGCGTGCATCGGCGTCTGTGTGAGAAAAGACACATTGTGTGGTTTCTCCACAGACTTCACATTTGTTTGGCCGAATCAGAATATCAATAAAAAGAAAAAAATAACAACAGATTTTGACACAGCAAATGGAAAAGTTAAGTCATCTCACTTCAGAAATATTTCTTAAAATGTAAGAGGCAGGAAAAAAAACAGTCATGAGCTACCTGAACTCTGCTATCAGGAGGATATTTATATGCTTTTAATCACAGAGGAAAGGACGGTAGATGAAAACAGGGTGAGAGTGAGGAGTGACATGAGTAAGGAACTGTAGGTTGGACTCAAACCCGAGTCAACAGGTGCTCCGCCAAATTTGTTATCCAGTTAGGTCTCTAGTCAAATGTGATCTTTTGGCTCAGTTGTGCACACTTTTGGTATCAAGAGAAATACAGGTTGGTTTAACTCCTTTCTTAGAAGTAACAGAATACATGTAGTTTGATTTTTTTTCCAGGAATAAAAATATATATATCATAAATTGGCTAAAAACAAAACAAAAAAATTGTGATAATTATCATAAACCACAAGCTGTGAAGTGAACCAACCCTGTCGTCTGAAATGTCACTGTGCTCACCTGTAGTAAAGCTTCTTGTTGAAGACATCCTCAGCCTCACATCCGGGTCCTGGTCCATGGCCACGATGGTTGCCTGTCTGTGTATAGCTGGCCACTGTAACACCCCATCATTCTCCCCGCTGCAGAGATGCAGAGTCATGCTAACTTGGTCGGAGTAGGCCGGCTCCCTTCCATTTGGATAAACACTGATACCGAACGAGTAGCCCTCAGAGCTGTAGGAACACTTGCTTTTGATTGAACTGCCGGCAGGGGTCGTGCTTAAAATGCCAGTAAAGTTTGAGATTTGCCAAACGGCTTGAGGGCAGACACTTTCAGTCAGGGTGATATCATCAATAAGGATGGCTCCAGAGGAGCTGGCCTCTCCTCGGACGCCTTGGAAGAAATAACGAAACTTTTCTGTCACTTTGAGGGTCACATGGGCGATTTTCCAGGCAGTGTCTCCATCAGCTGAAAGACATCAAGCAAACTACATCAAATTACTGCTGGCTTATTAAATACAAGAAAGAATAATGATACCAAAAAAAATGTCTTCTGTACATGAACAAATAAAGCACCTGTAATGGTGTGGATCTTTCTGACACTGCGAACGGTTCCTGTGCCATCATCAGTCCGGATCCATACGACGAGTTTATCCACCGCTGGCCCGGTCATTTTGTAGAAGAACTGCAGACACTGCTCGTCCCTCTTTGGGTAGAGGATCCGTGACTCCAACAAGGCGCTGCTCCCGACTGCACCAGAAGACGTGTCAAACTTCATGAAGTAGCCAGTATCTAAAAGACAAAAAGGCAAACTCTAAATATAACAGTCATTTATTCATGAGCTGTTGTGGGTTAGATTGAATTACTGTGCAACATTAAATGTAAAAACATCAAACAACACCTTTTTGGTGGAACATTTCCAATCCAGTAAAAATTGGTTTTGAATACTCTCCAATTTTATTCTAACTTTTCATAACTTTTGTTACTCTGTGCTTTTGGGATTGGGATTAAAAAAAAGATTTAAATCTTCAATGAAACTGTCAACTAGCTTCATATCAGTTACAAAAGACTAACACCAACAGAAGTGTCTACTTACAAAAACTCGAACACTTGGATGCATCATTGTTGTTATCCAGTGAAATATGATACTACAGTCTGTTAGTTTGTTTTCTTCTTTTTGACTTTTGAACTGTTTTACTCAGATTTTAAATTCAGTGTTAGTCTACTACCACTAGAAGATACTAGAAATGGGACTGGACTGTGATCCACAGGGGTGTTTTCTGCAGAGTGTTGTTGTATCACTGATTTGATAAACTTGATCCTCGATCTAGAAGACTATCAGTACCTCTGCAGCGTCCTGTGAGGGTGTGGTCTGTTTCACTTGGGGTGCTCAGAGTTTGGACCCAGTCTGCATCATCTTCCTCATTCTGGATCATTCCACAGATGTTGTTAAGCTCAAAAGCACACTGGTCAAGAAGGGTGTGTGTGTTGGCTGGAAAAGAGTCGTTAGATAATAATCAACACTCAAAGCACCACAGATTGCTCAGAAAGTTTCTCTGAATTCACACTCACCACAGTCGTACATCCTGTTGAGTCGAGTGATGTCCAGAGCACTGAAGTCCAGCCGCTGGCCGATCACCTCATTGAAGTATGGGATGGTGGTGACGATGGTGGGGATGCTGTCATTCTTGTTGAAGGACAGAGGTCTGTAGTGCATGATGGACTCATAATCATAAGGCGTGTTCAAATCAGTGATGAAGTTATCCTCATATTTATTGAAATTATGCTCCTTTCCTGTTAAAGAACAGATCATGGTCAAGTGGAGAATAAAGTGGAACATTCGTTCTGGTTAATTTGTGGCTCTTTGTTGGATTAGACCACAACAGTGTTCATTTTAGCAGCTACGGTTAAAGCTGTACACATTCTTTAGCATCATGTCCCTGAGTGTGTCCCTGCCCATGGCAAACAAACTACACTGAACCAAAATATAAATGCAACATTTTTGTTTTTGCTCCCATTTTTCATGAGATGACTCTAAAACTCCTTCCATGAAACAAAAGATCTTTTTCTCTCAAATATTGTTAACAAGTTTGTCTAAACCTTTGTTAGTGAACATGCAACTCCAACACAAGATATCCTGAGAAGATGGGTGACGGAGTGTATTTTTTTACCCTTTGCTTAAGACACATCCCAACCAAGAAAAGTTTCTTGTTTGGATAAAGTTGTGCAGTAAACCACAACATAAACTCAATGTAAATAAAATGAACAAGGATGTTTACGTCTGTTCTACGGTAAGTCAACATCGTATGTGAGGCAACATGTTTTCACTCTGCTGTAAAGAAATATAAAGTTATCTTTAACTCTAGAACCACCACAGCAGTCTGACGGACAGTCTGGGATTTTCTCTAACGTTAGCTAATGTTAGCCTAGAGTTAGCTCCTAGCTGTGTTGTTCATCATGTCTCTTTGTTTGTTGGAGTTCATTGGCCTGTTTTGTTCTAGTTTTTGTTCTTTGGTGATCGTCCATCATTGTTAGCTGTTGTCCAAAGGGCTCTAGTTCAACTAACGTTAGCTTCTGGAGCTTAGCTTCATTAGCTTATCTGTAATAGCCCAGATAACAAAGGTTGACAAACGTTCTGCTGAATGATTCAGTGTAAATACTGTAGCTCCAAACTAACAGAGTCACTCTTGGTAAAGATGGTAAAAAGGAGGTTAGATTTTTCTCCTGACTGATGCTGATCCTCTGTCTTGTTGTCTGAGATGCTGATTGTAACCAGATGTGTTTTATCATGTTTGCACAGGGACCTGTAAGTTTTGTCTTGTAAATGAAGCTTTTTATGGACCTTCAACAGTAAATTGATTCATATTTCCCTCCAGTGTGTAGTTTAGACCCTTTTGGTGCCTTCTAGTTGATATGTGATTTTTCTGTCTTCAAAAATCATTAATGACGTCCTGTGAAATGTCTCCTGCTGTGACACCTCCCGTAGCGCCTGTCACTGGATGTTCATTGTTGGTCCCAGTGAGTGGAGGGGGGCGGAGCTTAGCCATAGGTCAATTGAGACGGTGCAGACACTTGCATTAGCATTAGCAGCTCAGTGGACCTGAAGGTGGAACCATTCAGAAAAGGCGTATAAATCATGATTATTCAGGACCTACCCTCTTCGATCTGATCCCACATGATTTGAACATAGTCGTCCCGATCAGAGCGAGACTGTTCGTGGTAAAAGCCCAGAGCATGGAGGAGCTCATGCTGCACGATGCTTTTCGTGTCACACCTGGCCCCAATGGACAAATTTTGGCCTATTTTGTCATCCCCGACATACGACCAGCATCTGAACACATGAGAAGGAGAGTACAATCAACATTTTCAGATCTTTAGCTCTTGATGCTTCTTTTCTTGAGCAGTTTCATAATGTTGCACCGCAGCTAACATCATTCCTGAGTCAGTGTGGCGTACAGTGGCTCACCCGGACAGTTTTGTGAAGGAGATGTAGCTGCTCTCACCCTCATAGGGCTTAAAGTCCACACAGGATCTCAAACGGTATTCCTCAAAAGCCTGGAGAATCACACCTTTAGCATTCAGATCTAAAATGATTGAAAATATGAACAGTATTAGGATACTCATGATATTGTTTGGAGGGAGAATCATATTTTTTGTGCACGTTTTACCTAAAGAGTCAGTCAAAATATAAGGGATGGGAAACTTCCATTTTCTGGTTTGATCGAGGATTGCATTTCTGCTGGGCTGAGAAGGACACATGAAGAGTTTAGATTAAAAAATATGTTCTTCAGCTCACGACGAACAACTGTAAAAAGCATTTCTATACTTACAACACCAGCAATGTCTCCTTCAAACAGGTGATTCAACCCTGAAAAAGTTTAACACCTCGGTAAGCCTTTGAGGAAATTACACAGCAAAGCATTTCAATCACTGTTCAGATAATCACGATTTAATGTATGAATCCTGATACATTTTTTACGGATTTATTATTGTTAATTAATAGAATAATTTGACCTTATGGATGATCATTTCAATTCTCCACTGTTCTTTTTAATGAGTTAATGAAGGTGTCCCATTGGAAGAAGTCACATCAAAGATAAGGCAGCATTGTCACATTCTTGCCTAAAACGAGTCTTATAAGAGAACTGTTTGAGGAGCGCTAGTGTCCCAGTACCAGAGGTCCCACTTAGGCTCAGATTCACTGTACACCTTTCAAACTTCCTCTTGTTAGAGGAAATTTGAAAGGAAGTTCTTTTAGCACCACAATGTCAAACCTACTGGGATCAAATGTGCCAGTAACATAAGAGTCTGTTATGAAGACGTACAGTCTGAGCACGCTTCGGCAACCTCTCTGTCCTCAGACTAACTTCACAGGATGATCCATGTTTCTTGTTTGTGGTTTGCTGAGCTTTGGATTTTAACCTGTGTGTTGTTTGAGCCAGCATACAAAAGCTAATATTGTAACTTCTTCTCATAAACTTCTGACTTCACTCCCATAATTAGATAATCATGCTATTCACAGAGACATGGCTAACAGAGTTAATACCGGATACAAACAACTCATTGGAAGAATTTCTAGACTAAAGACTTAACAGACTGGTAATGAAAACCAACTCAGTCCTGGGCTTCCCTCTGGAACCTGTGGAGGTGGAGGCTGACAGGACAATGATGGCCAGGCAGTCGTCTCAACCCTTTCTGAAAAGTTTTACCTTTACGTTTGCTTAATGTGTACTGTTTTTCCTAGGTTACACTTATCATATTCTTCTATTTATTACATTGTTATTATAATCCTTTTGTCTTGTTCTTTCTTGTTGTGGCTGTAACTGTAAATTTATCTGTTGTTGAATGAATAAAGGAGTATTTTATCTTATCTTTTCTTAAATGACAGGTATTAGGTCATAAATGTGTGTGTTAATGTGGCTTTTATCTGCAGTTTTACAGTCCAATGATAGCTATCCAACTCGTCTTGGTGAAACGTGCTGACTGTTTTTTGTTTTTTGATGTTGATTCTGGCTGTCTTCGTTAATCATTCACTTAAAGTCAACAAGGTGTAATTTACTTTGTACAATCATCATCACCTCAGGATAAACAACCCCAGAGAATTGATCCGTATTTGGTAATTAAAGTCTCTGTGAGGACTTTCTGCTTGGCGTTGATTGCAGTGACACCTGTGGTCAGAATCAGTTGGGGGTTTTTTTTAGGATGAAAACTTTGTTTGTTTTGGAGAATGGATCTTCTTTTTAAACACAATTTTTCTTGTTCAAGACAACTTATCCCTGGATACAAAGAGTAACTTAATGTCTTATCTCAGTCTAATTATTATGTCATTTTAAAATGTAAACTGATAATCTGAGCATTAACATTGCATAGTCTGCAGGACAGTATTTCAAATTGATAACATTATGTCAGGAATAACAAAAGGAGTAGAAAGTGTACCTTTATTGATGTCAAGAATGTCTTCCCCTCGGTCACCAGAAGCTGCATAATCACCTGGATAATAAACCCACAGTTAGACCTGATCAGTAACAAGCTTTAGCGTGAACATGATCAGCAAAATCAATAACAACAAACCCGGACCTGTCGGAAAGGCTTGAACCTAGAACACAAGAAGAGAAAGGTCTCAATGTAAACCTTCTTGACATTTAGATAGTAAATACATACAGATATAAACACACTTTGTCCCACCTGAAAAAACACAAAGACGCAGATTAACACAACAGGTGTCCTCAAACAGTCCCTAGAAGCCATGTTGAGACCGCAACGATAAATGTTTTAGCTTTGCATGCCTGTAGAACCAGCTGCAGGGGAACTTTGAGCTGGATTGTATTGTTTAATGAGTAACAGGCGTTTTTAACTCATCATCACGCTTTTACAGCTCACATGTTGTCAGGTGCAGAGGCCCGTAAAGGTGATCAGATAATAGTCTGTACTGAGGTGACACAATCAAACAAAAACTGGTATGCTTTGCACTTTAGTGGAAGAGTTGTGTTGTGTGTGGGTTTGTCCTCTGACCTCTCTTTAGCTGTTGACAGTTACAGAGTAATAAGTGTTGCTTCCTCAGATAGCGGTCTTGAGATCCTTGAACCGTCTTGCTGCCTCTCTGTATCTCTGTTATGGGAAGTCAAGATGACTGCCAAAGCAAAATTAAAATTAGTCATTATATAGTAAGTAAAATCCTTTCATATGAATATTAAGTGATTGATTTTTTTGTGAAATTGGCTGTATTATAACAAATACCTCAGTGACTCAGTTTTGTTTCTTGGTTCTGATTTGTCAAAACTCCCAGACACCCCCTTGACAATGGTTATAAATTTAACAAACACGAGCAAGCCAGAGAATTTAGCTTCTGCTTTTTAACACCAAAGACTGTAAGGTGAAGTAAAACTCTTAGCTTCTTTTGGCATCTTATCGGAAAACATAGTGGCTAAAACATGAGCATCTGTTAGCGTCACAGTGTTAAACATTAGCTTCATATTGATTAAAAAGTTGCTAACATTTTGGCTTTTTTAAGCATCAAATATGTAAAAAAATGACTAAAATGTTCGCTTCTGTTAGCATCATTTTAAGTTAAAGTCTGTTGTTAAATTGTTAGCTCTTTTTGCATCAAATCAATAGAAAATGTGGCAAAAACACAAGTTTCTGTAAGAATCACATTGGTACACAATGAGGCTAAAACCTTGGCTTCTGCTGGCATTATATTTGTTAAAAAAATTTTTTAAAATGTTAGCTTCTATTAGCATCACACTGGAAAAAAAGTTAAAACAGTTAATTCTGTTAGCATCAATTTTTTTTTAATAAAAAAACAACAACAATAGTTTCTGCCACCATGCTAACTCAGCAGACTACATAACAGATATTTTTAGATTGATTCCTGGCACTGGGATTATTTCTTCAAATTCTAAGCATAAATCATGTTTTTTTTAAATAAATAATCTTTTCATTTCTTTTTCTGACACTGTAGTTGTAAATCAAGTTAGTAGCTGTGTAATAAGCAGGGTAATGTAGGGTTAGCATTAACCTTCAGGGCAACCAAGATCTTAATACAACCAGTCATGGTTTAATTTCCCATAACAACCTGATAACCAAACATTATCCCTTACTTAACAGCAGTTGAAATGACTTTATTCAGACATTATTTGTAAGGAACCATCCAAGAAAGAGGATAGAGACTCCATGATGGACCACGATGGACCCCGAGAGGGAAGTGAGATACTACAGGGATCCAGCCCGCTATACCTTCATAACATAAAACAGTAAAACTGTCCTCCTTACAAATAAAAAGTAATATGAGCACTCACCTCAGACTTGGACTCGGGGGACTCAGATTCAGACTTGAGAACTTGGAACTAAACTTGGATTTGAAGTTTGGTGACTCAGCTGTACCACTGAGACAACCAATAACATCTGATGTGTATCTAACTTTTTTTTTTTTTCCTGCAGTTGAAGTCATTATATTCAGTCACAAATCCAGTCCAGTCAGGGGTTCACAAGCCTTTCCAGACCCTGTTACAACCGGACCTTGAGATGTGTTGCTTGTAAGGTTTTAATGATACTGAAATTTGCTGGACCTTGTGAACAAAACAAGTCATACTCAGCAGAAAGGATGATGGGTCCTTTAAGATCTATCATTTCATACCACCAAAGATCCTCCGCAGTATCAAAAGAGTTGCAGCCTCCTCCACAGCAGACTGAGAACATCTGTACCTCAGCATAGTTACAGTTATCATCATTTAATATTTGTAAATAAAAGTAAATTTGGCTTCGTTCATTTGCATACGAAGCTCCTGTAGAGTTGAATGAAAGTAAATGGTGCTCTGTGTTGATTTATATTTGAAGCGGGGCAGTGAGATCACAGATGTTTGCTGCACAGTTGATGCAAAGTGTGTGTGCACCTGACGCCTGTGGTCTTAAAAGTACAAGCCATGTTTATTTATGTGACATATGAATAGCCTCTTTCAGTTCTGTGGATTAACAATTCAATGGCTCAGGATGAGATCGAGCAAGAAAACTGCTCCAAATACTCATTCTTATCCCTCTGTGTCTCTCTTCTCTCTATTTTCTCCAACAATTCTACAGTTTCATTTAGCTAATCATCACAAGAGCCTGTACCAGGAGCTGTGTGGCCTGTTGTGTCAGGTAGGGTCTGATCCTCCTGATGTTATAGAGGGCATATCAACAGGACCGAGCAATCGAGGCCACATGAACCTTAAAGGTCAGCTGGTCATCAATCACGACACCCAGATTTCTGGCAGTTTGTGGGCACAAGTTGATTTGATTCAAGCAGGACACTGATGTGTGGTTGGGCAGAGAGACAAGCTGGAAGGACAATGAGCTCAGTTTGGGACAGATTTAGCTGAAGGTGCCGTTCCTTCATCCAAGTGGAGATATCAGCCAGACACGCTGATATCCGAGCTGAGACAGTTGTGTCATTGGATGGAAAAGACATGAAAAGCTGAGTGTCGTCAGCATAGCAGTGATAAGAGAAGCCATGTGAGCGGATCACTGCACCAAGTGAGGTGGTGTATAACAAGAAGAGGAGGGGACCAAGCACTGACCCCTGGGGTACCCCTGTCGATAAGCCATGTGATTCAGACACTTCTCCTCATCATGACAATCTGAAGGATCTACTTGTGAGGTAGGACTTGAACCAAGACAGGACGGATCCTGAGATACCAAGCTCAGAGAGTGTAGAGATGAGAATTTGATGGTTCATGGTGTCAAAGGCAGCAGACAGGTCCAGTAGTAGTAGGACAGAGGACTGACCAGTGGCTCGAGCCAGATGCAGTGATTCTGTGACTGACAGAAGAGCAGTCTTGGTGGAGTGGTCACACCTGAAGCCAGATTGATAGGCATCAACCAGGTTGTTCTTCTTCTTGTTCTTAAAAGCCATGGAAAAACACTAGATTCTGGGGAGGAATTGACATTGTGTGTTTCACTTCAGGTGTGATTGTGGGCAGGATGGTCTGCAGGATGCTGGTAGGCATTAGATCGAGAGGACAGGTTGTAGGTTTAGAGTTCCGTAGAAGTCTGGAGACCTCATCCTCACTCAGAAGAGCAAAAGAGCAGAGTGAAGCACCAATTGTAGGTTGTAGCTGACTGAGTTGGTTTGGTGCAGAGAATTGGTTGCTGATGGCTGTCATCTTCTCAGTGAAAAAGGAAGCAAACATGTCAGGAGAAGTCAGTGCAGTGGAGAGCTGAGCGGTTGGAGGAGAGAGTACATATTTAAATGCAATAAAAAGCTTTCTTGAGTCAGAAGCAGCACAGATCTTGTTCTGATAAAAGGCTTGCTTTGCCCACTTTAGGCAGGTAGGGAAGGATACAAGTTTTTGCTGGTAGGAGGATAAATTAGTGGGTTCTTGGGATGTACACCACTTTCTTTCTGCTGCCCTGAGTCCTCCTCTTTGTTCTCTTACAACTCCAGAGAGCCATGGACTTGGTGGATTTTTCTTGGCTGGTTTTAACACCAAGGGTTGAGTTTGTCCAGAGAGGATAACTGAGAGGAGCAGAGTGTTTCTGTAGCCTCATTAACAGACAGTGAAGAGAAATGTTTGGTCAGGCATGGTAAAGCAAACCTCATCAGACAGCTGTATTGCTGTGAGGGACTTCAGGTTTCTGTGGAAGGAAACCATTTGTGGGGGTGTCTGTGTTAGCGAAAAGGCAGCAGAGAATTGTACCAAGAATTGGTCTGAAGGGTGTAGTGGGATAACTGTCACATCTGCTGTAGAGCAATTACAAGTCAGTATCAAATCAAGGACTCTGTCAGCTTTGTGAGTTGGAGGAGAAGGAACCAGTTTGAGATTAAAAGAGGAGAGGAGTGCCAGAAAGTCATTTGCTTGTCTTATCAGTGTGAATGTTCTTGTCTCCCATGCCAATCAGTGGTGTGCCATTAACAGGGATGTCAGAGAGTCCTGCTTCTTCTTTACTCACTTGATCATAAGTGTTTTTGGCTTTACAGTACCCCCCCCCCCCCCCCCATCAAGGTTTTGTCATAGCTTCTATCAGCCAACTGTCCTGCTGCTGCTGACTTCAAGCTATGCTCCTGTTCAGAGTTCTTTGATTGAAGGTAAACAGTGAAATTACATTAAACATCACGCCACATTGGACAGTTAGACAAAGTATATTTATTTCAACATTAAACAGAAACACTCATTCTCCCAACATCCAAACAAAAAGCAAAACAGACACATAATGAAAACAACCACAGCAGAAAGTATGTTCTGAATTATACAACAGCATTACTTTTCCATCTTGTTTTTATCATCACAAATCATTCTTCTGGTTCCAGCTGCTTATGGCTCATCTAAATATTAAAACATAAAAATATGAATTATTACACATGACTTTAATTCGGTCAAGGTTTTAAGTCATTTTTAATTAAAGATAAAAAAAAGAATGTCTTACCTCTTACTTCTAGCTAAGCGTGACTAATGGCTTCAGTCCTTTGGTTTAATTGGGACTTCTGTTTTGATAAGTGATGTTATATCTGCAGGGTGAAAAAACATTTTATCATGTCTGTAACTTGGCAAATTTTAGAACACCTCACTGGACCTGTCCGTATATAATACTTGACTCTGATTGGTCAAAGTCATCCACTGATCAAGTCATCCATTGATTACTGCTAAAAACTTTGGCAAAACATTATTCTACCATATTTTCCCATTTCCTATGACCTGTTAGTTGACCTCAATGTAAGGAACCACTCAGTATGTCTGTCTGTGATGAAGGGAGTCACATGGGATGAGGTCTTTGTTTGAATCAAATCATTATGGTGGCTGTGACAGAAACATATCATCTTTCGGGATATCCCAATCCTTCTGTTTCCAGATACCAAACCAATTTTTCAGTTGTGAATACCTGCCAATTTCACATCCCAAACCAATTTTTGAGTTTGATGAGATAATAAACTTCGCACAGTTTATGTTTTCTTAATCATTCCTTTGTTGGAACAAAGTCTCTCGGTGAAAAACATTGTATTCTGTTGTAAAGCCTGTTTTTCCCTTTCAAATGGAGCCACATGTGTAAGGAGCAAGCATTTGTGGGATGAGCAGCAGAGTTGAGTATGAGGATTGAGCCCATGAAAAATTTGCCGAATCTTCCTAGCCAGTGCTGAACAGCTTATTCTGCTGTTTGTTTGGTGTATTGGAAACTAAGTACCAAGTTCGGAAACCCATAGCTTAGCTCACTCTATTTTAGATAGCTACATTTTACCAAATTTCCCCCTGGATTTAATAGATTAATAAAGTATTTCTGATTCTGATTCTGATTTTATGACCATCACTCACTCATTCGCATTCTACAGTGGTAGACAGTGGTAAAAACAATACTCTGTCAGACTGGTTAAATAATGACATTTACCAGGGACAAATATCTGAACACCCTGAGAAAATATTGGACCACAGTCACATGAGACAGGTAGAAATGGAGCAAGATACTGACTTACAATCCATGACAGCAGAGATGATAAGAGCAGTTACTAAAAAGTCATTTAAACCATGAGTGGAGGTGGTAATGGCAATAATATCAAACAAATTAACATTTGCAACTTGCACACGTCTAAAGGTGTGTTACACACAAAGTTCTGACAAGTGGGAGCCCTGAATGAGGACAGAAATGTTAAAATATCCCACAGAGGTTCAATTCACCTCATCTGTCATTAGCTTTAATGGAAATTTAAGGTTTAAAGTAAATTATAATATAAGAGTCACCAATAATGGAATCCCAGGGAGTATTTTTTCACTGCGACAACAACTTTTTTATTCAACTTTGTGTTTGAGACAAGACCCTTCCACCTGACATCCAGGTCTTGCCCATGGTTCTTATTTTTGTATATTCATTCACTTTACATGATCCTTTACTTGGAGTAAAAACTGCACACATACCGTCAAAATCAACCATGATGATGAGGTCATCGTTCTTGAGGTAGTCCCTCCGCTTGAGGTCATAGTGCTTGACGAAGTTTCTCCAGCCCCTTGATTCACCTCTGTAGCACTCACAGGAAGAATCATATGTCCCCACCTTGGAGGGATTGTCCCAAAATAGCTTTCCGTCTGATGCTGGAGAAAACGTGGGAAGAGAAGGAAACACCATGTGAGGAGGAGAAGTAAGGGTTGTTAGTTACAGACAGCACTGAAGCTTTGACTTACTCGTCCCCATATCAGTTGTGAGACTTCGAGCTGTAGACATCCTCTGAAGAGCATCTGGGTTCTGGTCCATTACAACCAAAGTTGCCTGCCTGTTCAGTGCTGGCCACTGCATCACCCCGTCATTTTCCCCGCTGGCCAGGTGGAAGTACAGTCCAACATAGTTCCCTGTGTAATCAGTGTAACTTGACCAAGGGATGACCCGTACACCATAACCATAACCTTCTGGGCTGTAGAAACGAGGGCTGTCAATAACTGTTTCGTTGTCAGAAGTCTCCAAGATCTTGGAGAAATTCTGGATCCTCCACACATTGTTGGGGCAACG
This sequence comes from Labroides dimidiatus, assembly GCA_030710495.1. Taxonomy (NCBI): domain Eukaryota; kingdom Metazoa; phylum Chordata; class Actinopteri; order Labriformes; family Labridae; genus Labroides; species Labroides dimidiatus. The sequence goes on from CM061158.1 coordinate 25,303,759, forward strand.
GGTTTCAACAAAGCTGATGTCGTCGATATAGATGCCACCAGCTGATTCAGAGGGGTCACCACGTGCAGCTTGGAAGGCGTATCGGAACTTGACCCCCACCTCCATTTGAACATGACCAATCTTCCATGAGTGGTCGTTATCGGCTGGGTTCATGAAAAAGGACAAGATGAGAAATCTGAATACTTTTATTTGCCCATGAAGTATAATTTATCAGATCACCTGTCATAAAACAAGGAAACTATCCAGCATCATCAAGAGCTTCAATCTGAACTCTTTCTCTCTCTGGTTCTCAACGCTTCACTGTTTTAAACAGGAGTGAGGAATTTCCTTATAGTCACTAGTTTTAGCTTAACCTCATTAACCACATATTTATGGCTGAGCAGCAGGGTAATCATGTATTTGCTGTGAAATATGCATCCATAGCATAATAAATACCGTTAAAGGTTTGTATTTTCTTCATTTTGCGAACTACGCCTGTGCCGTCGTCTGTTCTGACCCAAACCACCAGTCTGTCACTGGAGCTTCCAGTCATCTTGTAGAAGAACTGCAGGCATTGAATCTTTCTTTTAGGGTAGAGGGTTCGGGATTCTAGCAGGGCAGACTCCTGTGGCTTCCCTGTCGTTGTGCTGAAGTACATATAGAACCCAGCATCTGGAGAGTTAGACAAAATAAAACAAGCTGTCACACCGTATGACGAATTCTTTCTGTAATGCTGATTTCAACAGAAATGATAGTCAACTGGTACCTCTGCAGTTTCCCAGCAGCGTGTGGTCCTCTGAACTCGCTGTGCTCTTGGAATGAACCCAGTCAGCATCATCAGAGGAACCCTGGATCATACCACAGATGCTGGGGTACTCAAAAGAGCACTGATCCAGTAGGGTGAGAGGACCAGCTGGAGAGGAATAGAATTGAGAATTAAAGAGTTCTCTCACCACAACCATGATGAAAACAAATCTTCATGGTTTAGTTTTAGTGACTTTTGTGATATATACATACAACAGTTGTACATCCGGTTGAGCCTAATGATGTCCATTTTACTGAAGTCCAGGTACTGGCCAATGATGTTGTAGAACTCTGGGATTTTGGTGGTAACAGTGGGGATGGACTCATTCTTATTAAAGGCGAAGGGCCTGTAATGCATGAGGGACTCATAGTCGTAGGGTGTGTTTTGATCTGTGATGAAGTCATCATTGTATATGTTGAAGTTGTGTTCATATCCTGTAGAAAATAAGGTGTTTAGTTTGGTCTGCTTCGCAAAATGCAACACAGTTAGAGGAAAAAAAAAACATTACCACTTCCAGATTCAAAGTAATACTACAAACTTGTTACTGTGTTATTGTAAATCATAAAATATTGGTATGAACAGATATAAATGAGTGGAGAGAGAAATGACCTGGTGTAACCTGATTCAGCCAGATTTCCACATAGTCATCCCTGTCTGTACGAGACTGTTCGTGGTAAAATCCTAAAGCATGGAGCAGTTCATGTTCAATAACTGCCTTGTGGTCACAACCTGGCCCCAAGGACAGGATCTGACCATTTTGCTGGTCACCAACGCTGGAGAAACACCTACAACAGTAAAAAGAGTCCCATGTTGAGATACAAAATATAAAAGTGCCTTACTCTTACTTAAACTGGTCTGACCAGAGGCTTATCGCAAAATGAGCTACTGCAGGTAACCTGTTAATGAGTCATGTCCTGGCCTCATAATTACACCCCATTGTCTTTAATCAAGTATCATGTCATCATGTCTTTAACTCAAAAAATGTGAACTAATTCAATTTGCCTCTCTTTAAATGGTAGCAACAGACTTGCTGCATGGAATCATAAGACGGCCAAACTTTCAACATTTTTTCGTGTTATTATTTGATTTTTGACCAGAAGGTCCAGGATCCATGTAGTTCCTGGTAAAACGTTCCCGGTGACTACATTTCTTGCAGTCCATTGTTTGTCTGTGTTTCCACAATGAGTACATCAGAGATCAACCTGTGTTTAGGCTTAAATCCTTTCAAAATTCATTTTGGCGGGAATTAAAAAAGACTCACTGGCCAGTTTGACCAGTAATAAATGAGGCACTTGACCATCTATTTTGTGGGATGCATGAGCATGGTTTCTATGGTTCTCCTAGCTGGACAGGGAGATTCTGCAGTTTCCTGTGTTGGGCTTGTGTCTATGGGCTTGGCCACTGAACGGGACCTTCATGAAAGACTAGAATTGCCCCCTGCAGTGGTACAAACTATACAGGGCATAAGAGCTCTTTATCGTAATAAAAATGTTTTATATTACATTTATTTTCCACAAATAGCACATTAATAGTCTCTCATAATCTGTCTTTTTTGCACAGCAAAAAAAGTGATGAGTGGAAATTCTGATTGGTTGGTTACTTCAGAAACTTACCAGCCACAATAACTTGTGATCAGAAAAGTTAATTTACAGCCCAGATATACACATATAGAACTAAACTAGGATGCATTCATGAGGACTTCTTCTGTGTTTGAACAGCTGATGTAAACTAGATATCCACTGACACATTCACCTGAAGGTCTCCAGTCTACAGGGTCACTCTTGAAACTGAAACAGCAGTAGATAACAGAGACCAATCACACTAGCAGGCTAAGAGAAAAAAAAATGTTTACGAGGTACTAAACCAAGTCCATCACAGCTGGGGAAAATAAAAACACTGTGGCTCATTTACCAATCAGGAACTTTCAGCGTGCAGGCCCTGCCACCAACAGTCCCTGGACTTCTAGATCGTACTACACCCCCCCCCACCCCCCCCCACCCCCACCCCCCCAGGCATTCCCCAGAACTAAATCTAAACCCTAGTTCAATAGGTCACAGGGACCAAATTTATGAGTGTAAAACTAAACAGATTTGGCACATTGCCATTTCAAGTATAGTGTAAACAGATGTGCCTCATCCTGCTCCCAGCAGCTACATTTTATTTCATATATTTGTATTTTATTTTTTATTAATTTCTCCAAAGTTTGTGGCCAGTGTTATCAGCTCTAGCTTAGGATCACTTGGTACAGTGGTTCTTAATACCCAGAGATAGGGCTGGTTTCCAGAGTCAGAACAAAAAAGTCATCTGAATTCACAGGACAACTACAACCATGTTCAACAACATCACTTCTCCTGTTTCTATCAACAGCAGATTCTAGAGTCTTACCCTCCTCTCTTTTCAAACTTGATGTATGTCTTCTCTCCCTCATAAGGCTTGAAATCAACACAAGACTTGAGCCGATACATCTCAAAAGCCTGGTGGATACATCCTTTAGCATTGAGATCTGAGGAAAGGAAAAAACATTCAGAGAAGACAACATACAGAAAGAAGAAAGATATTTTTAGTGCTGTTTGTGGAAGAGTCAGAAGTACAGAAGATAATGACCATGGATTCTTCTTTTTTTCTATGCACTGTTATCTTGTGATAACGACTCATTATCTTGTTATCTCAAAGATCCTTTTCTTGTGATAACAAACTAAGTGATAATGTGTTTGTCTTGATTTCAACCTACCAGTAAGTTACACTTTAGTTGGTTACAGGTTAGCAGATGAGGTGTTGGTCCTCATACAAAAGGGTTCTTTGGATTATTTGCCACATTTTGAGTTTACCATTTTAATGCTGTGCCACAAACCATAACGATAAACATGACACATATCAAGGCACTCATAAATGAATTATTTAATTACATCTCACATTACATTGCAAAGTTAAGGTTAGCCTACATTTACCTTACCTTAGGTTAGCCAAAGCAGACAGATAGATAGGAGTTTGTCAGCCTTTGTTATATCGAGAAAGTAAGTTATCACTAGATAACAGTTCAAAAAAAAGAAGGAAATCCATAACTGATCTCATCTTCTGTACAGCAGAGCTTCACATGATGACAAGTGTTTAGTAAATCTGAACTGAACATTAATGAAACTCACCTAAGTCATCACCCAATATGTACGGGATAGGAAACTTCCATCTGTATGCTTTGTCAATCAGAGCATTCCTTTCTTTCTGTAACAGCAGGAAAATAAAACATGATCTTTGACACGTGCCTCCTCTTATTGTGTAGTTAGTTACTCAAGAACCAAGTCCCAGCCTCAGCATGAACAGGTTTCTTCAAATAAGGGAAGAAATAAAAACTTACTGGAATCAAAATATCTCCTTCAAACAGCTCGGTATCTGAGCCTGCAGCACGGGTACATATTAAACAACATTTAGAGAACAACATCAAAACAACATGTGCTTTCACCTTTTCTCTAAAGTGTTTCCGTCAAAGTCCAGATATCAAAAGAAGTTTTGTTAATCAGTAAGACCCACGGGAAAGATGCAGGACTCACCCAGGTTTAGGATGGGGTTCTCATCCTCCCCATTTTTAAACACCTCTGTAACAAACACACACACACACACACACACACACACACACACACACACACACACACACACACACACACACACACACACACACACACACACTATTAATATCAACAACCTTTTTACAATCCTTTCTTTTTTTCACGTTCACATGTAAAGTACATACCATGAACCCCGGGGGTTAGAGGTATCTGAATGAAACAAAGCAGAATAAGTCTCCACTCTTTGCATTACTGAGTCTCACAGTTCTCAGTAATCAACACATCAATTATTACTCACAGTGTACGAAGTGGCCAGAGCCAGCAGTCCAAAAAACATCAGTACCCTCTCCATCATCAGAGCGTCACAGACTGCTGCTGCTTCGCTGATGTGATGAGATATGAACTTTCAGCTGGTGATAAGTGTTTATGATGGTAACTCGTGAGAGACTTTGCCCCAGCAGTGTTATTTATTGTCCCAACACTTGGAGAATAGCAGGTGCAGAGTGTTTTCCACAGAGCTTCCTTTGCTCATGTCAGATTCATCCATTCATGCACTGATGACAGAGGCTGCTATCAAACATGCCTGTCAGTGTTAACTAATCTCTGTTTGAAAATCATATGATGAGGTCAGATAAGGGAGGTTAGCAGAAGGCTGTGTGGTTGTGGTTTTATAGTTTGGATGAAATATGTCACGTGTGTTTTGGTAGTAGCTGTGTTGGTTAAGAAAGGTGAGACCCTTTTTTTCATAAGACTGGTCTTCTATAACCAGATCTTATATAATTTTATACGTGTGTTAACAGATAAACACTGGCTCAACAGTCTTTATTGTTGCTATAAAAGCAGCTGTGTTAGGAACACTCTCACTTTTAACTTCACAAACATTAGAAATCCTTTGTTTCTGTGAATATGAGTTTTTCACTGTAACTACTTTAACCATATAATAAAAGTGAATAAAAGTTGAGCTGGAACACACCATGGTGCCAGACCCTCATTGGGGAGGCGGGGAGTATTACTGAACAGTATTGTAAAAATGCAGGAAAATGTAATTCTTAATGAAAGAGAGACAGAGCATCAGGAGATTTACAAAAACGGTGAAATGAAGTCAAAGAAAGTCAAGGTGACCCTTGTCCCTTCAGCACCACAAAATCACCCGTTTGGACTTTGAAGAGAGCAGCAAACATGGGACACTGGGAGCAGGAAGAAAGTTTGATTCTCTGAGGAGAAAAAATGTCACCTTGACGTCCTGATGGCCTCAAACGTTCCTGACATGACGAGGAGATCCCACTGGAGATGGTTTCTAGGCGGCACAGTGGAGGGGGCGCCATCATGATCTGAGCTGATTTTTCCTTCAATGGAACAATGGAGCTTCAGGTTGTTCAGGGGCGTCAAATGGCAGCTGGCTATGTGGAGATGTTGCAGGGGGCGTCCTTCTTGACTGAGGGCCCTGGTCTCTTCCCCTGATCTAAATCACACTGAGAACATTTGGGGATGGATGGCAAGGGAAGGTTACAAAAATGGACGTCAGTTCCAGATGGATGACCTCCATGAAGCCATCTTTACCACACGGAGCAACGTTCCCATGAGCCTCCTGGAAACACTCACAACAAGCATGAACAAAACAATTTATAAAGAGATCAACAGGAACAGTGGAGCTCCTCATGACTGAGTCCTTTTTTCACATTTTAATTTATATTTTAGGGATTTTCAGTTTTTTTTGGTCTTGGTCTTTTGATCTGCTGATATTCAGACTGTTTTACTTTGTTGTTTGCAATAAATTGCTTACTCAAAATTGTATCTTTTGTGTCTCACTTCCTTTTTTTTTTTGCATTTTGAAACTCTACTTGGAACCTTCTTAAGATCCAACAGTACAAAATGTACATTAATGCAATTTTTCAACTGGTCTTAAAATTTTGATCAGGGCCTGTATTCACTAAGCATCTCAAAGATAAAAGTAGCTCCTAACTTGCAGATTTAGGAGAAACTCTCAAAAATGATGGGCCTGTCAGTCCTGATTGTAGGATTCCTTAATTTCTTGTCTAAAAGATTTTACAAAACATTTTAGTGCTAAAACAAGCTCCTAAACCTGTGAGGAGATAGAAGTAGTGAACAGGACTCCTAAGTCACTGAGACCAGTTCAGAAAGAATCTCAGCATAGCTGCTGCTGGAAATCAGACTCATAACCATGTGAACAGTTTGGTTTAGTCTTTCTTTTTCCTGTGGTTTTCTCTGTCATTGTTATTCCAGAATCCCAGTCATTAAAACACTGCTTGTATGTAGATCTGCTAATCATTTAACCAGATACAGCTGCTTACAGTTAGCAGAATACATACTTGACTAGTCAGTGTCTTACTCTTGGTTTAATGTTTAATCAGTAGCCTACTTTTTTTTTTATTTTAAGGTCTTTATTTGAATATGTCATCACAACACCTTTCTCTAAATTGAGTGTACTCAATCACAGGTGGGGCCAACATGAAACCTGTGGACCACCCCACTTGGAACATGTAGTGCAGCTCCGCTGGTCCCCACCTAAAGCCTAAGTAGCTCCCCCTACAGGAGGAGATACAAACTCTGTGTTGAGTTTTCATTTGTTACAGTATTATGAACAAAGGTTAAAGGAATCGACAACAAAACACATGAGGGTATTTCATGATTCTGTGGTGACATTTAGCAAGAAATGTACATTTTCTGCCTTTCATTACAGTCAGCCCAGGTAGGCTTAGTAAACATGCAGGGGCATATACAAGTACAGGTGAGCAGTATATGACAGTTCTCAGCGATTGATGGTCATCTAACTGGCTGAGAGGGGGATTTATAACAATACTTGAAATATCTTCTGCTATTCAGCAGCAACACATTCATTTTATCTAACAAATGTTCAAATGACTTCAAGTCTCCAGAGTCTGATTATGTTCATTCCCCAGGAGCTGTCCTCCAGGATGGGGATAACACTTGATGTATGCAGAGGAAGTTCAATACCTATCCATACAGCCTTAGCGTATTTAACTTTTAACATCAGCATGAAACGGTTACAGAAATAAATCAAGAGCTACAGCTGTCAGGAATATATATCACAGAAAGTCTTTCAACCAAAACATGTGATTATCTACTCAAAGGTTTCTGAAATAAAGTGTATAATTGGACTAGAAGCTATGTTATGAGAGATGTTTAAAAAAAGGAACTACAGCTAAATATATCATGTTTTATAAATCAAATGTTGATTGTTATAACTGCTACAGATGAACCAGCTAACAAAGTTTATCATATAAAAGTATTTCTTCAGTTATATATATATTTTGTCATCTTGGATGCTTGCTTTATATTCTCATAGCTGGCATAAATTTGAGATGGTAATGATGTAAAAATCAGTTGCAGTGTTTCAAGGAGTTATTTCCATCCTCTACGATGTCTCCAGGTCTGAAACACTGAACATTAGTAAACTACCCCTTATACAGCTGATTTATAATCTAACCAATTCAAAGGCCTTTTTTAAAAATATGTAATCCATCTTTCATCTGATCCCTCACAATAACCTAAAAGAGCTTTAAATCTGTTTCATTTTTACTTTATGTGGAAAGCTGTGGAGATAATGTGGCTGGATTGGGCGTAGATAATTGATAAGATAATTGTCGTAATACCATGTACAATACACACATTGCAGCATAAATGTATAACAGCATGAATTAACATTCAAAAAAATGGAGTGTACAGGAAACAAAGTATGGATGTCATCATTCTGATAAATGATGTTAAGACATAAGGCTGAAAGTGGAATCCGTGGGGATCTTAGGAGACGACACAGCCCGTGTCCTTCTGAGGCTTTAAATCCGGCTCCTTCACTGGTTTCACCTCCTCCTCCTTCGCTTTGGCCTGTGGTCAGAGCGACAAAGACAAGTTTTAATCAGGAGACCGTGCACATGTCGAGTTTCAGACTGTGAGATAAACTGCCGTACTTTGTCACTTTTCTGGCCCTTGGTCAGATCAAACGTAGCGTAGACGTCGGGGGTGCACTGCTCGCTGAGAGGCGGGAGCTCGAAAGCGACGGGTTCAGCCAGGCCGTAGCTCGCTTTCAGCTCCAGCTGTGGTGCCTCTACTGGGACCTTGTGGAAGTATCTGGAGATAAGAATCAAAAGTTTGATTTAAGACCAGAAGAGTTTGGAAGAACAGGTGAAATGTCCAAAAAAAAAAAAAAAATGAACAAATTACAGCCAAACAGATCAGCCAGCAGAGATACATCATTAGCGACACATCATAACACCACGTTCCAAATTATTAGACACATTGGATTTCAGTGTGGTAAACATTCATTTTTATAGCTGTTGTTTTTCAGTGGAACTCATGGATGGTATTGTGTCTTAGGGCTCTTTTGGTCACCGAAATCAATCTCAGACACCTGTGAGATCAGGTGAGCCCAATCAAAAACTACTCAGGAAGGATATTTCATGTTGTTATCCAGGACACAGAGTTCAAGCAGTATGGGAAAGAAAAGGATCTCTGCTGCACAAAAGTGTCAAATAGTGTCAAAAATAAAACAAAATAAATAAATAAAAAAATCTAAAAAAAGATATTTCAGGAAAGCGTAATCATCGTACTGAGAAGAAATTTGTGGCTGATTCAGAACACAGGCAGGTATTTGCTGATAAACAAATAGTGAGGAAAGTTTCTGCCAGACAAATTCATCAGATTAAGAGAGCAGCTGCTAAAATGTTGTCACATAGCAGCAAACAGGTATTTGAAGCTACTGGTGTCTCCAAACAGGTGTTTTATGAGCGTTCCTCAACTTTTTCAGTCTTTGGTTGACCCTGTCCCAGTTTGTTTGGAACGTGTTGCAGCCGTCAAACTCAAAATAAGTGAATATTTGCAAGAAAAAAAAAGAAGAAGAAGTTTATCAGTTTGAACGATAAATATCTTGTCATTGTAGTGTATTCAGTTGAACAGAGTTTAAACAGGATTTCGCAATCATTGTATTCTGTTTTTATTGAAGTTTTACCCATTGTCTCAATTTCATTAGGATTGGGGTTGTATCAGGTCATTCCTGGACAGTTTCACAATTTCACAGAATTTTGTGGAGGGTGCTGGTAGGCCCATTTGGAGTCTTAAAGTTGTAACCTCGGCAACATATATCAAGTTTCTGACGGTCCACTTTCTTCTACGGTAAAAAAAAGAAGAACCCTGCCTTCTGGGAGCAAGCTTATCTTCATCATGACAATCCACCCCTTCACCCTACAAAGCAAACCTCTGTGACTGGCTGCTATGGGCAGAAAAGGAGAGAAACTCATGTGTTCCATCGACTGTATATAGAATAGACAGTGTGGCTCTGCCTTTTACCATTGTGCCAAAACACCCCTGTCACAGGCACCGCCATTGTGCAGCCAGAGTCTGCCCAGTAAAGAATCTGAGTGGAGCCAGGTGATGAATAAAAGGTATTTTCTTTTTTTCTAAAGTCTACTCTCTCACAGACTCTCCTTCCTGACACATCTTACTTTTCCTGTTAAACTTAAACTACAGAAGATCGACAGCTGTCAATCATCGTTAAACAAGACGTAAAACCCAGTTTTTAACCTCTAATAACTAATGAAAAAGAAAGTTTTCAGATAAAAAGGACCTGAACACAATGCAGCCCATTAATATCTAAATATTACCACAGCATACGGATGACAGAAACATTTCTATGAGATGTATTAATTTTTTTTAAGTTCGATCACAGCTCTATTAGAATGAACAGGGAGACAGCGTTTTTGTCTTACACTGCAGCCAGTAACTAGTTTTTTTGTTTGTTTTTTTTAATAATAAATAAATAAATAAATAAATAAAAAACAAAACAAAATAAAATAAATAAATAAAATAAAAAAATCACTGGGTTTGCAAAAAAATAAGTTATGCTCTAACAGTTGAAGTCTTTGCAAAACAACTTGGAACAGATACAGCTATGACACAAAATATAAGTGTAGAAGGATTAGTTGAAATCTATTTGAAGTTATGATTTCGATTGAGGAGCAAGTAAAACATTCTTCTGTATATCTGCCTGCAGTTCTGATACTGACCACCAGGTGGAGCCTTTGTTTAAGATAAACATGAAGTCAAGCTGCTGGTTATTAAAGCCAGGTGTGAGTAAGCTTCAAGGACCTAAATGGCATTGTGGAGAGCTTTGTCCAAAACTTTACACTTCCGTTTGGCATTTTGATATTTCCTCTTGGTTTTTTTTTCCTGAAGGAATTTTTTTTTTTTTTTATTGATCGCTAAACCTGGACTGTTATTTAAAATGTTTCTTTTTCCCTTACTGAGCTTTGATCAGATATTTTTTCCTTTTCGCCTCAAAGTAAAAAAAAAAAGGTCAGTAATGGAGTATTGGCTAGAGTTTATCTGTTCAATGTTTTATTTTGCAATTAATTACATAGAACTCAAGTAAATCTGGATTGCCAAACCATTTCAACAACTCCCAGTTTACTAACAGACCACAGTTTGTGAGGCTTCAGGACTGTGTGTGTCAGACATGGTGGTCTGCAGTACAGGGACCCCACAGGGGATAGTTCTCTTCCCCTTTCTCTTCACTCTGTAACCTTCAGTTACAACTCTGAGAGCTGTCACCCCCAAAAGTTCTCAGACGATACAGCCATCATCAGGTGTGTCAGAAGGAGACGAGCAGAAATACAGGACTGTCATCACTGACTGGCGACTGTTGTGACACAAACCACCTATGGCTCAACGCCAGTAAGACGAAGGAGATGGTTTCTGCAGGAGGAGGACACCCCAGTCTGCATCAGTGAACATCGAGATGGTGGAGACCTACAGATTCCTGGGTGTTCACCTCAACAATAAACTGGACTGGACTCACAACACAGACGTCCTGTACAAGAAGGGCCAAAGTCGTCTCCACCTGCTGAGGAGACTGAGGTCCTTATGCAGTGGTCTGCTGGGGACAGGGACAGAGAGGGACAGGAAGAGACTGAACAGACTGGTCAGGAGGGCCAGTTCTGTCCTGGACTGCTCCTCAGACTCCCTGGAGGAGGTGGGTGAGAGGAGGATGCTGGCAAAGCTTGAATCCATCATGGACAATCCCTCTCACCCACTGCATGAGACTGTGGGGGCTTTAAGCTGCTCCTTCAGCAGCAGACTGAGACTCCCTCCCTGCAAGACGGAGCGCTACCACAGGTCATTCCTCCCAGCAGGAATAAGACTTTACAACATATAACAAACCTGGACTCACATCTTTATGTATTCAATATTCAAAATCACAGCCTTTATTAGACATCAGCTCAGTGTTCATTGTCCATTTCATATTCTTGTATTTATTTTGTTCTTGTGTAAATAGTGATAGTTTTTTATATTCTTTCTATATTGTAGAATTTTTTAATTTTTAGATCTTTTCTTAAATTTCTATTATTATGCTAGCTGTATTACTGCATTTTTGCACTTTGCACTGATTGTTGACCAAAATTTCCCCCATGGGGGATCAATAAAGAATATTCTATTCTACATCTATATAAGTATTCACAGCCTTTGCTCAGTACTATGTTGATGCTCCTTTGGCAGCAGTTACAACCTCCTTTTTTTAGTTCTTATCTTTAATATCTATTACTATTCTAGTTTTATTACTGCATTTTTGCACTTTGCACTGATTGTTTTGAGCTGCTGTGGCACCAAAATTTCCCCCTTGGGGAATCAATAAAGAACCTTCTCCTTTCCTTTCCTTTCCTTTCCTTTCCTTTCCTTTCCTCTCCTTTCCTCTCCTTTCCTCTCCTTTCCTCTTCTTTCCTCTCCTTACCTCTCCTTACCTCTCCTTTCCTCTCCTCTCAGTGGCTGACTGAAATGGTCTCCCATCCTTGTGGCAGTTCAAGCCATAACTGCAACTTTTTGAACAAAATGAATTTGACTTGATGGGAAAGATTAATGTCGCAAAAAAACGATGTAATACAGAGAATCTGCGTCCCAGTGTGTGTGTGTGTGTGTGTGTGTGTGTGTGTGTGTGTGTGTGTGTGTGTGTGTGTGTGTGTGTGTGTGTGTGTGTGTGTGTGTGTGTGTACCCAGAAATGACTCACATGAATCCATTTTCTCTCTGGCACTTCTCAAGAGTGTTTTTAATGAGGCCACCCAGTTTGAGGAAGAACAGCTGCTCGGATGGTTTGGCCGTGGTGCCCGGGCCTTTAGTCTGACGATACTCTTTGCAAAGTGTCTCAGCGAGGGAGTAACCTAAACACAAAAGTCTGTTCTGTTAATATAATGAGTAAGCATCATCGTAGATAAGGTCTCATCTTGAGCTACTCACTAAACAAAGCATCCTGAAATAACTGGCTGTTATTTAGTACTCCACAGAGGAACACTTCTTCACGTTCATTAACAAATAACACATAAGACATCATATTTGTTTAGTTCATAGTGGAAAATAATTTCTGGTGCAACAATTCATGAAGAAACTGACACTCCAAGTTTGAGATATACATACACTTTTCTGCCTCCTGCAGAGATCGTATAGCTTCACCACATTTGTCGCTCGCCAGCAGCGTCTGTCCATGATAGCAGTACGCCTGCAGAGAGTCAGAGTGCAGTCAGAAGTCTGATCTGTCAATATTTATCTACAACATTTCACAAAGTTATCATGCTTTTCATGAATAAGAGTGCTCTGAACTTCTATTTGCATGAACTCACATAAGCCATGTAAAAGTGCTGCTTCAGCTGCAGATATTTCCTCCACTTGCTACTGCACTCAGGCTCCAGGGTGTTCAGAGTGTGGTCTGCAAGCAGAAACACGGAGAGTCATACCAGCTGCTTGGCCTGATGACATGTTATCATTGCCGAAGCTGTGACAAGAAAAGTCCTCAAGCAGATTTATAAAATCTCTAAATACTTTAAGAATAGTTCAGAACTTAACAGAAGGGCTGTGAGGTGATACCTCAGAGCATCGTTTTTTGATAGATGGTGAAAATCCCTTATTCCAGTTTCCTGCCAGAGAGCAATGTACTTACTAAAACCATAAATCTAACACGTTTATTTAGAAGTAAATCCAACTTTAGTTTCCTGTAAATTCTAAAGATGGGGTCAGCTTGTTTCCTTCTGGGTCATTCAAACAAAGAACTATCCAGTCACCATTAAAGTTAACCCGAGACGACTGTGCCACACTGAACTGAACTGCATATTTCAGGCTTTTCTTTCTGAGCTTTATCTTGATCACGGATAGTAACAGAAGAGTGACTCAATGAAGACTGAAGCATCACCACATGGTTCCATGTTTCACCTCAGTGGGTAACTTAGCACAGCTTTTATTCGTTTAGAGTTAAGTGCACTTAGGTGGGGGTCATCAGCACTGCACTTAGTTTGTCTCTTTCCTATCTCTAAGACCAAACCTTCACAGTCACCAGAGGTCAGCGCTCATCTTCCCCCTTCCAGTTTACCTGTGGTGTACCTCAAGGTTCTATTTTAGGTCCGCTTTTATTTTGTATGCTCTCATATCATCCAGCGTCACAGCTCATCATTCCACTGTTATGCAGATGACACACAGATATACCTCCCACTGAGACCCGGTGACCAAGGAAGAGTAGCTGCTGTTTTTAACTGTCTCAAAGATATCAAATGTTGGATGGTCTAAAGTTTCTTACAGCTCGATGACTCCAACTCAGGAATCCTACTTTCCAACAACCCCAAATCACACACTGTTCACTTCACTGTCCTCAAACATCACATCAACTGCAGGAAACCTCAAAGTCATTTTTGACTCAGACTCAACTTTCTATAAACACATCAAGAAAACCGTTCAGTCCTGTTTCATTCGCTCAAGATCCATCTCCAAAATCAAATCCTTTGTCACAAGATGACCTGAAGAAAAATAATTCATGCCTTCATCTTCTCCCGATCACTCGATTACTGTAACTCCTTCTTCTCCAGTATCACCCATAAATCACTCTCCCGCTTCCAATTGGTCCAAAACGCAGCAGCTTGGCTTCAAACAACATCCCAGCACTCCTGTCTTTACTTCTCTCCACGACTCCCTGTGCATTTTAGATTTTAAGATTTTACTGATCACTGTTAAAGCTTGTCTACTGAGCTACATCACAGAAATGTTGACACCTTACGGGTCATCTCGCAGCCTTAGACCCTCTGGTGGAGCGCTGCTGGTGGTTTTAAAGTCGAGGCTCAAATCAAAGGGTGATTTGGTTTTTTCTACCAGAGCCTCTCGACTTTGGAACGACCTTCCAGGGGAGATACGGCCAGCAGAGTCAGTGACAACATTTAAATCTCTTCTTAAAACTCACTCTTACAGACCTGCTTTAATGTAATTTTAGCCTTTTGATTGTTTCACACATGTAATTACTATGACTGGCTTAATGTTGCAAATCACTTATCGCCTTCTGCTAAATATTTCTGTTTCTCTAACTTTTGTTTTTTTTTTACCGTAAGAAAAGCACTTTGTAAACAGTTTGCATTTTTAGGTGCCATATAACTAAATGTATGATTATTATCATTATTATTATTATTGTTGTTATTATTATCATTAAAATTTAACACAACCCCTTCTTCTGATATATGAAGCGAGTCTCACATTTAAACTGCTGCCTTCATCATTACTCTGTTTACATTCTTGACAGCAGCAGGCCTCACCAAACAGTACAATGACTTAGGATGAACGTCTCAAACAACACCCTGTGAAAACATCCGTACTGTCTCGTCAAAAGTAAATCAAACTGTTAGAAAGTAAAAATAAGGTCATTTGAGTAGAACAGACATGATTAAAGAATGAAGTGTCCTGGTTCAGATCAAACCCAAAAGGAGCCGGTGTAATGGACTATTTTGATTCCAACTTGTTTCTGTGCACGCAGTGAGAATGACCAAAGAGCTTTGAGAGATGAAAAAACTCGGCCTGTATTTAACCTGCACATTAGCATGCTTTATCAGGGATCAAGCTGTAAGTTAACAGCACTTCATACAGTAATAAGACACAATGAGGATGCTCTGAGAGCCAGTCCTTTAGACTGGGGGTGTTCAAACTTTTCAGCCCATGGCCAATCCAAAAACAGAGTAAAAGAAACAAAATAAACTACAATGCACTTTATTTAGCTGATCTGTAGAAAATGAGACTTCCTGTACTGATACCAACATCACCCTGGATTAGAAACCTCGGGGGTCTTCAACAAAGAAATGTGGAAAACAGATCAAACATTTTCTGTTTGCATGGTATTACATAAAAACTTGACCCCTATTTTGTTTATACTTTTAAAACAATGCAATTACAAAAATGTCATTTTAAATAGTATTTGGAAAGTGACGTGATCTCACTGTGCCAAAATACTGACCGGCTTTCTGATAGAAGTTTGCAGTCTCAAATGACAGCGCTGCGATGAGTGTGGCATTGTGCTTCAGCTCAATAGCTCTGGCGATAGTCACTAGAAAAAAAATTAAAAAGATGTTAAAACTATAACATGAAACCTTTGAGACCTTTTTTTCACTCTGATAAGGCATAATGAACTGAATGTCTGCCTGTAAAGAAACACTGAGTGATGTGACCTGGCTTTTTACTGAATATATTCTCATTATTTGTGCCTTTTGGTCCCAGTGTTGGTGAGAAAAAAGGTGCTTTGAGAGGTCAGATGAATACAGTTAATTAGCCATTTACATTTTCAATGTTATCCTCTCAATACAGATGTGATCCAGTCAAGAATCAAAATCCTGAATAAAAAACAGCATCAAATAAGAATAAAAAGAGAAAACGTTGCTCCATCCATGTGAAATACATCGAGGTGCCTCTGCAGTTTTAGTGGTGCCTGACTGATATCTGATACTAGTCCTGGATTTGTTTATCAAAGTGGTAAGAGCATTGTCCAGACTTAGAGCTGCTGTACCTTCTTGTGCCTCTGCTTGGCACTGGATGATGTACGCATCCATCACTCTGGGCTCCAGGTCTCGACCCTTTTCAGCCGGAGTGATGAGGCGAGGGATGTGGACATCCTGGAACAAACATGTCAGATGTTTGTTGATTTTTTTAAGCAATGTGTCAAGTAATAAAATTTTATTATTACTATTCTCATAATTATTTTGTACAAGTTTTTATTGTAAGATATCATAGCAGTCTGTGTGAGGAATGTGTGTTTCAGTAAAAAAAGGGAACAGACTTTGGAAACATCTTCTAGTCATAGCAATGAGCATTCTTTACATCACAGTTAAGATACAATTAATTTCCTCTCAAACTGTGCACCATAGAAATCTGCAAATACCAGCTGGGCAGCTGCAGAATACATTTATGTCCGTGCAGCTCACCTTGAGGTTTTTGAATATACCAGCAGCGACTTTAAGGCTTCGATGAACATCTTTTGCTTCAGCCTCAGTTATGCTGTTGGAGAGAAAAACGTGACATAAACAAATACTTTCTTCAGTCACAAATAGGAGCGTCCTCATAAATGAATTAAACGGAAATAAACAGGCCGAAATAACTCACTTTTCTTTTCCTGCTAGTCTTGAGGCAAACTTTGTGTACCACAAAGCTACATTGAAGGCCATGGAGACCAGTTCAAAGACCATATCTTGCTGGGCACTGTGGTGAGAGTACAAAGGTAAGTTTAAGTGGTATTTTGCAGGTGGATGATCATGATCAGAACAGCTGAGTTAGTCTTGTAACTCTCTGTTATAAATAAGTTAAATTATAAGAGTGAAAAAAAAAAATAAGCTTTACGTGTTGTCATGAGGGGACAGGATTGAACCCAATGTACAACATCCAGCACCAATAATACATATCTAATTTGTAGGAATTACGGTTAATGATATCTTTTTAGGTCTTAGTGCTTTAAGTGAGTACAATTTTAATAGTTTTTAAATGTTAGTGTTCCATTCTGTCCAGAAGCGGTCAACCAACAGTCTAAATCACCTTCAAACAAGCACACAGCACAGTTCACTTAGCGCCGTAACTCTAACTCATCCATTTGTTTTGCATCAACTAAACAGATTTAAAATGCCACATTTATTAGAGAACTGAGAGGATTTTTTTTTTTCTCACGTTGGTGTGTTCCCTTGCAGGGTGTCAGTCCACTTGAAGTTCTGGATGAATCTCATCTTGTTTTCCTGTGTTGTTCCATCCAAGGATGCAATAAATCCTATTTTATCAAAAAAATGAAAAAAGAGAAGAAGCTTTAAAAGGTGCTTACATAGATAAGCTTTCCCATGATCTTACTTGCTTTTGTAGGTCAAACTGAGGCATTAGTCTTAATTTCAGTTTTAGCGCCAGCTCAAAACTCTGTACCAGAGATTAACCTTTAATCAATTTACTACATTAAACATGTTAATATTGCAATGTGATGTGTTTAATTAAAGATACAGCCACACAGGATTTGGAGCTTAAACTATCAGTCACCCAGGATTTTAGTTCAACTTGGTCTTTGACAACCCATAGGTTCCCCTCTGAGTCATAAGGTCTCTTTGAATCGTATCAAAAGTGGAGATACTGTAAATATCTTATTTTTTCATCCCAGTCCTCTTACAGTTCACCCAGCAAACCCTTTTCAAAAACTAGTCTGTAAGATTTCTGGTCCACGATATGGGTGAATTTTTCCAACATTTTTAACTATAAAGAAGAATTAAAAAGACATTAACACATATACCCTTAAAATGCTTTACTTTTATTTCTATTTTTTTTTCTCAAATTTCAGAAATGTAAATATACCTTGAAGAAGAGAGAAGTATGCATCTGTAGCATGTTTGATGGTTTCAGAGGTGCAGGTGACATCAGTAAACATCTCCAGCAGCCTTGCCCTGGTTGTCCTCAGGTCACTGAATGTAACATGAAGAGAAAACGTGTTTACTTTAACAGAGTTTGGAGCAGTTACATCTCAAGGCATGAGCATCCTGGTAGCTTAGTGTTGACTGTGGTCAGCAAACAAAGCTTACATTAACAGAGGTGTAAAAATGTGAAATGTTTCAGTGTGGTATCAAAGGCACCATGCGGTTCAATAACAAGATAAATACAGTATAAGATATTTCATACTTGCAGATCTTGTTGGCAGCCGGACTCCCTGCTACTCCATAGAAATTAAAGGACACAGGAGCCGTAGCCTTCAGTGGGTTTCTGTGAAACCAGTGTGCCATTCTGTGGGTGAGGACACACCTAGATAAGATGAAAACAATGGAAAACAATAAGACAGAGATTACGTAAAATTTCATTACTATACTGTGTATTAAGTAGAAAGAGACAATCCAGACACTGTTTTGATTTTCCGGTTAAATCTTTAAATATCTTTGTGCAGCTTTTAGCTAGCGTAAGTGACATCTGCTAACGTCATGTTATCGATACTTAGAAATCAACATGTCAGTAGTCTAAACACATGCACTTGATATGTACAGATAGTTACCCTGTCTTGGAGTATGTTCATTTTTATACCCAACTTTGATTTATTTATAATTCTACTGTCGTAATCTTTTCCTTATTCCTTGTCAGAGGTCCATTACGTAAGCTATGAAGCTAGCAGCTGCGGCCACAGTTACATACATAAAAACGGTTACATTGAAGCAAAAGGACAACTGACTCCTGATGTCTTTGGACAAGTTGATTTATCATTTTACTATTTGACGTAAGATATAAACTTAAAATTTACCTGTCGTTTGAACGCTGTGGAGAAGGTAAATAGTCCTTAAACTGACAACTGAACGAGCTGCTTCCGGAAATAAACAAGGGGGTCGTAGCTGACCAATCAGAGCTCAGGGTCCAGTCATGTGACATGTGTCACAGCTCTCCGATCGGCAACTCTTTTGTTCGTAGTTCTATCGATTGTTTTTTGTAGATTTATATAAACAAACACTGGAAAATTCTTATTTATTAATTTATCTTTGCTTCCTTCACACTTATTTTTCTTTATCAGACAGAAGAGTTCAGCAACTTCATCTCACGGATCCCACGATCTTTTCTTACTGTCTGTGCCAAAGGTCAGAACTGTGGTGGCAAAAAGTTTTAAATTTACTCCTTTTCTTTGGAGTGAATTACAAAGGAAACTTATACTAAATCTATGCTAATAATATATGACTATTATTATTTACTTTTCTTTCAGTAATCAAATAATTCTAGAAATTCATACCCTTAAATTGCATGATAATGCATGTTATTTATGGGCAAGTAGCGTCTCAGGACCCCCATAACTCCTCGCAAAAAATGGACTATTCCATAATTGTAAAAAGACATGAAAAATATTTGTTGAAGAAAGAAAGAAAGAAAGAAAGAAAGAAAGAAAGAAAGAAAGAAAGAAAGAAAGAAAGGATGGGAGAGTAAACTGTTCTGTAAAAAATTGATGTACAAAGTGTATTTTGTTATTTTCAATTCACTTCCCTTTTATTTCTTCCAAACATTAGGTTAACACAGAACAGCTCTTCAAATGATTGTAAAAGAAACAAAAACATACAGGGAAAGACATTCAGTCAACAACTGTGGACCTTGATGACAGAATAGTTACTCAAATAGGTACATTTTCATGTATTTCACTTTCATTTCCATATTCCCTATGGAAGTACTGACTTTCAAAATAAGGAACTGAGTTTATTTAAACAAATTTAATGAGTCTATCTTTCTCAGTTATCTTCAGGGGGCACAGTAAGGTGCAATTGCCTTATCTTGGACCAGTTTTACAGGATTCCTCATTTAATCTGACTGAGAAGAAAGACTATTTAAAACAATCACAATCTATTTTCCCTTGACACAGTATAGATACAGACGCCACCAACACATAAGGAAAACCACAAGTCCCCAACATTTGCGGGTTTGTGAACATTGACATCAGTGCACCTTTATAATATACATCTAAAACTGCATTAAGGCACAAATAAACAATAAGAAGAAGGCACTTTTGGTCAGCTTTAAGGCAAAAATAGCATCAAAATGCTAGTGGTAATTTTGTTGTTTTTCACATTGTAAAAATAAGTAACTACGGCTGAATTTTGAGATCACTGTAAAATTTTTACCGGCTTTGTAGAACTAACATGGTTCCAAAGGGTCAATTTTCCTTTATCAGAAAGTAAATAAAACAGTCACCAAAAGAGAGAGAGAGAGAGAGAGAGAGAGAGAGAGAGAGAGAGAGAGAGAGAGAGAGAGAGAGAGAAATCAATATTATGACAGTTGTCATGGTTGCAAACAGGGCTTGATTTAGTTAGAGACCATTCAAACAAATTGTATCAGCTAACCAGGCCCCAGAAAAAAAAAAATGGTATCGTAGTATCCACTTGGTGAAGGATATTATTTTGTCATGAGTCAACAACTAATTTCTAAGACAGAGCACCTTCACAACCTGCATGTTCTTGTATCTAAATCCCCCACACATTGTTGGAACCTTACAGCCAGTCCCATTGCATTTGCTTTTTAGCTGTAGCATGTAAGAAATGTACCATAAAAAAGCCATAACAGACATCACAGCTGAAAGGTTTATAAAATCAACTGAACACATTATTTCAGGATAACATGTTGACTCACTTGTAAAACATCTCATATGACATTCTGGGTAAGGCTTCACTGTTACAGTTCCCTCTAATGTCCCTTTCTTTTGTTAATATTCTCATATTTTGGCACATAAGACACCGGCGAGCCTGCTTAGGTGTAATTGAACAGTATTGCAAAGCTTGCATTAATTACACAGAAACAAGTATGAAGATCTTTGGCAACTTTAAATACAAACTTCAGTCTTGATGTGTTTTTGCAGTCTGCTAGGATTTGATTTGGTCCTCTGATTTGGAAGACTACATCAATGTAGTCAAAGAGACTTCAGCCTCTGAAACCCTGAACATTTACGAGTGAATGGCAAATTGGCAAGCTAGAGAAAAGTTTTAGCTTAAAGGCGTTTGGCGTAACCATTGCATAGACTGTGGTCTCGGACATCTCCCCATCCTCCATTCTTCACATGTGCCTTGTGCTCCACTGATTCTGCACCATCAAAAACAAGAGATTGAGGAAAGAGGCCGTGCTTGATTATTGCAAGATTCTCATCAACCTTCTGAGAAGCCCATTCTGGCCTGCAATTCTCCTTTTGGTGAAGGCCGCAGTCTCCGGTGTGGAGAACCCTGGAGCCCTGTGCCACAAGCACCTTGAGTGGCTTTGATATGCAGGTCCCAGAAAGGTGCTGCAGAGTCCAATCCCAGTTGTAGTCGTCATAAGTACAGAACTCTTTGGTACATCCCATCAGTTTGTAGTAAACCTCTTTGGATATGGCCATACCTATGTTGTGCTTGGTGGACATCCACCCAGTTGTCGTCACCTTATCTGAGAGTCTGGTAAAATCAGTAAGGGTATTATGGTTACCCAAAGCTAGGATGTCGCAATCTTGGCAACTCTTCCTCTGGAACTCTGCCATTGATTTATAGAAATGGAATAAGTCGGGTAAGATGTAGTTGTCCTCCTCTAGAAAAATGACATAGCCATTGTATCCCTGCAGAGCCTGTACCCGCTCCCACACAAAGTGCATTTTCCACCACCAGTGGTGTTTGGTTTGGGTGATGGAAGCCTCCCTGTAGTGTCCATAGGAGTCAGGATGTTCAGCATTGAGGCATCTCGTTTTGAGAGCACCGTCCTTGGATATGTCTCTTGGGCAGTCTCGTGGATCCTGGCCTGGAAACTCAGTAGGATACAGCTGAATGCTGAATGGGAAATAAATCTGCAGTACTTTGCAAAAAGTAATATCTTGCACAATGCTATCTATTCTCTCTGTGAAATAATCATGACTAAAGATGACCAGGAAGTTGTGGACCTCAGCAGCTTTCTCTAGTGACTTGATGAGTAACCTGAGGTATTCAGGCCTGTTGTGGACCTGCACAACCAGGACCAGTTCCGGATCTCCTGGAAACTTGTCCGCATTGTAAACAATCTGCTTATAGTTGGCCTTGTAAACAGACTGAGTGAGATCAGCCAGAGAGCCAAAGTTTAGCTTCATCCTGTCACCTGAATACACAGGCTGATGTGGCTTCACCATATTAGGGTCACTGATCTCCATTGTGGGGTATAAAAACACACGTACTGACAACAGCAGAGCGGAAACCAAGATAGAAACACCCAGCAGCACGAGCAGATTCTTCCTGAGCAGCCGAAACCTCATTTTCTCAAGGTGAAAGCAGACTAAGAGACACACGGAAGGGAAGCAGAGTTTGCAGTCACCCTCTCCTGTGCGTCCTCATAGTAAACCCCCCTCTCGTCCGCGGTGAAACTCCAGCTCTGTAGTGTGGATGCAGACGTCACGCGCGTCCTGAACAAAATGTCACGCTCTGACAGTCTCTTTCTCGTCGCGTGACGCCGGTTACACTTCAAACCCGCGTCATTTCACAAACTGCAGCTTTCACCGCTTGGTTTCGCCACCTAGGACAGAAACAGAGCAAAGTGTCCTAAATGAGCCTCACAGACAAACACTGAGCGAGAAAAAAAGAGGAGCGAGCTCACAGCTCGGGCCAGCTTACCTCAATGAAAGTGTTGTGTGAAGGCACTTTCATTCCAGGAAGCGGATGATCGGACTATCATACATGTTGGGCACAACTTTTTGACTGCTGACGTGTACAACCCAGCCAACAGGGAGGGGGGAGCCTCACTCCTGCTCAGCGAATCATTGTCTACCTTTATTTGTGTAACATGAGAAGGACCGATAGGGCAACAGTTCAATTTAGAGCTGCAGAAAATGAATGTTTGACAACAAATAAAGCTCATTTAAACAAAAGGAAGTGTCTTTATACAGCCAACAATAGCTCGTCTTTACGTATCAGTAACATCACCATAAACAGAATAATTGATTTGCCTGAATCATAACTGAGTCTGTAAAACTGTTTTTTTTTTTTCTCTCTAGCCAAAAAAAATAAATAAAAACAAAGTGTTTTCTCAAAGAAAAACACTGATCAGTTTCTGTTATAAGAGCAACTTAGGCTCCAGCACGGGGTGGAAATCCCCTCCATGTACAGGTTTGACAGGTTAAAGTGAATCCTTCATGGTGTTATTATTCTCCCTCCAAGCAACGAAAGGTGTAGGGTTAAAATACTCGAAACTGAAGGACTGGTACACTTCATCCCCCTGATGAATCAAGAATCATAATTCCTTCTACAAGAAAAGCCGTAGTACTTTAGTTTCAGTGGGTTTTGTTTGTTTGTTTATTTTGTTTTGTTTTTAGTACACTGCTTACTTATTTTTTTCTTACTTCTGACTGATGTTATTTTCTTTTTTGAAGTCTAACTTGATTTTGTTGAATATGCACCTGCGCCTTAAAAACATAATGCTGTTTCCTGTTTGTCTTGTATGTGTTTCATGTGTATGGTTCGATTCTGTTTTGTTCAGTTTATGTTTTTTTATGTTTCCTAATTTAACATCTGGCTGGGGACTACAGATGGAAGCTAGCCTTTTGACAAACTTTTGCATATTTGCAGAAATGTTTATAAATTAATATGTTAAATTACATTAATGAAAATGATTGAAGTACAGTTGAAAGTTGTGTGACTGATCGGATAGGGAACCTCCTCTTTTTTTTTCTTCTTTTCTCAATTCGTCTACTTTTAAGCTTCAGTATGGAATTTTTAAAATTCACACTACAACCTGTTACACACATATCTGTCTGTTCACATGTATTTGTCTGTATGCACTTTTTGGTGAATAAAAATAAAAAAGGATGGTATGATGATGCTATCAGGATTAAAATAGACACCTTAACGTGCAACACTAACAGGTCTAATGCAATTGGGAGCAGGTCTGTATTCCTACATTTCTTCCCACATTTTTTTTATCAATGTTTTTTTCAAAATCAGGGTGGTTTTTTTCTGACTTACGGAAATAAACTCAAGGGTTCAGTCTCTATAAGCTCTGAAACCCATTTCCCTCTGCATTTTTTATTTTCTCTTGTAATGATTGGGACAATTTCTGCTGCTGCTGATTCAAATAAATTTACTCTTTCTTTCATTCATTCATTCATTCATTCATTCATTCATTCATTCAATAGTGCTTACAGAAATGTTGTGGGAGGATAGGGATTAGATTGAAGGGAAATGTAGGAACAAAAGACCCAATTTTGAAAACGTGGGCACATAGGGATGACTCCATACAAGTTATCAAATATTTACAAGCTTTAAGTGATCCACACATGGCTTTATGTCCGAATAAATGAAAAGAAAAGGACACTTCAAATGAAAAAAAAATGGCTAAATGTTCCCGAATTGCTGAATTTGTCTTTAATCAAGCAGAGATTATTATTTATACTGTTGTATAGATAGACAGACTGATAGATGGACTTTGAATTTGTAAAAGACTATTTACGGCCTACAGGCTGTGTCCTCAAACACTATTATTTCTTTTTTAGAGTCATAATGTTGTTCTGTATTTTCTGTGTGCAGTAATCTGTATTTGATTTCTGGTTTCTCGTGATTTATCTTGTGTTTCATGTCTTGTTTTCTCTTATATTGCTGTTAGTTATCCCTGTGTCTTCCTTGTTGTTCTTTATTCTTGATATTTTCCTTGTGTCTGTGGTGTTTCCTGTTTTAATTTGAAGTTCTTGCTCCCTGTGTGTCTGGTCTAATTTGACCTCCTGTCCTTGTGTTTCCTCCTCTTTTATTGCCTCTCATTAGTTTTATTTGTGGCCTTTCACACACCTGTGTTGGATTCCTCTCTGTATATATTCTCTCTGTTTCCACACTACTTTGTCACTTTGTCATTTTCCTCGTTTCACCATTTTTTTCTTCTTTTTTGATGTTAGTACCATTGTCTTATTTACATTAACTGGCAGTTTGAAGTCATTACTATGCAAACTGTCTGTTGGCTTAACAGCAAAATGATCATGTTTGATGAGGGTTTTCTCATTTTCTTATTTAGGTGTATCCCATCTAGTGAAGATCATTGCTGAATGCTCTTTGGGTAGTTAAAAAGCATCTGCAACAAGTCTTTTCTCCCACGCGGAACTCTCTTTGTCTTGTTTCTTTAGCTGTACTGTGGAGTTCAGGGGTCAGTCGGTCACTCTAAACATGTCATACACTCAGTGTAGTTTTTGGTTATAGTCTGTAGATGGCAGCAGTCAACCAGTTTTTGAACTTTTTTTAATTTAAATGGAAAGATGCAGCAAAGTCTGGATTTAAATCTCTTTTATGTGTTTTAAATTCTCTCTACAAACAGCTTCTTCCACTCTCATATTCTGATAAACAGAAAATCTGAAACTCCCCTCAGGGATGTGTCTCCACATTAGTTTTTATTTGTTGTTTTTCTTAAAAGAAATCATCAGATTTAGTCAGTTCATAAAAACAGAGCTAAACCAAAGCTCATGAAATAAACATACAGTGGTTCAAACTGCGAGGTACCATAGTGCTGTGACTGCAGACTGGAAAGTACATTATGTCCCTTTACTCTGAACAAAACAAAAATGTGAAACTAATCATTGGATTACATCAGCGCTGTGCCCCTCCAAGAAAGCTCATCCAGCTCTTTTGCATTTCAAACACCCTTTTGGGTTTTACTTCCGTCTGATCTGAACACTTGAATCACTGTTTGCTGTTTGTGACAACATTTATTGTATCCAGTCACATTTCTGCAGCACAGACATCCATTTGCATGAAGAGTAGAGATTTTTAAAAGCACAAGCTGAAAAAAAAACCTATTTTAGTTCCTCCGTCAACTTAACAAGGGACTCTTTAAACTCATCATATAAATTCAAATGTAAACATAAAGTTGTGAGTTATACAATAAGATGCATTTAACTAACTAATGCCTGATCTAAATCCTGACTATTTGTGTTACACAGTTGTTAAGAGTTCACCAAAACACCAAATTGGTAGAAAGACACCAAGGAGTACCACAGACAATTCCTTCAGTTATTGGGCATTTTTTGCCTTTATTGGATGGCTGAAAGCTGAAAGGAGACAGGAAATGAGAAGGTGGCAGACATGCATCAAATAGTTTAGACTGGAGGTCAAAGAAGTGACTACTGCAGTGAGGTCTGTAGCCTAGGGGGCGCTTTTAAACCACCAGGTAAGAAAAGGAATGGGTTTTATATGAATGTTTTATGACGATGAGTATTTTTTTCTTTTCTTTTCTTTTTTTTTTTGATTGAATCTGATGTCATTTTGTCTTCATGCAGGTCTTTGTGAACTTTGTTAAACATTTCTTAATCAATCACTAAAACAGGTTTCTGGTGTTCTCTTTATTATCACAGGGGCTGATACTGCTAAACTGAAGGGATTGAGTAGGCCCAGGGGTCTGATGTATTTATCATAGTCTGCTTGTCTAAAGTTAAAGCTCTGCACATTCAGCAGAAACTCAACAGCTCTTACAGCTGACGTCTTTGAATGAAAAAAATTATCAGGATGAGAAAATGTGAGAGTTCAAAAAACACATTAGAGACACAAGACCAGATTAAAGTTATGAAATGGTGCAGAAAAATAGCTCAGAATGCAGGATAAGAAACATTTTGATCTAAAAATGTTGTTTTTGGGTGAAAATAGTCTGAATAATAATAATTTAAAAAAAAAAATCAATCCTGATCCAATCCAGATCCAGATACTGATCCTGCCATAAAAACATGCTGACATATTTCCTCCATATCGCCCCCTAATGGAGAACATCTTTCTTGGTCTGAAGCAGAGTTTGATGATGTTTACACAGCAGGTGTAACCAACACTGCAGAAAACTGACCACTGATCATCTGGTATGAAGAGACACCTGAGGGACAGGTGAGCTTTGATTTCATCAGTATGTGATGATGGAACGAGGAGGTCTGAGCCACTTAATGACAGATTTTTTTACAGAAATTACTAAAAGAAAGAGTCACAGATAGATCATTCATGTTTTACTTTCATCACTAATAAATATGTCAGTAAGAGCTGCTGGACCTCTGTCATTTTCATTTTGCCAAATGTGGCCTTCTTTGAAAAAAAGGGACAACCCTCTAAGGAATTGCTCTTGAGGAAATAACAGTAGGTTGTTGTTCCTCCCCAGTAGTGCAGAAAGATATCCACCTGTGCCTGAAGACACATAAGATATTTTTTTAACCAACAGAATCCCCAAAGAGTGATTCATAAGCCAAAGCAAAATTATCACTAACAGAGAAGTCAGTGAATAAAAACGTGGAACACTTTAAAAAAAATGAAGTATATATATCAAAAATAATTATTTCTGCAGGAAAGTGCAAGATAAATCATTAAAGAGGTGGGCCTTTACCATTCTTGATTGATGAACAACTTCAGTTGATCAACAGTCCGGGGTCTCTGTTGTTGTATTTTGTGCTTCATAATGTTCCCCACATTTTCAATGAGAGACAGGTTTGAACTGTGGGCAGACCAGTCTAGTACCTGCACTCTTTTACTACAAAGCCACGCTGTTGTAACAGGTGCAGAATGTGTCTTGGCATTGTCTTGCTGAAATAAGCAGGGACGTCCCTGAAAAAGACATGGCTTGGATGGCAGCATATGTTGCTCCAAAAGCTGTATGTACCTTTCAGCATTAATGGAGCCTTCACAGATGGTCAAGTTAGCCATGCCATGGGCACTAACACACCCCCATACCATCACAGATGCTGGCTTTGAGACTTTGACCTGAGAACAATCCAGATTGTCCTTTTCCTCTTTGGCCTGGAGGACACCACGTCCATGATTTACAAAAACAGTTTGAAATGTGGACTCATCAGACCACAGCAGACTTTTCCACTTTGTGTCAGTCCATCTCAGATGAGCTCGGGTCCAGAGAAGCCGGCGGTGTTTCTGGGTGTTGTTGATATATGTCTTTGTCTTTGCATGGTAGAGTTTGAACTTGCACTTGTAGATGTAGTGATGAACTGTGTTAACTGACAATGGTTTTCTGAAGTCTTCCTGAGCCCACGTGGTAATATCCTTTACACAATGATGTTGGTTTTTAATGCAGTGCTGCCTGAGGGGTCAAAGGTCACAGGCATTCAGTGTTGGTTTTCAGCCTTGCTGCTTACGTGCAGAGATTTCTCCAGATTCTCTAAATCTTTTGATGATATTATGGACTGTAGATGATGAAACCCATCAATTCTTTGCAGTTGTAAGTTGAGAAACATTGTTCTTAAACTGTTGGACTATTTGCTCACTCAGTTGTTCACACAGTGGTGAACCTCACCCCATCCTTGCCTGTGAATGACTGAGCCTTTCAGGGATGCTCCTTTTATACCCAATCATGACACTCACCTGTTTCCAATCAACCTATTCACCTGTGGAATGTTCAAAGGAGGGGATTTTGGAGCATTCCTCAACCTTCCCAGTCTTCGTTGCCCCTGTCCCAGATTTTTATGGAACATGCTGCAGGCATCGAATTCAAAATGAGGGAATATTTACCAAAAAAAAAAAAAAAGAAAGAAAGAAAGAAAAGAAAAAAGAAAAAAATAAAGTTTATCAGTTTGAACAATAAATATCTTGTCTTTGCAGTGTATTCAACTGAATATAGATTGAACAGGATTTGAAAATCCTTGTTTTAATTTTTTATTAATGTTTTACACAATGCCCCAACTTCATTGAAACTGGGGTTGCAATTCATGAATCAGTGGGCTGATATAAAAAACAGACAAAATTGTTCAGAGGGGATGACTACAAACTACGCAAGTCTAACTTTAAGGGAGAGTATTGGTCATTAGTACACTCATCAAGCTGGGAGAGGCGGGATGATATTCCAAGCCAATATAACCAGTATAAGAAGAAACAGAGAAGTTGCTCAACCCAAAATAAATTGCATCCTGAGCCAACTCCACAAATTAGTCTACAAAACAGGGCCTGGCTTGGACAGACATGTAACCACCCATCACTTGGAGTGTTATCTCAAATAACTACAATGAACCTTTAAAATGTGTCCTTATCTTTTATTAGGACCAAAAAGATTTTTCAAAGATAATGAAAACAACCTTACGAAAACAGCTGTCAGCACTCAAAGAAAACAAAAGAACTGTTATATAACTAATAAAATTGATGAAAGACAAATGAGAGAACTAGAGGAGGAAGAGGAGGTGTATTTCCTCATGGGCTCTATTGGCCTCACTTTGTGCTGGAACAAGGGACAGACATTTACATCATCAGTAACTACAGAGCGCACTAACATCCAAAGTCTACTAAACCAATTAAAGATAAGTCCCAGAAATGAATCACAAGACTCAAATAAATGAATGTAATAAAAACACTAAGCCATCAAGGTCTACATGAGCCATCAGTCCCTGCAGACGTTCAGGCCTGTCCTGTCAGAGTGAAGGTTTGTGTGTTGCTTCTTACGTAAGGTGGATTAATGAGACGCTGCACTGTCCAAGGCTGTCTTAAGTTTGTCTGATTCTCCAGAAAGACTGACTAACCCTGATAAAATGATATCAGAACACAACACAAAAGCTATCCAAATATCTCATTAAGAAATAAAAGTCTGCCAGTTCAAAAACATTGGTGAACATTTCCTTTTGTCTCCTTTTTAAAGAGGCAAAGTTTTCTCTTGGCTTCCATAGAAAATAAACTTTAGACTCAAACTACAACAGGATATGAGTGTGGAAATGATTTTGGATTATATAATCGTGTTGCTCTCTGTGTGAGTGAGAGAGAGAGAGAGAGATGGGGAAAGGCACATTGTCTCACTCACACAGAGAGCAACATGTTTCCTTCACCCTTGAGGATCTCACACAATAAACCTGTGGAGGATGTGGAGTTCAACCTCTGCTCCACCTTTGTACCCCGTGTTATATTTACCTCTCTGGGTGTTTTCTCACATTATGTGACAGTGTCATGGAGACGCAGGAGGAACAACATGCAAACACACGTTCCGTTAGAGAATTTTACATCCTCATCATCTGAAGGCGAAGCAGAGGAATGACTTCACTCAGCTGTTCCACCTCTGTGCTGTACATTCACTGTAAGCATGGCTTAAACAGGGGCGGAAACATCCCCCCTGGAATTGGCAACATGTACGTAAGCTGCTCATTTTGCTCCAAGATTGCAGATCCCGGCTTTACTTTCCAGCACATTCTACAGAGACTTAAAGAAAAAGCAGTCAGAATAAAATGACTGGAAGTAAACAAGCAGATTTCTGGTAGATTTAATGCGAGGATGTGAGAGGATGAGGAGTCTGCTTTTTAAGGATTTTGTGCAGTGTTTATTTCCTGTTCCTTAATCATTCAGATGCTGTTGTTAGACACTGAAGAGCAGCCAATGTGAAGTTTTCTCACACAGCTTCTTGGCTTATTAAGGTTGAGTTGTAACATTATGTACCATGTTTTCATTCCCTCGATCGCCCAGTTCGCTTGTGACGGTGGGGAGCAGCAGATATCTTTTCCAGATGTTGAAAGTATGCACTTTATTTTTGTTGAGGTGAGTCCCAGGAAGGACAGTGTTGGAAAAAAGTTGATCAGTCTTTGGTTCTTTTAGGACTTGCTGTGTGTCTTGCTGTGAACTCCTTCCTCCTTCCTGAAAGCAGAAAGCAGAAAGCAGGGATCAAGCACCATTAGCTGTTAGAGAGACTTAGTTGTGATGATTATGGCTCACAATTAATAAAAACCTCAAATTCAGTATATAATGAAGTTACAGTAAATCCTTTGGCGTGAATTCTTGCATCAGTGAGGTGTGTCATGGAAAAGATCAGCCTGTGGCTCTGCTCAAGTGTGATTAAAGCTCAGGTTACTTTGATAGCAGCCTTTAGATTGTCTGTATTACTGGGTCCCTCATCTTTCTTTTAACACCACCACAGAGATTCTATACAGGGTTCAGGTCTGCTGGGCAGTCAAGGGCAATAACATTATGGTCATTTAAGCAGCTTTTTTGTTTTGTTTTGTTTTGTTTTGTTTTGTTTTGTTTTGTTTTGTTTTGTTTTGTTTTGTTTTGTTTTGTTTTGTTTTTTGGCACTGTGGGCAGGAGCCAAGTCCTGCTGGATATGAAATCAGTAGCTGCGTTGACTCTGGACTTCAGAAAACACAGTGGACCAACAGCAGCAGATAACATGACACCCCAAACCATCAATGATTGGACTTCAAGCCACTTGGATTCTGGTCCACTCTTCCTTCAGACTCTGGGTTCTTGATTCACAAATTTGATGAAAAATGACTTTCATCTGAAAAGAGGACTGTGGACCACTGAGCAACAGTCCAGTTCTCTTTCTCCTTAGTCCAGGTCTGACTCTTCTGATGTGGTCTCTGATTTAGGAGTGTTTTGACACCAGTTGAAGCCAAATCCCTTCATATGTCTGTGCTACGAACAGACCAGATATTGGCCAGGCCGATTATCAGCACCAACTGTACTCAATTCAACTCAATTCAACTCAACTCAACTCAACACAACTCAACGCAACTCAACTCAACTCAGCTCAACTCAACTCAACTCAACTCAACTCAACTCAACTCAACTCAACTCAACTCAACTCAGCTCAACTCAACGCAACTCAACACAACTCAACTCAGTGGTCAACTAGACTATTTAAAGATTTAAAAACAAATATAAGAACCTTAAAATAGACTCTTAATTGCAGAGATAGCCAGTGGAGGGAGGCCAGGATGGAAGTGATATGCTCCCTCTTACGTACTCCAGTTAGGAGGCGAGCAGCTACATTTTGCACCAACTGGAGACGTGCGAGGGAAGACTGAGTGACTCCCAAATAAAGTGCGTTAAAGTAATCCAGGCGAGATGTGATAAAAGCATGGATTACTGTTTCAAAGTGCTGTAGTGTGAGGAAAGGCTTCACCTTTGCCCGCTGCCTGATTTGAAAAAAGCTGGACTTAACGACAGAGGTAATTTGCCGATACCATTTAAAATCACTGTCCATCTTAAAACCCAGGTATGAAGCTGTCAGCTTTAAAAAATCTGCCAGGGGCAGTAAATACAAAGAGAAAAGCAGGGGGCCTTAGCTCGACCCCTGTGGAACCCCATATGGCAGTAGAGCAGAGCTGGACTTTGAATTTCCAAGGTTTACGCACATACTTCTCTCAGCTAGATATGAGCTGAACCATTCCAATCCAGATACCCACAAGGTGGCCTAGCCAAGCCACGAGGGTATTGTGGTCAACCATATCAAAGGCTGCAGTTTGGTCCAACAGAAGAAGAATGACATAGTCACCAGAGCCCGTTGCCAAGAGAATGTTGTTAAAAACTCTTAACAAAGCTGACTCAGTGGGATGTAGTTTTTAAAGACAGGCTGAAAAATTCCAGGACCTTATGCTCATCCAGAAAGGACTAAAGCTGAAGATGAACAACTTTCACCAATATTTGTTATTTTAATGTATAATGGCATCTGACTTTTTTTTTTTTATCCAACAGCTGTCTGTCTCAGGCTTTGTCCCACCCACAGCACCATCTGACTGGTTACACGCTGAAGGTATAATTTTTGATACTTGAGTTTCAAAGAACATCTGTCTCATCAACATGATAAATAGTTTCCTTTTAAATTTGTTAAAATAATAATAATAATAATAATAATAATAATAATAATAATAATAATAATAATAATAATAATAATAATAATATATCCCCCTGAGGAGTATCATTCCACTACAGGCAGATTAAGTTGTATTTTGGCCCTTTTCAAAATGGCTGCACACACTTTTTTCATGAAAATCATTGCTAATTTTCAAGAAGCTGTGGTAAAAATAACATCTCTGTTGTAACTTGTTTTTTAAAACAATTATTTTCTGCATTACAAGAATGAATATTTAAAACTTGACTGAAAAAAAATGCAAAAAACATCCAATGTGTCAAATATGACACAAAAATTGTCATCAACAAAATCATATATCAATATTTTTTTCATGGAATTCGTTTAAGGGTCTATAAGGATCTCAGTTCTAAAGATAAAAAAGACTTTATTGCTGTTTTTTGACTGGCCAGGCTTTAAAGGGTGATTTTTTTTTTTTTTAAGTTGGTTTAGAATGAACATTGTGTAGTTTTATTAGATGCTTTGTTTTTACTAACTGAGCTCAGCAATCTTTTTAGCTTGTTGACAAAACAAACAAAAAAAAAGTTATGAAACATTTAGCCTGATAAATGGCTTCCCTAATAAATGGGAAGCCATAGTGCAAGGACTCTTTGGTCAGTACCATGGAGAGAGACTACAGGTAGATCCTTATGATGCACCAAAATGTTCTAAAAGTGCAATCAAATCTTAAAGCAGCTTAAAGCAAACAAATTTCCAAATGTATATTGATACAGTTAACATGTTTTTCAGTCTTTTCAACCGAGTTATTCACTTTCACAGCCTGTAAAACTGATAAGGAGAAACTAAAACAAAGATTTTCGTTGTTCTCAGTAAAAAATCACAGAAGAAAACGTTGTTTTCTGTTCTGAGTTTGCTGAATGTTTCTGCTCATCAATTGTCCAGAGACCCTGAGAGGCCAGAGAGGAACGTAATGTATGCAAACAAAGGAGTTTCCTGCTGTAACACAGGCTGTACCTCCCTCTGATTACATCTGAAAAATATTCACTGAAAGTGCACATAGCAAACAGGATTCTGCTGTAGGTCAAGAACATTTTAACAACCCAATTCCAATGAAGACGGGACATTGTATAAAATTTAAATATAAGCAGAATAGAATGATTTGCAAATTCTGTTCAACTTAAATTCAATTGAATACACTAAAAAGACGAGATATTTATTGTTTAAACTGATAAACTTTGTTTTTGGAAATATTTATGTAAATATCACTCATTTTGAATTTAAAGCCTGCAACATGTTCCATAAAAAGCTGAGATAGGAGCAGTTAGATACTGGGAAAGTTGAGGAGAGCATCCCTTAAAGGATCAGTCATTAACAGGCAAGGATGGGGTGAGGCTCACCACTTTGTGAACAACTGCGTGAGCAATTAGTCCAACAGTTTTAGAACAATGTTTCTCAACGTTCAATTGCAAATAATTGATGGATTTCATCATCTTCAGTCCTTTTATAGAGGAAGACTTCTGAGATACTCACTTCATTTTGGGTTTTTAGATGGAGGATCACATGAAATGACTTCTTACATTTGTCTCATTTTTGTGGTTGTTGTAAATGTTAACAGTTGTTTCTGACAGTTAAAGGATACCTCATGAGTTGGCATAGCAACCAGAAAAACAGCAGCCATGCTGGAGCATTCCTTTGACCACTACAATTAGCTGAAACATCCCATCGAAGGATTAATGTCGGCATCCCTCGTGTGACGGCCTCATGGTAAAACAAATTATCTCATCTTGGCTGAGGCCACAACAGTGAAGCGCAGCCCTGCCAAGGTTTGCAGCAGCTGGTTTAACTCAGAGATATGAGCAGTGTGAGCTAACATCTCGTGCCTGTGTTGAAATCAGAGAGACATCTCTGTGTTTTTCCTTCTATAAGTTTACAAACCAATCATACATGATTGAGATGAGAAGAGGATCTGGTTTTTGCTTTCTGAGGGACATTTCCTGCTATGCACATCATCAAAGAGATCAGTTACTAACATGTGCATGTCTGTCTGTGGTTAAAAATAAATAACATGAGAAAACATCTCTGGAAAGTGTCTAGACATAACATTTGCTGTGCTTTGGTGCTTTATAAATAAAGATTAACTGATCAGAAGAGTATGAAGGTGGAGGGTAGGAAAAAAGGGGTAAATATGAGGAAAAAAAAGACCAATAAAAAGAACTCATAGGAAAATTACAAATCAAGAAGATCCCAACATGGAAACATTTAGAGTAACTAAGGCTAAACCAGGCACCATGCCAGGGTCATGACATGGAGAGTGTTATAGCTAAGTGAAAGCAGATGAGAGCTCTTCATCACGCCAGGATGCTCTCAGTCGACACCTCAACTCTGCTCTCGGGCCAGAATCAGTTTATATTTAGTATGTTTCTGTTGTTAAATGCTCTTTGAGGACTATCTGTTTTCCTATGAAGAACACAACGTATCCCATGAGTATGATCACACACTCTCCATTTTACTGATTGACTCTCAAGTTTGATCAGATCACTGCAGTATAACTGCTGCATGTGGGTTGGAATGAACATTATCACAAACAGATTAACCTGTGTTTTAGCCGGTGCTCTAACATTCTCCTGTTTACCATAATTATAAAATCCTTCACTTCAAGAAAAAGGACAGATTTTACTTCTCGCTGCTTTTCTGGCCAGTGTCGTGTCATCCAAGAGACTTTGTGGTCGTCAGGTCGTCCACAACTGCTGAGAAATAGAATTAAGAAAGGACCAGTTTTGGTGTTGTTGATCTCATTTTAAATTGTAGATTATTAACAAGCCAATATACAAATGTACTTAATGTGTGTCCACCTGTGGTAAATTCAGCTGATTGGACCTGATTTGGAAAGGCTCACACCTGTCTATATAAGGTCCCACAGGTGACAGAGCATGTCAGAGCACAAACCAAGCATGAAGTCAAAGGAACTGTCTGTAGACCTCAGAGACAGGATGGTCTCAAGGAACAAATCTGGATCCAGGGTCCAGAAACATTTCTGCTGCTTTGAAGGTCCCAATGAGCTCAGTGGACTCCATCATCTGTAAATTAAAGAAGTCCTGAAACACCAGGACCCTTCTGGAGCTGGACACCCGTCTAAACTGAACCATCAGGGGAGAAGAGCCTTAGTCATGGAGGGGACCAAGAACCTGATGGTCACTCTGTCAGAGCTCCAGAGGTCCTCTGTGGAGAGAGGAGAACCTTCCAGAAGGACAACCATCTCTGCAGCAATCCACCAATCAGGCCTGTATGGTAGAGGGTCCAGACTGAAGCCCCTCCTTAGTAAAAGGCTCATGGCAGCCCGTCTGGAGTTTGACAAAAGGTCCCTGAAGGACTCTCAAACCAGGAGAAAGAAAACTCTCTGCTCTGATGAGACAAAGATTGAACTCTTTGGCGTGAATGCCAGGCGTCATGTTTGGAGGAAACCAGGCACTGCTCATCACCTGGACAACACCATCCCTACAGTGAAGCATGGTGGTGGCAGCATCATGCTGTGGGGATGTTTTTCAGCAGCAGGAACTGGGAGACCAGTCAGGATTGAGGGAAAGATGAATGCAGCGATGAACAGAGACATCCTGGATGAAAACCTGCTCCAGAGAGCTTTAGACCTCAGACTGGGGCAACGGTTCATCTTTCAACAGGACAAGAACCCGAAGCACACAGCCAAGATATCAAAGGAGGGGCTTCAGGACGACTCTGTGGATGTCCTTGAAGGGCCCAGCTGAAGCCCAGACCCAAATCTGATCCATCTTGTGGGGTAAGGGTGGTTGGGTGGGAGGGCATACTGGATTATTGTTTTTAATGGTCTGTAAAGCACTTTGCATCTCTTTGGATGAAAAGCGCTTTATAAATAAAGTTTGATTGATTGATCTCTGGAGAGATCAATCAATCATGAAAATGTCTGTGCACGGACGCTCTCCATCCAACCTGATGGAGCCTGAGAGGTGCTGCAAAGAAAAATGAGTCAAGCTGTCCAAAGATAGGTGAACCAAGCTGCCAAAGGAGCATCAACAAAGGACTGAACAACACTGTTTTGAAATTTTGGTCAACAATTGGTGCAAAGTGCAAAAATGCAGTAATACAGCTAGCATAATAATAGAAATTTAAGAAAAGATCTAAAAATTAAAAATATAGAAAATATAGAAAGAATAGTAAAACTATCACTATTTACACAAGAACAAAATTAATACAAGAATATGAAATGGACAATGAACACTGAGCTGATGTCTAATAAAGGCTGTGATTTTGAATGTTAGATGCATAAAGGTGTGAGTCCAGGTTTGTTATATGTTGTAACGTCTTTTTGCAGTTGGGAGGAATGACCTGTGGTAGCGCTCAGTCTTGCAGGTTTGGGGTCTCAGTCTGCTGCTGAAGGAGCAGCTTAAGGCCTCCACAGTCTCATGCAGTAGGTGAGAGGGATTGTCCATGATGGATTCAAGCTTTGCCAGCATCCTCCTCTCACCCACCTCCTCCAGGGAGTCTAAGGAGCAGTCCAGGACAGAACTGGCCCTCCTTACCAGTCTGTTCAGTCTCTTCCTGTCCCTCTCTGTCCCTGCCCCCCAGCAGACCACTGCATAAGGACCTCAGTCTCCTCAGCGTGTGGAGACGACTTTGGCCCTTCTTGTACAGGTCGTCTGTGTTGTGAGTCCAGTCCAGTTTATTGCTGAGGTGAACACCCAGGAATCTGTAGGTCTCCACCATCTCGATGTCCAGACCCTGGATGTTCACTGGTGCAGACTGGGGTGTCCTCCTCCTGCAGAAACCATCTCCTTCGTCTTACTGGTGTTGAGCTGTAGGTGGTTTGTG
Source organism: Labroides dimidiatus (assembly GCA_030710495.1). Classification (NCBI taxonomy): domain Eukaryota; kingdom Metazoa; phylum Chordata; class Actinopteri; order Labriformes; family Labridae; genus Labroides; species Labroides dimidiatus. The sequence continues at coordinate 25,341,236 of CM061158.1, forward strand.
TCACAACAGTCGCCAGTCAGTAATGACAGTCCTGTATTCCTGCTCGTCTCCTTCTGACACACCTGACGATGGCTGTATCGTCTGAGAACTTTTGGAGGTGACAGCTCTCAGAGTTGTAACTGAAGGTTACAGGGTGAAGAGAAATGGGGAGAGAACTATCCCCTGTGGGGATGGTAGTCCACAGTCCATGCACTCAGGTAACAGTCTGTTCCCACTCTTTCAATCTCCCCCCTGAGCAGTGAAGGCTGGATTTTGTTGAAAGCACTGAAGAAATCAAAAATGTGACCCTCACAGTGCTGCCGGTGTTCTCCAGGTGAGACATGGATCTCTGCAACAGGTAGATGACAGCATCATCCACCCCAGTGTTTGGTTGGTATGGGAACTGCAGTGGATCCAGATGTGAGCTAACCAGGGAGCAGAGGTTCCTCAGAATGATCCTTTCTAGGGTCTTCATCAGGTGAGAAGTGAGGGCCACAGGTGGTTGGGCTCAGTGGGGTGTGTTTGGGATGTGATGTCTTAGTTCAATATTTTTAATAAATTTGCAAAAAATATTCAAAAACACTTCTTCACTTCGTCACTAAGGTTTTTTCTGTTTTAAATAACTGGTTGTTAAACCTTAATCTGTCATAAGTTTACTGAATGGAAAATGTGTGTGTGTGTGTGTGTGTGTGTGTGTGTGTGTGTGTGTGTGTGTGTGTGTGTGTGTGTGTGTGTGTGTGTGTGCGTGTGTGTGTGTGTGTGTGTGTGTGTGTGTGTGTGTGCTGACTTTGGACGGTGTGAAGTGTGACTGGTGTGGTGGTCACCATGAAGTGTTGGGAAGTGACGCTGATGGGCTAGGCTTGTTCTGCGTCAGTTATGTATAAAGGACACGTGTTGGGGAAAGTGGTGGTTATTTGTTTGTTTGGAGTCAGTTACCATGCAGTGCAGCCATCTGTGATGTAATGTTTGAGGCAGAGACTGCATCATATAAGGATTTTTCTGTAAAGTAAACTTGGTGCTTCTTTAACAGTTGCAGTTTAACACATGGGTTCATTTTGCTCTTGTCAGTGTGGCAGTAAACACAAAAAACATCTGGTGGCCAGCTGTTAGAGCTCAGCTACTGGATTTGTACTCAGTTTAATGCAACATTATATCAAAGTATTTAGTGTGCTGTACTGTCTGGTAGGCTATAAAGTTCTCACTACTTGAGAAAAGTGTTGCTCTGTTTTTTTACCCCATCATTTCAGAGGAGTTAGTTTACCTAACTTCTACAATAAACACTTTTAGAATAGATTATATTTCAGCAGCAGCCGTCTTCTTGTGATGACAGCTTCAGGGTGTGGGGCTCAGTTATTGTTATCATGAGCTAATGCTGCACTCCAAGTCACAGGTCACACACCAAAGACTCATAAAGACCAGCCACAAAGACTATGAAGACTCTGGATTATGAAAATCTGGAAAGAAACTGGGCCTGATTTTAAACTATAATTACAACAAACATCCGCTTTGGTTATTGATGGGTGGAGGTTTTCAGTTTTAACTTGTAACACTTAAATTTTCTCCTCTTTCCTTTGGCTGTTGGGTTTTTCCTTCTTGAAAGGTGTCAATGACTCTATTTTTGTTGTAGTTGTGACTCTTTTAAAGCCCACAGACCCAAAAAAGCTTCATATTGTGCTGCAGGCTGAAGAACTAAGTACAGATTAGAACAGGAGTCTCACACTTTTTAACAGATTCTTGTCCTGTACTCCTGGTTTACACCTGGAGTCTAGAAGTCCTGTCAACGTGAGTTTTGATGATAGTACTGAGGTAAATATATTTGTTGGTGTGGTTTAACGTAGTAAGTAGTGGACACATTTAAGTTAAACTAATGAAATGCTAACCAAAATGTTTATATTTTTAGAGACTAGCTAGCTAGCTAGTTAGCTAGCCAGTTTTCTGTTAGCTCTACCAAATTAGACCACCAACTGACAGACATTAGTAATGTTACTGTAGTAAGCTAACATTGGTCAATGAATAAATTCTAATGATAGCTAAACAACTTATCTTTGTGAAACTTGCATTGAATTATGTTGGCTTCACTTACTTTACTTGCTAGAAAGGAAAAAAATATGTCCGTTTCCAATCGAAATGTGAGGGCCAAAGCGAAAAGTGAAAACATTCCCCTCTGTAGGTAGGGCCTTTATGAGGTCAGGTGTGGGCAATTAGTGCCCTCTTTGCCTGAATCCTGGTTGCAGCATCGCAGGCTGCTCGCTGTGCAGATTCTAGGAAGCTGTCTGTTGATCCTGACTGTCATAGATTTGTGTAATGAGAAGGAAGTCAGCTCTTGCAACTACTCTTGTTTCCTGTCTTTTAGGTGCTTAAATTGAGAGTCTTGGCAGCTTCAAATAATAATAAAAAAAAAAAAAACCTTACTCGTAAATCAAATGCATGTCTGCTGCTTTTCCTTGAACCTGTACATTTGTTTTGTGTCAACACTGTGTAAGAAGGGTCTTTCCCTGGCCCAAGAGTTTAATGAAGCCCTGTCTTTAATAGCGTGTCTGGTCACATTAAGTTAAACACATAGTCTATGTTGCTCGCTAGCAAGCTTGGTTCATGAATACCAGCTCTCATCTCTTTATTTCTCCATAAAACAGTGAATAGTGGACTTCTTGTTTGGCAAACCATTTATTGTTTAGCAACAGATGAAACCTGATCTCTAAAAACTGATTAGTGTCATTTATAAATGTCTCAGGCTCATTTGAATGTATGTTTTCTTATGACAAATATTTATGCCTCTTTTCATAACAGTTAGACTCTGTTGGGGAAAATTTACTTATAATGTCATTTAAAAATATTACATTGGCAGTGTTGGGCCTGTTATTGGTAAAAAAAAAAAAAAGGATTATATTACTTATTACCCATTAGTCTTTTTAAAAGTATTATCATTACTTTACTTATTACTCCCTGCCAACAGTAATCTACTACACTACTGATTATATTTCTTTTCTTTATATCCCACTAAATTGATAATTGTGTCCTTTATCCTCCTGATTCTGAGTTCACACATGGCCTCTGTGTCAACGTCAGATGTTAAATTACCAGCAGATGCATTTTTTCCACCAGCCTATGAAAACATCAAAGTTACAGGCTATCTGAAATACACACCTGGCTCAACTGAGGACGAGAAACACAATTATTGAAATCCAGTCTAAGTTGATCTGAGCTGAAAGAGACCTCATACAGGGACACAAATTGAACCTGACAAAGACGCTGCTCTCATCTTTCCTCTTGACAAAACTAAAGTGATGGGCATATTTCCAGATGCTGAATGAAAACGTGTGCTGCTTCATCTTTCAAGATAGCCAGGGTTGGCAGGTATTTATGACAACAATTGAAAAACAAGCCAATCAGCCAAAAAACTACACATGGCAGTGCCTAAAAAGATGCCCAAAGGAAAACCGGATACCTGACAACAATGAAGTGAGCTACATTAATGCTTGGCTGACGTGTGCGATGAAATTAATCTGTGGATTGTTGTTTTTAAATCATTAGAGGGTTAATAACAACAGTAAGGGAGTAACCGGCTACTTTTTGTATGAGTAATTGTAATATTATAACTGGAATTTCAAGAGTAATTTGTTACACTACTTGTAATATTATTTCTATAACACGTTACTAGTGATGCGTTACTGCACAACACTGTACATTAGACATGTTTGCGTGCAAGTCTGCTTATAACAAAACAAAATCTTTAATATGTATACATACACATGAACAGGTAAATACAGTTAATATAAAGTCACCAAAAAAAACATGAATCCCTGTTAATTTCCAGAAATTCCCATGAAAAGTTTCCAACTGTGAAAATTCACAGAATTGTGCAACCCCACAGCCAAACCTTTCTTTCTCCCTCAGTTGATGATGCATAAAGAACCTGATGCCTGCTGGTGTGACCAATGAAATACTAAAATAAGAATCAGAACTACTTTATTTATTCCCAGAGGGAAATTCAGTTATTACAGTTGACAGTAATTTAAAAAGCTAAATAAGAAATTAAAAAAAGACTTTGAAGAGTAGTTATTGTTGATACCATAAAGTTTGTGTTCATGGGAGAATTATGAGGGTTAAAGATTTCCTGGAAACTGATCATCAGAAGCTTTGTGAGTTATTGAGGACTGGACTAGTTCTATTCCCATCAGTGGAGGTCAAGGCAAAGTGAAGGAATGCCTGTGGTAATTACAGGCTTTAACTGAGGAATCAAATCATTCTGGTGAGCGGTAATGAATGGTAATGAATGGTAATGAATGGTAATGAACGGTAATGAATGGTAATGAATGGAAACTGATGGTTATGGAGTTCAGCCATGACTTCCACACAGTTTCTTTAAGCTGACTGATTTGTTGTGACAAACATTTTACAGAAATTCCAGAGAATATTCTTCATACTTTCTTCCAAACATTTTGTCTGGACACTGAATGCAATGGAGTGTAAAGGAATCCTCGTCTTCATTTGACCTCCTCTTGAACCCTGAGGCTGGATTTCATGGTATGCATGCTCACCCTCCAAATCATGAGAACACATCTGCAGCCTGAGTCCAGATATGCTAACCATGCTGTGGTGTTTTTTTAATTTGTTTACGAGGCCACATTATATACGAGCACAAAACGTACGAGGTCACTGAAGGAAACACCTTTAATTGTCCTTGGGACAGAGTTATACTTTTCCTGTTGCATAACTGAGGCTCATAATCAAGTAGAATCTCTGCTCCAACCTCCTGCAAGCCTGAAATCCTGAAAATTCAATTTACCCATGAACTCTATGACTCTGTGAGTCAGTGCTTGCTAAATGAGGTGAGATAGCCAGAACCTGCTATGTTTCACATCCATATATGACTATATATCACCCAGGTTAGCAGGGTGAACCTTTTGCCTGACCTGGGTGAATCTTGCGGAAAATGTTAAAGAGTAAAAAACCCACAATGGTCACTGAAAGAACTTGAAATTGAATAAAGTAATGATTAATAAAATATTCAAATTCAGCTCATGAAGAGCTGCAGACATTGTTTTTGAATTCTGGTTCAGCAGAATCATTTTAGATTTGTTTGCGTCTGCCTCCTCGTTCCTCAGTCAGCTCGCCTCCTGATTGGCTACATTCCATTCTACGTCACAAGTCATGGAGTCATGACTCGTGAGTCATCAGCTTTCCCCACACACATGAAGAGTTTTGGTTGTGAATACTGAACAAGTTTAATAAATTGCGATTGTCGACCCCGACTCGTTTTACAGCCGGTCACAGGATAATCTGATAAAACAAAATAATCGGGTGTTTGCCGTCCTTGTTCAGGAAGGAGGAAAGTCGGGACAAAAACAGCCCAATGATAGTTATGTGTGTACCCCAATTAACACTAACAACCCACCAAGTCTGTTACAGTATACATGGATGTTTTATGGTGACACAATGACGTTGTTCCAACTTGGCTCCTTGCTGATGAAAAAAAAGGCTCTTACGTGTAAGGAGATTAGAAACAACTGACTGAGCACTATCACAAAACGAGCACTGGTGGAAAAGACGGGACATGACCCCTGGTCATTCTTGAGTTGAGAACATTTTTTCATATCAGCTGCTGTGTGAACATTTTTGGACATTTTTTTTAGAAGTACAGAATCAAACCTAAAGATTCTTCCAGTCCCCCATAAAACTAATAACAGAGGGGTGTGCCCAACCAGATGTTTTTAATTCAGCAGGTATTTTGAAACTATGTTAGTCTATATATGGATTTGATTTAAATTATAGCAAATCAGTATTAATTTCAGTCAAATTTAGGGTGCACTCAGACAGACATGAGAGGAGCAGCTTTCAGATCAAAAGTTATTCGTTCTCCTGCAGCAGCTAAATATGTAATCCTTCCATTTTAAGGTGGTTTGGTCTTTTAGTTTGCTAGTATTATATCATTGTTTATCTTGTTTGATTCTGTCAGCAGACAATTTTATGACTGAAATATCAAAACACTAGATTCTGAACGACTTGTGACGTAGAGCACTATCTCTCCTTTAAAATGTAAACGGTAGGTTAAAAACAGATAACAGATCTGTTTTTCAATTGGTGAGAAAATGACATAAAAAAGTATAAATTTTTATAAGGAACAACCCCACAAAAACCACAAAACAGGTCATAACTGTATCAAAACAACTGATGCATCAATGTGTAAGTCACTTTTTATGGATTCTCCTTAACCCCCTTTAAGAAGTAGCTCTCCATCGTGGATATAAATCTCACAGTTATGTCTAGTGTTGACTCAATGAGGAGTTCAGCTGGAGGTTCAAGCACTTGCAACAAACTCTCAGTATCACAGTCCTTCTCTGGGGGCAAAGCACCCTAAAAACCTGATCCTGAAAGCCTTTGAACCTCTGATATTTCAAGCTTCAGCTGCAGTTGCCACAAAAAAAAAAGTTTGCAGACAGTTCAATGTTGAAATTGATGATGTTTTCCATGTTATGAAAAGTGTATTACAGAGTTCCTGTGGTCTCCAAGAGTGAATTGTAAACTGAACTGAGCTTGACAAACACCGCTTTGTTGATACAAAAAAAATGACTTCTGGTTGGAAGAGGAAAGCACTCAAGTTAGCACAGTAAACTGACAAAAGCTCAAAATAGATAGATTACATCTGACAAAGCCACAAGTCACCAGATACAAAAAAAAAAAAGATTTATGACTTGGAAAAGGATTTCATCACATTTCTACTCAGCCTGTACTGAAAGTAGCGACAAACAACTCGTGTGCCAAAGGGGATGTGCGCACAAAGACGTATTTTCCACTCATATCATCAGCTAATAAAAACAGTGTCCAGCATGTTAGTAAGGCTCTGAGAATCAGGTACCAAGGTTTCTTTTCCACAGACCTCGGATATGTTGACTAACAAGCACTGAAAAATTATTGTCACCTTTTGTTCTCCAAGAGGTGAAACACATGTGAGGGACGGCTTCAAGGACATGGATAGAAAGGGTCAGGGGGTGATGAAGTTGAAGCTTGGCAGCAAGAAAAGCACCACTGAGGTCACAGCATTCATGTTTTATTAGATTTCCTGAGTAACACACCACAGAAATGAGTGTGTGCAGAGTTAATAAACAGTGATGGAAAAAAAGTTTTTAAACACCCTGTGCAATGGTCACATGTTGCATTAAGAATCACTGTTAGGTCTTTTAGTTCAGTCAGCCAAAATACTACACAAATCCTTAAAAAGTCATTAAAAACTTCAAATTGATTAGTTGCATGAATACATCAGAAAATTAAAGTATTGGTTCATTTTGGTAACGATGTTCCAATAATGAAGGTTGTACTTTTTATTTTAAAAAAAATGTTGCTGTGCTTCATGGATACAACCCTCAATTCCAATGAAGTTGGGACGTTTTGTAAAACATTGATGTAAACAGAATACAATGATTTGTAAATTTTGTTGAACCTGAATACACTACAAAGACAAGATATTTATTGTTTAAACTGATAAACTTTGTTGGTTTTGTGGCAAATATTCACTTATTTTGAACACTCAATAAGTGTTTGTGAACTGAGGACACTAATTGTCGAAGTTTTGGAGGTGGAATTCTTTACCATTCTTGATTGATGAACAACTTCAGCTGATCAACAGTCCGGGGTCTCTGTTGTTGTATTTTGTGCTTCATATTGCTCCATACATTTTCAATGGGAGACAGGTCTGGACTGCAGGCAGGCCATTCTAGTACCTGCACTCTTTTACTACAAAGCCACGCTGTTGTAACAGGTGCAGAATGTATCTTGTCATTGTCTTGCTGAAATAAGCAGGGACATCCCTGAAAAAGACGTGGCTGGCAGCATATGTTGCTCCAAAACCTGTATGAACCTTTCAGCATTAATGGAGCCTTCACAGATGGTCAAGTTAGCCATGCCATGGGCACTAACACACCCCCATACCATCACAGATGCTGGCTTTGAGACTTTGACCTGAGAACAATCCAGATTGTCCTTTTCCTCTTTGGCCTGGAGGACACCACGTCCATGATTTCCAAAAACAATTTGAAATGTGGACTTGTCAGACCACAGCACACTTTTCCACTTTGTGTCAGTCCATCTCAGATGAGCTCGGGTCCAGAGAAGCCGGCGGTGTTTCTGGGTGTTGTTGATATATGTCTTTGTCTTTGCATGGTAGAGTTTGAACTTGCACTTGTAGATGTAGTGATGAACTGTGTTAACTGACAATGGTTTTCTGAAGTCTTCCTGAGCCCACGTGGTAATATCCTTTACACAATGATGTTGGTTTTTAATGCAGAGCTGCCTGAGGGGTCAAAGGTCACGGGCATTCAATGTTGGTTTTCAGTCTTGCTGCTTACATGCAGAGATTTCTCCAGATTCTCTGAATCTTTTGATGATATTATGGACTGTAGATGATCAAATCCATCAATTCTTTGCAGTTGTACGTTGAGAAACATTGTTCTTAAACTGTTGGACTATTTGCTCACTCAGTTGTTTACAAAGTGGTGAACCTCGCCCCATTCTTGCTTGTGATTGTTTGAGCCTTTCAGGGATGCTCCTTTTATACCCAATCATGACACTCACCTGTTTCCAATGAACCTGTTCACCTGTGGAATGTTTCAAACAGGTGTCTTTAGTGCATTCCTCAACTTTCCCAGTCTTTTGTTGCCCAAGTCCCAGATTTTTTGGAATGTGTTGCAGGCATCAAACTAAAATGAGTGAATAAAGTTTATAAGTTTGAATAATTTTCTTTGTTGTGTATTCAACTGAATAAAGGTTTCAAAGGATTTGCAAATCAGAACTTTGTGCAGAGCCAGACTCATGTTTGACAGACATCTGCTGAGACTGTGTTGGGGTTAGAGGGAGAGAAACAAACAGAGACAGAGAAAGAGACACAGAGACTGTAGAGGTTGTAGTAGCTGGAGTCTGGCAGGTCTACGAAAGCAGGCTGTCCACAAAGTGAGTGAGGTCTTAAAGATTCCCATTGGTGTGTACTTGTATGTGTGTTGTGTGATTCATTGTGTGTCTCAGCCAGAGCCACCACTCAGTCTGGTCACGTTTTGAGTCACTGGTGAGTGAGCGGCTGTGAAACCATTTACCAAATGGACCCAGGTCGCTCTCCTGTTGTGTTCTGGTCAAATCTGACTTGATTTACAAGTTTCCTCTCTTTACAGTCCAGGGAATGTCATCTGTTTTATCATGAGGTTCCAAAACTTTGTTCACACATAGAAAAATATAGAAAAATGTGTAATTTTTTGATAATTAAATAAAAAATGTGTATTATGGTACTCATATAAGTCCATGGTGTTCCTGCCCGTTGGTAATAGAGAAAAAAAGACTTCATCAGTGTATTAAACAGAGCTGAAGAACATTTCTGAACCTTTTTCCCAAACCTTCACATGCAATCTTTGAGGGCACACACGCAAACACACACACACACACAGACAGACACACAGACAGACAGACAGACACACACACACACACACACACACACACACACACACACACACATACAGCTTTTGCCTCTTGTTGACTTCTCTGGCAACCCTCATGGGAACCAATTGACACTAAGATTTTTATCCCACGGGACCCAGACCTGTTGAAAAACAAAACTACAAAATTGTTTCAGTCGGAAGACTTTCTCCCAGCTCTGATGCAACATAAATCTCTTTTAGTCCTTGGCAGCACAGAGGCCAAGAGAAAACAGATGAAAAGAAAGAGGTGTGCACCAAGAGATTTAAAAAAAAATACAAGCTTTCCATGCTACATATATGTGGTTTCTATATTTGCAAAGAACAACCGCAGTGTTCTTCCCAGCTTGCTCATGAGAAGGCAGCTACATGAGAAAGTGGTTTATGTGTTCTAACAGTGTTTGGTTCAGGCATTATTTTGTCATATGGTTAAGTTTAACCTGTGTACATTTGGGATTTTGTTTTCAATTGAGAAATCAAACCGACCAGTTTTCTCCAGGAAAACACACACACACACACACACACACACACACACACACACACACACACACACACACACACACACACACACACACAAGATTTTACAAGTTTCCAAAAAAACGACTTTAGTGAAAGAAGTTGATGAAAAGATCTCATACGACATTAGATTATAATTCACATATTATTGTGGGTTTATAATGGAATAAACTGATCCTGGTCAAAAGTGAACCCTGTCAGTTTTAGCTGAAACGAATTGGACAGGAGGAGACGTCCAGGAGAGGGCGATGTTTTGTTTAGCACACTGGATGAGAAGTGGTCGTAGGGTTCAGGGACCTGTTTGCAGTGGCTGCAGTGTATCCAGACAGCTCTCTCAGCTGTTTAACCACTGTGTGTCATCAGAGCACCTGATAACAGTGTGTATACAGCACCACTGTTTCTCTCCTGAGCTCTCTCAAGAGGATCCAGTCAGTAGGTTTGATGTCATGCAGCGCCCCTGTGGGAGGTCCTGGGAGTGCAGCTCTTTTTTTTTTTTTTTTCTAAGTTATTTTTTCTGGGTTTTGGTACTTTTGTTCAGAGTGGATAGAGCAGGAACCAGTGGGTACTAACACGCAAGAAATGGGCCACAAGTTGGCTTTAAATCCAGACCGACCACTGGATGGCCAACCTCATGGGTTGTGCAACCTGGGTTTGGAAAGAGCAGAGACACACAGGGAAACAGAGGAGAGGAGGCAAGCACGCTCTTATTAATGTTTGCTTGACACTTGCATGCTGCACGAGAGGAAGATAAGAGAACAAGATCCAAAAGAGCAGAAACTTTATCAGTACAAGAAATGACCTCTCCATTTGATTAAAGACGTTTCATTGTTTCGAAAGTGCTCCAACGTCATGAACCACAACAAGGAATAACTGATAGAAGGTAACAGGCAGATCCTCAGAGAGCTGCTTGTGCAGAGAGAGTTTAAGGGAGGGGATCAGAGAGTAAAACAACAGAGGAGGAACAGACAGCAAAGATAACACAGTTTGAGCCAGAGGCATCCCAAGCCTTCAGCATCGCGCACAGCTCAAGGCTGTGGAGTGGTGTGTCCAAAAGCTCAGAGCCTGTTGTTCAGACCTGATGGACTGCTGAGTCACTGGTATTAACCTTCCCTCAGAGGCAGGAGAGTGGTAGGGTTAAGGACAGAGCAGAGATTCAAACAAATATGGGGCATCTCTAATGGAATAGACACCATTGCACAAAACGTGTGGAGGTGTGAGGTTTTATGATCATTCCAGGATAAGTCAACAGGAAACCAGGAAGCCCACCAAGTCTATAGGGGCCAGCAAAGCCTTTTCAGCTGCTGCAACAGCACAAAGACATCTGGATGAACCATGGGCCACTGGGCCAGGCTTTGCAGATAAATAAGCAACAGTGTGTGTAAACGATTTAGAGGGTCTGGGAAAGCAAGTAGTGTACTGTAAGGCTTGCTTGAGCATGAAGAAGTCATATCCTGCATCAGGTGTCCAGGCGAGTGTTTCTTTTCATGCATGAGAGCACTGAGAGGTTTTTCCAGAATGGTGTAGTCATGGATGAAGTTTCCACCAGAAGAACAGAGTAATATGTAGCAGTAATGCCGTGATCAAGCTTTTCTCCATCACATTAAAACGACAAATGACCTTTAACCTGTAGCCGGCCCATCAGATCTTAAAATCTTTCTAATGCAAACAGCTGACACAACTCACTGACTGTGCTGGGCCTTCTCAGATGATGGAGCACAGTGGGCAGCGGTCCAAATGAAAGCAGTGTCCCTCCATGAATCCTCTCCAGGTCTGCTGTTCTCATGCAGGTTCTCACCGCAGGTTCACACCTCAACCTCACCCTTTTCAGTATTTAACCCTCCTAATCCACTAGTCCTGTTTGTTCTCACTTCGTACGCCCCACCCTTCCCTCCCTTTCTCTCTTGGTTTCTCACTTCTTCTTTCTCTATAGACCCATTTACTGTTAGTAAACACAGCGGGCTGCACGTGCATCCTGGCAACGGAAGTATGGCGGGTAGCAGTGGCTTGTCAACCTATGCGGGAGCATTCTCGATAAAAGATCGCGAAGAATACTTAAAAAGCTCACTTTAACAAATAGCAAGAGGCTCCCAGATCCCTGTACTCTTACCGAATGGGTATATGATGTTACTAAGTGGCCCAATATTCAGTGGCCTGATATTTACTTATATTTAATTGAAAAACCGAGCGTGTACACGAGAGAGAAGCTGCGAGCATACAAATCTTTGGACGCATATGATTACGCGATTTGTGGACATGTACAGGAGGTGAAATACAAGGACATTGACGAAGAGTTCTGTGGTTTTTTTCTATGGTACCTAATATAAAAATGACAATGTTGAGAGATTAACTTACTTGTGGGTAAACATGTACACCCTATGTACCTTTTCTTTTTACATAGCGCAGTGATTAGGAGTCAGGGCTTGTTAGTCACACCTCTCAATCTTTGCTTCTGGTCTCTTGCTTTGTTTTGTGTACACAAAAACAGAAGGCACGAAATCTGGACTCTGAAAGTCCAACAACGCTTCTCCTGCACATGTGTTTTGATTTTTAGCCACAATACTGTATTTCTGTATTTGACTACATCAAATTGTGCTTCTACACTTTTCAAACAAATGTTTAAGAAAACAAAACTTGCATGATATAAAGTGGGCCCCGCACACGCGTGCATTGTTGATGGTATCCTCCGTCCAATCCTCTCGTTTGATAGCCTGGAGCCACAGCCGCCTTCGGTTGCTCTGAAACGGCCGAGAACCCCTTGGTATGCGATAAAATTTCAGTCCCTCTTGAGTATTTCGCTTCGTACAACCAAAAACACAACAACCTGACATTATGATTCCGACAGTTTAGTGTTAGCCTTTGGTTTTGCTACTCCGAGTGGCGCGAACTATGCTGGGTAAATGATATGAAGCGGTACTTCCGTTGCCATGATACGCACGCAGCTTGTTGATGACGTAGGCTCCGATGGAGTCTATAGGGTCCTAAATAAGGGGTCCGTCATGCCCAAGAGTTACGGCGGATCCCTTCTCAAACCTCATACAACCAGCAAAATTCTTATTCAGGTTGTGTTAATAAAACTGCTTAATCGTCATGTTGATGTGTGGTCCTTGCTAGTGAAATGAAGATTGTGATCTCCTGTAGTTAGCATATAGCCAATGAGTTTAATGTCACCACCACCGCGAGAAACAGAAAAAAAATGTTGGGTTTTTTTAGTGATTCATGGACATCTCTGTGAAGATGGAAACACTTCAACAACACACACAACAACACACTTTTTGAAGGGCAAGGGCGAAAAGACAAAAAAGGCACAAACAATGTTTTCTCGCAATTGTCATCTACCAAAATTCACGTTTAGTTGTGCACATGTTTGTGTTATGAGTGAATTTTTCGTCCTATTGGATTTAATCTGAATCTGCTGCCAGAGGCTAGGAGCTCACCCTGAGGACCTTTGGGGACATATCAAACATCCTCAGTCTCCTCAGGGAGTACAGCCGCTGTTGTGCCGTCTTGATGAGCTGTGTGGTGTTGAGTGTCAAGGTGATGTCCTCACCGATGTGGATGCCCAAGTATTTGAAGCTGCTCACCCACTCCACCTCAAGCTTTCAGATGAATAATGGTGGATTAGGTCACCTCTCCTTGCTCATGTCTGCCTCCCTCCTGTAGGCCGCTTCGTCCCCACTAGTGGTACTTCCTATCACTGCAGTGTCATCTGCAAACTCCAGGAGGATGTTGTCTTTGTGGGAGGTGACACAGTCATTGGTGAACAGGGTGTGGAATATGGAGCTGAGGACGCATCCCTGTGGAGTGCCACAGTTCTTAGTAATGCTGGCTGAAGTCTTACAGCCAATCCTGACAGACTGGGGCCTGCCAGTCAAGAAGTCTAGTAGCCAGTCACAGAGGGTGGGGTGCAGGCCAAGTGTGGTCAGTTTATGGAAAGTTTGTCAGGGATGACCGTTTTAAAGGTGGAGCTGTAGTCAGCAAAGAATATCCTGGTGCAAGAGTCTCTGTTTTCCAGGCGTGAGAGAGTAGTGGAGGGCATCTGAGGTGGATCTTTGGGATGCTGCAGGGGGTCCAGGTTTTCTGGTATGCTGCATTGTATGTGGGCTTGTAAACACTTCATGATGATTGTAATGAGTGCCACTCACTACAATCACTCTTCTTAGAAAAAGGGGTGAGGGTTGTGGTCTTGAAGTAGCTCTTTGTGTTGTTATAAAGCAAAAAATAAAATTATCAATAAAAAAATATATATATTTTTTAAATCGTGTCTCAAAACGGTTTCATGTTAGTGTGTGAGGAGACTGAGTGTTTATTTCCTATTTTAGCATATGATTTAAGTCCAGTTCCCGAGTGCACTTAACTTTTGTTGTTTTTTATTTTATTTATTTACACCTAAAAAAAATATCTTTCTAATCATAAAGCAAAAACACCAAAATTATTTATTTTATTCAAGTAGCGGCTTGTTGTATTGTGATGATTTCCTGACTGTCTGCACTTCACAGCATCATATAACAGACAGAGGAAACACCTAACAACCAGTAATGGCAACAAACACTGTAAATATATTAAACTTTGACTTACTAAAATCAGGTTTTCAACTTTTTTTTAACCCCAAACGTATTAAAATAATCAACTTAATGATTAATAAACTAAACTCAGACTGATTTACACAGAGAGGATGTGTGCAATAAACTTTTTTTATTAATCTGGAGAAGCACAGCTACTGCACAGATTTTTGTGAATACAATTTTATGAGTTTAAGTTTGTTTACCAAACTAAATAAATGATAAAGATTTAGTTGGATTTGAACAGCAGCTTTGTTTTGAAGTGTTCAGGTTGGCGCTGGTTGTGTGAAAAGCTGTTGACCTGTATGCCTGGGAATAATCAAACCCATATTACCTGTTTTTTTTTTCTTTTTTGTCTTGTTGCTTGGTTCACAGGAGGTTCAGAATATATCTGTCAACACCATCAGACTCTAGGGGGCCGTGTTACTTGCTGAGAATTAGAGGGAACAGAAAAGGGGTGTTCCTGTCAGTCTCCACATGTATTCATCTGGATCTGGGCAGGAGTGAAAAGCGGAGAGGAAATACTGCTCTTACTGTTTGTAAGGAGGCACAAGGGAAACCGAGCTGCAAACACAATGAGACTTCCTTTAATTAATCTGTCGTATGACATTTTATTGAAGAGCATAGAGCCTCCGAAATACTCTTAGAGTTAGTTTGATGATAACTGAGTGGACAGAGAGGAGTCTGTTAAAAAACATCTCTAACCCTCTGATGCATGAAATATAGGAGCCTGTGTTTTTATTCTTGGAACATGGAAAACATGGTTTCATTATTTTTTTTTCAAATAGCTGATTTTGTTCATACAGTTACAGATTAAGTGCACCTGAGCGTTCAGCATCAAACCTGAACTTCTTGTAGAAATGAACTTAACTTTTGGGTAATTACATCAATAATTAATTAAGACATTTTCACACATTTGTACTTATATACTTTGTAGATGATAAGCTTTTTAACCCCTCTGTTGCATTTCTGTAACTTTCTGAAAAACATTAAATATTTAAAAGAAAATTTAAAAAAAAGGAAAACACATTTTTTCATGCCCTAAGAAATGATTGAGGGTTTTTCCCACACGTGTGAAGTACCAGATTACAACCCCCAATTCCATTGAAGCTAGTATGTTATGTAAAACATGAATTTAAACAGAATACAATGATTTGTAAATCCTGTTTAACCCATGTTCAACTGAATACACTACAAAGAAAAGATGTTTATTGTTAAAACTGATAAACTTTATCTTGTTTGTTTTTCTTTGCAAATATTCCCTCATTTTGAATTTGATGGCTGCAACACGTTCCTAAAAAGTTGGGACAGGGTCATGTTTCCACTGTGTTCCATCACCTTTCCTTTTAACAACACTCAATAAGTGTTTGTGAACTGAGGACACTAATTGTTGAAGCTTTGGAGGTGGAATTCTTTACCATTCTTGATTGATGAACAACTTCAGTTGATCAACAGTCCGGGGTCTCTGTTGTTGTATTTTGTGCTTCATAATGCTCCATACATTTTCAATGGGAGACAGGTCTGGACTGCAGGCAGACCAGTCTAGTACCTGCACTCTTTTACTACAAAGCCACGCTGTTGTATCACATACAGAATGTGTCTTGTCATTGTCTTGCTGAAATAAGCAGGGACGTCCCTGAAAAAGACGTGGCTTGGATGGCAGCATATGTTGCTCCAAAACCTGTATGTACCTTTCAGCATTAATGGAGCCTTCACAGATGGTCAAGTTAGCCATGCCATGGGCACTAACACACCCCCATACCATCACAGATGCTGGCTTTGAGACTTTGACCTGAGAACAATCCAGATTGTCCTTTTCCTCTTTGGTCTGGAGGACACCACGTCCATGATTTCCAAAAACAATTTGAAATGTGGACTCGTCAGACCACAGCACACTTTTCCACACACAGGCGGTGTTTCTGGGTGTTGTTGATATATGTCTTTGTCTTTGCATGGTAGAGTTTGAACTTGCACTTGGAGCGAACTCATGGTCATGTTCAAGTAAGTCTGAGATGATTCCAGCTTTATGACATGGGGCTTTATCCTGCTGGAAGTAGCCATCAGAAGATGCAGCAGCAGGCTGAAGAGTTGACCAAAGTCAGGATGGATCCATGCTTTCATGTTGTTTACTCCAAACCCTGAATGTGGAGCAGATATCCAGACTCATCAGACCAGGAGAGGTTTTTCAGTCTTCTATGGTCCAGTTTTGGTGAGACTGTGTGGATTGTAGCCTCAGTTTCTTGTTCTTAGCTGACAGGAGTGGCACCTGGTGTGGTCTTCAGCTGCTGTAGCCCGTCTGCTTCAAGGGTGGACGTGTTGTGTGTTCAGAGATGGTTGTGGGTTAAAATCCCAGCAGATCAGCAGTTTGTCAAACACTGAGACCAACAGCCATGCTGCGTTCAGAGCCTCTTAAATCACTTTTCTTCTTTATCCTGATGCTCAGTTTGAACTTCAGCAGCTTGTTTTCACCATGCTCATTTGCTGCCATGTGATTGGCTGATTAGACATTTGTGTTAACGAGTAGCTGAACATGAAAACATAGTAAACTGGCCAGTTTCATGATGATAATCAAATTGAGGTGCCTTTGTATTTGTGACATCCATCCAACAGTCACACTGTTATCCTGTTTTTATGGTCTCTATCATGTACCCAACAACAGGCCTTGGTTCAAACACACACACAGTTCAATGACTGAATGAAAACAAGTGTGGTAAAGATAAAGTTGTGGATTATTTTCCTTTGAAACCTGAAGAAACATGATAGAAGGGATATCACTCAGGAGCTCTTGGCAGCATTTCCTGCTATTGAGGCAGTGGATCAACCTCTCCCCTCCTCTTCCTCAGCAGGAGACATGATTTAGATTCCTGATATTAATCAACACACAGTGAGTTCCTCACAGGCTTTCAGGGCCGAGGAGAGAAAGAAAGAAAAGAACCGTAGAGTTACAAAATCAAGCCTGAATGAAATGAGTGGGCTCCAAATTCAGCCCAGATATTTTTAATAGGATCCTGAATTTAGCATCATGTTGCTGTGTGGTGTTCACTTAACTGGAGAACATTTAAGGGTTAATTTTATATGACTGCTGTGACTATTTTAATCCTTTCCTGGGAGTTTTTTTTATTATTAGTCATGTTCTTTATTTCCATGTCCTATGTGTGTGTGTGTGTCTCTGTGTGTGTGTGTGCTCAGTGGAGCCACCTTTGACACAGCGACAGTGTGCAGTCAGTTCTGAAAGGTGTGTGTGTGTGTTCTAGTGATGTGTCATTCTCGAAAGCAACGGCTCTCAGAGCCGCTGCTTTGTAATGAATCAAAAGAGCCGAACTCCAAACTTTTTTCCTTTCGTTGCTCAGTTCCCACTCACTTACTCAGCTCTGTTCAAAGCAGAACTTTGTTTCGATTGACAGCATGGCGACCATGTATGTGAGGATATAAGATCATACCATTATGTGACAGCAGGGAGGGGACACTAAGTCAGCAGCAGACAACGATGAGGAGAATGCGACATGAAAACCCATTAATATGTGACACCCACAAGCGAAGCAGCAACGGGATAAAAAAGTTTGATTATTTTTTACTTTTGTATCAAAAGTAAGAATGCCTGCTTTTGTAACTGGGAAAATGCACAAAATGAGGCAATTACAGGGCTTCTCATAAAAACACTGAATACAAAGGGGTTCATTAATACCTCCACTCACATACAGGTTAGGCAGAAATATGAGGCTATGAATCATACTAAATTAAGAGCCGTTTGGAAGCTGAAAGAGCCGGCTCTTCTTTGGGAGCTGAGCCAAAAGAGCCAGCTCTCTGAAAAGATCTGAACTTAGCATCACTGGTGTTCTCTGCTTTCTAAATGTCATGCTCTCATGTGTGTGTTTCTCTCTGTGTCTTTGTGAGGTCACTGGAAAAATTAACCTTACTTCTGCTTCCTTTTATCTTCATCCAGGATACGGAAACAACTGAAACTACTCCCTCTTCCCTTTTCTTTTTGCCCTGTGATGACTGGTCATTCTCAGTGGTATTATAATCACACGTCATTGCTGAGTCCTACAGTCAAGTGTCAAACCTGACAGGAGGATTTTACAGGTTGGTTTTATGTGCTGTGCAGCACATTGTTAACATAAAGTAAAATATTTGAAAATAACAAGAATTCATTGTATGAATGTGATTTCTTGTTGGTCTGTATACTGTAAAAAAAAGTCAAATTAACAGTAAAATATAGCAGCAGCTGTGGCTGTACCATCAAAAAATGAGGAAACTGTATAAAGAATGATATATTGTAAAAATAAAACCTGTCAAATTTCCCACTTTAACAGCAAGAGGCTATCCTGTAAAATTAATCTCCTACGATTCTACAAGTTATGGACTTTATCCACTACTGTTATAATAAATTACAGTACATGCACTGTAAAGTAACTGCAAATTACTGGCATCCTTACTGCTAGTGTTTTACTGTTGTTTTACAGTAAGATTTTTTACTGTAAAACTATTGTTTTCACAGCAGCTAACCTTGATATTCCTTTATATATATATATATATATATATATATATATATATATATATATATATATATATATATATATATATATATATATATATATATATATATATATATATATAATAATAATTGATGACAGTGAACATTTTTTTTCTTGTTTTTTTTTTTTTTTTTTCTTGTTTTTTTTTTTTTTTTGAGAGTTAAAGCAAACATGGCTCAGAGACCAAGAGGATCACACTTTGATTTGTCCGTAGTTCATTCTCATTAGACTGACATGTTTGGATTTAATTCTCTGGAAATTTCACAAAACCATTTCAACAAATGAGAAAAAACAAATCATCTAAACAACATAATAAAAATAAACTGTTTAATTCACTCATATTCTAATTAACTTATTAACTAATTCAGCACATACATAATAAGTCTACTTTTCTGTTGTTCCTTAAAACTAACTTATTTACTGCATGATGTAACTACTGATATGAACTCCTTTCAAACCTGAGATTTCTATTTATTTCCTAATTATTTTAATCTTAAATTGCACAATTTATCTTTTACTCTTTCTTTTTATTATATCAGCATATTGATGTTTATGTGCTTTAATTTATCTCCAACTTTTATCCTTACCTTTTCATTTATTTCATCTATTAACTTATCTTTAACTTGTTTATTTTTTTAAATGTATGTAATGCATTTCTTTAATGTGTGCATCAATCTCCACTGTTATTTATTTATTTCTTTATTTAATTTTTATTTTTGTATTTTTGTATTTTTTTTTAATTTGATATATTTGATTGTTTTTTTTTCAGTCACTTTAAATCACTTTGAACTGCATTTAGATTTGAAAGAAAGGTGTTATATCAAGGGAGAAAAAAAGTTGACTGAAGTTTTTAAAAATTGTGTCATGTTTTTTAATTGATTGTGTGTCCATAAACCCTACATTGTCTTTTGAAGCATTACAGCTGAAATCATCAGTGATTTTATGCAGTCTTACAAATCTTAGTGAACTTAGCTGAAGTTGATTTTTTTTCTTAGTCTTGAACTTTCAAAAATCCCACTAAAGACAATAAAAACTATGAATCAGATTTATTGCTAAGTAGTTTTTATATTATGAGGAATTTGTCATGGTCCCTTGGTGCAATAGTTAAAAACTAGCATAATATAAAATTATATTAAGAAAAAAGTGTTTGTATGCAAAGTGAAAATTAAAATTTATACAAATATATTCTAAGAGAGGACCAGATTTATGTATGTATATGTACAGAAAAACGGTTCAACTGGGAGTTGTGCATGACAGTGTGGACCTGTGACCTGCTGGAAAAAGTCTGTGAAAAAGATAAACACGTCATTTTCTTGGTAACTGAGAAGTAAAACAAACACAGCTTCACATGAAATCCATTGTTGATTTTATCAAAGTCAGTGACTTGTAACACATCAGCTCGGTTAAGGTGATGCTGTAAATTTAGTTTTACCATGCTGTAAGGGGACAATGTAAGACAGAGTGTTCTAGCTTCAGGAGCATCTTTTTAAATCCAGGATTTATAACCTGAATGGAGAAGACACTCCTGAAGAGAAACACTGAGTGGAAACTGCGGTGCAGACGTCCATCAGACTCCAGCTCACTCATCATCACTCATCGTCTTTCTCACTCAGGGGTGTCTCCACTTCCCTGAGACGACCTGCGTGTTGTGAGGAAGCAGTGGGGACACAAAGCATTACAAAGTGTGTAAACTATATTTAAACCTGTGCTTTTGTCCCTTCAGTTTGGTTCCCTGGGAGGAGGACCAGGAGAACTGCTTGAGTAGATTTGAAGGAATGTGATCGCATCCAACTAATTTCCTCCCCCGAGTGTGTGACACATGATGACTCACTGAAGGGAGCGGGAGATGCTGTCTGCTCTGGTATTAACTCTTTGAAATGTACCCCATGAAATACAATTACGAAAAAATAAAAATTTATTAGTGAAATTGTGTTGCTGCCTCTTCATTTAGCAACAGTTTGGGTTTAATTTGTCAGATTACCCAATCAGGAAGCAGATATGCAAATCAACCAGCTGATTCAGCGGCCAGTTAAGGGTAAATTTTTACATTATAGTCAAAACTATAGCCAAACGATTGTACAGATTAATACAATATAAATACTGAAGCTGTCTGATTTATTTTTTTAAAGCTATGAGTATTTATTCAACAACAGTGCTCACCATTCAAATGAATGGTGGTAATCTGCCATTGAGTTCTGAATTGGTGTATTCTGACGAACACGTGTGATGTGCCCACAAGTAGGCAAACATTTTGATATCATCATGTCTGTATAGCTTACAAATTCAATGACTAGCAATGGCTTTAAAATGGGTTCAAAATGAGAAATTAGCAATCTAAGCTAGGCTACACACTTACTGCTCAAGCTAGCAACTCAACTGTGTGATTTACCATGTTTTCTGAGGACTCGTAGAGAATCATTTAATCGTTTAACTAATGTTTCTCAACTAAAATATGATTTTTCGGGTGTATAGTGAAAAAACCTGTAAAGACTTTTTCTCCTTAAAGTTTTGGAGAAATTGTGCTGCTTCTGTCACTTCCGTTTTTCTTTTTCTATGGCTTTCAGACAACAATATTTCTGTACAGCAGCGCCACCCAGTGGATATAATTGGAGTTATAAACAAGTTTACGTGAGGTGAATGCAGGTATATAGCCAAGAAAAGGGTTTTAATCCAGCAAAATGGCGGCTAAAAACAAATCAACCCCGTGGTCACGATGCCAGCTAATTAAAGCTGTAGAACCACAGGAAAGAAAACATGTTAAAGCTTATTTGGCTTTTTCAGGCTTTTCAGTCACACTCTTATTGTTGTGATATTAGACGTTTTCACTGAGCTGGAAGGCGCCATGCTGTTTCAGTGGCTCCTTGTTCCACTCCTGAAGGAGGCGTGGTGGGGTGAAGTGGGGTGGAGGGGATATGACTGAGACCTACAAGGAAGGAAAATGTTTGTTCATGCTCTTGAAACAAAGTAATCTGTTCTGTGTGTTTTATTTAGACAGTGAATGTTTAATATAAGATACATTTTTGTGTTACTGGAAAGTTATTTGAAAGAAAGCCGATGGAGAGAGAGAGAGATGTGATGTCTACTTCTTTGTTCGACACTGAAAACAATCCCAGCTCACTACTTTCCCCTTTGCTCCATACCGCTACTCTACTGTTATGTGTTTTTGGTAGATTGACGTGTAGCTGTCTGTACTAACACTGTGCTGTGTATTTATCCTGTTGGTAAAGAAGGCACAGGCTGACTGAGGAGTAACAGAATAATATGAAAAACACTTAAAAAACTCATGTATTGGATTAGAACGAGGAAGATGTTGGAATTAAATGACGTGTTTGTGCTGATGATTCATTCTTGTTTATTGACCACAGTCTTAAGATAACTCCAATACAGCACAATTTCAGCATCTCTTAAAGCTTTTCATGATTCTGGTGAGGTTTTGTGACAAGGTGTGCCTCAAGGATCCACCCTAGGACCAACTTTTATTCATCATTTACATAAATCATATTAATCATGTTTTTGACACAAAGTTCAACTTTTATGCTGATGACACCATAATGTACTGCTCTGGATACAAACTGCTTTTAATAGAATTCAGCAACATTATTATGACTTAAAACACGTCTTAAATGCTAGAAAAATAAAAATCATGCTTTGTTGTCATTGTTGTTGCTATTTTTGTTGTTTTATACATACACTCCTCAGCTTGCACGCTCTGAATGCTGTGTATCATGGAGCTTTGGGGTTCTTCACTAAATTTAAATCAGTCTCTCATTGTCTTTCCTGTCGTCACTTTTAATCATATTTTGGTATTTGTTCATTTATAAGCAGCTCTTCTGCTTACCTCTTATCTCCTCACCTATTGAACAGAAAAATACAGAAACTCATTTTCTTCATTTACAAGATCTCATACTGCCGTCTGTTCTGAGGGCCAGGTCTGAACTTGGAAAAAATCTTTTAAGTTTGCTGCTCCCTCCAGCTTGAATGTCTTTTAGACAGACCTGAAACTTGGTGAGCTGTGCTCATTGGACACTTTTAAGCCAATCCTGAATGAACTGGAGGCAGATGCCTCTGTCTGCTGTTATTTTGTCTGAAGTATGATGTTTTGAATCCTGGAGGTTGTTGTTCTGTATATTTGTTCTTTTGAGTGTGACATTTGTGAGATTATTAGCACCAATATAGGTTATTTTTAAATGCTATTTCTTAGCTCTCTGATCAGGTTGGAGAGGACCAGATTAATTTACAGCATGTTGAAGTCACTATGACAACACCACGTAGTGAGAAAAGAGATCTGTTCTGTGAGCTGAACCGACAGACAGAAAAAGGACAGAAAGGCAGGAGAAAGCTAAACAGGAGAGTGATAGAGGACGAGCTAAAGGCTAAAACATGAGCTAATCTGTTTGTGATGATGTTCATTCCAACCCACATGCAGCAGTTATTCTGTAGTGATCTGATCAAACTTGAGAGTCTGTCAATAAAATGAAGAGTGAGGTTATGTTAGCTCTGATTGGTAGATGAGCAGGACACAAGGATTCGTTGAAGTTATATGGATTAGCAACTTAAGCTAGGCTATGGATACATCTCAGAGCACTGGGCTGTGAGTACCATTAAAATATCCGGCTACTGAACTACAGAACAAACTGTCAAAGTTTACTTCAGGTTTCAAACAACAGCGCTGTGTAACTGTTGATAAATATCTTACCTCGTCACATTGTGTCTGGTAAAAAATTGTCTTGAAAAGTAGTGTTAACAAGAAGATCTGATCTCCATTCATTTCCAAAACAAACACACCTTGTTAAGAGTCATGACATCACGACAGTGTGCGCACGATTCCAGACAAAGGGGTCGCTGTGATCCACTTCAAACAGAGAGTCCTCACAGCCTCTTTAACAAGAAAACACAAAGTACTGAATTCAAAGAACATTGATGTGCTTCATCTTGAGGTCAGAAATCTTATTTCTGGGAACTCTGAAAATACAACACTCCTCACTCCACCCAGGTACCATCTGCTCTCAGTTCATCATGAGTCAAATAAGGTTACATTATGACTGAAACCTAAAGAGTGCTTTTATTTGGGGGAACAAGAGGACGTTGTTTGTGAAAGACCTTAAACGGGAAATATTTTTGCAGAGTTAGACGGGCTTAAAGAAGGAAAGACAAAACCTCTGTGGTTGTTCTATACATTTATTTATATGGGGGCATTATTTATTTAAAAAGTTCCTGAGGTTACAATGAAGAAAAGAAAAGAAAAGAAAAGAAAAGGAAAAAAAGAAAAGACTAACAAATGTAACGTGAGAACAAAAAGTCCTGACTGAATGGGAACAACTTATTATTTTTTATTCCAGTCCTGAGAGTTTTATCCATAACTGGTCATACATCTTCAGTGAGCTCCTCAATATCAGGGCTGTAATCCCCTTGTGTTTAAAAACTTAAAGGAAGAATCATCGGATGCATTCATGTGTTCTCGCTCTGTGATCATTTTTTTCTTTTTCAGATAAGGTTGTTGTTTTTTTTACAGCGTGGGGGGTTGAGCAATAAGGCCGGGACTCAAAGCGCTGGCTGGGGCAGAGCTTCCTTCCTCGACTTGTCCGCACACACACACACACACACACACACACACACACACACACACACACACACACACACACACACACACACACACACACACACACACTGCATGCTTTTATACATGGGGGCCGTGTTGAGCTGACAGTTACTCCATGAACTCTGGATTTGAAGAAAAAGATTCACTACAGCCGCAGAATGGTTCCCACGACACGCGGGCTCATCATTTGCGTCTTTTCCCTCCTCAGTCTGGGGGAAACGGTTTTCTCCCAGCGCGGGCACTGCGTCGGGAATAATTGTTTTGCATTTTTCTCGGAGCCCAGAAACTTTTCAAGCGCTCTGAGTCGCTGCAGAGCCTCGGGAGGACACTTCTTCAAGTTCAACCTCACAAACGAAGCGCTGCTGGTAGGTCTGGTGGGTCCCCACAGCGGCGGTTTCTGGCTGGAAGTGGCCAGCTCCGGCGAGGAAAAGGAGGAAACACTTTCGCAGAACTGTTCCTCCATCTTCGTTTCGATGTGTCGGAACCTCGGCGTAAAGCAGAGGCCGTGCAGGGAGACGCTTGATGGGTATCTGTGCGAATATACGATCACCAAGCCGTGTAAAAGCTTGCAGACAGGCAGCGGTGTTCATGTGACCTACAATAATACGCTTCTGCGTTTTGAGATACACGACTCTGAAACTGTTCCACAAGGAACCTTCGCTGTAGCGGAAAAGGTTGGAGGTAAATTTCCGGACTCTAGGCATGTGTGTTTGGACGGCAGCTGGATACGAGCTCCCTGGCTCTGTGAGGCCGAGAAGGGCGGGTGTGACCACAACTGCAGCCGCACATCCAACACCTGCATCTGTCCCGCAGGCCAAAGTCTCCATTCTAACAACATCAGCTGCATCGCGGATCCGTGCGCCCACTGTGCGCATGAGTGCAGTAGGGATGGTGACACCCCTGTGTGCACGTGCTGGGACGGCTTTCGGCTCGCTCCAGACCAGAGAACCTGTGAGGAGGTGTTGGAGCACTCAGAGGAGATGAACGCGTGCACGGATGAGAACTCGGAGTGGGACGGTTCAAGGTGCGTCTGCAGAGATTACTTCTACGATGAAGACGGAGTGTGCGTCGACTTTTCGATTTGTCCGAAGTGTGAGTACAAGTGTAAACCTGACGGCGGGGTGGCCAGGTGTGTGTGCCAGAAAGGGTTCAGGGTGTCAGCTCGTGACAGCACTAAATGTGAGCAGCACTGCACTGAGAGGCAGTGTCTGCCTCACTGCGTCTTCTCTGATGATAAGACGGAACCAGACTGCAGCTGCCCGGCTGGATACATCCTCGATACGCGCAACGGCACGGCGAACTGCACTGACATGGACGAGTGTGACAGCAGACCTTGTGATCACAATTGTTTGAATACACTCGGTAGTTACAGCTGTTTGTGTGAGCCGGGGTTCAAGCTGCAAACCGGGGGTGAGTGTGTCCGGGATGAGGAGGAAGAGGAGGACAGCGCGTCAGGCGAAGCTCCATCCGTGCCCACTCCTGAGGCGCACCCGGCCTCGGGTCAGTCTCTCATCAAGACCGGCAGCGTCCTGTGTGTGGCAGGGATCGTGGTGCTGTTTGCTGCGCTGCTGCTGTGTTTTCTGGTCCGACACCTGCTGAAACGCTGCGGGAAGTTTCAGCTCTCCTCCCTGAAGCATCATGACATTGATATTTTCTACTTACAGCAGATGACCATGGGGACGTATCAGAGGTTTTCTTCTGACAGACCTTTGAAAAACCCGGATCAGGAGGTCATATAAAGGACTTCACAGCCCTCACATGTCACATTGTGTTGTTGTCTTTTCAAAATGATCTGTTGGCAAATGGGAACTGTTAACAGCTGCTGTCGGTCACATTCCTACTTCAGTGAATGAATCAAAACTTGGACTTTAAACGAGAAACTCCTGAAACATAATGAAAACATGGTCGATTTTTATTTATAAATTTGGTTTATTTGCTCAGTTTTGACCCATTTTTAATCTGAACAGTCTGATGATACAAAGAAAGTCTTATGGTACATAAAGATAAATAAGGGCACGTCTTCTACCCTTCTCTTTATCAAATGCTGAATACAATAATGCGTTTTAATGATCTGTATCATGAGAATAACATGATTCTCTCATGGCTGGTTTCATGCGTGCGTCAAGTTATCGCTGTCCTCTTTAGTTAAAAGGAAAACTGACATTTCCCAAAATGATAGTCGAACATTTTGTGTTCTTTTTAAAGATGAATTAGATTTTTAAGTTCAGAAAATTACAGAACAAAGCGTTTGATTTTGATTTATGTGATTTTAACTCAATGTGTTGTTCTGAGACACATTAGTTTTGTTATTTTGAGATGCATTTGGTTACCAAATCATCCTACTGATGACTTTTGAATCATGGCAGCGCATATTTAAAACCCGATTAATCCTGGCAACAATATTTGCTGCACTTCATCTTTTCTTCTGGATTTTTTTGAGTGTTGGTTTGATAATTTAAGTTTAAAATTAAAGAAAAATCATAATCATTGTGAAAAAATATAGGAATGAATTCAACGGGGGGGGGGGGGGGGGGGGGGGGGGCTGCATTTCCTTGCAGCGAAAGATGGATGTTTAAAAACTGCCCCCAACTCCGCATGACATCATCAGCTGTGTGGTTTCCATGGTGATGGAATTTAAATGTAAAAAATAGCAGGTTTCCCTCTGTCCCTTATGACATCATCCGTCTCATTATGACATCATTTCCATGGTGAGAAATAATTTCCATTCATTTTAATGCGCCATTTTTTTTATTTTATTTTATTTTTTTTTTATGCAAAATGTTTAATATTCTAAAAAGTACAAAGGTTATTGATGCAAAACATACACACCAAATTCTCCTGAACCTGCTGAACATTTTATATTTTGAATGGTGAAAATTTAAAGGCTGTGAAAAGTGCCAAAAAAAAGTACACAAAAAAAACATGTTTGATCATAATTAAGTTGAATTTCTGTGTTGAAATTACTCAGCATTTTAACAGAGTAACAATGTAATAACAACAACAATAATTATATTAATTACATAAAAGATACATTTTTTGAAAATCATAGATATTACGTACGAGGGAGGTCTGAGGAATGAAATGCATGCACTTATTTTGCAGGGGTTAAACGGGTTAAGCCATGTGGTTAAATTTTGTGTCAGATGAATGTCTCTTCAATCCTAAACTTGTTCTCTGAAATGTTCACCATGTGAGTTCTTGGATAAAGGAGGGGACCAGAAAGACTGAAAGAGAAGTTCCAGTTAGGTTCCGGGAACCAGAATATTATAGATATAATGATGCTTATTGTTTCTGTATTTATCTCATAATCTTAACTATCACAGAAACGTGTGCCGAGGTTGAATGTTGTTCACTTCACTACTCTCACAGACGCTGTGCTGCTGACAGCCACATATGAAAACACATTTGCACCTTATCCTCATGTTCACAGCTGCTTCCTGTTTGTGCACTGAGCCGTGTTGTCTGTTGTCTTATGTTTGTCACTACTGAAGGATCATCTGAAGGAATCACATTTCTTTAGCTGGAAGTTAAACACTACACTGACTGCTGATATCTTTACATACAAAACTGCTTCTGATTTTTAGTCCATGAGTGTAACACTGGAATACAGTTCACAAAAGCTGAGGATGCGTTAAGCTCTCCGTCTCCTGCAGTGAGAATGAATACCAGTCTGTCTCAGCAATGATCCAAACTGTGTTTTAGATAAGTAAAACCTGAGATGCAGAGGGGACGTGACGAACACTATACTGACTGATCAATAAAGATCTTCTGTTTGCACGTTGCTTGGTCGCCTGTGGTCTTTTCTCTGCAGCAGCTGCAGCCTGCTGACACTCAGGGACTGAAGTCAACCTTGTAAAAATGTTTGAATGTAAAATAACATAAACCACCTGTTCTTCTTTCAGCCTTTAATTTTGTTCAATGTGCTCAATCAAATGTTTGTGTACTTACACGATATGTGTGTGATTTACAGGTTAACAGGCGAATAGGAACAGTTTGCTGGAGGGTCTGGCCTCTGTTTAGTGCAGTCTGGACTAGGGAGGAGCTAATGCACAAAGGGGGGCGTTGGGAGACACGCTCATTTGCGTGCGCGCTCATGGTACGTACGTGCGTAAAACCGTGCGTAATTGGGAATTCTGTTCTCAGCGCCAGAAGAAGTTTGCAAGAAGACAGCGAACTGCTGCCAGATAAATACCAACTTCCTCCCCCCGCCGGGGAACTGTCATGGAGCTGGGGGCTTATGAGTGTGAGCAGAATATTTCCTCTAACAAACAAGCCAACACACAGTTAGGACACACAAGACTCTGAGCGGACCGACCGAGGCTCAAACATGGTGGATGTAACGGGACTTGTTTTTATATTTTCGAGTCTTCTGCTGAGGAGAACCGGCGCGCTCGAGCTGGGGAGCGGGCACTGCATTGAAAGCCAGTGTTTCTCCGTGTTCCGAGATCCCAGCGACTTCTCAACCGCGCAGAAACACTGCAGAGACCTCGGTGGGCACTTGATGACGGTGCGCTCTCCTGCTTCACATGACATTCTCTCAGTCCTGATGGGAAACTATGCGGGGCGGTACTGGATAGGCTTACATCTCCCCGCTGACTGTCCAGACGCTGCTTCTGAGCTGAAGGGTTTCGAGTGGGAGACCAAAGACAGCGAAGGGGACTTCTTTAACTGGGTGCCGGATTTTGACAGCAGCTGCTCCTCTCCTCGCTGCGTCTCAGTTTCCCAGGAGGAGGACTTCAAATGGACCCAGGACGTGTGTGCTGAGCAGAGGGCCGGTTTTCTCTGTGAGCACCGCATCAGCGAGCCATGCAAAAGTTTAGCGACTGCAGAGGGAGAGTCCGTCACCTACAGAACCCCCTTAGGCTTTCAGGGCGACGGTTCCCTGTTCCTGCCTCCCGGAAGCACCGCGATCCGGATGCCATCTGAGACTAAATTCATCTGTTTCTCCGAGCAGTGGCTGCGGGCCCCCTGGAGCTGCGAGATAGCAGAGGGGGGGTGTGAACACAAGTGCACAGAGGACCACAAAAACGAGCCCTCCTGCTACTGTCCTCCAGGACAAACCGTGAACCCTGCAAATAAAGTCACATGTGAGGAGGCCTCTGAGGACCCCTGCCTGAGCCTCAAGTGCGCTCAGGTCTGCTTCAAGCAGGGGGACACCCACACGTGCGCGTGTGACAGTGGCTTTAAATTGGCGCCTGATGGCAGGTCATGCGTGGATTTAAATGACTGCAAGGACGAGCGACAGTGTCCCGGAGATAACTCCAAGTGCGTGAACACTGTAGGCGGTTTTCAGTGCGTCTGCGAGGATGGATACCAGATGACAGGCGGCGCGTGTGTGGACGTGGACGAGTGCGTGTCTGCTCCGTGTGAGCACTTATGTACCAACACGCCTGGAAGCTACAGGTGTCACTGTTATGATGGATATAAGGAGGACTCAGAGGAACCCTATAAGTGTAAACTCCACTGTGGGGAGGCGGAGTGCGCTGCTGAGTGCGACCCCAACGACATGTTCCAGTGTTACTGTCCTGAGGGCTACATCGCCGAGGAAAGAGCAGACAAGACGGTCTGCATCGACATCGACGAGTGCGCGTTCAACTACTGTCACCAGGGCTGCAGGAACTCGTTCGGCAGCTATGTGTGCTCCTGTTCCCGGGGATACACGCTGGTCGATCAGTACAAATGCATCAAAAACGACGATGATTCAGACTCTGATGAAGGCTCAGAGGGCTCCGGAGCCTCCACGGCACCTCCCACGGCACCGCCTGTCACATACCCACACCCAACAAGGCAGCCCTCAGGGGTGTCACCAGGGGGTCTCGCGGGGATTATAGTGTGCACTGTGTTTTTTATAGTGCTGGTGGTGTTCGGGGCTCATCACTTCCTTTGCGGCAGAGATGAGAAAAAGAGCGCAGGTGCGCTCGAAGCTCGAGAGGGAGAGGCGCGTGGGCCACCGCAAGGAACGACTGTTGTTTAATGAGAGGGGGGGGGTTTCTGGACATACTCTTGAAGTATTTAGATACAAAAGCACAACAGCGAGGTCAGAAATGTAGCTAAAGGCTATGACTACATGGAAAAGAGCAAAGATATCTCTTCTGAAGGTATTCTCTGACTCTGAATGATTAAATCGTCGAAAAGATGAAATGCTGTTACAAATAAATTTGTAATGGTTTGTTCTGGATGTGGTAGAAACTAAAATGTGAATAAAGATGAAGTCTGTCATTTTGATTTTTCTAGCTCTGACATTTTTCTTACCCCAGTGCAGGCTGACTGCCCCACCATGTGGGAAGAAGTAAGAATAACAGCAAGTCTGAACCTGAGGGAAGAAGACGGCTTTTTATTAACCGCTTACGATCTACAGCTGAATGAAGTCTGACTGTCCTGTTGGGTCCGTTATGTTATATCCTACACTGGGTTTCAGTTTAGAATACAGAACTACAGCTGATGGGTTTTTTTTAAGTTTATTATAAATGTACAAACAAAATATATGGGTACATCTTGACATTTCAGTCATCAATATGCAAAAAGAGCCAGTATTGTATTTTTATTTATTGTATCACTCAGTGACAATACGGGGGAAATACAAAAACAGATGAGTTAAATTAAAGATAAAGAGAAAAATATATCAAAATAAATGAATAGAATTAAGCAAGGAAAGAGAATAGTTATTATATTTCAGTGAGAATATTTTTAAAGTAATAATATATTGTTTTGTGTTTTTGGTCCTTTCATTATTTTCAGTAATTTAAGATATATTTTAAATTAATTAAAAAAAAAAACAAATTTAGGAAGACATTTCATACATTTCCTGTTTTTATGAATAACAAATCTGAAAAGGCAAAACATTTTATTACAGCAGAAATCATCATGACTGATTTTTAATGTCACATAAAAAGGCAGCGGTGCCTCCAGAAATTTTTCTTAGGGGTGGGCAGATGGAGCCTCTGAAAATCTTGGGGTGGCGCACCAAAACCAAAAGCCAACTTGATTTGAGGAATACTGATGTGCTGTTGTGGTATATCGATTATTCTAAAACTCTGGGGATATGAGAATCACTATACTCTGGTTTATAAATAAATAAATAAATAAATAAATAAATAAATAAATACATAAATACATGGATTGTATGACTGGCGAGAGGTGGTTTAAAAAAGGTCTAACGTTTCTTAAAAATAACTGTAACAGACTGACTTTGTTTTTACAGTTTATGTACCACTTACGCATAATCCATGTATGCTTTTTTCAAAAGTTAATTGGTGATTTATTTGAGCTTGAATGAATTTGTAGTAGTGAACAACTCTTTTAAGACTAGAAGTGAGAAGATTTAACAGCCTTTGTCTCACGTTGTTGTTGTTGTTGTTGTTGTTGTTGTGTTGTGTTGTTGTGTTGTGTTTGTAATGCTAACTCATTCCAGTAGGTGGCGGTAATTCCCCTAAACTTGAGTGCTGCCATAGACTGAATAATCAATGGACGTAGCCTCCGTGACGTCACCTGTCTGTTTCTGAAACGGACTTTTGAAGCTAACGGCTGGCGCAGCCATATTGGAAATGAGGTGGGCTGTGAGTCTCCACAGTAACAGCCATAGGATGCCCGGTAGTCAGGTAAGCTGAGCTGTGCCTCTGATTGGACGAACTCACACCTTAATATTGTCTAGGTTTGCCGAGTTAGAAAAAAAATCACCCCAGTACAATGCATGGAGCTAGTGAAATTAACGATTCAGACAGAGACATTTTTTTTTTGTACCGGGCTGTAAACATATTTATTTCTGCTGTGAAAACGGCTTTTTTTTTTTTTAGCTTGGTGTGCTTGTAACTTCCGGAGCCAGCCTCGAACAGACACTCGACGAGCTGCAGATCTTAGCACTTAAGCATTGTCTCATATTTTCAGACCGAAGATTGCTGCTTGAGACAAATAGCATTAGCCCCGTGCATGGGAAAAATTATGCCAGGTAGACTGGTCCAAAGCATACTGACAAATTTTCCTGAATCAGAAGGACATGCAGGAATTTCTGGCATACTTCAGATTTAGCAGGATTTCACATACTGCCTACTACATACTGAATTTTGGCCACATTAAGGGGCTCTGCTAGTATAGTGGGCGGTTTTGAAAATAGCTGTTGTGTCAGTAATACAGTGTTTGCACTGACATCGCAATTTGGGAAGTTACCCGAACACATGGCCATATTGGAGGTACAGGAATGTAAACATGGTGGAGATAGAAGGGCACAGTAAAATATGATTTTAAGATTTGTTACCTGCCATCAAATGTGGAAAAACGCACAGAGCACACTAAGACTTATCATGAAGGACTCGACCAGCAAGAAAAAGAGACATTTTGAAAAATTTGGCCAAATAGGCAGGAGAGACCCATATGAGTAGTCAGCATCTTCATCATCATCATCATCATCATCATCATCATCATCATCATCATCCAAAGGTTTGAAAACAGATGTTACTGCTACATTTTTCAATGGGAGGGGGTCCATGGAATAAATGATGCTCTCTTGGGAGAGGCTCACTATCTGGAACTTTGAAAAAGACACTGAGTTTAACTTAAGCAGTGTTTATTGGTGTAATTTATCAAAGTAATATTCTGTCATAATATAGTTACTTTTACTAAAGTGTGATTTTAAGATGTTGTGGACAAAGAATATGACTGACCTGACCAGGAATGTTGTGAACAGACTCAAATGTTGTGCAGATCATTGCCTTGGAAATCCTGGTGGAGCTTAGCAAGTTACAACCTCCTCCATTCTTCAGACAATTGTTTGCACTCCTCAACCCAATATGTGATCATTTTTGGTAGCCGAAAGTATCTGAGTATGTTCCACAAAGTGTTTTAGATGAGGTAAAATTCAAAATGAAAATATAATAAAAATAAAATTACAATCGATATTTCAGAATAATTCCAATCAATACTCAACTCAATAGAGTTTTATTTTGGTGGGATGAATAAATTTGAATTATTCTAATCCAAATCATGGTTTACAACTGCTATCAGGGATTACTTCCTTGGTAAAAAAAAAAAAAAAAAAAAAAAAAAAAAAAAGTTCTTCCTGGCTGAATTCTAATAAATAAATAAATATAACACTAATTCAGTCTTTTGAATGGCTCTTTAAAAGGAACGGCTCCTCAGGATCCGGAGCCCTTCAAAGAGCCATAAATCTCATCTCTGGTCAGTCAGGATGTGTTGGAGAGTGGAATCTGGCGTAGTTATTGGCTGATATAAGAAACGTGATGTAAATGTTGGTGACCTCATGTAAGTCGTCATGAAATGAGCAAACATTTGTGTCACATGACCAATCAGCTTGTAATATGAGACTAAGGAAAAGATTACAAATGGAGGATGAGGAAAGACCTTTTAAAAAGAGGAAGAGGAGGATCCCGTGTGTCTCATTCTTTCACAATCCTTTCCTTTCACTCCTGAAGACAGACAGTGTGTGAGTGTTTTTCAGCCTCAGGGAGGATCTGTGGAGCTGGTTGTGAATCAAATGTGCAAAGAGGAGGAGCTGCTGGCTCTACCACCAGGAAAAACAAACTGTTGAGGTTTTCCTGGTTTGTGACTCAAAGGTAAGACTTATTTTTTTTACAGCAAAAACTGCTCATTAGAACTACAGTCTGACAGCAGTGACGCACTAAGATTGTGGATGTGTTGCAATGTGTTGTATGTCTTTTCTTTTTACCTGTTTTGACATGATCTCAGTCTGTTGCTGTTTCTTTGTGACTGTATTTGTTTTTGTATGTTCTGTCATCAACAGGTTGGCAGTTTGTGATGAATTCTGTACTTCACAAAATACAGCCTGATGTTGTGTAACCAAGAAAATGTGTGAAGCTTCTGTAAAGATCATGACACAGCTTCTGATGTAAATAAAAAGTAAATAAATAAAAAGACCCCCCCCCCCAAAAAAAAATAAAAATAAAAATAATAATAATAATAATAATGATAATAACTTTGACATTATGAAATGTAATCACACTTAGTAAGCAATCACAGATATCAAGTCTCTCATCACATGTATGCCCTCAATCAAAATATTCTCTGAGAATAGAGACAGTTTGTATCACTGATGGTGTTTGAGTTTGAAAATCCACACATAAACTCAGTTTGTCCTTCCTGTTAAAAATATGGACAGCTATATTTGTCCATTCCAATTCCTGACAATCCTTGTCAGAGAAATGGTTCCCACCTTTTCAGTTTTCTCTTTTGTATTTTTTTTCTTTGTATCAGGTTTTTTGTCTCTTTTTTATTGCACTTTTTTTTATTAAACACATTTATTTTTTGTTGTGTTCTGTTTTATGTTTTTAAATTCTATTTTTCTACATTTTGCTTTCAATTTTGTTTCTGCATTCTCTTTTTGCTTTATAATTTTTTTGATGGTTCACTTTTTTTTTTGCTTTTGCGTCCTTTTTTGCTATTGTGGGCTTGTTGTTGTTATTGTATTTTCATTTTTGTTGATACCCTCTCTTTTTTGTCATGTTGTCTTTTTTGCTGTTTTTTGATGTTGTATTCACTTTTTTGTTTTCGCTTTTTTTTTTTTGTTTTGTGCTGTCATGTTGCTTTTTGTTCTAATTTTGTTTTTTGCTTTCTTCAGCTGTTTTTTGATTTTTGTTGTTGGGTTCTTTTTTTTATTTTACTTTTTTTGTTTCTGCTTTCCCTTTTTGTGTGCCATTTTCTGCTGGGTTTTCTGTTTTGTTTTTGTGCCCTTTTTTTGCATTTTAATTTTTGTTGTGACCCTTTCTTTTTTGTTTTTGCGTTGCAATGTTTTGATATTCTCTTTTTTTTGGGTTGCATTTTCTTCTTGTCTTTGCTTTATCTTTTACTTTCTTTTTAAAGTTTTTATTGAGTTTTTCTTTTCTTTTTTTTTGCTAACCTTTGTTTTTTAGTGTTGTTCTCTTGTCTTTTGTTGTTGTTGTGTTTTGCACTTCAGGGCCTCCATAATCAACCCCTGCGAGTACATAAAACCAAACCACACACACATTTAACAGCACAGAGTAAATATGACAGTAGTTGGGTTTAGGGGTATGTCAGGAGCAGAAGGGAAACCTCTTTCAGGGTAAAATACCAGCTTTTTGGTTTTGTTTGTTTTTTTCTGTTTTTCATGTTGGTGAACAGTGCAGCGTGTTGCATGACTGCAGCAATGAACTCTGAACCCTCCCAAACAAACAGTTCCCTTTGTGATCTACTCATTGCTCACATACTCTTCTGCTTTCACCGACACTTCTCAGCCTGTTTTCTTTTTGTATATCCTCTCAGGGCGAGGGCAGGATGGGGATGCTGGCTCTTTTGTTGGCGTTTGTTGATTTATACCTTCAGGTAAGTTGAAATGGGCTCAGAAACCGTCAGCCATGCTGCCTGATCTGCAAACTGAGCAACAAGAAGCAGAATACAGTTTACACTGCTAAACTGAAATCCAATCAAGCGTTTATGCTTTATCTTTAGTAAAAATGTCTCATCAGATTTAATGTGCATCATTTGTGTTTGTATTGGAGCATTAGGGCCACTGAAAAAAAAGGTCCAGAATTTTTAATATCATAATAATTCTGAGGAAAAAAAGTTTAAATTCTGACCTTGATCCCAGAATTCTGTTTTTTGTTTTCAGAATAATGATGATAACAAAAAACAGGTCTTTATTTCCCTTAATCCTCTTCCATACAGGTTTCAGTTTTTGCTGTAAAATTTAGTCTCCTCTTGTTCTGAGTTCAAGATTCAGGTATCACCTGCTCATAACTATGGCAGAATAATAAAAGTTAAGACATGATTACTTGAACCCTGGATATTAACAGCAATCTGAGACTATCAATGCTTAACCAGAGCCATAATTTTCTGTTTAACCTGACAGAATTGTTGTTGGGTAGTTGGTTTGGGGTTTGAAAACAGCAGCAGGAGTCAGAGAGAGGAATTTCATCCCGGATGAGGAGGTGCAGGGGCTGCTCAGAGAGGTTTTCAGCTCTTTTGAGAGCCTGTGCTAAGAACACGAAGAGCAGGAATTCAAGGATGTTTTTAACCTGATTTTAAAGAAAGCAGTCAGGAAAGTTTTATTTCAGTAGTCATCAATAAAATGTTTGCTCTGAAGGCCTGAGTTGGTGTTGAACATACACTGCCTCTGGGTTCTCAGAGAACTCAGAGGAGGGTAGGTACTGTGCAGTCAAACGGATCCACTCCCAGATCCATCTGAGTGCACCCTGTTAGCCAAACACACACCATGTACTGCACCACAGACTGTGTGTTTATACCACCGACCCCATTCTGGAGCAGCCTGACACCCCAATCATTGGAGACTATTCTTAGATCTGGAAAAGTAACTACTGCCTCCAGGTCTTCCTGACATCAGGCTGCTCTCTTTGGCATTCACTCCGTAACTTCTCAGTTACTTTTTAGCTGTGCAGAAGCCCCTCCTTTGATATCTTGGCTGTGGTCTGAGGGTCGTTGCCATGTTGCCATGATGGGGTGTTGAGTGTAGAATGTGAATCCTTTCTGGATGCTCTGTAAATATTAAATGCTACATTTCTACCTGCAGGTGTCTCAATGCTCAACATCATGCCCTCTGTATGGCCTCATAGCTTCTTGCGCCTCTATGAACCATCGTTGGGTTCCTGCCTTGCCTCCCAACATCAACTACCTCTACATTCAGATGAACATCATCAGCGAGATCAACAGCACCTCACTCAGAGCCTACAACCAGCTGCAGAATTTAGACCTTGGGATGCAAAATGTGCAGCTTGTTATAAGAAACAATGCTTTCCTCAGGCAGAGAAGTCTGACCAGGTTAGTCCTGGGAAACAATCGTGGCCTCAAGATTGAGCCGAGGGCATTCGCAGGACTGTACAAGTTACGAGACCTGTTTTTGGACCACTGTGATCTGTCAGGCTCCATACTCTCTGAGAGCTTTCTCCAGCCTCTTGTGTCCTTACAAATACTTAATCTCTTTGGAAACAAGATAAGAAAATTGCAACCTTGACTCTTCTTTTCAAGACTCACGAAGCTGACGGAGCTGAACCTCAAACTGAATCAGATTGAAGGATTATGTGAAGGTGATCTGGCTGCATTCAGGGGGAAATACTTCAATATCCTGAACCTGAACTCCAATAACTTAAGTCAAAGGCAGAGAGAAAACTGTGGGAACCCTTTCAGAGGGATAGCCTTTGAAACACTTGACTTGTCTAGCAACGGGTTTAACTTGAACACATCAAGAGTATTTTTTAAAACAATAAATGGGACTCAAATTTCACGTCTTATATTCTCTGGATTTTTGGGTAAAAGATTCTCACATGACAGACTTCCTGACCCGGGTGAAGACACGTTTGAAGGCCTCGTTCACAGTGGAATTAAAACTTTAGATCTGTCCAAAAACGACATACTGTCTTTACAGAGGGCTGTTTTCAATCCCTTAAAAGACGTCATCATTATTGATGTTTCACAAAACGATATCAATAAGATCATGAAGGGTGCCTTCCAGGGTCTTCAAGGACACTTACGCCTGCTCAACCTCTCATTCAACCTCTTAGGGGAGATCCATTCGCACACTTTCATGAACCTGACCGACCTGAGGATGCTGGATTTGTCTTATAACCACATTGGTGCGTTGGGACACGGAGCATTCAGCGGTCTTCCTTTTCTGGGAGCTTTATTCCTCACAGGAAACTCGCTGAAAGACCTGGGTTTTCCTGCGCCGTTACCAAACTTAGAGTTTCTTCTTTTGGGGGACAACAAGTTAAAATCTATTCTTGGTGTCATGGATTTAGGCCTGAGCAGCACACATGTGGATGTAACAGAGAACAGATTAACAAACCTGGAGGATGTTTATATCGTTTTGGCGAATTTCTATCGTCTCAAGAATTTCTTCTTTGGTGGAAACTTCATCAAGTGGTGCACGTTGAATTCAAACATTATAGTGCCTGATAATCATGTAGAGGTGCTCGATCTCCACGACAGTTCCCTGCAGGTGATTTGGTCACAGAGGAAGTGTCTCGACCTCTTCAATCCTCTGAATAATCTACTTGGTCTAAATTTAAGCTACAACTCTCTTTCCAGTCTCCCTCGTGGCATTTTCAGAGGTCTGTCCTCCATTGTGGAAATGGATCTGTCGTATAACGCCCTAACCTACCTTCAGTCAGGAGTCTTTCCAGGCAGCCTGAGAACCCTCTACCTCACAAACAACTTCCTAGCCTCCCCTGACTCCATGGTCTTCCGATCCCTCAGCTTCCTCAGCCTGACAGG
Organism: Labroides dimidiatus; assembly: GCA_030710495.1. Classification (NCBI taxonomy): domain Eukaryota; kingdom Metazoa; phylum Chordata; class Actinopteri; order Labriformes; family Labridae; genus Labroides; species Labroides dimidiatus. The sequence continues at coordinate 25,380,093 of CM061158.1, forward strand.
AAACCGGTTTCACTGTGACTGTAATCTAGAGAACTTCCTGAAGTGGCTTAATGAGACTAACGTAACCCTCCCAAACCAACACAAGTTCACGTGTGAGTTTCCGGCTGCTCTCCGTGACCTTCCTCTGCTGAGTTATTCCATGAACATGGAAACATGTGAAGAAGATGATGAAAACAGATACCAAGACCTCAGCTTTGCTCTGTTCGTCCTCTCTGCTCTCCTCGTCATCACAATCACTCTTAGCGGGATCGTGTACGCTCGTCTCCGAGGGGTCTTATTCGTTGCCTACAGAAGGATTGTTGGTCGGGTTCTTCAGGGTGCAGACCCGATCCCTCCAGCGGATGAGATGAGGTACGACGCCTTCCTCTGCTTCACTGACGGTGACTATGGGTGGGTGGAATCCGCTCTGCTGAGGAAGCTGGACAACCAGTTCTCAGAGGAAAACATCCTCCACTGTTGTTTTGAGGCCAGAGACTTCCTGCCAGGTGAGGATCACCTGTCCAACATCAGAGACGCCATCTGGGGGAGCAGGAAGACTGTTTGCATCGTCTCCAGAAAGTTTCTTCGAGGTAAAGTCTCTGAATAATAAATAACCATTCACACAAAAACAGAAGAAGAAGAAGGGACTAACCTGACTGTGCCTTCTCTGCAGATGGATGGTGTTTGGAGGCGTTCTCTCTGGCCCACACACGGATGCTGGAGGAGCTGACAAACGTCCTGGTTATGTTGGTGGTGGGACAGGTATGTCTAGAAGACGTGTTTACACGTTCTATCTTTGCATGTGTGCATTCCTCAGTTTCCCATCATTGTCCAAAGATGTCTCAGAGGTTAAATGATGACTCTAAACTGTAAGGACAGGCTGTGGGTTAGCCTTCAGGATAATAAATCCTGAACAGAATCTTAAGACTGGAGGAAAATGACAAGAATTCACATTTGGCATTGGTGGATAGTGAGCAGGTTGTACGGAGAGTTTCAAAAAGCAAAAAGAAGAAACAGCAAGACAAAAACCAGAGAGTAGGTTAATTATTGAAGACTACATGTAAACTCAAACAGACTAAAGAAATCCAAAACAGAAATCAAAGTGTGAAATAAAGGACTCAATTATGAGGAGCTCCACTGTTCCTGTTGATCTCTTCAAAAACTGGTTTGTTCATGCTTGATGCAAGAGTTTCCAGGAGGCTCATGGGAACATTTCTCCACATTTGAGTCCACATTTTTGAGCACATTTTGTCTTTTTAAAGTCGTTTGATCTGCTGATGAATAGTCTATTTAAGTTTAAACACAGTTCTCAATTGATGATGTTTTTCTCTTGCTGCTGTTTCTTCTTTTTGCATTTTGAAGCTCTTCATACAACCTGCTTAAGATCCAACAGTGAGCCTCATGCAGTACCCACGTTCCAGCAGTAGATGTCAGCCTTCATTCAGATTATAAAATTCCTCAAATCTCAACAAAACTTTCCTACCAGCAGCAGACCTCTGCTGTACATTTCTTCTTCGTATGACATGTAAATGCGTGTTACTGACCTCCTCTGTATCTCTCACTTCAGGTGACACTCTACAACCTGATGAAGTTCGACCCCATCAGAGCTTTTGTCCAGAGGAGAGGATTCTTAACCTGGCCAGAGGACCCTCAGGATCTGGAGTGGTTTTATGGACGGCTTGTCACACAAATACTGGAAAACAGTGAGGTGAAGAAGCCTGCAGGGCCACCACAGCCAGATAACCAGCCGGAGACTGAGGATGGCATCCAGCTGGAGGACATCTGACAAACTTTAACTGTACGCTGAATTAAACCTTCTTTAACAAAGAGGTAACTGTTAGAGGTAACTGACAGTGACTCCAGGTCCATCAAGACTGTCACCACACTCTGTTATTGTGAGATGAACTGCAGACGACAGTCTCTCACACTTGGGTTTGTAAGGTCAGAGTGTCTCTGAGGTCAGCCAGCTCCTGAGCCGTGTGTCTGAAAACAGGAAGCGACTGGGCAGAGAGAAGCTTCATCCTGTTGGCCTCGATGCTGCGTCTTTATGGGCCAGCTGTTCATGACATCGCAGCCCGTCTGCAGGCTTCTGCTGCCTCCACACTGAGGAGCGCTCACGCCAGCCGGGGGATATTTCTGTGAATATTATTTCTTCTGAATCTTTCGAGAAATGTTTGCAAGGAACAATCAGCAACACATCATACCATCAACATCAAGCTTCCTCTTCATGTGTCTCAGTCTTCACTGGGTCTCTGGAAAACCTGCTCCAATTACCCTCCACATAAATCTAATTTAAAATCTGGGAGCAAATGTTGACCTTGTAAATAAGTTTTTCAGCTCCCCTCACATTTATTTAAAGCTGCTGAATATACTTAGAACAGACACAGGCTTCAGAGATTCTCCTCACCAGCAAAGTGGAAGAAAGCCCTTCCCTGAAGCCACAGCTAATATTTGAGCTCTTGTGTGAACAAATATAATTAAAGGAACGCTCATACACACACACATGCACACACACACACACACACCTGAAGAAGGGACACATCTTCATGGAGCAGATTAAAAAAGGCAGAAACAAAGAATCTCTCTGAGCTAAAACAGGATATTTCCTTTAAGACATACGCATCAGGTAATCACACTGTATGTTTTTTCTTCTTGTTTATGGAATGTGTTTATCGAGCCTGTTTGTGAACTTTGGGTCTGGGGTTAAGACGAGTGACGAGGATGATGGGAAAATACAGGAACAGCCCAGAGCTGGAATTTTCCTTCCTCCTCATGGACGCCATCTGTAAGACTAGAGTTCAGTGTTTTACTGCAGCTTCATTTCAAATGCATGACATTTCACTCATCCGATTAGAGTTGGTAGAGTCTTATGGAGTATTTTTGTAGCTAAAACAAAAAAACTATCAAAAATGTCTCATAAACTCCATTTGGACTGTTCATAGTCAGCTTGTCTAAAGCTAAAGCTCTGTTCATTCAGCAGAAACTCAACAACTCTTACAGCTGACGTCTTTAAATGAATGAATTTATCAGGATGAGAAAATGTGAGAGTTAAAAAAAACACATCAGAGGACACAAGACCAGATTAAAGTTTTGAAATTGAGCAGAAAAAGACAAAAACTGTTCTATAAAAATAGTTCAGAATGCAGGGAAAAAATATTAAGGTCCAAAAATGTTTTTTGCAGATCAAAATAGTCTGAACGTGAAAAACTAAATTTCAGGAAAGCTCCCTGAAAATTTCCATGGGAATTTTAGCTTGAGAATATTGGAAATTTTCAGCATTTTTTATGTCAACTTCAATAAATTTTTCTAAAAATCTCTGGAAATTTACTTTTTTCTCCTTGTTATCAACCTGAATGAGGATTTCAGAAATGATCTTGGTTAAAACATCATGATTGACTGCAAATAAAACTGCATGCCATGAGTCACATGTGCAAACATCACGTCATCAGTCACTGCTTCACCAGTCTACAGCATTTCCACTAAGATCACATTTCTGTATTTGGAATCTAAGAGTCCTGTTAAATTAAGTTTATAAGCACCATTATAGGTTATTTCTAAATCCTATTTCTTAGCTTCCTGATCAGGTCAGACAGGACCAATTTGATTTACAGCACGTTGAAGTCTCTATGACAACACCACGCCAGCTGACAAATTTTAGTAGTGAGAAGAGAGATCTGTGTTTTTCTCTGCTGAAAATGATTTCTGTGATTAATTTAGTAGTGATGGTGGAGACTGGAGCTGAACTGACAGACAGAAAAAGGACAAAAGGGCAGAAAAAAAGCTAAATAGGAGAGTGATAGAGCACGGCCAAAGGCTAAAACACGAGCTAATCTGTTTATGATAATGTTCATTCCAACCCACATGCAGCAGTTATTCTGCAGTGATCTGATAAAACTTGAGAGTCTGTTAATAAAATGAAGAGTGAGGTTACGTTAGCTCTGATTGGTAGATGAGCAGGACATAAGCTAACGTTACACATTAGCCAACGGATACGTCTCAGGCCAACGGGCTGTGAGAGGCACCAAATATATTCAGCTACTAAACTACAGAACAAACTGACAAAGTTTACTTGTTGTCACATTTCAATCAACAGCTCTGTGTAACTGTTGATAAATACCTTACCTCGTCACGTTATATCCAGTAAAAAGTTGTCTTGAACAAAGAAAAGTAGTGTTAAAAAGAGGATCTGATCTCCATTCATTTCCAAAACAAACACACGTCTGTTAAGAGTCATGTCATCAGAATGCAGTGCGCACGATTTCAGCCTAAAGGTGTCTCTGTGATCCACTTCAAACAGAGAGTCCTCACAGCCTCTTTAAAGTTAAACTAACAAAATGCTAATTGAAATGAGTATAATTTTTAGAAGCTAGCTTTGACAAATATTTATTCCTGACAGTTAGCCTCAGTTAAGGAAAATTCATTTGTCATTTACCAAATACTGCATTTGACATATTTGCATGCATGTCTACTGATAACAAACCAAAATGTTTAATATTTATACATGTGTAAGACCAGGTAACTGCAGTTAACGTAAATTCCTAATTTTTTTGAAAATTGCCTTGGAAAGTTCCCAATTTTGAAAATACCCAGAATTTTGCAACTCTAATTCTGCCATAAAAACATGCTGACATATTTTCCTCATATCGCCCCCTAGTGGAGAACATTTTCCTTGGTCAGAAGCAGAGTTTGCTGATTCTCTGTATAATTTAATACACAAACTCATCTTTGATTGTAACCTCATCTCATCACATGGTTACAGCTTGAATTTTAAAGATATTACACAAGCAGACAGTGACAGACTGATAAAAAAAGACATTTAATCATATTTGAGGCTTGATGCAACTTGGACACAAGAGCACAATGAACTTGACACTTGATCCCCGAAACAGAAAAAGTCTGAATTATTTTATCAGCTCGTGAAATATGGCAAATGTTTAGCACAGCTTATGCGATCATATTTCATTGATAAATACCTGCAGTACCTTAAAATAGATACTACAAATTTTCATACACTGTACGGTGCAAATGGCTGCTGCATGAGCTGAAGAATTCAATTAGCAACACAAGAATGAAAACTGTTAGGAGTTAAAAAAGGATGTAAAGAAGTGTGTGTGGAGGTTAAATGAAACAGACTGAGGCACTTGGTCAACAAAGGGGTAACAAAGCTTTTTGGTAGCTGTATGATGTTGTAATGTGTCATTTTAGAAATATATGCTAAAGAGTCCCAGTCATCAGCACAAGCTCTCAGTGGAGGGGTTGGTGTTTGCTGCTATAGGAGGCACGTTGGTTTCAGGTTTTGGCACATTAAACTCTGAAGCTGTATTGCACTTAACTTTCAGTGTCCTGCTGAGAGAGCAGAGTTTCTTTGGAGAGGCTGAGGACGCACGCTGATCCTCAGGGTTCTGTTTGCACTTTCGGACACTTCTCTCCGTACTACATGTTGTCAGATCGGTATCTGTGGGGACGTGGTTTTCAGAGTTACTGTGGTCAGCTGTGTGTGGTAGACATGGTGGCAGGGTGGGAGGTTGAGTCTGAATCTGTGGGGGCGCTGGGGTTCCTGTGTTTTGGCACTTTAAACTTGAGGCTATGGATTGAGGTCTGTTAGCATCCTCCTGTCCCTCTAAACTGGAACCTGAAGCGGGGACTGTGTCCTGGTTTGAAGCTGTGGACGTGGTGCTCTGCTGTCTTGCAGTGTGCATGCAGTAGTTCCTGAGATGGCAGTTGTGGGTGGCCCCTGGCCTGGGGGACCCAGCTCTTCCCTGGGAGCAGTGGTGGTAGTGTGCGGGAGAGCAGTTGACGAAGTGCATACAGCACTCCAGGTGAGTGAAGACTGGATCCAAGGTTACATTCTGCTTGCTGGGGGAGCGTCTTGAGAGGGGGAACAGCTGTGGAGTGGGGGGGCCGGAAGGAGAGTCCTTGGTGGGCTGAGCACAGGAGCAGGTGGTCCACTGCTGAGGTAGATGAGCAGGAGGGGGCGGGTCCCCTGATGTGCAGTTTGTGTTTTGACAGTACAGGCACCTGGTAGGTGTGCTCAGAGGAGCTACCTGTCCGTTCTCAGAGCCGGGTCTGCTGGACTCCGGTTTGCTCTTGTAATGCATGTGTGGGTACGAGGCGGTGTGGTGGTGAGGAGAGATGCCGTTGTAAAGTTGGGCACACACGTCCTGCTCCTCTCCAGGTTTGTCCTCAGATTTCTGGCTGCTAGCTAGTGGCTCCAACTCATAATGCTCCACTTCCTGTCCCCCGCCGTCCAGCTGGTACTTCCCCAAACCAGAGGCTTTCCCTTGAGGAGTGGGGTGTGATGATGTGACCTCAGAGAACACCTGACACTGTAGCTTGTTGGGCAGGGGGATCTGGCCAAAGGTCCCCTGGGGCCCCAGGCAGCGGCACATGCACTGGAAGAAGAACGTAGCGAACGCCCAGCTGATGCACATGATCAGCATCATGAAGGTGCCGAGCTGCGTGTAGGCCAGTACGGTGGAAGGCATCATCATTGCCCCGGCAACAAAGGTGGTCAGTGCTGCCATGGCGATAGCAGAGCCCATGCGGCTGAGGGAGAAAATCACCTTCCCTTCACGGTCAGGCTCAGGGGCAAGGCGGTAAGCCACGCCATAGTGGACAGCGAAGTCCACAGACAGCCCGACGGCGACAGAGATAGTGACGGACTCCAGGACGTTGAGTTCCCAGCCAAGAAGCACCAGAGAGCCAACGGTGACGAAGATGGTCCCAGCTATGGACAGGATGGCATAGAGACTGATGATCACGTTCCAGGTGGTGAGGAGCATGACGCTGAACGCCACAGCTACTGACAGCGCCATGGCAACCAGGGTGCCATCAGACAGACTGTCCTGCAGGTCGTAGAACTCCAGGTTGCTGATGAACCAGCCATGACTGAGGCCTGCTGGGGCGTAACGCAACTCTTCAGTGATCCAGGCATCAACCTGAAACATGACCAGGATATTAGAAATGATGGAAAAAAAGACGCCAGACAAATTTAGGAACAAATCTGAAAGTGACCCAGGTAAAGAAGTAAAATTCCCACCTCACAGTAAAACTGGTACATCTTCTCATAAGCCAGCGTGAAGAGGTAGGTGCTCTGGAACTCTAACACAATGGCTCTGATGGTGTCGTTGATGTCGAATCGGGGTCCTGGGGTCTTACTGTCCAGATGGTAGCTTGTACTTCGGTCCAGCTCCATGATGGCTCGTTTGATGCACAGCTCAAAGACGTCCTGCTTGTAAGGAAAGGTGGACTGACTGCAGCAGGGGTAAACTGAGGCCTCCTCACAGTCCTGGTTTTCCATCCACTGTTTCAACAAGAGACCAAAGATCAAAGACATGACATTTTTCAGGCTACTCAAACTGTTCTCAAAGATAACTGATCTGACCCTCAATGTGGAGCTGGTTTAGAGACGGGGGTGATTACTCTGGTGATTAATCAGTATTGTCACAACTGTTTTAACAATGCAAATGTCCCTGCTGTAATAAAATAAAAGCTTATCTTTTAGTTCTGAGCTTAAAAAACATATTTTAAGTTCATGAGGCTGTCTGATGAATATTTAAATACAAAGATTTTTTTTGTAATAAAATCAGACACTGAATATAATATCCAAAGCCCAGCTTCCACTAAGAGGTTCAGCTCAGTTTGTCTCTGCACAGCGTGTATTTTGTGGTATTTCCTTTGACTAAAATTGGGACAGGTCCCCAAATAACCAACTGTCCCACGTTTTGGTACCCTTCCTTTGGGGTGCCAGACATAAACCAGAAGGTGGAGCTAGACACACTGCAGTCCAATGATTGGTGGAAAGAATCATCACTACCTGTGTGACAGCGGTAATAAAGAACAACACATAACCCCGCCATGTTTAAATCTCCAGCTGACTTCGTGAAGATAACATTTTTGTTTGGCGTCACGAAACAGCGTTCCATAGTTGACTGCAGAGGTGCAGCCATGCTAATACCTAACAGACATGGCTATCGGCATCTGGCTTACACGCCGCCTACCAAGAAGAACTGTGGAAATGCATACAGAATCAGCTTTGCCAATCCAACTCCTACCAAACTGCACTGATCTGTAACGGATCAGTGCAGGTGGAAATGGGGCCTAAAGGTAAAAAGGTGACTCCTGTCGGAGCAGGAGGGGGATTGCACACACGGGAAACAAGACAACAGTTTCCCCAAAACTAATCAGGATGGAGTTTAAAGTAAATGTACTCCACACAGAGTGACAGGAGGATCCAGCAGCTTGTACTGCCTCTATTGATGGATATAAAAGTGGAAATACACATGAAAACGAATGCTGAGATGATGACAGCCATCTATCACTAAAAAATGGTTATAGGAGGAACACACTCTCTTCTCTCTCTGTCTGTGCAGCATGTTGGTTCTCTCTGTTAATAATCATATAAATTATTAAATGAGTTCATTAAGAAATACAAAGTGTATTTGTATTTCTGTAGTGTAGTTTGAGGCCTGATATCATGATTTAAAGAAATAAAATTCACTCATGTCTTTTTCTCTCTCCATTGTAGATTTGGGGATTTGAATCACAAACTAGGGTCAAAACCCTCATAACTTTTTAAAGTGAGGACGTTTATCTGATGGAGCTCATTTAAGCTCACACTGCACCGGTATAACAACAACTGCACTTCCTGGTTACCTGCTCACATGACACCAGCTGATCAATCAGAGGCCAGAGCCTAAATGCAATGAAAACTATAAAAACACATTCAGCAGATGTTGTCACAGATATCAGGTGCTGTAAGAGAAATATTTAAACTTCATAATATACAGATACTTATTAAAGTTTTGTGTAAATCCTTCTCTCTGGAAATACTGTGAACATACTTCAACTAAGGTTTATGAAAAAACACCAATATAAACGGACTTCACTGTTAAAGCTTTCATGTAGGACAGGAACTATGGGGTCTAAAGGGTTAGTAACTCATAGATTTTTTTAATATTCAGTTATTGACCACTTTGTTTCAGATAACCAACAATAGTCGATAAACTCATCATGTTGGTGTTGAACGTTAATCTGTTAGTACAAAACTATTTTCAGTCATTCGGTGTGTAATTTGCTAAGTCCTCTGTTTATTATTTGACATTAAAAGGAGAAATGACGTCAACATGCATCACCACCGTTTGACTTACACAGGTATGCATCAGGGCCTTGAAGATTTTTTCCCCCAATCAGTTTAAACAATATTTTAATGATTTTCAGTTTTGGGATCCACCCCAAACTTTAAATTTTCAAACTGGTTAGAACAAAAAAAAATTGTCCTGGTTGATATAATTCCATGTCAGCCATAAGACTTTAAACAGGTAGATGTAACATTTTCAAATGAGCTGTTAGAATAATTTCTGCCATGTCATTTTAACATTGTTCAATCTATGCAACCGACAGAAACGGGACAGGAAACAGTTTGGAAAAGTTTGGGACATTGCAGATGGATGTTTCTTAATCTCTTCTATTGTTCTGTGGTGGCTGAACTCTCTCTGCTCAAAAAAAAACAAACAATAAAAACTCAGTATTAATCGGGTACTGTTGTTTTTAATGTTGCAATTCTGCTCCGGAAAATAAAAAATTGAAAGTTCCTGGGTTTCTTTTTTTTCCATTAAGTTTCAGACACAGGTGTGGTGTCAGCTGGTGTTACTATTGGACAGTTGAAGTCATCATACCTTTAGCATGCGGTCCACATGCAGTACTGACCTGTTTGAACGTCTCGATGAAGCAGCTGGTGAAGTCCTGCTCCTCTGACTGAAACACAAAGCTCTGGTTTCTCAGCTTCTGGCAGAAGTTCAGGATCCAAAGTTGAGAAGCTGGACTTGCAATGTTGAAGCTGCTGTCCAGCATCAACTTCCCCTTGTTTTTGGGGTTCAGAGGGTCTCCGTTATCCACAGGTGACACACCCCAGATAATGGTGATAGGCATGTGTAGATCCTCGCCATGATGCACCCTCTCAAACATGAAGAGTTTCTTGTACTCTGCATCGTAACGCTCAAACGGATGAGAGGAGCGAAACACCTGAAACTCTGCCAGCTCCAGAGACGGAAGCTTCATCTTAGGGTTGACACAAACCACATAAGCCCCGCCCACAGTGATGGCAAGGAACCAGAAGAGCCAGAGGTAGCGTAGTTTGATGACAATGCAGGGTAGCACCTTCTCAAAGAACACTCTGGAAGTCTCAGAGACGGTAAACAGACATTTACTGGCTTTCTGGCAAAGGCACGTCCAGAACATCCTGCTCCTGTGGCCCCTCTCCGGATGGGACGGCCTGGAGCAGGGGAACAGGTTGGGTAGATAGCGTTCATGTAGCACCACCACAGCAGGAAGCCATGTGACCATCAGAATATAGTTCACTAAAATGGCAGTGCCAGCGTAGACACCAAAACATCGTATAGCTGTGATGTTGCTGATATAATTGGCGTAAAAGGCTGCGGCTGTGGTGAAGCTGGTGACGAACATGGACAGGGCTGCGTGTTGTAGAGTCACACTAACTATCTCTGCCAGCTCAGCATGTGGTTTGTCTAACTTAGTGTAGTTCCACACGTCACACAGCACGAAAGCATCATCCGCCCCGATGCCAACAAGGATGATGAGAGCTGTGAGGTTCATGAAGGGGAAGAACTCAAAGTTGAAGACCATTCGGTACAGGAAGTAAGACACGATCAGTGAGCTGATGATGGCTATTATCGTCATGAGTGTGATGAAAACTGAGCGCGTGTACACACACATCACCAGCAGGACGATCACGATGGCGATGGCAGGATACACCGTGTCTGTGAGGAGGTAGTCCTGAAAGAGGTCGTGTTTGATGCCGAACTCGATCCCTGTGATCGTGGTGATGCCGTCTGAGGAGTTCCAGTTCTCAAAGTTGTCCAAGTAGATGTTCATCATGGACTGTCCCTTCTCTGTGGGCGAGAACAGCATGCTGTATTTGAGCACAGGCGGAGGATACTCCAGGCTCTTTGGACTGAGAAAGTCTTTGTCCACCAGGAAGTGAAGGATTTGGTAAACGGCGTTGTACTTGGTGCATTTCCGGGGAACACTGGCACACTTGAGCTGGTCCTTCCGTCGCAGAGCCATGTCCCAGCAGTCAGGAGCCAGAGTGCCGTTGTGGTAATACTTGGCACAGGAGCGCAGGATTTTGAGCGTGTGCGATACATCCCGCTCCGTGATCTTCTGACAGGACGATCTGTTGGTGAGGACGGCAATGTAGTTCCCAAGAGTCCAGCTGGGGCAACAGGAAGCGTCGTTTGTGCGCTGACAAAGATTCCAGTAGTCTCTGTGGGAACGCACCTGGGAAC